>JAUPFZ010000006.1:42500-1292500 GCA_036937285.1 Euphydryas editha
TACTATCTACTACTTAATATATTACTAACATTAATTATACTTTATAATTATTTACATACATTTTATAACATTAGTACACAAAATAAATATATGTATTTATGGCTGTTCCATATTTAATATTCACCAAATACTTGGTTTAATATATAAAAGCGCCATCTGGTATCTACCTAAGGAAACCTTAAATAATATGTCGTACTGCACACTAGTTATTATAGAAATAGCACGCATGATGTCGCCACTATAGCACGCAAACTTATTATTTAAAATCTAATCAATTCATTTAATTATAATTCCACTTTATTAAAATAAGATAAATATATAAAAACGATCATATCTATTGTTGTACATTCCTCTCATATTACATTAACATTGAAATTACAGATCATACCTTAATATTTTACACACATTAATATGGAGCTGCCATCTATTAATCATTCCGTGAACCTGAATAATACGCTACTTACATTAGATTAATTCATATACATACAACGAGCAAGATGTCGCTATTAAATAAGATACAACTTATTATATTATTTTATTCTATTTATTACCTAACTAGGCTTATTAACATTTTCATGTATTATAATCATATACACATAAATTATAAAATATATATATAAAATAAATACACATATATTCATAATTATTTATATCTTAATATTTATTGAGTTTATTGTTAATACGTATAAGCGCCAGCTAGTATCTAACTAGTATTATTTTTAATTTAATTATTACTTATTACTCTATTACATTTATTAATACCTATATTATTCACGATAGAATAATACAATTAGTATTAATAATATAAATTACTTATTTCAAGAAAACAGCAGTAAAATATCACAGAAACGTGGCAAGACTGCTAATTATTGAAACTAGGCTTTACAACCAATATTACTAACTTGTGTAAATATATATATTCTTTATAACCTATATGTTGAATACATGCTATATGTAAATATAAATATATAAAGTAACTATAACAACGCACATAATAGTAAGATTACTTGTCCTCCTACTTGTGTTGAATTTTTGTAATGTCTTTTATAATGAGTGTAATGATATGTCATTAAAGACATAGAACATTATAAACTTCTGTACTGTAAAACTTATGTTAACACATATATAGCCATAACAACTTATGTCAAAATACATATTTGCTAAAGATCCAAGGAAAATTAATTACTGTTGTTTTAAAAAACAAAAACAATGATATGTCACCAAATATGTAGAAAATATTAATATCTTGTACTGTTAAAATTCGGCATAAACACATATACATATGTAACACTTTATATATTAACACATATAGTTATTAAGGTTGAAATTAAATTCTAATTATGCTGAATTTTTGTGACGTCTTTTATAATGAGTGTAATGATATTTCATTAAAGACATAGAACATGCTATATATGTCTAGATCTAAGAAAAGTTAATTACTGTTGAATGTATATAACGTTCTTAAAACAAAAAAAAAAAAAAAAAAAAAAAAAAAAAAAAAAAAAAAAAAAAAAAAAAAAAAAAAAAAAAAAAATTGGTTTAATGCTTTTCTTGTGTCGTCTGTTATGATATACAATGATTTGTAATATTATATATATAGAATTAGAAATATTTTGTATTGTACAAATTCAACATAGAAACTTATATAAGAACTGTTTCTATGTTGGCATATATATTTATTTTAGTTTGAAGAAAATTTTACTTATGTTGAATTTATATAGTGTCGTTTTTACAACAATATCTTGTATTGCAAAAATTCAACATAAACATATACATGTATAACCAATATATATATTTACACACATATATATTTATTTATTTATTATACTCCTAATTCATAAAGTTAACAAATAAAAATGCGAAAACAGTCTTCTGCAAACCGCGGGAGGGAATTAGTGAGAAGTACTAATGTACTTCTCTATAAAAAAAAAAAAAAAAAAAAAAAAAAAAAAAAAAAAAAAAAAAAAAACCTAACCTAACCTAACCTAACCTAACCTAACCTAACCTAACCTAACCTAACCTAACCTAACCTAACCTAACCTAACCTAACCTAACCTAACCTAACCTAACCTAACCTAACCTAACCTAACCTAACCTAACCTAACCTAACCTAACCTAACCTAACCTAACCTAACCTAACCTAACCTAACCTAACCTAACCTAACCTAACCTAACCTAACCTAACCTAACCTAACCTAACCTAACCTAACCTAACCTAACCTAACCTAACCTAACCTAACCTAACCTAACCTAACCTAACCTAACCTAACCTAACCTAACCTAACCTAACCTAACCTAACCTAACCTAACCTAACCTAACCTAACCTAACCTAACCTAACCTAACCTAACCTAACCTAACCTAACCTAACCTAACCTAACCTAACCTAACCTAACCTAACCTAACCTAACCTAACCTTTTTTTTTTTTTTTTTTTTTTTTTTTTTTTTGTCGCTGTGAAATGCGTTTACGCATCCCGCCACCCGCAGGCGACGGGTATGTGGGACTCGCTGACTGCGGAGTCAGAATACCCACTAAAACACAGCGGTGCCCTCGTCGTCGTACAAGGACGCCACGGGATCACGGTCGTATGCCACCATGACGCCCCGACGGTTGGCTCGCCTACGCGGGCCGCCCTCGGTCATAGAGCGCTCGCGGGCACCGTGAGCGCTCTATCTCCGCTGCACCAGGGACCGGCGAACGGGGGAAACTGCGGCAGGTCATGATGACATAGCCGCAGTCTCCTCCGTGACCTGGTGCGATGAGCTTTGGGGAGCGGTCGACGATTTTGTGACCGCTCTAACCCTCGATTTTGGGGGGCGGCACTCCCGCCCTCCCATTATATGCGACGCCGGTTTGCCGGCGTCCGCGCAAACGGCGCAGCGCAGTGCCCCGGTGCAGTTACGGGCAATGTGCCCCTCCACGCCGCACCGGTAGCACGCGCCTCTGCGGTCGACCGCAGCCGGACAGGTCGAGCGAGTGTGCCCGATACCCATACATTTAAAGCACCGCATGGGGCGCTGCTCCAATACTTGGACCCTGGCCGAACTCCAGCCGACCAAGAGTCGCCCTGCCTCGGCCAGGGCCTTTGCGGCTGGGATCGGGCATCGCACGACTGTGCCGCCCAACCCGCCACGTCCGACCGCGATTGCGCCGACTTTGACATCGCCGGCGTCGCACTTTCCCAATTTGGCTATTGCAGTAGCCACCGCTTCGCTGGTGACGGAGTCGTCCAGCCCAGAGATTCGCAGACTCGCGAGCTTCGTGGGTTGGACGACCCTCGCCAAGCTGCCAAACGCCGTCTGCAATTCCTCCGCAAGACGTTTGGCCGCCTCTGGGGTCTGCCCTTTCTGCAGCTCTAAGAGACGTGCCCCCGTGGCAGAGCGCCGTATATTCATGCCGCCGACTATGCCGATTGCCTCCAGGTCGACTGTTTCCGCCGCCCGCTCCAGCAAGTGGCAGTAAGTTATGCCCTTGCTCTCGGCGTACTCCTCGAGAGTAATGAGCACCGCCGGAGAGCGAGGGGCCGCCATCTTGGGCTTCTTGGCCTTTTTGGTCTTCCTCCTCTTTTGCCGCGTAGGTGGCTGCGGCCGCGGTCCGTTTGGTGCTGGAGCTGTGGCGGCAGCGGCGGCGGCGTACGTCTTCGGCGCCTTTTTCTTTTTTCGCTTAACGACGGTGGTCCACTCGCCGTCGTTATTTGCGTTTGCAGGCGCTGATGCCTCGTTTGAGGCCGTACCTTTCCTCCGCGCTGGCTTCGTCGTAGCACGGGAGGTGCTTGGAGTCGGGGCTGCGTCATGGGACTCCTGCGCCGACACCTTTTTCCTGTCTGCCGCTAAAGGTGGACGGAGCGTTTTAGCTGGCAGGAGCCGATCCTCCAAACCTGCGAATCGCGCATCCAGCATTCGACCCACTCTGCCTACAACGGAGGCACTTACCTCCTCAACAAGATCCTCTCTGCCGGTTTGTCTGGACCTGGGAGGAGATATTCCCGACTGGTATTCCCTGAGCTCGGCTATATGCCGCCTGAGTTCTTCCATCTCCGACCTCAGACGGGCATTCTCCAATTGGAGTTTGCGAACCTCGTCCGAGGCCGTCCGCTCTCTAAGAGCCTCAACCGCTTGCGAAATGGAGGCCGCCGCATCTTTGAGTACACGTTGGAACGTACCTTTTAAATGTGACGACCTCGTGGCCACCTGGCAAATCAGGTCCACGTCTGTGGCGACCTGTTTACAGAGAGCGTTAGCTGGACGTGGGTCTCCCACGTCCAGACCGAGCGCTCTGCGACTCTCCTCGGCCGCTCTTGCCTGCATCTCGATAGTTCGCTCAGCTTCGGTGCAGGGCTCCTCATTCCTTATAATGCGCCGCTTCGGTCTGCCTAGAATAATGCTCCCGTCGCTTGAGCGTCGCTTCCCATGCCTGCTAGAATCACTAGCAGTCGCCACCGCACTGAGGTCATCGGAGTCAAGCGCTGTTGTCTCCTCCTCTCCGTCATCTTTTTTCTTCGTTTTATAAAATTTAAGTGAAAAAGCCATGATTGTTCCCACGAGTATGGGGGAAAGACGGTCCGCCCAGGCAGTGCCCCCTGTACCTGGGTAAGCCTAGCGTAACTCGTCGCGGGTGTCGGCCGGTACCCGGACGAGGATCGCAGTCGAGACTGATCCACCCGTCAGCCATGCATCCCCTCGCGCTGCGTCGCCGCTTGGGATTCGGGGTAATTTTTTATAGAGGTTTTCTACCTCGCGGTCCGGCCGGTTAAGGCAAGACCCTCGGTCCCGCACGTAGCCGCGAGACATGACCACGACACCACGTAGCGGGATTACGAGAGGACGGTGAACGACTAAGACAAGCCTAGCCGTTCTGTCTGACGGCAGTGCGATTGCACGTCAGACCCGTCCATCCTCCGTTGCTTCACCGCGCGCGAGCGCAGTGGCACCGGAGCCCCCGAGGAGACAGCTGTCCCCTTGACGCCATGCGGCCGCTCAACGGGGCAACTCTGCGTAACAGAGCAGTCCCCGGAGCGCTGAATCGCATACCCGGCGTCCCCCCGAGTCGGTCGTTAGCCGTAGGCAGCAGCAGTTCCGCAATCGCAACTGTGCAGCTGCTGCTGCCTACGTTTCCAGGGTGCACCGCGCGGAGGTCACCGACTGTAGCACCCCAACCTAACCTAACCTAACCTAACCTAACCTAACCTAACCTAACCTAACCTAACCTTTTTTTTTTTTTTTTTTTTTTTTTTTTTTTTTTTTTTTTTTTTTTTTGACGCTGTGAAATACGTTTACGTATCCCGCCGCCCGAAGGTGACGGGTATGTGGGACTCGCTGACAGCGAAGTCAGAATACCCACTAAAACACAGCGGTGCCCTCGTCGTCGTACAAGGACGCCACGGGATCACGGTCGTATGCCACCGTGACGCCCCGACGGTTGGCTCGCCTACGCGGGCCGCCCTCGGTCATAGAGCGCTCGCGGGCACCGTGAGCGCTCTATCTCCGCTGCACCAGGGACCGGCGAACGGGGGAAACTGCGGCAGGTCATGATGACATAGCCACAGTCTCCTCCGTGACCTGGTGCGATGTACTTTGGGGAGCGGTCGGGGCCTTTGCCGCCGCTCTAACCCTCGATTTTGGAGGGCGGCACTCCCGCCCTCCCATTATATGCGACGCCGGTTTGCCGGCGTCCGCGCAAACGGCGCAACGCAGTGCCCCGGTGCAGTTACGGGCAATGTGCCCCTCCACGCCGCACCGGTAGCACGCGCCTCTGCGGTCGACTGCAGCCGGACAAGTCGGGCGAGTATGCCCGATACCCATGCATTTGAAGCAGCGCATGGGGCGCTGCTCCAAGACTTGAACCCTGGCCGAGCTCCACCCGACCAGCAACCTGCCAGCCTCGGCCAGAGCCTTGGCGGCTGGGATCGGGCATCGCACTACAGTGCCACCCAACCCGCCCGGTCCGACTGCGATTGCGCCGACTTTGACGTCGCCGGCGTCGCATTTGCCAATTTTGACTGCCGCAGCGGCTACCGCTTCGCTGGTAATGGAGTCGTCCAGCCCAGAGACTCGCAAACTCGCGAGCTTCATGGGTTGGACGACCTTCGCCATGCTGCCTAGCGCATTTTGTATCGCCTCCGCCAGGCGTCCCGCCGCTTCCGGGGTCTGCCCCTTCGGCAGCTCTAGCAATCTAGCCCCGGTAGCGGCGCGCCGTATTTTGAGGCCACCGTCAATGCCTATCTCTTTGAGATCGACCACCTCTGCTGCCCGCTCCAACAGGTGGCAGTATGTAACGCCCTTGCTCTCCGCGTACTCGTCAATAGTCAAGAGCACTGCCGGAGAGCGGGGGGCGGACAACCTTGGCTTCTTAGCCTTGCGCGCCTTGCGCGGCCGTGGTTGCGGCTGCGGCTGCGGCTGCGGCTGCGGCTTCGTCTTTGACGAGGGAGCTGTGGCGGCGGCGGCTGCGTAGGTTTTCGCCGCTTTTGTCTTCGTCTTACGCTTCGTCTTGCGCTTGACGACGGTCGTCCACTCGTCGTCGCCAGCCTCGACTACGGGTGCCAACTCCTCACACGTGTGCGTTCGCCTTTTCCACACTGGAGCGGGTTTGGTGCTAGAAGACGGCGCCTTCTGCGTCGTCTTCTCCCTCTTCTTTTCCGACGCCAGCGGTGGCCGGAGCGTTTTCGCCGGCAGCAACCGCTCCTCGATGCCGGCGAAGCGTTCGTCGATAATATGCCCGACCGACGCAACGACCGACGCCTGTAACTTCTCGGCGAAGTCCTGCCCTTGTCTCGGCAAACAGGTGGGAGCAGCCTGCTCCGATCGCCGCTCTTGGAGTTCTACCACCTGTTTACGGAGGTCGTCTAGATCTCGTCGCAGCCGATTGTTCTCCGACTGGAGCCTCAGTACTTCCTCCGAGGCTGTCCTTTCCCGGAGAGCCTCAACCACCGCTTTTAAAGAGGCCGCCGAATCCTTTAGGACGCGCACAAACGTTCCCTTCAGATTCGACGACTTAGTCGCCACCTGAAGGATCAGGTCCACGTCTGTGGCCGCCTGATCCACCAGAGCGTTGGCTGTGCGTGTGTCCCCTGTTATCACGCCCAACGCTCTGCGCCCCTCTTCGGCCGCTTTCACCTGCTCTTCGAAAGCCCGTTCAAAATCGGAGCACGGCTGCTCCTGCACAATCGCACGCCTTTTACATCCAGCGAGGATCAAACTCCCCCCGCCGGACGACCGCGAACCTCCATGGGGCCGCTTACCCCTCCTACTACTATCACTGGCTGTCGCCGCCGAACTATAGTCATCCGAGTCGACGGCCGCCGATTCATCTCCCGCATCTTTCTCTTGGTAATGTTTAATTATAAAGTCATCCATAATGAATCCCACGAGTATGGGGGAAAGACGGTCCGCCCAGGCAGTGCCCCCTGTACCTGGGTAAGCCTAGCGTAACTCGTCGCGGGTGTCGGCCGGTACCCGGACGAGGATCGCAGTCGAGACTGATCCACCCGTCAGCCATGCATCCCCTCGCGCTGCGTCGCCGCTTAGGATTCGGGGTAATTTTTTATAGAGGTTTTCTTCCTCGCGGTCCGGCCGGTTAAGGCAAGACCCTCGGTCCCGCACGTAGCCGCGAGACATGACCACGACACCACGTAGCGAGATTACGAGAGGACGGTGAACGACTAAGACAAGCCTAGCCGTTCTGTCTGACGGCAGTGTGAGTGCACATCAGACCCGTCCTTCCTCCGTTGCTTCACCGAGCGCGAGCGCGCGAGCGCGGTGGCACCGGAGCCCCCGAGGAGACGACTGTCCCCTTGACGCCATGCGGCCGCTCAACGGGGCAACTCTGCGTGACAGAGCAGTCCCCGGAGCGCTGAATCGCATTTCCGGCGTCCCCCCGAGTCGGTCGTTAGCCGTAGGCAGCAGCAGTTCCGCAATCGAAACTGTGCAGCTGCTGCTGCCTACGTTTCCAGGGTGCACCACGCGGAGGTCACCGACTGTAGCACCCCAACCTAACCTAACCTAACCTAACCTTTTTTTTTTTTTTTTTTTTTTTTTTTTTTTTTTTTTTTTTTTTTTTTTTTTTTTTTTTTTTTTTTTTTAACGTGTGGAAATGCGTTACGCATACCCGGCCGCTGGGGAACGACCGGGTTATGTGGGACTCCTGCTGACTGGCAGTTTACCCACTAAAACCACACGGTGTCCACTTTCATCGCCTGTGCCGGGGTCGCAGGAATCCGGATTCGTCTGCAAACCCCGGCGGCGTGCCTCATCAGGCTCTTACAAGGTGTTTCTTACCATGGGTGGCGCGCGGCGGACACCGCACGCGCCTACCCGGGCAGATTTGGTGGACGGCCGACTTCCCCAAGTCGACCGCCCTCTGCCTAGCGCTAAGGGGGAAGGCGACGATCGTGCGCCAACCTCCGACGCCCAGTCCTTTTGCGGCGGAGGGGGAGGTCGGTGGTGTCCTCCCTCACCCGCTCGGCCGCCTCCTTCTGCGACATCACTCGCTCAGAGAAAGCGAGGACGGCGTCCCAGCACCTTTCGCTGCCGACCATGGCGGAAATCACAGCCGGCAGCGAAAGGTCTGCCCCTACAACATGTCTCAGCGCCTCGCGCTCCTCGTCCCAAGCCGGACACACCTCCAGCACGTGCTGTGCCGACTCGTCGGAACAGTCCCGGCAGTGGTGGCAACGAGGAGAGGGCTCCCTCCCAGCGACCCGACACAGGTACCCCCCGAAGCAACCGTGCCCCGAGAGGACCTGTGTGGTGCGGAAGGTTAGGACGCCATGCCGTCTAGCCAACCACTGCCGGAGGACCGGCCGAATTGCCTCGATCGTCCGGTGCCCCGCACTCGGACGCTCGAGCCGCCCCTCCCATTCCGCGATCGCGGCATCCCGCTCTCGCCTGAGGTGGTCTTGTAGCCCCCGTGGTGCTGGACTGAGGGTCCCGGACGCCAGACCCCGACGCCGCCGGTAGGACGACGCCAGAGAAACCGCGTCCAGGTCCCAGGGCAGGACTCCAGCCAGCACACACGCTGCCTCTCCCGAGATGGTACGGTACCCCCGTACGACCCTTATCGCCATCACCCTCTGCGCTCTCCGCAGCAGGGCAATGTTGTCGCGATCCAGGGCGTCGGCCCAGACGGGAGCACCGTACATCGCCATCGACCTCACGACGCCGGTGTAGAGACGACGACAGCACACCCCGGGACCCCCCACGTTAGGCAAAAGCCAGGACAGAGAGGCCGCCACCTTCAGTAGGCGCGGGACCAGCCGCTGAAAATGCGCCCGAAACTTCCATCGGCCGTCGAGCACGAGACCCAGGTACGTCATCGTGCCTGACAGACCGATGCGAGTGCCCCCCACGACCAGATGGGCGTCGTGAGGAGGCGCCCTCCTTGGGCCATGGAAGACGAAACCTAACCTAACCTAACCTTTTTTTTTTTTTTTTTTTTTTTTTTTTTTTTTTTTTTTTTTACGTGTGGAAATGCGTTACGCATACCCGGCTGCTGGGGAAGAAAGGCCGGGTTATGTGGGACTCCTGCTGTATAGGGGCAGTATACCCACTAAAACCACACGGTACTCCATCTCTCCGTCGCAGTGCTGAGCCGCGGGAACGCGTTAGCCTGCTCCGCGACTCTGCTGACGGCCGTCTGTTTGTTCAGACCCAACTTTGAGGTTTCTAGGCCTCCATCGTCCTTTAAATGGACCTTGTCTTAACTGTGATTAAGCCGCGATGCGCAGGAGTACGTTGCGTATCGCGATCCGCTCGGGGACTCGATTCGATGGGTGATGGCGTCCCCACACCGCCACCCCGAGATCCCCCGCTAAGGCGGGACGTTGCGATCGTCATGGTTGACCGCGCGGCGTCTCCGTCTCTGCCTTCTTCTAGGGTCGATCGCCTCTATCTCCCTCCGACGTTCGGCCTCTTCTTTGGTGGAGATCACGTTTTGCGCAAATTCCTCCACTGCGTCCCACGATGCCTCACTGCTCAGCATTGCGCAGATGATTGCTGGCAGTGAGAGGTCTGATCCAATGGCAGCCATTAGGGCCGCACGTTGACTTGTCCAGGAGGGACAGGCCGTGATGGTGTGCTCGGCCGTGTCCCTGTCCGCGCTGCAATGGTGGCATCGCGCGGTTTCCTCTCTTCCTGCGACCTCACACAGATACCGCCCAAAGCAGCCGTGCCCCGTCAGCAATTGTGTAAGACGGAAGGAGAGCGCGCCGCTCTTCCTATTTATCCACTCCTTGAGATATGGGCGAATGGCCGTCAGCAACCTCACACTGACTTGTGATTCTTCGAGCCGCTCCGCCCACAACTGTATAGCCCTCTCTCTTGCGGTGTCCCTCCACCGACGTACGACTTCCGGGAGAGGGTTGCTGCCCTCCGCGCGGACCGATGCGCACCGCCAGTAAACGTCGGCGAGAGACTGGGCATCTAGGTCCCAGGGAACGCTGCTCGCGAGCACGCAGGCCGCATCTTTAGACACGGTGCGGTACCCACGCACTGCCCTGATTGCCATAACTCTCTGGAGCCTTCCCAGAACCAGTCTGTTTTCGGGCGACAGATGTTCGGCCCATATTGGCGCTCCGTACATTGCCATGGAGCGGATTACGCCCATGTACAGGCGACGACAACTGAGGCTCGGACCCCCCAGGTTTGGAAGGAGTGACGCTAACGCTCCAGCCGCCTTCGTAGTCTTCTCCGACAGACGCCGGAAATGTTCCCGGAACGTCCATCTACCATCGAGAACCAGGCCCAGGTATGTCATTGACGTTTTGACGTTTATCCTGGTCCCGCTTATCATAACTGCCAGGTCAGACGGCGGTGCGTTCCTAGGACCGTGTAGGCAAAGCGCCTCTGATTTTTCTAGGGCCACCGCCAGGCCCAACGACCGGATTCGGCGAACCACTTGCGCGACTGCCGCCGTAGCGAGTATTGTGACGTCTCTGTGTGTCTTTGCGCGACTGACAACCAAGGTGTCGTCTGCGTAGGCGATGACCTCTACGCCGCGGAGGTTGGCGCCGCGAAGCACTGGGTCGAATCCGATATTCCACAAGAGCGGACCGAGAGCCGACCCCTGTGGAACACCGCAGACCACCTCCTTTTCTTCCCAGCCTTCCTGCGTCGGGTACTGCACCGACCGTGCCGAGAGGTAGTCGCTGATGGTGTTGCGCAGATACCTCGGCACGCAGTGGTGTCTAAGTCCATCTTTGATGGCTTCCCAGGGAAGCGAGTTGAAGGCGTTGGATATGTCCAGAGACACAGCCAAAACTACACCGCCCCGGGACACCTCTTCCTCTGTAATCGTCCGCAGGCGTTGTATCGCGCCTATGGTCGCTCGGCCTGAGCGAAATCCGTACTGGTTATCACTCAGGTTTGGTCCGACGTGTTCGAGATGTTGGGTGAGACGCGCCACGATGATCCGCTCCAGTATCTTGCAGACCTCGTCGAGCAACACGATAGGACGATACGCCGACGGTTGATTTTCAGGACGCCCTTTCTTCCGCAGCAATACCAGTTTTCCCGACTTCCAGCGACGTGGTACTCGGCCCTGGACCAAGCAGTTGGTCAAAGCGACTAGCACACGCGGCTCCATGTTTTCCATCGCCAGTACCCAGGCACGTCCCGGAACGCCGTCGAGACCGGGGGCCGTGTTTTTTATGCTCATTTTCTGAACTGCGACGGCTAGTTCAGAAGACGTGACTGGCGGTACGTCATCTTCTTCGGGCCTGGTAATATCGCTCTGTGCCGTCGCTGTTGACCGCTCGGCCATCGCAGGGAACAGGGTCGAGACGATGGTGTTGCGGAGCTCCGGTTGGAGACTCTGAGTGAGCGGTGGGGCGGCTGGGCGGAGCTTTTGCCTCACCCATTTGTACGGCCTGCCCCATGGGTCGCGTTCCAGGGTCTCCAGCCATTCCTCCCAGGCTTCCGACTTCGCCTGCTGGATGCCGAGACGTAGGGCGCGGCGCGCCGTGCGGTAGCCATCATAGATGACGTCCTCCTCTGATTGGCTCCTGTTGCGCCTTCTTCGGTATCTTGTGTAACGGCGCCGGGCTACTACACAATCTTGGCGGAGTTGCCTTATATCAGGACGCCACCAGTATGTTTGGCGTCGAGGCTTGTATGGTCCCGCACGTGGCATCGAGGCGTCGCAGATGTTATGCATCGCCTCGTTTAACCATTCTGCGCACTCTTCTACCCCTCCTGAAGGAAGTGGGGCCCAGGACGCAACGATTGCCGCCTCCTGCAGTAAATCCTTATCCATCCTCTTGAGGGACCACCGCGGGCCGCCGCCAGATGTTGTTGGGCGACCCAGTTCCGACGTGTGAGCGGAGATGTCAAAACGTATATAGCGGTGGTCCGAGAGGGTTTCGGTGTCCTCCAAGACCCGCCAGCTTTTGACTCGACGGGCGACAGATGGACTGACGAGAGTCAGGTCCACTATCGACTCGCCTTGTTGCCGGACACAGGTGTTCACGGCGCCTCGATTGGCCAGAACGAGTCCCGTGGAGGCTAGCCAGTCCGCCATCGCTCGGCCTCTTGCATCTGTCGCCGGGGATCCCCAGAGCGTCGACTTCGCGTTGAAGTCTCCGGCGACGATTACAGGGCCTGACGTTGCGCTGATATAGGTAGTCAGACGCAGGAGGAAAGCCTCGAAATCGACCAGGGGTCGGCTAGGGGAAAAATAAACTCCCACCACGGTGAGAGCCCCCATCTTCGCGGCGACGAATCCATCGCTCTTTGTCGTATTATCACAAGATGGAATTGTGATTTTAGGGCCGAAAACCAGCGCGACTGACGCATTCACGTCTCCGACCCAGTCGCTTCTGTCTGGCACCCGATACGGCTCTGCCACTATACCGACGTCGATTGACCACTGCGCTATTGTTTGAACCAGGAGATCTTGTGCCTGGGCGCAGTGGTTCAGGTTGCCCTGCATGACGCGTAGGGTGTCCGTTATTGCGCGTCCATTTCTTCCACTCCAGCTCCAGTGGCCGCCTTATTTGTCGTGGCTGCTGTCTGGGGCGCTGTGCTCTTTTTGGAGCTCCTCTTCTTTTTCGCTGCAGGCTTCCCGCAGGTCTTGCTGCCCACGCTGTGGTCCGCCGGCTTGCCACTTGCTGCGCACAACGCGCAATGTGGCGCGTTCTGACATTGCGCGGTTGTGTGGCCCGGTTGGCCGCAGCGGAAGCAGAGACCACTGCGGTCATCCGCGCAGGTGCACGTCGCCCGCGTGTGGCCGGTCTGGTGGCAGCGGTAACACCGCATGGGGCGCGCGGACAATAGAGTAACGCGCACCACAGTCCACCCGACGTACACTTTAGTGTTCGGTGCCGTCACCTTCTTCGCCGCCTCGACCGGGCACTTAAGCCAGGCCGTGCCGCGGCCACTCCGGTCCAAGCGGATTTCGCCGACCTTGACTTCGCCGGTTGTGCAGCCACCTGACTTGGCAATTGCCTCGGCGATTTCCGTTGACGTGGCCGAGTCGTCGAGTCCGGTTATTCGGAGTTCGGCGCACTTTTGAGGCCTGGCGATTCGCACATCCTCCTCCTCCATTATTTCTCTGAGTTTTCCGGCGAGAGCGTCCGCCTTCTCTTTGCAAGCATCCCCCGAGACCTCGTACATTCGAGCGCCGGTGACCGCCAGCTTGAACTTGACGGCTGGGATCTGCAGCTCGGCTAGGTCGAGTCTTTGCTTAGCCTTTTCGAGGACGTTCTTGTATGTGACGCCTCGTTCCTCCGCACCCGGCTGCAGTGTGATGACAACAACTGCAGACTTAGGGGCACGGAGTTTCCCACTCTTATTTCCCTGTCTTTTGGGCGCTTTGTCATTTTTATCCACCTTTTTTGGTGGTTTGCCCTTCTTCTTAGTCACCTCCGCCCATGACTCCTTGGGAGGGGGCCTTGGCGCCGCAGCCGGCGTCATCGCAGCGTCGCGCCTTGTGGCTGCTGCCTCTACCGCGGCGGCAGACTTCTTACCCTTCCTCCTCTTCTTTTTCTGGGCAGGGCCGGGATTCGCCGGGGGCGCCAGAGTCGAGACCGCGGGCACCGGTTCAGGAGTCTTCTTTGCTGTTTGAGACGCATATGTTTGTGCGTCTTGGGCCGCATTTCTTTTGTCGGCTGCAAGAGGAGGTCGCAGGCGGGGCTCCGGTAACAGCCGGGCCTCAAGACCCTCCAGTCGTGCGTCTAGCCTGGCGCTCGAAAGCGAAACCGCCTCTTGGATTGCCCGCTGTACCATCTCCTCAACGCTTGACGTCGGGGCCGCAGGGGCGACTCGGGGTCGGTTTTCGTTGAGCTGGCGCTTGACTGAGGCTAGCTCCGTCCTTATGTCTTTAAGTTCTCTGGAGAGGCGTGCATTCGCCGCCTCCAGTGCCCTCGTTTCCTCCGAAGTTGAGCGGCTGAGCAGGGCTGCGCAGGAGTCCTGTATGGCGCTTGCCGCCTCTTTAAGGGCTTTGACGTATGGCCCGCTCAGGTTCTTCGATTTTTTGGCCACGTTCATTATGACCTCTAGACTGGCGGAAATCGTCGAACCGAGCTTGGCCGCCGTGGTCGCATCGTCTACCATGGTGACGTCCGAGGTGGAAGAGCTTTCTGACAGCCGCGGTGATCGCGTCGGTAGAAGTCTCCTTGTTATCTCGACCATCTCGCGGTCCGCTTCGATGGCTAGGGCCTCGCGCTCTGCGGCGTTCTTCTCTCGGATGGCCTGGGCTAGACCGACGTATTGTCCGGTGGTGGGTGGTCTGCCCCTGCCCCCAGTGAGCCTCTTGGTGCACTTTGGGGTGGCCGAGTCTCGTACCTTTTCGGAGTCGTCTTTGTCCACTTCACTTCCGCGTCTTTTCCGAACACGGCGATTGACACTTCGGTCTTCGTTCTCTGACAGAGAGACGGCGGTCTCGTTTCCGCTCTCGTCTGCCGATTCTCCTCTGCCAGGTTCATTTCTGAAGAACCTGCTTTTGGTAGCTAGGGACGCAGGCGTTACCACTCTCGATCCTGCTTCTCCTTCGCTGACTGACAACCATTCCGATTCGCTAGCTAAATCAGATTCCAAAGAGATCGCCCGGTCTATGCGGGTAAGCACCACCTGTGGCTGCCTTACCCGCCCACCGCCCTTCTCGGGCCTGACATCTTCACCGCCCTTCGCGGGCACACACCCAACTCCGCCCTTCACGGGCGCAACACAAACACGTGGGTTGCCCCCCCCAGATTCGGTGGGGCTGCACGCCGAAGCGTGGCGGGATTCTCCGACGCCTGAGGCGCCGGTACCCGCCTGGGGTAGTAAAGTTTTACCAGACGTGTCCATGTTGAAGGGCTGATGCACAGCTTATGGATTTTTGTTCGGGGTTTACTCCCCTAGGCCGCGCGGCTAGCAAGCCGCTAAAGGTGCGCCCTCACCTGCTGGTTTTGGTCCGCGGGGGTCAGACACCCAGTCTGACCCCACCACTCGCAAATAGTGCAAGTGGCGAACCCCTATCCGCCACCCGGGGGACGCGCCCAGTGGAAGTCCAGCAACTCCCAGTCCAGATTGGACCGTCTGGGAACCTAACCTAACCTAACCTAACCTAACCTTTTTTTTTTTTTTTTTTTTTTTTTTTTTTTTTTTTTTTAACGTGTGGAAATGCGTTACGCATACCCGGCCGCTGGGGAACGACCGGGTTATGTGGGACTCCTGCTGACTGGCAGTTTACCCACTAAAACCACACGGTGTCCACTTTCATCGCCTGTGCCGGGGTCGCAGGTATCCGGATTCGTCTGCAAACCCCGGCGGCGTGCCTCATCAGGCCCTTACACGGTATTTCCTACCATGGGTGGCGCGCGGCGGACACCGCACGCGCCTACCCGGGCAGATTCGGTGGACGGCCGACTTCCCCAAGTCGACCGCCCTCTGCCTGACGCTAAGGGGGAAGGCGACGATCGTGCGCCTGCCTCCGACGCCCGGTCCTTTTGCGGCGGAGGGGGAGATCGGTGGTGTCCTCCCTCACCCGCTCGGCCGCCTCCTTCTGCGACATCACTCGCTCACAAAAGGCGAGGACGGCGTCCCAGCACCTTTCGCTGCCGACCATGGCGGAAATCACAGCCGGCAGCGAAAGGTCTGTCCCCACAACACGTCTTAGCGCCTCGCGCTCCTCCTCCCACGCCGGACACAACTCCAGCACGTGCTGTGCCGACTCGTCGGAACAGTCCTGGCAGTGGTGGCAACGAGGAGAGGGCTCCCTCCCAGCGACCCGACACAGGTACCCCCCGAAGCAGCCGTGCCCCGAGAGGACCTGCGTGGCGCGGAAGGTTAGGACGCCATGCCGTCTAGCCAACCACTGCCGGAGGACCGGCCGAACCGCCCCGATCGTCCGGTGTCCCGCGCTCGGACTCTCGAGCCGCCTCTCCCAATCCGCGATCGCGGCATCCCGCTCTCGCCTGAGGTGCTCTAGTCGCCCCCGTGCTGCTGAGCTTAGGTCCCCGGACGCCAGACCCCGACGCCGCCGGTAGGACGACGCCAGAGAAACCGCGTCCAGGTCCCAGGGCAGGACTCCAGCCAGCACACACGCTGCCTCTCCCGAGATGGTACGGTACCCCCGTACGACCCTTATCGCCATCACCCTCTGCGCTCTCCGCAGCAGGGCGATGTTCTCGCGATCAAGGGCGTCGGCCCAGACGGGAGCACCGTACATCGCCATCGCTCTCACGACGCCGGTGTAGAGACGACGACAGCTCACACCGGGACCCCCCAGGTTTGGCAAGAGCCACGAGAGAGAGGCCGCCACTTTCAGCAAGCGCGGGACCAGCCGCTCGAAGTGCGCCCGAAACTTCCATCGGCCGTCGAGCACGAGACCCAGGTACGTCATCGTGCCCGACAGACCAATGCGAGTGCCTCCCACGATCAGATGGGCGTCGTGAGGAGGCGCCCTCCTTGGGCCATGAAAGATGATGCCCTCCGCCTTCTCGAGAGCGACAGTGAGGCCGAGGCGTCTAATCCGCGCTACGACCTGCGCGACGCCTGCAGTCGCCAGCACTGCCGCATCCCGGTACGTCGGCCGCCGGGCCAGGACGAGCGTGTCGTCGGCATAACACACGACGCTGACACCCCGCAACAATGTGCCCCGCAGTACCCAATCATATCCGATGTTCCACAGGAGTGGACCGAGTACCGACCCCTGTGGAACACCGCATACGACCTCCTTGCTCACCATGCCGTTCTGGCCAGGAAACACGACCCACCTGTCGGAGAGGTAGGCACCCACCACTCGACGCAGATAGGTCGGCACCCCGTGGTAGCGGAGCGCCTCCCTAATGCAACTCCAGGGCAACGTGTTAAACGCGTTGGCGATGTCGAGGGACACCGCCACGACGACGTCGCCCTGAGCCACTGCGTCCCGCACCTGGGCTCGGACGCACAGAATGGCATCCACCGTGGAGCGGCCACTGCGGAACCCGAACTGCACGCCCGAGAGGTCAGGTCCCCTCTGCCCGAGGTGCGCCACCAGACGCCCGACCACCACACGCTCGAAGAGCTTCGCCAGCTCGTCCAGGAGGACGATGGGGCGGTACGCCGACGGCGACTCCGCCGGCCGGCCTTCCTTCCTGAGGAGGACTAGTCTGCCTGTCTTCCACCGCTGTGGGATTAAGGCTTGAGCCAGACAGGCAGTAAATAGCCCTCGAACTCGCGGCGCCAGGTGATCGTACGCCAGCACCCACGCCCTTCCTGGAATGCCATCCGGCCCTGGAGCGACGCTCTTCCTCCTGAGCCGTGCGACGGCCTCCTCGAGCTCGGACTCCCCGACCTCTGGTGCCTCCTCTTCGACGTCTCCCTCCGCGTCCGCTGGTGCCATTTGCGGCGGCTGGTGCTGTGCCGGCGCCGTCGGGAACAGCGCCGCGACCACCTCACGGACCACTCCGGCGTCCAGGGTCTGCGTGAGTGGCGGAGCCCAGGGACGGACCTTATCGCGTACCCGTTTATAGGGCTTCCCCCACGGGTCGCTGTTGAGCCCATCCAGCATTTCCGCCCTGGCCGCGGCCTGCGACTCGCAGATGGCACTCTGGAGGCTGGCTTTGGCTGCCGTGTAAAGGGCGTACAGCCGTTCACCCTCCTCCTCGTGCCGTGCCCTGTCCAGCGAGGCAAGGGGCGAGCGGAAAATCCGCCTCCTGCAACGAGTGTACTGGCGTCGGGCGGCTACGCACTCCCTGCGCAGCTGCGCTATCGCCTCCGACCACCAGTACACTTGCGCCCGTTGGGGGCGGCATCTCGACCTGGGCATGGCCACGTCGCACATCCCGGTCATCGTGCCCACCAGCCAGTCTGCCACACTGTCTGGTGAACCACCGACCTGTGGCTGACAAGAGGCCACTATCGCCGCCTCTTCGAATCGCTCCCGGTCGAGACGCTTTAGTTGCCACCGCGGACCGTCCTCCGCCGAGACGCGGCTGGGACTTGGCGGCACCGCGGGACGAGCGGAGATCTCAAAACGGATGTAAAGGTGGTCCGAGAGAGTCTCCACGTCGTCCAGCACTCGCCAGTCCTGAACACGGCGCGCTAGGGCGGGGCTCGCGAACGATACGTCCACGATGGACCCACCCCACCTTCGCACACACGTGTTGGCCGTCCCGCGGTTGAGGACGGTCAAGTTGGTGGCAACCACCCACTCCTCGAGGATCGCCCCCCGCGCATCCGTTGCTGGACATCCCCACAGCTGGGACTTCGCGTTAAGGTCGCCGAGCACCAGCACCTCTGCAGGTCGGAGCCTCCTGACCATCATCTCGAGTTCGTCGAGGTACGCCTCGAAGTCGGCGACCGACTTGTTCGGGGAGAAGTAAACCCCTACTACAGCCATCCCCCCCAGCAGTGCCGCGACGCAACCCGAGCCCTTTACAGTACGCGTAAAGGGCGGGGTGCCCGCGGCGACCTGGGTCACGATGGCCACCACACCATCGCGATCGCCGACCCAGTTGTCCCTCGGCGGAACCGAGTATGGCTCGGCCACAACCGCCACCTGCACGGACCACTGTACCAGGCTCTGGACAAAGAGGTCTTGGGCCCTGGCACAGTGGTTCAGGTTACATTGGAGAACTTTAGTGGCCATTATTGGTTACGTCTCCATGTTTCCCTCCCCGGCTCTGTTGGTGGGCGGTGCTTGGGCTTTGGGCCCGGGTGTCGCCTTCTTTCTCCCTTTTCGTCCCGGCTTTTTCCGGGGGCACGTGACCATCGTGTGCCTCGCCGGTCGGCCGGCGGCCTCACAGGCCGGACAGTTCGCCTCGGCGGTGCAGTGCCGGCGCGTGTGCCCCTCTTTGCCGCAGCGGTAGCACTGCGCGCTGCGGTCCACCTCCTTGTCACACTTCGCTGCCACGTGCCCGACTTCGTGGCAGCGATAGCATTGACGAGGCCTCTCCTTTAGGAGCTGGACTCCCACCGAAACGAAGCCCACTAGAAGGCGGCGCCCGTCGACCACCTTCTTGGCCGCCTCTACTGGGCAACGGACCCATGCCGTCCCGACGCCGGTGTAGTTGTGGCGGATTTCGCCAACCTTTATCGACTCCACCGGGCATCCCCCCGCTTTGGCGATTACGCCAGCCAATTCTGCGGGAGTGACGGAATCGTCCAGTCCTGCGATGCGAAGGTCGGCACACTTTTCCGGCCTAGCGACCGCCACTCCCTCGCCGACGATCTCCTTAATGCGCCGGGCCAGCGCGTCCGCCTTCTCTTTGCCGTCGGCACCGGGCAATTCCAGCCTGCGGGCGCCCGTCTGGGATACCTTATAGCGGGTCTCCACGCCCATCCCCGCTATAACGCCATCAGCCTTAATCGCTCCGAGAACCTCCGCATATGTCCTCGTGCTTCCCGGCAGCAGCGTCAGTTGCACCGCCGCTGACCGGGGCAGACGCAGCTTAGGCGCTTTCGGCTTTTTGGCCGGCTGCTTTTGCTGGTTCGACTTCTTACCCCTCCTCGCCACCACGTTCCAGCCCTCCGCCGGAGCGGTCGGGCCAGACGGTGGGGGGCGAGAATCTGGCGGCGCAGCCGCTTGTGTGACTGCACCTTTTTTATTCCTTTTCCTTTTCGTCTTCTTTTTCGGCGCCGAATTCGCTGGCGGGGTCAGCGTGGTGACACTGGGCTCCGCCGGCTGGGAAATTGGCACCTCTGTCCTGGGCGTCGATATACTGACCTGGTCCTGTCGCGTTCGCGTCTCAGGCAGGAGCCTGCCGGACGCCTCTAATTCCCTGAATCGGGCGTTGATCAATTTGCCCACCCCGTCCATGATCTTTTTCACCATCGCGTCCTCGTCCACGGCCTTTTGAGTAGAGGGAGGAGGGGCCGGAGCAGACGCCGAGCTCAGCTCCTGCCTTATTTCGGCCACGCCTTGCCGCAGTTCCGAAATCTCCGAGCGGAGCTGGGCGTTTTCGGACTTGAGGCGGTCGTTGGCCTCCTGGAGCCGCCTGATTTCGTCCGTCGACGTTCGCTGGTACAGAATACCAAGCACCTCCCCAATGGTCTCGGCGGACTCATTAAAGGCTTTTCTGTAGGTGCCCTTTATGTTCTTGGAGCCCTTCGTTAGTTTCACGATGGCATCAACACACTCCTGGGCCCTCTTGTGGAGGTCCCGTGTCGAGCATTCGTCCTCTCTCGTTGCTACTTCGTATGCGGCCGCACGCGTCGCCCTAATTTGGCGCGTAATCGCCACCACCTCACTTTCCGCCTGCAGCTCCAGCTCCTTTTGGCACTGGGCGAGGTATTCGGACTTCGCCTTGGCTAGGCCAACGTACTGCCCAGTCGTGGGTGGTCGGCCACGGCCTCGACGCGCAGTCGATATTTTGGCGGGGGTGTCGTCGCCATCCGCGTCCGATGCGCCGTCGTCCGTCTCGCACCGGCGTCGCTTCCAGAATCGTCCGGGTGAGTCCGAATCACACGGCGACCCCGACCTCATACTCGTATCTGATAGCTCTATGACAGTGCTATCGTCATCGCCCTCCTCGGGCACCACGTCTTCCCCGCCCTTCTCGGGCCGCCGGCCGGCCGATTCGCTAGCTAATTCAGAATCCAAGGAGATCGCCTGGTCTATGCGGGTAAGCACCACCTGTGGCTGCCATACCCGCCCACCGCCCTTCTCGGGCCTGACATCTTCACCGCCCTTCGCGGGCACACACCCAACTCCGCCCTTCGTGGGCGCAACACAAACACGGTCGTTGCCCCCCCCAGATTCGATGGGGCTGCACGCCGAAGCGTGGCGGGATTCTCCGACGCCTGAGGCGCCGGTACCCGCCTGGGGTAGTTTCGTTTTTTCGCTCGTGTCCATGTTATAAGTGACACAGATTGGCCGAACCTCCCGTCGGCCATGCATCCCTTCACGCTGTGTCGCCGCTTGGGATTCGGGGTAATTTTTTATAGAGGTTTTCTTCCTCGCGGTCCGGCCGGCTAAGGCAAGACCCTCGGTCCCGTACGTGGCCGCGAGACATGACCACGACACCACGAAACGGGGTTACGATATTGGCGGTGAGCAAACAGGGCTTCTGCTCGCTCGTCCGACGGAGGTGTTAACACACGCCAGACCCGCCCAGTCTCCGTGCTAGCGCGCGCGCGAGCGCAGCGCCGCTGGAGAGATCCCACCCTATACGCGCTCAACGGGACAACTCTGCTACGAGCAGAGCGCCGGAGCGCGTTCCCCCCCGAGTCGGTCGTTAGCCGTAGGCAGCAGCAGTTCCGCAATCGCAACTGTGCAGCTGCTGCTGCCTACGTTTCCAGGGTGCACCGCGCGGAGGTCACCGACTGTAGCACCCCAACCTTTTTTTTTTTTTTTTTTTTTTTTTTTTTTTTTTTTTTTTTTTTTAACGTGTGGAAATGCGTTACGCATACCCGGCCGCTGGGGAACGACCGGGTTATGTGGGACTCCTGCCGACTGGCAGTTTACCCACTAAAACCACACGGTGTCCACTTTCATCGCCTGTGCCGGGGTCGCAGGTATCCGGATTCGTCTGCAAACCCCGGCGGCGTGCCTCATCAGGCTCTCACACAATAATAGTTCTTACCATGGGTGGCGCGCGGCGGACACCGCGCGCGCCTACCCGGGCAGATTCGGTGGACAGCCGACTTCCCCAAGTCGACCGCCCTCTGCCTAGCGCTAAGGGGGAAGGCGACGATCGTGCGCCTGCCTCCGACGCCCAGTCCTTTTGCGGCGGAGGGGGAGGTCGGTGGTGTCCTCCCTCACCCGCTCGGCCGCCTCCTTCTGCGACATCACTCGCTCACAGAAAGCGAGGACGGCGTCCCAGCACTTTTCGCTGCCGACCATGGCGGAAATCACAGCCGGCAGCGAAAGGTCTGCCCCCACAACAAGTATCAGCGCCTCGCGCTCCTCGTCCCAAGCCGGACACACCTCCAGCGCGTGCTGTGCCGACTCGTCGGAACAGTCCCGGCAGTGGTGGCAACGAGGAGAGGGCTCCCTCCCAGCGACCCGACACAGGTACCCCCCGAAGCAACCGTGCCCCGAGAGGACCTGCGTGGTGCGAAAGGTTAGGACGCCATGCCGTCTAGCCAACCACTGCCGGAGGACCGGCCGAATTGCCTCGATCGTCCGGTGCCCCGCACTCGGACGCTCGAGCCGCCCCTCCCATTCCGCGATCGCGGCATCCCGCTCTCGCCTGAGGTGGTCTTGTAGCCCCCGTGGTGCTGGACTGAGGGTCCCGGACGCCAGACCCCGACGCCGCCGGTAGGACGACGCCAGAGAAACCGCGTCCAGGTCCCAGGGCAGGACTCCAGCCAGCACACACGCTGCCTCTCCCGAGATGGTACGGTACCCCCGTACGACCCTTATCGCCATCACCCTCTGCGCTCTCCGCAGCAGGGCAATGTTGTCGCGATCCAGGGCGTCGGCCCAGACGGGAGCACCGTACATCGCCATCGACCTCACGACGCCGGTGTAGAGACGACGACAGCTCACCCCGGGACCCCCCACGTTAGGCAAAAGCCAGGACAGAGAGGCCGCCACCTTCAGTAGGCGCGGGACCAGCCGCTGAAAATGCGCCCGAAACTTCCATCGGCCGTCGAGCACGAGACCCAGGTACGTCATCGTGCCTGACAGACCGATGCGAGTGCCCCCCACGATCAGATGGGCGTCGTGAGGAGGCGCCCTCCTTGGGCCATGGAAGACGATGCCCTCCGCCTTCTCGAGGGCGACAGTGAGGCCGAGGCGCCGGATCCGCGCTACGACCTGCGCGACGCCTGCAGTCGCCAACATTGCCGCATCCCTGTACGTCGGCCGCCGAGCCAGCACGAGCGTATCGTCGGCATAACAGACGACGCTGACACCGCGCAACAGTGTGCCCCGTAGAACCCAATCATATCCGATATTCCACAGGAGTGGACCGAGTACCGACCCCTGTGGAACACCGCATACGACCTCCTTGCTCACCATGCCGTTCTGGCCAGGAAACACGACCCACCTGTCGGAGAGGTAGGCACCCACCACTCGACGCAGATAGGTCGGCACCCCGTGGTAGCGGAGCGCCTCCCTAATGCAGCTCCAGGGCAACGTGTTAAACGCGTTGGCGATGTCGAGGGACACCGCCACGACGACGTCGCCCTGAGCCACTGCGTCCCGCACCTGGGCTCGGACGCACAGAATGGCATCCACCGTGGAGCGGCCACTGCGGAAGCCGAACTGCACGCCCGAGAGGTCAGGTCCCCTCTGCCCGAGGTGCGCCACCAGACGCCCGACCACCACACGCTCGAAGAGCTTCGCCAGCTCGTCCAGGAGGACGATGGGGCGGTACGCCGACGGCGACTCCGCCGGCCGGCCTTCCTTCCTGAGGAGAACTAGTCTGCCTGTCTTCCACCGCTGTGGGATTAAGGCTTGAGCCAGACAGGCAGAAAATAGCCCTCGAACTCGTGGCGCCAGGTGTTCGTACGCCAGCACCCACGCCCTTCCCGGAATTCCATCCGGACCTGGAGCGACGCTCTTCCTCCTGAGCCGTGCGACGGCCTCCTCGAGCTCGGACTCCCCGACCTCTGGTGCCTCCTCTCCGACATCTCCCTCCGCGTCTGCTGGTGCCATTTGCGGCGGCTGGTGCTGTGCCGGCGCCGTCGGGAACAACGCCGCGACCACCTCACGGACCACTCCGGCGTCCAGGGTCTGCGTGAGTGGCGGAGCCCAGGGACGGACCTTGTTACGAACCCGTTTGTAGGGCTTCCCCCACGGGTCGCTGTTGAGCCCATCCAGCATTTCCGCCCTGGCCGCGGCCTGAGACTCGCTTATGGCATTTTGGAGGCTGGTTTTGGCTGACGTGTATAGGGCGTACAGCCGTTCACCCTCCTCCTCGTGCCGTGTCCTGTCCAGCGAGGCAAGGGGCGAGCGGAAAATCCGCCTCCTGCAACGAGTGTACTGGCGTCGGGCGGCCACGCACTCCCTGCGCAGCTGCGCTATCGCCTCCGACCACCAGTACACTTGCGCCCGTTGGGGGCGGCATCTCGACCTGGGCATGGCCACGTCGCACATCCCGGTCATCGTGCCCACCAGCCAGTCTGCCACACTGTCTGGTGAACCACCGACCTGTGGCTGACAAGAGGCCACTATCGCCGCCTCTTCGAATCGCTCCCGGTCGAGACGCTTTAGTTGCCACCGCGGACCGTCCTCCGCCGAGATGCGGCTGGGACTTGGCGGCACCGCGGGACGAGCGGAGATCTCAAAACGGATGTAAAGGTGGTCCGAGAGAGTCTCCACGTCGTCCAGCACTCGCCAGTCCTGAACACGGCGCGCTAGGGCGGGGCTCGCGAACGATACGTCCACGATGGACCCACCCCACCTTCGCACACACGTGTTGGCCGTCCCGCGGTTGAGGACGGTCAAGTTGGTGGCAACCACCCACTCCTCGAGGATCGCCCCCCGCGCATCCGTAGCTGGACATCCCCACAGCTGGGACTTCGCATTGAAGTCCCCGAGCACCAGCACCTCTGCGGGTTGAAACCGCCTTATTAGCAACTCCAGTTCGTCGAGGTACGCCTCGAAGTCGGCGACCGACTTGTTCGGGGAGAAGTAAACCCCCACTACGGCCATCCCCCCCAGCAGTGCCGCGACGCAACCCGAGCCCTTTACAATACGCGTAAAGGGCGGGGTGCCCGCGGCGACCTGGGTCACGATGGCCACCACACCATCGCGATCGCCGACCCAGTTATCCCTCGGCGGAACCGAGTAGGGCTCGGCCACCACCGCCACCTGCACGGACCACTGCACCAGGCTCTGGACAAAAAGGTCTTGGGCCCTGGCACAGTGGTTCAGGTTAGTCTGGAGAACTTTTTGTGCCATTATTGGGTCTCCATGTTACTTTCCACCCCGACTCTATTGGTGGGCGGTGTTTGGGTTTGGGGCCCAGCTGTCGCCTTCTTCCTTTTATTTGCCGACTTTTTCCGGGGGCACATAACAATTGTGTGCCTCGCCGGTCGGCCGGCGGCCTCACAGACCGGACAGTTCGCCTCGGCGGTGCAGTGTCGGCGCGTGTGCCCGTCCTTGCCGCAGCGGTAGCACTGCGTGCTGCGGTCCACCTCCTTGTCACACTTCGCCGCCACATGCCCAACTTCGTGGCAGCGATAGCACTGACGAGGCCTCTCCTTCAGTAGCTGGACCGCGGCTGAAACGAAGCCCACCAGAAGGCGGCGCCCGTCGACCACCCTCTTGGCCGCCTCGACTGGGCAACGGACCCATGCCGTCCCGACGCCGGTGTAGTTATGGCGGATTTCGCCAACCTTGATGGACTCCACGGCGCATCCTCCCGCTTTGGCGATTACGCCAGCCAATTCTGCGGGAGTAACCGAGTCGTCTAATCCGGCGATCCGGAGGTCGGCACACTTTTCTGGCCTGGTGACCGCCACACCCTCGCCGACGATCTCTTTTATGCGCCGGGCCAGCACGTCTGCCTTTTCCTTTGAGTCGGAACCGGGCAACTCGAGTCTGCGCGCGCCTGTCTGGGAGACCTTATAGCGGGTCTCCACGCCCATCCCCGCTATAACGCCATCGGCCTTTATGGCCCCTAACACTTCCGCGTACGTTTTAGTACTGCCCGGCAGCAGCGTCAGTTGCACCGCCGCTGTCCGGGGCAAACGCAGCTTCGGCGCTTTGGCCTTTTTGGCCGGCTGCTTTGTCTGGTTCGGCTGCCCAGTCCTCTTACCTCTTCTCGCCACCACGTTCCAGCCCTCCGTCACCGGAGCGGCCGGACCAGACGGTGTGGGGCGAGGTTCTGGGGGCGCGGCCGCTTGTGCGACCGCACCTTTTTTAGTCCTTTTCCTCTTCCTTGTTTTGGTGCTTGTGCCCGGATTGGCTGGCGGGGTCAGCGTGGTGACACTGGGCTCCGCCGGCTGGGAAGTTGGCGCCTCTGTCCTCTCCGTTGACGCGCTGGCCTGTCCTTGTCGCGTCCGCGTCTCAGGCAGGAGTCTACCGGACGCCTCCAACTCCCTAAATCGGGCGTTAATCAATTTGTCCACCCCGTCCATGATCTTTTTGACGATCGCGTCATCGTCCACGGCCTTTTGGTTAGAGGGAGGAGGAGCCGGAGCAGACGTCGAGCTCAACTCTCGCCTTATATCGGCCACGCCCTGCCGCAGTTCAGCGATTTCTGTTCGGAGCTGGGCGTTTTCAGACCTAAGGCGGTCATTGGCCTCCTGCAGCTGCCTGATTTCATCTGTGGCTGTCCGCTGGTAAAGGACGCCAAGTACCTCTCCAATAGTCTCAGCGGACTCGTTGAAGGCCTTCCTGAAAGTGCCCTTTATGTTTTTGGAGCTCTTTGTCAGTTTCAAGATTGCATCGACGCATTCCTGGGCCCTCTTGTGGAGGTCCCGTGTCGAGCATTCGTCTGATCTGTCCGCGTCGATATATGCAGCCGCACGCGTCGCCCTGATTTGGCGCGTAATCGCCACCACCTCACTTTCCGCCTGCAGCTCCAGCTCCTTTTGACACTGGGCGAGGTATTCGGACTTTGCCTTGGCTAGGCCAACGTATTGCCCAGTCGTGGGTGGTCGGCCACGGCCTCTACGCGCAGTGGATATTTTGGCTGGGGTGTCGTCATTATCCGCGTCCGACGCGCCGTCATCCGTCTCGCAACGCCGGCGCTTCCAAAAACGTCCGGACGTGTCCGAGCCAGATGGTGACCCCGACCTCATACTTGCATCAGAAACCTCAATAACAACGCTGTTGTCATCGCCCTCCTCGGGCCCCACGTCATCTCCGCCCTTCTCGGGCCGCCGGCCGGCCGATTCGCTAGCTAATTCAGAGTCCAAGGAGATCGCCTGGTCTATGCGGGTAAGCACCACCTGTGGCTGCCATACCCGCCCACCGCCCTTCTCGGGCCTGACATCTTCACCGCCCTTCGCGGGCACACACCCAACTCCGCCCTTCGTGGGCGCAACACAAACACGGTCGTTGCCCCCCCCAGATTCGATGGGGCTGCACGCCGAAGCGTGGCGGGATTCTCCGACGCCTGAGGCGTCGGTACCCGCCTGGGGTAGTGAAGTTTTAGCGAACGTGTCCATGTTGTAAGTGACACAGATTGACCGAACCTCCCGTCGGCCATGCATCCCTTCACGCTGTGTCGCCGCTTGGGATTCGGGGTGATTTTTTATAGAGGTTTTCTTCCTCGCGGTCCGGCCGGCTAAGGCAAGACCCTCGGTCCCGTACGTGGCCGCGAGACATGACCACGACACCACGAAACGGGGTTACGATATTGGCGGTGAGCAAACAGGGCTTCTGCTCGCTCGTCCGACGGAGGTGTTAACACACGCCGGACCCGCCCAGTCTCCGTGCTAGCGCGCGCGCGAGCGCAGCGCCGCTGGAGAGATCCCACCCTATACGCGCTCAACGGGACAACTCTGCTACGAGCAGAGCGCCGGAGCGCGTTCCTCCCCGAGTCGGTCGTTAGCCGTAGGCAGCAGCAGTTCCGCAATCGCAACTGTGCAGCTGCTGCTGCCTACGTTTCCAGGGTGCACCGCGCGGAGGTCACCGACTGTAGCACCCCAACCTAACCTAACCTAACCTAACCTAACCTAACCTAACCTAACCTAACCTAACCTAACCTTTTTTTTTTTTTTTTTTTTTTTTTTTTTTTTTTTTTTTTTTTTTTTTTTTTTTTAACGTGTGGAAATGCGTTACGCATACCCGGCCGCTGGGGAACGACCGGGTTATGTGGGACTCCTGCTGACTGGCAGTTTACCCACTAAAACCACACGGTGTCCACTTTCGTCGCCTGTGCCGGGGTCGCAGGGATCCGGATTCGTCTGCAAACCCCGGCGGCGTGCCTCATCAGGCTCTTACTCGGTAGTTCTTACCATGGGTGGCGCGCGGCGGACACCGCACGCGCCTACCCGGGCAGATTCGGTGGACGGCCGACTTCCCCAAGTCGACCGCCCTCTGCCTGGCGCTAAGGGGGAAGGCGACGATCATGCGCCAGCCTCCGACGCCCAGTCCTTTTGCGGCGGAGGGGAAGGTCGGTGGTGTCCTCCCTCACCCGCTCGGCCGCCTCCTTCTCCGACATCACCCGCTCACAAAAAGCGAGGACGGCGTCCCAGCACCTTTCGCTGCCGACCATGGCGGAAATCACAGCCGGCAGCGAAAGGTCTGTCCCCACAACACGACTTAGCGCTTCGCGCTTCTCCTCCCAAGCCGGACACACCTCCAGCACATGCTGTGCCGACTCGTCGGAGCAGTCCCGGCAGTGGTGGCAACGAGGAGAGGGCTCCCTCCCGGCGACCCGACACAGGTACCCCCCGAAGCAACCGTGCCCCGAGAGGACCTGCGTGGCGCGGAAGGTTAGGACGCCATGTCGTCTAGCCAACCACTGCCGGAGGACCGGCCGAATTGCCTCGATCGTCCGGTGCCCCGCACTCGGACGCTCGAGCCGCCCCTCCCATTCTGCGATCGCGGCATCCCGCTCTCGCCTGAGGTGGTCTTGTAGCCACCGTGGTGCTGGACTGAGGGCCCCGGACGCCAGACCCCGACGCCGCCGGTAGGACGACGCCAGCGAAACCGCGTCCAGGTCCCAGGGCAGGACTCCAGCCAGCACACACGCTGCCTCTCCCGAGATGGTACGGTACCCCCGTACGACCCTTATCGCCATCACCCTCTGCGCTCTCCGCAGCAGGGCGATGTTCTCACGATCAAGGGCGTCGGCCCAGACGGGAGCACCGTACATCGCCATCGCTCTCACGACGCCGGTGTAGAGCCTGCGACAGCTCACCCCGGGACCCCCCACGTTAGGCAAAAGCCAAGACAGAGAGGCCGCCACCTTCAGTAGGCGCGGGACCAGCCGCTGAAAGTGCGCCCGAAACTTCCATCGGCCGTCGAGCACGAGACCCAGGTACGTCATCGTGCCCGACAGACCGATGCGAGTGCCTCCCACGATCAGATGGGCGTCGTGAGGAGGCGCCCTCCTTGGGCCATGGAAGACGATGCCCTCCGCCTTCTCGAGGGCGACAGTGAGGCCGAGGCGCCGGATCCGCGCCACGACCTGCGCGACGCCTGCAGTCGCCAACACTGCCGCATCCCTGTACGTCGGCCGCCGAGCCAGCACGAGCGTATCGTCGGCATAACAGACGACGCTGACACCGCGCAACAGTGTGCCCCGTAGAACCCAATCATATCCGATATTCCACAGGAGTGGACCGAGTACCGACCCCTGTGGAACACCGCATACGACCTCTTTGCTCACCATGCCGTTCTCGCCAGGAAACACGACCCACCTGTCGGAGAGGTAGGCACCCACCACTCGACGCAGATAGGTCGGCACCCCGTGGTAGCGGAGCGCCTCCCTAATGCAGCTCCAGGGCAACGTGTTAAACGCGTTGGCGATGTCGAGGGACACCGCCACGACGACGTCGCCCTGAGCCACAGCGTCCCGCACCTGGGCTTGGACGCACAGAATGGCATCCACCGTGGAGCGGCCACTGCGAAAGCCGAACTGCACGCCCGAGAGGTCAGGTCCCCTCTGCCCGAGGTGCGCCACCAGACGCCCGACCACCACACGCTCGAAGAGCTTCGCCAGCTCGTCCAGGAGGACGATGGGGCGGTACGCCGACGGCGACTCCGCCGGCCGGCCTTCCTTCCTGAGGAGGACTAGTCTGCCTGTCTTCCACCGCTGTGGGATTAAGGCTTGAGCCAGACAGGCAGAAAATAGCCCTCGAACTCGGGGCGCCAGGTGTTCGTACGCCAGCACCCACGCCCTTCCCGGAATTCCATCCGGACCTGGAGCGACGCTCTTCCTCCTGAGCCGTGCGACGGCCTCCTCGAGCTCGGACTCCCCGACCTCTGGTGCCTCCTCTCCGACGTCTCCCTGCGCATCCGCTGGTGCCATTTGCGGCGGCTGATGCTGTGCCGGCGCCGTCGGGAACAGCGCCGCGACCACCTCACGGACCACTCCGGCGTCCAGGGTCTGCGTGAGTGGCGGAGCCCAGGGACGGACCTTATTGCGAACCCGTTTATAGGGCTTCCCCCACGGGTCGCTGTTGAGCCCATCCAGCATTTCCGCCCTGGCCGCGGCCTGAGACTCGCTTATGGCATTTTGGAGGCTGGTTTTGGCTGACGTGTATAGGGCGTACAGCCGTTCACCCTCCTCCTCATGCCGTGCCCTGTCCAGCGAGGCAAGGGGCGAGCGGAAAATCCGCCTCCTGCAACGAGTGTACTGGCGTCTAGCGGCCACGCACTCCCTGCGCAGCTGCGCTATCGCCTCCGACCACCAGTACACTTGCGCCCGTTGGGGGCGGCATCTCGACCTGGGCATGGCCACGTCGCACATCCCGGTCATCGTGCCCACCAGCCAGTCTGCCACATTGTCTGGTGAACCACCGACCTGTGGCTGACAAGAGGCCACTATCGCCGCCTCTTCGAATCGCTCCCGGTCGAGACGCTTTAGTTGCCACCGCGGACCCTCCTCCGCCGAGACGCGGCTGGGACTTGGCGGCACCGCGGGACGAGCGGAGATCTCAAAACGGATGTAAAGGTGGTCCGAGAGAGTCTCCACGTCGTCCAGCACTCGCCAGCCCTGAACACGGCGCGCTAGGGCGGGGCTCGCAAACGATACGTCCACGATGGACCCACCCCACCTTCGCACACACGTGTTGGCCGTCCCACGGTTGAGGACGGTCAAGTTGGTGGCAACCACCCACTCCTCAAGGATCGCCCCCCGCGCATCCGTTGCTGGACATCCCCACAGTTGGGATTTAGCATTAAAGTCCCCGAGCACCAGCACCTCCGCGGGTTGAAACCGCCTTATTAATACCTCCAGTTCGTCGAGGTACGCCTCGAAGTCGGCGACCGACTTGTTGGGGGAAAAATAACCACCCACTACAGCCATCCCCCCCAGCAGTGCCGCGACGCAACCCGAGCCCTTTACAATACGCGTAAAGGGCGGGGTGCCCGCGGCGACCTGGGTCACGATGGCCACCACACCATCGTGATCGCCGACCCAGTTATCCCTCGGCGGAACTGAGTATGGCTCGGCTACAACCGCCACCTGCACGGACCACTGTACCAGGCTCTGGACAAAGAGGTCTTGGGCCCTGGCACAGTGGTTCAGGTTACTTTGGAGAACTTTGGTGGCCATTATTCAGTCTCCATATTACTCTCCACCCCGACTCTATTGGTGGGCGATGTATGGGTTTGGGGCCCAGGTGTCGCCTTCTTTCTCCCTTTTCGTCCCGGCTTTTTCCGGGGGCACATAACAATTGTGTGCCTCGCCGGTCGGCCGGCGGCCTCACAGGCCGGACAGTTCGCCTCGGCGGTGCAGTGCCGGCGCGTGTGCCCCTCCTTGCCGCAGCGGTAGCACTGCGCGCTGCGGTCCACCTCCTTGTCACACTTCGCTGCCACGTGCCCAACTTCGTGGCAGCGATAGCATTGACGAGGCCTCTCCTTTAGTAGCTGGACCCCAGCCGATACGAAGCCCACCAGAAGGCGGCGCCCGTCGACCACCTTCTTGGCCGCCTCTACTGGGCAACGTACCCATGCAGTCCCGACGCCGGTGTAGTTCTGGCGGATCGCGCCGACCTTGACCGCTTCCACGGCGCATCCCCCGGCTTTGGCGATTACGCCAGCCAATTCCTCGGGAGTGACGGAATCGTCCAGTCCGGCGATCCGAAGGTCGGCACACTTTTCCGGCCTGGTGACCGCCACTCCCTCGCCAACGATCTGCTTGATGCGCCGTGCCAGCGCGTCCGCCTTCTCCTTATTCTCGGCACCGGGCAATTCAAGTCTGCGCGCGCCTGTTTGCGAGACCTTGTAGCGGGTCTCCACTGCCATTTCTGCGATAATGCCATCGGTCTTTATCGCCCCGAGAACCTCCGCATATGTCCTCGTGCTTCCCGGTAGCAGCGTTAGTTGCACCGCCGCTGTCCGGGGCAGACGCAGCTTCTGCGTTTTCGGCTTTTTGGCCGGCTGCTTTTGTTGGTTCGGCTGCCCAGTCTTCCTACCTCTTCTCGCCACCACGTTCCAGCCTTCCGCTGGAGCAGCCGGATCAGACGGTGGGGGGCGAGATTCTGGAGGCGCAGCGGGTTGAGCCGCTTGCACGTCCGCGCCTTTCTTCGATTTCGTTTTTCTCTTCTTTTTCGAGACCTTCGCCTTGGGAGCCGGATTTGCAGGCGGGGTCAAGGTCGTGACCTGCACCGGCTCCGGGTTTGGAGCGTCCCTTCTCGCGTCGGCCGCCAGAGGGGGCCGAAGTCTTCTCTCCGGAAGGAGGCGATCGCTCAAGCCCTCGATCCGGGCGTTGATCATGTTCCCCAACTTTATTGTCAGGGAACGCTCCCGCTCCTCCCAGTTGTCATTCCTATGGGTGGTAAGCAGCCTCTCCATCTTTTGTTCGAGGGCGGAGAAGCGCTGCTTCCAGTCCTCCTTCTCCTTCCTCAGGTCAGCAACCAACGCCCTGAGCTGGACCACCTCCTCCGTGGCGGTCCTGTTCGCCAGCTCTTGGACAACCTCCTTCATCCCTTCTCTTATTATGTTGAGGGCTTTTATGTAGCCGCCCTTTAGGTTCTTCGACTTCCGAGTGACCTCTTGAAGCAGGTCGATGTACCCCGCCGCCCTCGATAGCGGGTCTTCCGGAGGGTTGATTGTCGTTCCTGCTCTGTCGCTGAAGGACACATCTGATTGACGCGAGCTTGCCCTGGTTTGGACCGCCCGCGCCATGTCAGCCAGTTCCTTTTCGGCTTGTAGGCGTATTTCTCCCTCATTCTCCTCATTTCGTTGGCGCTTGGCTTCCGCCAGACCCACGTATTGGCCCGTAGTTGGAGGTCGGCCTCTACCTCGATTCGGGGTCTTTGTCTTCCTCGGTGTCCTCTCCTCCCCTGATGAACCGGAGGAGGAATCCGATTTCCTCTGTCTTTTTCGGCCTTGTGTTCGGTCGCCCGACGCCGCCGACATGTGGCTGTCGGACTCCGATTCGGCGGCCCAGAATCTGCCGTTCACCGGGGAGACGGAACTCCTACGCGAGGTTGGCAGCGAGCCAGCATCGTCGACCCGCGTCAGCACCACCTTTGGCTGCGCAAACAAGGCAATCTCAGTAATATTTACGCCGCTGGCGTCTGGTATCGGCGTCTCGCGCCCAATGCTCCCGGTTTTTTCTACTCCGCGTTTGATGAATCTCCCTTTGCTGTCGCGCAAAGGAAGCGTCTTATCCGTCCGTCTGCAGTCCGTGTCCGTTTCCGTAGCCAAGTTCGTCGTTGTGGTTTCTCCGCCCTTCTCGGGCACCGCGTCCACGCCCGTAATGGGCGAAACACAGAATCGTAAGTTGCCCCCCCCGGATTCGATGGGGCTGCACGCCGAAGCGTGGCGGGATTCTCCGACACCTGAGGTGCCGGTACCCGCCCGGGGTAGAGATGTTTTAGCTTGCGATTCCATGTTGTAAATGACACAGATTGACCGAACCTCCCGTCGGCCATGCATCCCTTCACGCTGTGTCGCCGCTTGGGATTCGGGGTGATTTTTTATAGAGGTTTTCTTCCTCGCGGTCCGGCCGGCTAAGGCAAGACCCTCGGTCCCGTACGTGGCCGCGAGACATGACCACGACACCACGAAACGGGGTTACGATATTGACGGTGAGCGAACAGGGCTTCTGCTCGCTCGTCCGACGGAGGTGTTAACACACGTCAGACCCGCCCAGTCTCCGTGCTAGCACAGCGCGCGAGCGCAGCGCCGCTGGAGAGATCCCACCCTATACGCGCTCAACGGGACAACTCTGCTACGAGCAGAGCGCCGGAGCGCGTTCCTCCCCGAGTCGGTCGTTAGCCGTAGGCAGCAGCAGTTCCGCAATCGCAACTGTGCAGCTGCTGCTGCCTACGTTTCCAGGGTGCACCGCGCGGAGGTCACCGACTTTAGCACCCCAACCTAACCTAACCTAACCTAACCTAACCTAACCTAACCTAACCTAACCTAACCTAACCTAACCTAACCTAACCTAACCTAACCTAACCTAACCTAACCTAACCTAACCGCCCTTCCGCCGCCAGACTCAGTTGAAAGCAGACGCGTATCACGTTGTTCGAGTGCCGCTCCGCCAGTTTTCAACTTTCAAAAATACGAAAAAGTGGTTTTTTCGCAACCGATTTCAAAAAATTTTGCACCAAAAGTTGCGCAATTAAGTGCTCTATACAGTGACAGTTTTTGTTTTTCGCGGCTAGGCCGCGAAGTGCCTGAAAAAAGTGCGTAAAGTTGGAATTTGTGAATTTTAAAAACTTTGAGTGAAAACGCTGCTCGATTTAAAGCGACGACCTATTGTTTTTATTGTGTTGTTTTGTGGGTCTCGTGACGCTCTATCAAACGAGCCCACATTTGGATTTTTTCCACGCAAGCGCGCGGAAATAAAATTAAAAAACCTCCGATCACGAAACCACGTGGTCGGACTTCCCGGCGACTGACGAAGGTGCGGCGCACCTCTATCGACGCGGCACGGCGAGCCCAACTCAACGGCGTTTCAAGAAAAATTTTAAGGTTAGTGGTTGTGGAGATATCAGAAAAACAAAATTTCTTCAAAATTCTAAATTTAATAACTTTTTAATAAGATCTGTGACACCCCTATATTTTTATGTAGTTTGGTAGGTCTCTGGGAGATCTACAAACCCCCAAATTTTCAAAATTTTTTATGCTGTAGTTTTGGCTCTATAATTTTTTAAAGTTTTAGGGTGTGCACGTGGGGTGGCAACCCTTGCTCTGGTATCTCCGGAACCATTCTTAAAAAATAGTTTATAGTGTATATAGCTTAGTTAATTTTTTGTAGATTTTTAAAATTATTTTTAGCATTTTTTATATTAATTTTATTTGTAAAAAGTAGGTTTTTCCAACCCCAAAAATCAGGGGTTGTTCTAAAAATTTTCGTTTGTAAATATATTAATAGATCTTTTTAAGACGCGTAAAACGAGCCCTTGCACGGCCAAATCGGACAATAAATAGCCGATTTAAGAAAAATTTTGACAGTTGGTGGCCATATTGTCGGCCATTTTGTAAAACTATAAAGTGCTATAACTCCGGCCCCATAAGTCCTATCGAGACCGGACTTTCGCCATAGTGTAAGCCGCAATTAATTTTGTCCTCTGGAGGTGCTCACAGCTCGATCTGAGGTTGACCCCCCCGATCGAGGTTTGAGGCCAAAATTCGAGTAGGTTATAAAGAGACCAGCACGGCGAGCCGTCGCACGCTTTCCTGCGATCGGCGGTTCCCGAGATATTGATTTTTAAAATCTGGCGCAAAGTGCGCGGACGCCATCTTGAATTTCTTTAGGGCGCAATATCTCGGCAACCGCTGGTCGCAGCGCGACGCGGTTTTCGTTGTTGGGTCGGCCGTAGCGTGGGCCACACTAATAGGGCACTGGGGTCTCTGTAGAGCACTAACCCCGAAATTTTTAAATTAAGCCACAGATCTTGATAGATATCGAGAGGGCCATCACGGGGAGCCGTCGCACGTCATTCTGCGGCTAGCGGTTCCCGAGATATAAATTTTTAAAGTTCGGCCTAGGCTGAAATCGAAATATCTGGCCGCCATCTTGAAAAACTTTAGGGCGGGATATCTCGGCAACCGCTGGTCGTAGCGGCGCGCGGTTTTCGACGTTCATCGGCCCCCTCGAAGGCCTATACGGCTCTGGTGACGGGGAAGCTCTACATAGAGTTCCAGTAGAGATTGATTGTAGAGTCGACGGCGGCAGATAGTGTTAAGTTTTTATTTTAGATTAAGTAGATTTAAGGACTTTTTAGGTGCTGTAGCATTCTACAGTGCCTTTTTAACTGGGAACAGTCTCTGTTTTTCATATACACCCCGCTATTGCGGTTTTTAACTTATTGACAAATTTATTTTATTTTTTGACAATTTTGACATTTTTATTTTAATTAATTTATTGACGCGACCTCCAACATGGTGCTTGGCCTAAGGACACCTGTCAAAAAACAGGTTGTGACGAACCCACCCACCACTCCCCCCAAAGAAGTTAAAAAATTAAATAGGCGGAGCCTGGAGAAGTTTGAGGGGGTAGCCACGGAGTCGACCTCTGCAATGACACAGGGCGCTCCAACCACCTCCAAGGCTCCGAGACCAACCAGCCGCAAGTCAATTGATAGCCCGAAGGAAGGGGGGGCTAAGGCACAGGTCTCTGCACCCACGACGACCACTCGAGTCCAGCGAGCCCGCTCGCATCACAAGAAGGCGAAGGATGCGGTGGACGCGTCCAGGAACCTCAGGGGCGACCTCAAGGCGACGATCTTGGAGTCCCTGGACGCGCTTATGAGGCTGGTCGCTGAATCTGAGGCCGACCTGGGGGCCGGGAGGGCTCGGAAGGGGAGCGGGGGCTCCGTGGACGTGGTGCCGGTGGCTGTAACCACCGACACCACGTTCACGGTGCCTCCGGACTCCGGACTGAGCGCAAAGCTCGACGAGCACTCTCGGCTCCTCCTGGAGAGCAATGAGCGGATGAAGGCTCTCCAGGAACAGCTCGCGAAGAGCAGTCAGGTGGTCGAGGAACAGCGGCTCAGCTACGCCAGCGTGGCCGCTGCGAGACCGCAGCAACACACAAGGCCCGCGGTGCTGCACTCGGTGGTCGTCACTTCCGAGAACGAGAAGGAGACGGCCGAACAGGTTCTCGGAAGGGTGCGAGAGACCATGGACGCGAAGTCGGGGTGGGTGAAGGTGGACCGGGTCCGTAAGGCCAAGGACCGGAAGGTGATAATGGGATTCGGGACTGCCGAGGACAGGAAGAAGGCGAGGGAGCGCTTAGGGAAAGAAGGATCGGGCCTCGTGGTCGAGGACGTCAAGAATAGAGACCCGCTTTTCGTCCTCAGAGGCGTCTTGGCCGTCAACACTGACGGTGACATCGTCAAGGCCCTGAGGAACCAAAATCGGGACCTCTTTGACGGCCTCGGCCCCGGGGATGACCGCCTCGTGGTTAAATATCGTCGGAAGGTCAGGAACCCGCACGTGGTCAACGTAGTCCTGAGTGCGTCGCCCACCCTCTGGGCGAGGATAACCGGCGTGGGCTCAGTCCATGTCGACCTCATGAGGGTGCGAGCAGAGGACCAGTCTCCGCTGGTCCAATGCACGCGATGCCTCGGGTTTGGCCACGGGCGCAAGTACTGCAAGGACCCGGCAGACCTCTGTAGCCACTGCGGCGGGCCGCACCTGCGCTCTAAATGCGCGGATTGGCTGGCGGGGTCCCCACCTTCCTGCCGGAACTGTTGTCGCGCGAAGTTCGACAATGTCGAACATAACGCATTTAGCGACAACTGTCCCGTCAGGAAGAGGTGGGATGACCTCGCCCGGCAATCCGTAGCGTATTGCTAAGGGCGTGCCGGCGGACCCAGTGGCTATAAAAATCCTCCAGGCGAACCTCCAGCGTAGCAAGTTGGCATACTCCGAGCTGCTGATTCAGGCCTCAGAACTACGAGCGCGGATGGCCTTGGTACAGGAGCCATACGTCGGCGGAACAGGGCGTGTGAAGGGTCAAAATGGGATCAGAGTCTTCCAGTCTGCGGATCATGGAAGTGGGACTGTAAAGGCCGCGGTCATAGTTTTTGACGCGGACCTTCACATCACACAGTACCCGAAACTCACCACTAACAACATCTCAGTGGTGGGGATCCGGGTCCGCAACTGGGAGATCATCCTGGTTTCATTTTACTTTGAGCCCGACCTGCCGATGGACTCGTACCTAGCTCATCTGCGCCGGGTGCAGCGTGAGACGGGAGCTCGGAGTATGATCATTGGGGGTGACTCCAATGCTAAGTGCGTCTGGTGGAAGAGTCCCGTGACCGACCGCAGAGGCGAGGAACTACACGGGGCGCTGGAGGACCTCGGACTTTGCATCCTGAACCAAGGGGAAACCCCTACCTTTGATACTATCCGGGGCGGCGTAAGGTACAGCAGCTATGTTGACATAACTGCTGTATCGCCGGATCTGTATGGCTTGGTGGACGACTGGCGCGTGCGCGAGGACCTGACCAGCTCGGACCACAATGGCATATCCTTCACATTGACGACAAGGTGCATCAACAAAAACTTTATTAAACATACCACCCGTATCTATTTCACCAAAAATGCAAATTGGGCCCGGTTTCGTGAGAAACTGGGCCAAATTATGATTAGGGAAAACTTTACTACAGAATACATAAAAAATTTGGCAATAGATTGGGAATTAGACTACACAGTAGAAAAACTCAACAAAATTATAGCAGAAGCATGCGCCTTGTCGATTCCGCCCATAAAGCGGAAAGATGTGGTGAATATGCCGTGGTGGAACGAGGGGTTGGCAGCGCTCAAGCGTGAGGTGGCCACCAAGAAATGCAGAATTCGGTGTGCAGCGCCGGTTAGGCGTCAGATGGTAGTCGGGGAGTACCTGGAAGCGAAGGAGCGATACGAGACCGAGGTGAGGCATGCGCAGACGCGCAGCTGGGTCGCCTTCTGTGAGCGTCAGGACGGGGAATCAGTTTGGGGGGGTATCTACCGGGTCCTCGGCAGAACCTCCAGGAGAGACGAAGATCCACCGCTGGTGGTAAACGATATGGAGCTAGACGCCAAAGGCTCGGTGAGGCTTATGGCCGAAACCTTTTACCCGGAGGACTCCGAAGAGGACGACTCCGAGGAGCACCGAAGGGTGAGGGTACAAGCTGAGCTCTTTGACGTTGAAACTTCTTCGGATGTGACGGACCCGCCTTTCACTCCTTTAGAGTTGAAATTGGCCTGCCGGTCCTTCAATCCGAAGAAGGCTCCAGGCGCGGACGGTTTTACCGCCGATATATGTTTGCACGCGATAGAGTATGACCCCGATCTCTCATTGGCTCTTTTCAACAGGTGCCTCGAACTCCGGCATTTTCCCGAGCCCTGGAAGGAGGCTACGGTGATCTTCCTCCGGAAGCCGGGGAAGAACACCTACACGACACCGCGGTCGTATCGGCCGATTGGTCTCCTTCCGGTGCTGGGGAAAGTGCTGGAGAAGATGCTTGTCGCCAGGTTGAAATACCATATAGCGCCCAGGCTCAGTATCCGTCAGTTCGGCTTTATGCCCCAGCGTAGCACCGAGGACGCCCTCTATACACTAGTAGAACACATAAGACGCGGATTGACAAACAAAAAGCTATTGACGCTTGTGTCTCTAGATATAGAGGGCGCCTTCGACAACGCTTGGTGGCCTCGCATTAAAGTCCGGCTGGCGGAGGAACGAGTGCCTTTTAACATCCGTAGGCTCCTGGGCAGCTACTTGAGCGGCAGGCATGTTCGCGCACGGTACTGCGGGGAAGAGCACGTGAGAGAAACCGGGAAGGGTTGCGTGCAAGGGTCTATCGGCGGGCCGATTTTGTGGAACCTCTTATTGGATCCACTGCTTCGTGAGTTGGAGGCTAGACATTACTACGTGCAGGCGTTCGCTGACGATGTGGTGTTGGTCTTTGAGGGCAAGACGGCTCTTGAGGTCGAAAACCACGCCAATGCCGCCCTCGAGCATGTGAGGGAGTGGGGAGTCCAGAATAAACTGAGGTTTGCGCCGCACAAGACCAGTGCTATGGTCATCACGCGCAAACTGAAGTATGACACCCCACGCCTCCACATGGGCGGGGTCGACATCGGTATGGTGGGCGAAATCAAATTACTGGGAGTCGTCCTAGACCAACGCCTTACCTTCAACACGCACGTCGCGAACGTCTGCAAGAAGGCCGTCACCTTCTATTCCCAGCTTTCGAGAGCCGCGAAGGCGAGCTGGGGCCTCCACCCCGAAGTCATCCGCGTTATTTACAGAGCGGTGGTTGAGCCCGTGATACTGTATGCGGCTGCCGTTTGGGCGCCGGCTGTGGATAAGCTAGGTGTACGTAAGCAGCTGAACGTGGTCCAGCGGGGCTTTGCGCAGAAGCTGTGTAGGGCATACCGCACCACCTCCCTGAACTCAGCACTGTTGCTCGCTGGGATACTCCCTCTCGACCTGCGCGTCCGCGAAGCCGCGGCGTTGTACGGCGCGAGGAGGGGTATACCCCAGGACGCGATAGGGGATCGGGAAGTGGAACGGATGTCCTCGGCTCTGCGGTCTCCGCATCCCGCTCAGCATATCGACCTGGAGTTCAAGTGCCTGGCGGACGAGGAACAACTCGCGGTCAACATTGACCACGACCTCAACATCTACACGGACGGCAGTAAGATTGAGGGCAAGGTGGGTGCGGCGCTATCCATATGGAGAGGCGCCGCCGAAACCAAAGCCCTCAAGCTTACTTTGCCGTCCTTTTGCACCGTCTACCAGGCGGAACTCCTGGCGATATGCAGGGCGGCGCGGATGGCCGCAGATAACTCGGCCAGATCAGTCGGGATTTACTCCGACTCCCTGTCGGCACTGCAGACTACGACTAATCCGGAAGCCCTCCACCCCCTGGCCGTTGAGGCGCGGGGCCACCTGCGTAGGGCTTTGGCACAGGACAAACTTGTTAGTTTGTTCTGGATCAAAGCCCACGCGGGACTAGAGGGGAACGAGCGTGCCGACCATCTGGCTAAGGAAGCTGCGCTAAAGTCAAAACGCAGTTTTGACTATGACAGCTGCCCCGTTTCATTCATCAAGCGAAGCATTCGCATGCGATCGCTTGATGAATGGAACCAACGTTACCAGGCCGGTGAAACAGCCGGTGTCACCCGGGTCTTTTTCCCGGACGCGATAGCCGCATACCGTATCATCGGTAAAATAAAGGTGGACAGATTTGTCACCCAGGTATTGACGGGGCACGGTGGATTCTCCGAGTACTTGCATCGTTTCAAGTGCAAGGAGAGTCCATCGTGCGTCTGCGATCCTGCGTGCTCTGAGTCTGTCCTCCACGTCCTCCTGGACTGCCCGGCCCATTGTCGCGAGAGGCAGGAGATTGAGTTTCTTTTGGACATAAAGTTGGATATAAATTCGTTATCCGAGGTTATGTATAGCAAAAACAGAGACTTGTTCTTAGAGTATTGCACAAAGCTATGTAAATTAGTAAATAAGCGAAATAAGGAGTAAGCAAAATATGCTAGAAGTTATAGTGTTATATAATTAGCCTAGCATATAAATAACGTGTAAATAGAAATAAGAACATAGTTTTTAAGCAAATTGTAATGTATAAAATATTTTATTTTATACAAACAAATATGTAGTAATATTATACCACAGTAGCTAAGTTTTTAGTATTGTATATTCCTGCCTTTTGCGCACTGTAATTTCTAAATTAACTAGATATATAAATAAATAGTTTTGTAAGTGGATTAATTATGTAGAAATCTTAAGTAGAATATAAGGAAAAAATAAAAATTGTTATAATAAGATTATGCTTTTAGAAAATAAGTTGGAAAATTGTTTAAATTTAAAATAAAAGATACCTATGTTCCCCCATACTCATTTTCCCCGGTGTTAAATAGTTAATAAGGACACAAAAGGCCTTCAGCCCATGACTAAAAGATGATGAATGAAAGAAGAAAATGGTATGCGGAATGAATGGAGAACAGTATAAGAGATAGACCGTATGAATGTGTTTGCTCAATAAAGAGAAATGTAAACAAAGTCTCCCACGACTGTAGTAGGAGGTTAAGATTTAAAACAAAAAAAAAAAAAAAAAAAAAAAAAAAAAAAAAAAAAAAAAAAAAAAAAAAAAAAAAAAAAAAAAAAAAAAAAAAAAAACCTAACCTAACCTAACCTAACCTAACCTAACCTAACCTAACCTAACCTAACCTAACCTAACCTAACCTAACCTTTTTTTTTTTTTTTTTTTTTTTTTTTTTTTTTTGTCGCTGTGAAATGCGTTTACGCATCCCGCCACCCGCAGGCGACGGGTATGTGGGACTCGCTGACTGCGAAGTCAGAATACCCACTAAAACACAGCGGTGCCCTCGTCGTCGTACAAGGACGCCACGGGATCACGGTCGTATGCCACCATGACGCCCCGACGGTTGGCTCGCCTACGCGGGCCGCCCTCGGTCATAGAGCGCTCGCGGGCACCGTGAGCGCTCTATCTCCGCTGCACCAGGGACCGGCGAACGGGGGAAACTGCGGCAGGTCATGATGACATTGCCGCAGTCTCCTCCGTGACCTGGTGCGATGAGTTTTGGGGAGCGGTCGACGATTTGGTGACCGCTCTAACCCTCGATTTTGGGGGGCGGCACTCCCGCCCTCCCATTATATGCGACGCCGGTTTACCGGCATCCGCGCAAACGGCGCAGCGCAGTGCCCCGGTGCAGTTACGGGCAATGTGCCCCTCCACGCCGCACCGGTAGCACGCGCCTCTGCGGTCGACCGCAGCCGGACAAGTCGAGCGAGTGTGCCCGATACCCATACACCTAAAGCACCGCATAGGGCGCTGCTCCAATACTTGGACCCTGGCCGAACTCCAGCCGACCAAGAGTCGCCCTGCCTCGGCCAGGGCCTTTGCGGCTGGGATCGGGCATCGCACGACTGTGCCGCCCAACCCGCCACGTCCGACCGCGATTGCGCCGACTTTGACGTCGCCGGCGTCGCACTTTCCCAATTTTGCTGCGGCAACGGCCACTGCCTCACTGGTGACGGAGTCGTCCAGCCCAGAGACTCGCAGACTCGCGAGCTTCATGGGTTGAACGACCCTCGCCAAGCTGCCAAACGCTGTCTGCAGCTCCTCCGCCAGTCTTTTCGCCGCCTCTGGGGTCTGCCCTTTCGGCAGCTCCAAGAGTCGAGCCCCCGTGGCTGAGCGCCGTATGTTGAGGCCGCCAACTATGCCAATTGCCTCTAGGTCGACCGTTTCTGCCGCCCGCTCCAGCAAGTGGCAGTAAGTTATGCCCTTGCTCTCGGCGTACTCCTCGAGAGTAATGAGAACCGCCGGAGAGCGAGGGGCTGCCATCTTGGGCTTCTTAGCCTTTTTAGCCTTCTTCTTTTGCCGCGTAGCAGGCTGCGGGCGCGGCTCTTTTGGAGCAGCTGCAGCGACAGCGGCGTATGTTGTCGCCTTCTTTTTCTTCGCTTTCTTGACGACGGTGGTCCATTCACCGCCGTCAAGGCCCTCTTCAGTTGCGGCCGTGTTCGGCGTCACCTTCTTTGGCGCCGGCCCAGACGCGGGCGCTGTCTTCGGTGTCGGCTTCCTTTTCTTCTTAGGGCCAGACACAGGCACCGTTTGCGCCTCCTCCCGGTTTTTGTCCGCCGCCAGTGGCGGGCGGTGAGACTTTGCGGGCAGGAGCCGCTCCTCTAAACCTGCAAAGCGGGCGTCAATGATCCGCTGGACCGTCCCCGACATCGAAGCTCTCATCTCCTCGACCAGGTCGACTATCGGTGAGGAGATGGCAGGAGTGCGTTCCCGGCGCTGATACCGGAGCTCCTCATTCTGCAGCTTCAGCTCCTGCATCTCCGACCTCAGACGAGAAATCTCCAATTGGAGTTTGCGAACCTCGTCCGAGGCCGACCGCTCTCTAAGAGCCTCCACCACTTGCGAAATTGAGGCCGCCGCATCTTTGAGTACACGTTGGAATGTGCCTTTTAGATGTGACGACCTCGTGGCCACCTGGCAAATCAGGTCCACGTCTGTGGCAGCCTGTTTACAGAGAGCGTCAGCTGGACGTGGGTCTCCCACATCCAGACCGAGCGCTCTGCGGCTCTCCTCGGCCGCTCTTGCCTGCAGCTCGATGGTTCTCTCAGACTCGGTGCAGGCCTCCTCGTTCCTTGTGATGCGCCGCTTGGGTCTGCCTAGGATGATGCTCCCGTCGCTTGAGCGTCGCTTCCCACGCCTACTAGTATCGCTAGCAGTCGCCACCGAACTAAAGTCGTCGGAGTCAAGCGCTGTTGTCTCCTCCTCCCCGTCATCTTTTTTCTTTTTAAAAAATTTCAAAGTCAATGCCATACTTGTTCCCACGAGTATGGGGGAAAGACGGTCCGCCCAGGCAGTGCCCCCTGTACCTGGGTAAGCCTAGCGTAACTCGTCGCGGGTGTCGGCCGGTACCCGGACGAGGATCGCAGTCGAGACTGATCCACCCGTCAGCCATGCATCCCCTCGCGCTGCGTCGCCGCTTGGGATTCGGGGTAATTTTTTATAGAGGTTTTCTTCCTCGCGGTCCGGCCGGTTAAGGCAAGACCCTCGGTCCCGCACGTAGCCGCGAGACATGACCACGACACCACGTAGCAGGATTACGAGAGGACGGTGAACGACTAGGAGAAGCCTAGCCGTTCTGTCTGACGGCAGTGCGAGTGCACATCAGACCCGTCCTTCCTCCGTTGCTTCACCGCGCGCGAGCACAGTGGCACCGGAGCCCCCGAGGAGACGACAGTCCCCTACACGCCATGCGGCCGCTCAACGGGGCAACTCTGCGTAACAGAGGAGTCCCCGGAGCGCTGAATCGCATAAGCGGCGTTCCCCCGAGTCGGTCGTTAGCCGTAGGCAGCAGCAGTTCCGCAATCGCAACTGTGCAGCTGCTGCTGCCTACGTTTCCAGGGTGCACCACGCGGAGGTCACCGACTGTAGCACCCCAACCTAACCTAACCTAACCTAACCTAACCTAACCTAACCTAACCTAACCTAACCTAACCTAACCTAACCTAACCTAACCTAACCTAACCTAACCTAACCTAACCTAACCTAACCTAACCTAACCTAACCTAACCTAACCAAAAAAAAAAAAAAAAAAAAAAAAAAAAAAAAAAAAAAAAAAAAAAAAAAAAAAAAAAAAAAAAAAAAAAAAACCTAACCTAACCTAACCTAACCTAACCCTTTCCGCCGCCAGACTCAGTTGAAAGCAGACGCGTATCACGTTGTTCGAGTGCCGCTCCGCCAGTTTTCAACTTATAAAAATACGAAAAAGTGGTTTTTTCGCGACCGATTTTCAAAATTTTTGCACCAAAAGTTGCAGCAATAAGTGCTCTAGCTTGTGACAGTTTGCGTTTTTCGCGCAAAGTGCGATAAGTGCGCGAAATTTCGGTGCAAAGTGCAAATTTGTGATTTTAAAAAACTTTGAGCGCAAACGCCGCGCAAACAAGATCGACGACCTAGTATTTTTATTAGGTCGTCCGACGCGGCTCAGCGAGCTCTACAAGAAGATACCCCATTTGGATTTTTCCCGTGCAAGCGCGCGGAGAAATAATTAAAAAACCACCGATCACAAAAACACGTGGTCGGGGTTCCAGACGTGTGACGAAGACGCCAGGCACCTCATTCGACGCAGCACGACGCGCCCTTTTCAGCGACACCTCGGACATATTTTTGAGGTTAGTGGTTTCGAAGATATCAGCTCCCAAAAATTTTTTCAAAATTCAAAATTAAATATTTTTAAAACAAGATCGACGACACCCCTTTATTTTTATTGTTTTTTGTAGATTTTAATAGGTTCTAACTGTGTGCAAAATTTGAAAATTTTCGGCCAGATAGTTTTTTAATTATAATTTTTTGAAATTTTGGGGTGTGCACGTGGGGGTGAAACCCTTGGTCTGATCTCTTCGGAACCCTATTCAAAAATTAGTATATAGTCTGTTTAGCTTATAAAATTTTTTGTAATTTTTTAAAATCATTTTTAGTATTTTTATTTTTAATTTTTATTGTAAAAAGTTAGTTTTTCAACCCCTAAAAATCGGGGGTTGTTTTTAAAATTATTGTATATAGTCTATTAAATAGATTATTAAATTCTCTTTGAAACGAGCCCAAGCACGGCCCGATTAGACAAAGAACAGCCGAATTAAGCAAAATTGTGACAAGTGGTGGCCATATTGGCGGCCATCTTGTAAAGATTAAAATCGCCATAACTCGTGACAGGATTAACTTAGAAACACGCGGTTTTCTTTGTTGTTATTGCCGTGGTAAAAGTTACCTTATTAGACTGCCTGGGGCTCTATGTAGAGTCAACCTGTCAAAAATTAAAATAACCTGTGTTTTTGGCAAGATCTCAACGGGGCAAACACGGAGAGCCGTCGCACGCAAAACTGCGATCAGCGGTTCTCGAGATATTGAATTTCGAATTTTGGCGCAAAGTGCGCGGACGCCATCTTTAAAATCTTTTGGGCGCAATATCTCGGCAACCGCTGGTCGTAGCGTGACGCGGTTTCCGCTGTTGTCATTGCCGCGTCAAGGGCTACAATCGTGGGACCCCAGGATCTCTATACAGAGATTTTCTGCGGATCGTAAAATAAACCATAGATCTTGATAGATCTCGAGAGGGCCATCACGGGGAGCCGTCGCACATCATTCTGCGGCTAGCGGTTCCCGAGATATTAATTTTTGAAGTTCGGCCTAGGCTGAAATAGTAATATCTGGCCGCCATCTTGTAAAACTTTAAGGCGGGATATCTCGGCAACCGCTGGTCGCAGCGACGCGCGGTTTTCGACGTTTATCGGCCCCCTCGAAGGTCTACACGTTTGAGGTGACGAGGAGACTCTACATAGAGCTCCGGTTGAGTTCAGTAGCAGAGTCGACGGCGGTGGATAGTTTTAAGTTTTTATTTTAGATTTAAGTAGTTTTAAGGACTCCTTAGGTGCTGTAGTATTCTGCAGCACCAAATTAGACCGGGAACAGTCTCTGTTTTTTCTTATACACCCGCTATTGCGGCTTTTAACCTAATTGACAAATTTAATTTACTTTTGACGTTTTTTTGACGATTTTATTTTATTTTATTTTATTTTATTTATTGACGCGACCTCCAACATGGTGCTTGGCCTGAGGACACCTGTCAAAAAACAGGTTGTGACGAACCCACCCACCACTCCCCCCAAGGAAGTGAGGAAACTAGCTAGGCGGAGCTTGGAAAAGTTTGAGAGGGCAGCCACGGAGTCGACCTCCGCGATGGCACAGGATGCTCCAACCACCTCCAAGGCTGTGAGACCAACAAGCCGCAAATCGATTGATAGCCCGAAAAAAGGGGGAGTAGAGGTACAGGTCTCTGCACCAACGACGACCACTCGAGTCCAGCGAGCCCGCTCGCATCACACGAAGGCGAAGCAGGCGGTGGACGCGTCCAGGAACCTCAGGGGCGATCTCAAGGCGACGATCTTGGAGTCCCTGGACGCGCTCATGAGGCTGGTCGCTGAATCTGAGGCCGACCTGGGGGCCGGGGGTGCTCGGAAGGGGAGCGTGGGCTCCGTGGATGTGATGCCGGCGACTGTAACCACCGACACCACATTCACGGTGCCTCCGGACTCCGGACTGAGCGCAAAGCTCGACGAGCACTCTCGGCTCCTCCTGGAGAGCAATGAGCGGATGAAGGCTCTCCAGGAACAGCTCGCGAGGAGCAGTCAGGTGGTCGAGGAACAGCGGCTCAGCTATGCCAGCGTGGCCGCTGCGAGACCGCAGCAGCCTTCAAGGCCGGCGGCGCTGCACTCGGTGGTCGTCACTTCCGAGAACGAGAAGGAGACGGCGGATCAGGTTCTCGGAAGGGTGCGAGAGACCATGGACGCGAAGTCAGGGTGGGTGAAGGTGGACCGGGTCCGCAAGGCCAAGGACCGGAAGGTGATAATGGGATTCGGGACTGCCGAGGACAGGAAGAAGGCGAGGGAGCGTTTAGGCAAGGAAGGATCGGGCCTCGTGGTTGAGGACGTTAAGAATAGGGACCCGCTTTTCGTACTCAGAGGCGTCTTGGCCGTCAACACTGACGGCGACATCGTCAAGGCCCTGAGGAACCAAAATCGGGACCTTTTTGACGGCCTCGGCCCCGGGGATGACCGCCTTCTTGTTAAGTATCGACGGAAGGTCAGGAACCCGCACGTGGTCAACGTGGTCCTGAGCGCGTCGCCCACCCTCTGGGCGAGGATAACCGGCGTGGGCTCAGTCCATGTCGACCTCATGAGGGTGCGAGCAGAGGACCAGTCTCCGCTGGTCCAATGCACGCGATGCCTCGGGTTTGGCCACGGGCGCAAGTACTGCAAGGACCCGGCAGACCTCTGTAGCCACTGCGGCGGGCCGCACCTGCGCTCTAAATGCGCGGATTGGCTGGCGGGGTCCCCACCTTCCTGCCGGAACTGTTGTCGCGCGAAGTTCGACAATGTCGAACATAACGCATTTAGCGACAACTGTCCCGTCAGGAAGAGGTGGGATGACCTCGCCCGGCAATCCGTAGCGTATTGCTAAGGGCGTGCCGGCGGACCCAGTGGCTATAAAAATCCTCCAGGCGAACCTCCAGCGTAGCAAGTTGGCATACTCCGAGCTGCTGATTCAGGCCTCAGAACTACGAGCGCGGATGGCCTTGGTACAGGAGCCATACGTCGGCGGAACAGGGCGTGTGAAGGGTCAAAATGGGATCAGAGTCTTCCAGTCTGCGGATCATGGAAGTGGGACTGTAAAGGCCGCGGTCATTGTCTTTGACGCGGACCTTCACATCACACAGTACCCGAAACTCACCACTAACAACATCTCAGTGGTGGGGATCCGAGTCCGCAACTGGGAGATCATCCTGGTTTCATTTTACTTTGAGCCCGACCTGCCGATGGACTCGTACCTAGCTCATCTGCGCCGGGTGCAGCGTGAGACGGGAGCTCGGAGTATGATCATTGGGGGTGACTCCAATGCTAAGTGCGTCTGGTGGAAGAGTCCCGTGACCGACCGCAGAGGCGAGGAACTACACGGGGCGCTGGAGGACCTCGGACTTTGCATCCTGAACCAAGGGGAAACTCCTACCTTTGATACTATCCGGGGCGGCGTAAGGTACAGCAGCTATGTTGACATAACTGCTGTATCGCCGGATCTGTATGGCTTGGTGGACGACTGGCGCGTGCGCGAGGACCTGACCAGCTCGGACCACAACGGCATATCCTTCACATTGACGACAAGGTGCATCAACAAAAACTTTATTAAACATACCACCCGTATTTATTTCACTAAAAATGCAAATTGGGCCCGGTTTCGTGAGAAACTGGGCCAAATTATTACAAGAGAAAACTTTTCCATAGATTATATACGTAATTTAGTATCAGGTTCAGATTTGGATATAACTATATCCAAATACAACAAAATCATTGCCGAAGCATGCGCCTTGTCGATTCCGCCCATAAAGCGGAAAGATGTGGTGAATATGCCGTGGTGGAACGAGGGGTTGGCAGCGCTCAAGCGCGAGGTGGCCACCAAGAAATGCAGAATTCGGTGTGCAGCGCCGGTTAGGCGTCAAATGGTAGTCGGGGAGTACCTGGAAGCGAAGGAGCGCTATGAGACCGAGGTGAGGCATGCGCAGACGCGCAGCTGGGTCGCCTTCTGTGAGCGTCAGGACGGGGAATCAGTTTGGGGGGGTATCTACCGGGTCCTCGGCAGAACCTCCAGGAGAGACGAAGATCCACCGCTGGTGGTGAACGATATGGAGCTAGACGCCAAAGGCTCGGTGAGGCTTATGGCCGAAACCTTCTACCCGGAGGACTCCGAAGAGGATGACTCCGAGGAGCACCGAAGGGTGAGGGTACAAGCTGAGCTCTTTGACGTTGAAACTTCTTCGGATTCGACGGACCCGCCTTTCACTCCTTTAGAGTTGAAATTGGCCTGCCGGTCCTTCAATCCGAAGAAGGCTCCAGGCGCGGACGGTTTTACCGCCGATATATGTTTGCACGCGATAGAGTATGACCCCGATCTCTCATTGGCCCTTTTCAACAGGTGCCTCGAACTCCGGCATTTTCCCGAGCCCTGGAAGGAGGCTACGGTGATCTTCCTCCGGAAGCCGGGGAAGAACACCTACACGACACCGCGGTCGTATCGGCCGATTGGTCTCCTTCCGGTGCTGGGGAAAGTGCTGGAGAAGATGCTTGTCGCCAGGTTGAAATACCATATAGCGCCCAGGCTCAGTATCCGTCAGTTCGGCTTTATGCCCCAGCGTAGCACCGAGGACGCCCTCTATACACTAGTAGAACACATAAGACGCGGATTGACAAATAAAAAGCTATTGACGCTTGTGTCTCTAGATATAGAGGGCGCCTTCGACAACGCTTGGTGGCCTCGCATTAAAGTCCGGCTGGCGGAGGAACGAGTGCCGTTTAACATCCGTAGGCTCCTGGGCAGCTACTTGAGCGGCAGGCATGTTCGCGCACGGTACTGCGGGGAAGAGCACGTGAGAGAAACCGGGAAGGGTTGCGTGCAAGGGTCTATCGGCGGGCCGATTTTGTGGAACCTCTTATTGGATCCACTGCTTCGTGAGTTGGAGGCTAGACATTACTACGTGCAGGCGTTCGCTGACGATGTGGTGTTGGTCTTTGAGGGTAAGACGGCTCTTGAGGTCGAAAACCACGCCAATGCCGCCCTCGAGCATGTGAGGGAGTGGGGAGTCCAGAATAAACTGAGGTTTGCGCCGCACAAGACCAGTGCCATGGTCATCACGCGCAAACTGAAGTATGACACCCCACGCCTCCACATGGGCGGGGTCGACATCGGTATGGTGGGCGAAATCAAATTACTGGGAGTCGTCCTAGACCAACGCCTTACCTTCAACACGCACGTCGCGAACGTCTGTAAGAAGGCCGTCACCTTCTACTCCCAGCTTTCGAGAGCCGCGAAGGCGAGCTGGGGCCTCCACCCCGAAGTTATCCGCGTTATTTACAGAGCGGTGGTTGAGCCCGTGATACTGTATGCGGCTGCCGTTTGGGCGCCGGCTGTGGACAAGCTAGGTGTACGTAAGCAGCTGAACGTGGTCCAGCGGGGCTTTGCGCAGAAGCTGTGTAGGGCATACCGCACCACCTCCCTGAACTCAGCACTGTTGCTCGCTGGGATACTCCCTCTCGACCTGCGCGTCCGCGAAGCCGCGGCGTTGTACGGCGCGAGGAGGGGTATACCCCAGGACGCGATAGGGGATCGGGAAGTGGAACGGATGTCCTCGGCTCTGCGGTCTCCGCATCCCGCTCAGCATATCGACCTGGAGTTCAAGTGCCTGGCGGACGAGGAACAACTCGCGGTCAACATTGACCACGACCTTAACATCTACACGGACGGCAGTAAGATTGAGGGCAAAGTGGGCGCGGCGCTATCCATATGGAGTGGCGCCGCCGAAACCAAAACCCTCAAGCTTACTTTGCCGTCCTTTTGCACCGTCTACCAGGCGGAACTCTTGGCGATATGCAGGGCGGCGCGAACGGCCGCAGATAACTCGGCCAGATCAGTCGGGATTTACTCCGACTCCCTGTCGGCACTGCAGACTACAGTCAACCCGGAAGCCCTCCACCCCCTGGCCGTTGAGGCGCGGGGCCACCTGCGTAGGGCTTTGGTACAGGACAAACTTGTTAGTTTGTTCTGGATCAAAGCCCACGCGGGACTAGAGGGGAACGAGCGTGCCGACCATCTGGCTAAGGAAGCTGCGCTAAAGTCAAAACGCAGTTTTGACTACGACAGCTGCCCCGTTTCATTCATCAAGCGAAGCATTCGTATGCGATCGCTTGATGAATGGAACCAACGATACCAGGCCGGTGAAACAGCCGGTGTCACCCGGGTCTTTTTCCCGGACGCGATAGCCGCATACCGGATCACCGGTAAAATAAAGGTGGACAGATTTGTCACCCAGGTATTGACGGGGCACGGTGGATTCTCCGAGTACTTGCATCGTTTCAAGTGCAAGGAGAGTCCATCGTGCGTCTGCGATCCTGCGTGTTCTGAGTCTGTCCTCCATGTCCTCCTGGACTGCCCGGCCCATGGTCGCGAGAGGCAGGAAATAGAGTCGTTATTAGATATGAAATTAGAAACAAACTCATTACCGGGAATATTGTATGGAAAGAACAGAGACTTGTTCCTAAACTATTGCAGGAAAATTTGTAAATCGGTAAATTATAGAAATAGAGTGTAAGTAAATTATGTTAGATAGTTATAGTATAGTATAAGTAGACTAACATAAGAAATTGTTAATTAATTAGGAGCATAGTTTATAAGTTATTCATAGTATTGTAAGTTGTGTAAAATATTTATTTTGCACAATAAATTTTGTAATAATTTATTTAGTTTAGATTTATTTTATGTTACCTGCCTCTTGTAAATAATAGAATTAAGTCGATTAGTAATGTACTAAATTATAATGTAAGATTTAGATTATAAGGAAAAAAATTGTAAAATAATAAATAGATACCCATTTTTTCCCCCTTACTGTCCCCGCGTTGCCTAGTTGTAAGTACACTTTGCCTTCAGCATGATTGAATGACGATGAGTGATTGATTGAACATGGTATGCAGAATGAGTGACGAACAGAGTAAAAGATTGAGATAGTGTGAAAGAGATTTCTTTAGATGAAAAATTAAACACATAAGATAAATAAGAAAAATGTAAAAACAGTCTCCCCACCTTGGGGGAGGTCGAGTATAAAAAAAAAAAAAAAAAAAAAAAAAAAAAAAAAAAAAAAAAAAAAAAAAAAAAAAAAAAAAAAACCTAACCTAACCTAACCTAACCTAACCTACCTACCTACCTACCTACCTACCTACCTACCTACCTACCTACCTACCTACCTACCTACCTACCTACCTACCTACCTACCTACCTACCTACCTACCTACCTACCTACCTACCTACCTACCTACCTACCTACCTACCTACCTACCTACCTACCTACCTACCTACCTACCTACCTACCTACCTACCTACCTACCTACCTACCTACCTACCTACCTACCTACCTACCTACCTACCTACCTACCTACCTACCTACCTACCTACCTACCTACCTACCTACCTACCTACCTACCTACCTACCTACCTACCTACCTACCTACCTACCTACCTACCTACCTACCTACCTACCTACCTACCTACCTACCTACCTACCTACCTACCTACCTACCTACCTACCTACCTACCTACCTACCTACCTACCTACCTACCTACCTACCTACCTACCTACCTACCTACCTACCTACCTACCTACCTACCTACCTACCTACCTACCTACCTACCTACCTACCTACCTACCTACCTACCTACCTACCTACCTACCTACCTACCTACCTACCTACCTACCTACCTACCTACCTACCTACCTACCTACCTACCTACCTACCTACCTACCTACCTACCTACCTACCTACCTACCTACCTACCTACCTACCTACCTACCTACCTACCTACCTACCTACCTACCTACCTACCTACCTACCTACCTACCTACCTACCTACCTACCTACCTACCTACCTACCTACCTACCTACCTACCTACCTACCTACCTACCTACCTACCTACCTACCTACCTACCTACCTACCTACCTACCTACCTACCTACCTACCTACCTACCTACCTACCTACCTACCTACCTACCTACCTACCTACCTACCTACCTACCTACCTACCTACCTACCTACCTACCTACCTACCTACCTACCTACCTACCTACCTACCTACCTACCTACCTACCTACCTACCTACCTACCTACCTACCTACCTACCTACCTACCTACCTACCTACCTACCTACCTACCTACCTACCTACCTACCTACCTACCTACCTACCTACCTACCTACCTACCTACCTACCTACCTACCTACCTACCTACCTACCTACCTACCTACCTACCTACCTACCTACCTACCTACCTACCTACCTACCTACCTACCTACCTACCTACCTACCTACCTACCTACCTACCTACCTACCTACCTACCTACCTACCTACCTACCTACCTACCTACCTACCTACCTACCTACCTACCTACCTACCTACCTACCTACCTACCTACCTACCTACCTACCTACCTACCTACCTACCTACCTACCTACCTACCTACCTACCTACCTACCTATTATTACTATTTCTTTACCATATTTTGTTTTGTTATATGCTGCTTTAATCAATGCTTTAATAGCGCGATTTAAATGGACCGTAACGCCATCTGTTGATCATGATGTAAACTTTGAACAACTGCCTTTGTGCGTCATTTTGCATACCATAAATTAATAAATTTTGTCACAATGTGTGCAAAATGTAAAATTATTATAAAATATATATAATGTATTCTTTATCTATAAACAAATTATTACGATAATATAATGTACAATTAATGTTATTTTCAGAGTCGGTGTCAGCCAACGTAGTTTAACATTACAATAGGTGTACACTACTACGCACTCAGACGCAACAGGGTGGAGCGCGGGTGGTTTGACAGGAAGGGAGGTTTACGTTTTGGTGCATTTTGTCTTATAATTTTTTGTTTTGAAGTCGCTCTATTTTTTTTTTTTTTTTCTTAATTATTATTATTATTTTAATTGCTACACTCCACCCGCTCAAGATATACATATACACATATAAATAAATATAATACAATACTTATATAAGGAATATAATAAATTTACATAAACTTACTTAGATAAATATAAGCGGGTGGAGGATTACGCCCCGGCAGGGAGATCAAACGGCCGGGGGTTAGGGCTGTAGGCTGAGAAATCGGCGGACAATCCTAGCCGAGTCGAGTAATACCGCCTTCTGCATCCTGGCTGCGAGCGAACCGTCACGGAAACCCAGCTGCCTCAGATGGTGAGCGAGGCTAACCGGGATCAAACCGTTGGCAGATATAACGATAGGGATGATTTCAATGGAATCAACACCCCACATGTCGACAATCTCGTGCGCCAGATCCAGATATTTACGTTTTTTCTCTGTTTCGGCTTTCACGAGGTTCTCGTCATGCGGGATGGTAATGTCCACTAAAAACACCCTCGACTGTGCCCTATCCATCACCACGATATCAGGCTTGTTCGCCAGTATCGTCCTGTCCGTGGCGATAGGCCGGTCCCAGTAGAGCCGGACTCCGTTGCGTTCGAGTACTGGCGCCGGTGTGTACTGGTAGTACGGCACCCTCTGTTCCAGAAGACAATACATTAGAGCAAGCTCTTGATGAAGAATTTTGGCCACTTGGTTATGTCTGTGCAAGTACTCAGTGTTGGCAAGCGCTGAACACCCCGAAAGCACATGTCTGAGTGACTCGCCGGGATGACGACAAGCTCGACAGAAGTCGGGAGTGCCATCCTTCAGAATGTGCTTCCGGTAGTTGTTCGTCCTGACCACCTGATCCTGTATTGCACAGACAAAACCTTCGGTTTCCCCAAAGAGGTCCCCGAATCGCAGCCACTGCACGGAGGCCTTAACATCCACGTGAGGTGCGTGGAGCGCCTTGTAAAACCGTCCATGCAGCTCCTTCTCCATCCATACGGTCTCCCGGTTAGAGGTGCTAAGTACAACCGGTCTTCGCCATTCCTCTTTGGCCAGGGATAACGGGGTGAGACCTTTGTCACATACTATAACATCACCATGCATAGCGCTCTCCCTCCTCGTCTCAAAGTAGGCCCTGAGGCTGCACACCTCCCGGTTATGCATGGACTTGGCGCTTAATAGGCCTCGGCCACCACACTTCCGTGGGATGTACAGTCTCATGACCGACGATTTCGGGTGATGCATGCGATGGTAAGTCATAGTCGTGCGGACTCTTCTGTCCAGGGCGTCGAGTTCGGTCTGAGTCCATCTGAGCACGCCAAATGTGTACAAAAGAGTGGGCATGACCCAGCCGTTATAAGCTCGGACCTTGTTGGCGCCCGACAAGTAGCTCCGAAGAACTTTTGTCAGCCGTCCAAAAAAGACCTCGCAAACCGCCTGTTTCATATCCACCTCCTGCACCCCTATGCATTGTGACATGCCCAGATACCGGTATGATTCAGCTTCGGAGAGGGTCTTGAAGTTAGAAAGCTCTAGGCTAATTTCAGCCGATTGCGTCACCTGTCCCCTGTCTACATGCACGACCGCACACTTATCCACTCCAAGCTGCATCCTGATGGAGCCGCTGAACTCAGTAGTGATTTTCAGCAACTCCATAAGGCATGCAGGATTAGGTGCCAGCAGCTTGAGATCGTCCATGTAGAGAAGGTGGGAGACTTTAGTACCTCCTCTCCGAAACTGAAAGCCTGTCCCCGAACGCTCCAGCAGAGTGCTTAAAGGGTTCAAGGACAAGCAAAACCAAAGTGGGCTCAGACAATCACCCTGGAAAATACCTCTTCGTATCCGGATTCGGTCATCGGCACCCGTCGTCAGTCTCTCGCCCTGGAGACAAAGGATCGTACTCCAATGCCCCATGCATACTTCGAGGAAGTCTCGAACTGCACCGTCGATCTTGTACAGCTCGAGGACCCTCAGAAGCCATGAATGAGGCACCGAGTCGAATGCCTTCTTGTAGTCGATCCAGGCAGCAGAGAAGTTCCGACGGTTGCGTTTGACAAGCTGGCCCGCAACAGAGTCAATGATAAGGAGCTCCTTTGTGCCGCGGCCGCCTCCACGGCATCCGTTCTGAGCTGCAGACAAGATGTTAAATTCGTCAATATGACGAGAGATCTTGCAGCTCAGAACGGATGTCAGTGTCTTGTAGATGGAAGTCAGACACGTTATGGGGCGGTAGTTGGTAGGATCCGCGGTGTTGGTGGACTTAGGAGCTAGGTGAGTGATCCCAGTAGTGAAGAGGTTCGGAAGCGTCTTCCGCTCTATCGCCTCTTGGTATTGTCGAGCCAAGGTCGCATGGCATACCGAGAACCCTTTCAGCCAATAGTGATGCAGGCCGTCGGCCCCCGGACTCTTCCAGTTCGGTGCCCGCCGGACCGCATCAGCTACGTTCTCCAAAGAGATGGCGATTGGGTTCATCGGTTCGATTCTAGCACATGCTTCCTGAACCGCCGCAATCCAAGGGCCCTCCTCATGCTCTACCTCCCGTGACCATATATTTCGCCAAAAGGCGACGAGGTCAGCCGTATTCGGTTTTTGGGAAGTAGAGCATGGCGTCGGGTTCTCCAACTTCCTGTAGAACCTCTTCTGATCACTCACGAAGAGGCGATTTTGTCGGAAGCGCTCAACTCTCTCAGAGTACCTACGAATACGCTTCCCCCATGCCGCGATTCTCTGCTTCAGGCCGTCGATGCGCTCCGTCAGTTTCTCAGCTATATCAGGCTGGTCAAGCCTGACACCTAGCCCGTTGAAAGCTATTCTAACGGAGCGCACAATCCTTGGCCTAGTGTTGCCCGACCTGAAGCTTTGCAGTCTGCCAATGAGGGCCCTGGCCAGGCTGATACGGCGTTCTATTCTCTTCTTCCAGGCTGGTACGTCACTACTCTTATTAGTAGTGCGTCCAGGCTCCTGGGTTTTGGCTCCAATGAAGCGGTGTACCGCTAGAGCAGCACCGAAGAGAATAGAACCCGTATCATCCAAGCCCAGACTGCCATCCAAATATGGAGGTAGCAGCCTGTTAGCTGCCTCAATGGCACCCCGCGTCGCAGCATTAAGAGGAAGACGAGAAAGTCGTGGTCTCTGTTCTAGAGGAGTGCTCCGGATCTCGGAAATCGCCTCCTCCAAAATCTCTCTCATCTGCTCTACTTTTTGGGAGACTGCTCCTTCATCGATCGCATCCACAGGCACTTCGCTACGAACGCTTTCCTGTTGCGATACAAGTGCGTTATGCTCTGTCGACACGGGTTCGACTTCAGGAGCAGCCTCACGTCGTAATCGTTCGAGCTCGGCGGCGTTGAATACGCCCTTTCGTTGGATGTACCGAGCTCTATCTGCCAGGTTTTGCTCCGTGACAGTAAGATTTGGCTCGAGCAGCAGGAACTCGCGGTGCATTACCGCTCGGTAGCCAGTCCGTCCGGTTTCCCCTCCTACAGCCCTATAATACGCGCGCATGACATTTCTATTCATGTCTTGTGTCCATCGCATGCGGCGTACTCCACCAGCGGCGGGCGCCGAATGCTGAGTCCCTTGAGACTCTGTCGGCGCCAAGCCAACTGGTGGGGATGGTGGATACACCGACCGGCTAGGTGGTGGTACCGGTCGGCGGGGGTTGCTGGCGGCCCGCATGCTGCCACGTCCAGCGCCAGCTCCAGACGCGCCCTGGCGCCCCCCAGGTAGCGGCCCTAGTCTTACTCTGTTTTCTTGTGTATCCATCATCAGAATTTTTTTGAGCAGTAAAATACTCACTCGGGGAGTCGCTCACGCTCTCTGAGGAGGCTGCGTCGGTGTTATACAGCTTTGATTGCCTTTAGTCGCCTTTTACGACACCCTAGGCTGAGGATGGGTTGGTCCTATTCTACTCTGCCGGGAACCACACGGCATTTATTTATTTATTTATTATTATTATTATTATTATTATTATTTTTTTTTTTTTTTTTTTTTTAAATTTATTTCTTGATCTGTGAATGAGTGAATCTGTAGTTCGATAAGTAATTTTATTTATACTAAGCTGGACGGTTACAGACACTATTATAATTGCTAGGTATATTATCGTATTTCCTTGGCTCGAGTCGAAGTGTAGCAAAGGCGCGATCTTATGCTCAGACATGCTTAATGGAAGTAGTTTCAAAGACGTTGAAGCTACTGTAGAATTTATCGAAACGTTTAACAATATATTTGACATCTTAAATTCAATCACCTATAAACAAGGATTTAAACGACCACTTTGTCAAGAAAACGAAACTGAGATAATTAACTTTCTGAATAAAGCAGAAGCTTACATAGGGTACGTTCGCGGGCCCTCTTCTAATTGATAATTCATCACTTTTATAGGATTTTTTAATCTATGCATTCCACAGACCACATGCGCGGAAATGATACTTCTTTAATCAAAAACTGAATTTCACTGTCAAACTTTAGTAAATAATTGTTTGCATTGTTCATAAAAGATAATAAACAAAATTATCTTCTTACATTTATTCACTACTTATTATTTTAATTAAAAACTGATAAATAAAAACTATTGCGCATGTCCCATTTCCGTTTCCGCGCATGTGGTCTGTGGAATGCATAGATTAAAAAAATCCTATAAAAGTGATGAATTATCAATTAGAAGAGGGTGCGCGAACGTGCCCATAAAGTCGCTTAAAATTTACAACAAAGTAAAAAGAATTAGAGGAAATCGAAAAAAAATAACTATCAGTAAAACACCAGTCACAAAAGCAAAATGCAAAATGGGATTTCTTGGTTTTTTGATAGACATTCAAAGTATAAAATATTTATACGCGGAATTGATTAAAAAAAAAAAAAAGAAATGAATTACTTCTCTACATACAGGTTAAGTCAAGACCATATAGAACTTTTTGACGTGATAACGTCTAGTAAATTGATGAAGGGGTGCCCGTTCGAAGAAGATGACGTCATCATTGTCACAATTAGTGAGCGAGAGCGCAGAACAAGCGATAGAGAGGCACGATTAGCCTAAGCGTTCTATCTTACACTCCATCGGACCGCATTCGAGTAAAAGAGACAGTGCCGCTACGCAATCTACACGCGAACTGTTTTGTAGGGATGTTCATCGGAAAAAAAATATCGATAATTTTACTATCGATAATTATCGAATCGTTTTATCGATAATTATCGATAGTTATGGAATGAATAGTTATCGATAATTATCGGAGGAAAAGTTATCGATAGTTGGCGACAGTTATCGATAATTATCGGATAAAAATTGTCGATAGTTGACGAAAGTTATCGATAATTATAAATATATATTATCGAATGGAAAATTATCGAGTAGTTACGAATTATCGATAATTATCGCACACCCCTACTGTTTTGTGATTTGTCAATTGTTTGGTAGAAGTAGGGATGTTCACCGATAAAAAATATCGATAATTTTACTATCGATGATTATCGAATCGTTTTATCGATAGTTATCGATAATTATCGTATGAACAGTTATCGATAATTATATCGAAGGAAAAGTTATCGATAGTTGGCGAAAATTATCGATAATTATCGGTCGATAGTTATCGATATTTATCGAATGAAAAATTATCGATAATTATCGGATCAAAATTATCGAATAACACTTATCGATAATTATCGAATGGAAAATTATCGAGTATTTGCGAATTATCGATAATTATCGCACACCCCTACTGTTTTGTGATTTGTCAATTGTTTGGTAGAAGTAGGGATGTTCATCGATAAAAAATATCGATAATTTTACTATGGATGATTATCGATTCGTTTTATCGATAGTTATCGATAATTATCGTATGAACAGTTATCGATAATTATATCGAAGGAAAAGTTATCGATAGTTGGCGAAAATTATCGATAATTATCGGATAAAATTATCGATATTTGACGAAAGTTATCGATAATTATCGGTCGATAGTTATCGATATTTATCGAATGAAAAATTATCGATAATTATCGGATCAAAATTATCGAATAACACTTATCGATAATTATTGATAATTATCGAATGGAAAATTATCGAGTATTTAAGAATTATCGATAATTATTCACACCCCTACTGTTTTGTGATTTGTCAATTGTTTGGTCGAGAGTACCACTTGAAACACTCCCCTTGATTTCCTACTTTTCCTATCATATTCCTATTCTTAACAAAATAACTCAGATTGGAAAATCTTGAATATCACACTATCATCTATATAAAAAAAGGTACTACACTATCATATATATGTAAAGTAATACACACTATCATATTATATATGTGATAATAATTCAATTCGATTCATAATAGTATACAATTCTACATCTATGTTTTCTGATGACGTTATCACGTAAAAATTATCGTCTGTAAACCGACTTTACAGACAACCATTTTTTTTTTTGAGCTTATTAGGCAACACGGTGGGCACAATAACAATCCTACTACTGAGCAATTTCGTGGTATATATAAAAAAGCACTTTGCCACCTAGAACTACGGAGCAATTTTACGGGAAATTGCTCGAATATAGACAATTTTTCAATATTTACTCAATATTAGTTTATCAGCTCTTGAAATAATTAATTCGACCACTTCAGGGTTCCGCGACACTGATGCTGCCTCCACGATAAATGAGTTGCAGCCAGCTGAGGTCGAACAATATCAAATTAACAGTGACATTCTTTCAACTTTATTAGACGACGACATAGGTATGAGTGAGATCTCACAGCAAATTGTCGGATATATGTATATCAGGGTGGGTCGTTAGAAAAATGATTAAAAAAAATTCAATGCCAAAAATGTTGCAGCACTTTAATAAGTAATCAAAAACTAAGTTTTCATAGGTTGATAACTCTAAAAAAAACCTAGGTGGTTTATTTTTTTTTTTTTCTTCGCGTGATATATTTGATATTTGTATTAAAACAGAAGCATTTCTAAAATTTCATAAAAAACTACAAGGCAATTATTGTTTTTATAATGAACATAATTATAAAGCCTTGAAATCAAAAGTACTGAGTTTGTTAATTAAATCCAATGTTTTCAACAATTTAAACTATCATTCCCTAGAACAACCAGCAACTTGGAACCATAAAATGCAATTAATAAAGTCCGTAATTAAATGCTATGCTGATGTACGCCTTCATCATATTCATAAAAACGTTAAGAAAACAAACAGGCAAAAGTATAATAAATTGATTTTATTTCATGGAGAATAAATATTATGTAATATTAATAACGTGTTTGTATTATTATTTTTTTTGTTAAAATTAAAATTGTTTATTAATAAAGTGTTTTATTTTTGCAATTTTTATAAATTATTTACATTAACAACCTTATTTCTTACATTTTTCAATTTCATTAAATTGTTGACCGTACTTCGCACGCATTAGTGTGTGCGCGTAAGCCACCGTAAAGCGAATTGTAAACGCACACATTCAAAAATAATTCCATAGTTTTTCAAGGTGAGGGCGCATCTAACGATTTAAATCTTTGCTTTCATTAGGTATTAGATATTATACATTATGTTATAAACATTTAAGTAAAATTATTTATTTAATTTAAGTTGTTTATTTATTTCATTTCAATGCCACCCAAGATTCCAACTGCCATTACTTTCCTGAGATTACATCATAAAAGATTCCTCTGCTAATTGACTAATACTTAGGTACGTTTGTTACACACACAATGTCACATTTAAGATTTTAGTCTATGACAAATGACGCAAAATGGTGTCCGTTAAATATTTTGACAAATTAAAATTTTTAAAACAATTAGTAACAGTTAGTAAACAGTTATTCTAGTTAATCACCGATGAAAAGTTTTTCCTTTACACTTTACCGTATAACTATTTTTGAGATATAATCTTTTAAATACAGGACGCGCTTTGAAACGTGCTATCTCAAAGTTCAGCGCAACATAACTCTACACCAGAGTCGTAATCTGAGAAACAAAATATAATATTGTATAGTTTAACTCGTAGTAAACATAAAAAACATAACATGATAGTCTTACGCAACAAATTAAGCTGCAAGGAACGATTGTGTGCAACGCCACCCGTGCAGCGACGCGCGGTATCAGGAACAAAAATACGCATTATTAAGGATTACTCAAAAACTACTAGTCACATCTCGCTCAAATTTAAATGGGACCACATGACGAGCACTAGCTTTTGAATATAAAAAGAATAATTAAAATCGGTACACCCAGTAACAAGTTATGAGGTAACACATTAAAAAATATATATATATATATATATATATATATATATATATATATATATATATATATATATATAGACGAATTGAGAACCTCCTCCTTTTTTTAAGTCGGTTAAAAAGTAAAAAAAAAAGTTAAAAATATATATATATTTGAGACATCATAAACATTGCAGACACTTAATGACAAACATCATAATTATAATAACAAACATATAATTAAAAAAAAAAAAAATTTTGTCTGTACTGTCGGTTTACGGACGATAATTTGTACGTGATAACGTCATAAGAAAACATTGATGAAAAAGTGCATACTTTTATGAATGGAATTGAATTATTATCACTGAATTATCATTATTTTGTATACCATATATTTATTATATATTATTATTGTTATAGCATTTGCCCATTTGCAAATGTAATATTACTGTCACTCTCAGGTTATCTGGCAGAAATTGCTCTTTAGCAATCAGACATCCTGGTTGTACAGCTTATAATGATGTTAGTTTGTGTCCTTAATTTAGTTCTGTTTTGGTGTGCAATAAAGTATGTATATTATCTAACTGCTTCACTCCACCTGTTCAGTAATATATATTGAAACCATAAATCAAATTCATGAAACTGATGCTTTTGAAAAGCCTCCCAAAATCTGCTTGATATAATATGAGATCAAACGAACTTCTTGAAGTGAAGTTCGATCATTATTATATGAGTCGCTTCATTCGAAGATACAGATAACAATGTAGTCCTTTTATCTACAGGCCTTATTCGCACGTTTAGAGAATCGATTTGCAATCGATATATTTTTTTTTTATCTACCGACAATTAGCCGGTGTGGCTTGTTGCCTCATTCTTTTAGAGATCAACAAATTCAGCAGTTTTTTCTTTCGGATGTGGGTGGGTGGGAACTTTGTATCTTCGAATGAAGCGACTTATATAATAATGATCGAACTTCACTTCAAGAAGTTCGTTTGATCTCATATTATATATCGTCGCTTCATTTTTCAGATACAGATAACAATGTAGATGTTTAGAGAAAACAATTGGATACAAAGTAGAAAAAAAAAAAAAAAAACTTTTATTTCTTAATGTTTGATAACATTAGTAATCAATCCATTAACTACATACATAGAAATAACAAATAATTGCAAAATAATCACTTTTTTATTTCATAAAATATGCATTAGGTGCTAACATCAACTCCACAAACGGATCGCGCAAATATACCTTCGTCTATTATTGGACGGTTATAAAACTATGCAAACATTGAGGAAGAACTGGCCCAACCGGCCGTCTTTCTTATAGTATCGATGCAGACACCTGCAGAGGCCGCCGCCGAGGTGGAGGCGTGACGAGTGCTATGTGCACTAAATACTGAGACATCGACGCCGCTCTCTGAAAGAGTCTGCTTCATCCACCTACTAATCGTCTGAGATGTAACTTTTTAAAAGGTTTTCTGAAACTTAATAGAAGATTATCTGTTGTATCATCAGTTCTTAAGTTGGATGTTGCCAGCAGATAATCTTCCAGGGTTTTTGCAGGGCATATGCTTGGATTATCAACAAAATATGGCAAAAAGAGAACAATCCCTTTGCTCTTAATGCACATTTAATCTGAAATTTCCATTGTTTGAAATTTCTGCCATCAAACTTCTCAATTTTCATCGCGTTCGTGACCTCCATTACGTAGGTTAGTTTTACACCAGTAGTAATATTGCTCTGAACTCGACTTTTATTATTGAAATATTAAATAATCATATGCGATTGTAGTTGTAGTGCGATGTAAGAATTCTAAAGGAATACGATATTTTATTTTGATAGCTAGCTCTCGACATGTAACAAAGAAGAAGTGCGCCTATAGTGTCAGGAAACGGAAACAAAATAAATTCGTGCATTTAGAAAGATACTCTTTAACTTAATATTTATAAAGACAGTTACGACACATCTTATAAATTTACAATTATTCTATACTAGGTTTTTACTATCTGACTAAAGAATGTTTAACTTGAATAAAAAAAAATTACAGTCCTAAAAATCACAAATATAGGCACTTTTTTACGACAGTTATTGCAGTTCTGCTTGGAGAACTGCAAGCAGACTGGTTTACCACGTCATGTGTGATAACCGTACAATCAGCTTGGAAAAATGTGATAGAGAAACGTCATCTTCTGAAGAGTCCGAATCCGAAACACAAGCGGGAGCTTCATCATTATTACATCCTTCCAAAGAAACCTCGAGGTCCAACTGAATAAAATCATTTTCATCCGCCGACGATTATAGAATCAAAGATTCGACTGTTGCTTCGTTGTAAATAATGTTTCGTTGTCTTTTTCTATTTGTGGATAACCTGGAAGAAGAATTAGACCTTTTGCGAATTATTTTATCTATAAGCAAAAATAAACGAAGAATTAAAAATTTCAAATTAACACTGACACTACGTACCATATACGTCGTCAAACTCACCTGTTTAGTCACGTCTCACGCATCCATTCTCCAGCACTCCGCACGCATCACTGGTAATTAAGAAGCTACCAAAAAGGAAGCGAAAAAATTCACGCGCAAATTTGAATTTCGAACAGAAAAATAAAACCATTTGGCCGACGTACCACATACGTAAATACGTCTGTGGTTAGGTTTAAAGAATTTTGTTTTTAATTTTCATAAAAAACACAAGTTTCATTTACAATGAGATACAAAAAACAGGTAATAGTAAATGTTTGCCTCTGAAGCCTTTAACTTAAAATGTTTACAATGCACTTATCTAATTTCTAAACATAGTCACTACATGTTGTTTCAGTTTCTTTTTAAATATAGTAATGCTGTCGCATTTCTTTATAATTATGTTTAGGCAAATTGTTGTAAAATAGGACTCCGTCAAACATTATCGTTTTCTTTACATAATTTATTCGTACACAAGGCAATTCAATTTTATCTTTGTTTCTTAAGTTATGTTTAAATACTCTTTTATTTAAGTTAAGGGTTAACCTTCGTGGAAAGAAGTGATTCTTTCTCTGCTCGTACCGCTTCTAACAAACTCGTCTGTTCAGAGCATTTCTTTTTTAAACATGATATGGATGACTCAAGTGATACCCTACTGTGATTTTTTTTTACCGAAAAAGTTCGTTATCCGCGAGGAAAACTCGCCTATTCGCGAATACATATGCCGCGGTACGGGGAATCCCCGTATTATATCCAATCATAGGGGCTCGACTAATGACTCAACGTCCCATGAGTACTTTACTCACAGTAGCTAACATAATTATTATATACTATAGTATAATTATAGTGTTGTTTACTACGGCACACGTAACCTGACACAGGTTACTTAAAATTTACTACTAGTTACTTAAAAGAAAAAAACTTTTAACAATAAAATATATCTGATAGTGATAGTTTAGAAAGTGAAAGCGAGCAGACTCCAACAAAGAAAGCAAAATCACATTATGACATCAAGTGATTCAAGTCAACAGTAATTTAATTGTATTTTTATAATTAGAGTGTGCATTGACAAAATTGAATATGAACATCAAAAGATTTTCTAATCATGCTGGAATTTATATTTAAAGAATATTAGTATTTTACATCTGCCAGCCGTCCCGCGACGGCTCATTGTTTTTTTTTTTTTGTATCCGGGGTCATATCACTGTATTCTGACATCGAGTGTTCGGAGCAGACAGCATGATACTTGTTTTTGCATCGTACGCAATTCAAAGACGTAATGTTTTTTATTTCACTTAAACATCCAGCACAAAAAAAAGTATTATAAAAAAAAAGTATTATTAAAGTATTCATTTTGTAGAAATGCAGCGGCTGCGCTTAGTATAAAAATTAATAGTAGTAACACAATATGTGCCAACTTGGTCCGTCCGGACCACGGACTTGGTACACTCCGAACCATATCCCACTGTCTGTAGAGTAGTCCAACGAACATAATTATTATATTAGAGGCAATTTTAGTCCGCCTCAGTCCGCTGGTTTGCACGTCGGATATGGTCCACTCCGTACCAAATCCGGATTATTACTATTTTAGATAGGGAGCTGGTGGCAATTTAGGTATATTGAAAAAAAAAAAAAACTTTAAAAATTATAAATAATATCGTTTTTGTCATTAATTATATCTTATTAAATCTATTTTATAGATAGTAAAATTAAAGCTGGCAGAAGTCACGATGAAATCTATACAAATAATAAATCTGTTAAAATCTTCGTTTTATTAATACACTATATATCATCAAGAATAAATTTTAATAGCGCGTTTTTTTTTTCAATCAGCGCCATCTCTTATCTTTTTTTATGTGTGCACGTATCACGTAAAAAGTACAAAACCAATGTAAATAACTTTAATACATAAAAATTATACATAAATCATAGTATAATTTAGTTTTTGTTTCATTGTAATTAAATTTAAAAATAAATATTTAAGAAAATAGAAATAGGTACCTACGCCGCCAACGCCATCTGGTCTAATGAATCTTAAAAACTCACAAAACTTATTTTTGAGTTATTATTTTGTTAAACTTAAAAGTTTACTAAATATGTCGGATAGGAATAGAAATCGTTTCAATATTTTAGATATTATTTTAATTATTTAAATTTAAATATGTATAATATTATAAAATTTCTTTAATAAATTTAAAAAAAAAAAAGAAAAAATAAAAAGTAAATTTTGAAAATATTATTTGCATAAACTTTCTAAAAACATTAACAAAGGTTGAACAAAGAAGTTTTTCTATCATTTTTGAGAATTTTATGTAATTTATGGCCTCAAAACGATTTTTGATGTAATTCTCGCCTTTATCATCACATACATTATGGGACATTATTGTTTGAAAATATGGACTGTTGTCAAAATGCAATATTGTATGAAAAAATTTATGACCGGTGCGTCTATTGTCTTATTAAATTTGTAAAAATAATGCGTAAATAGCGTTTATTGCGAGTTGTTAAGGAACATTGTGATAAAGTATGATTTCTAAATCTTCTCATAAAAATGTATATAAAAAATAGCTAGTTATACATAGTTACGCATCGTCCATCCGCCCTAGATTAAGATTCATAGAATAAGATTCATAAAATAATATTCATAGAATAAGCAAGAGACGCAAACTCATTATCTGATCGGCCCACCCGACATCCGCGGGGCTGAGAATGTAAAGTCATGTTATAGACATTAAAGATGTAGCCTCCAAATCGGTTACACCTCTTTAATAATTTGTGCTATAATTTGGGGTTTTAGATGTATATTAGTAACTAGCGGCCCGCCCCGGCTTCGCACGGGTCTTTAACTAAAATTTAAAAAATTATACATTTATATTTTTTATCACCTACACCTGCGTTGATACTGGAAAATATTTTATAATAGACGGATTGAGTGACAGATTTATTATATCTATATACATACATACATACATACATACATACATATATATGTATATAGATCGTACGGATGAAACATTTGAACTGTTTTTTTTATTAATTATTTTCTCATTGATGAATACCATATTTTAATAAGTATTATTCCCGACGAAGACAAATCCAAAAACACAAAAATCATAAAAATCGTTCCACTCGTTCTCGAGTTATAAACGGTGTAACTAACACGACTTTATATATATATATATATATATATATATATATATATATATATATATATATATAGATTACAACTTAAATAGCTATAACCATCCAACTTTGTACAATCAACAAACAAATAACGACGAAATATTTTAAATTTTAACAACGAACAAACAATCAAGACCGTAGTACCCTAAAGTATTTAATTAAATGCGACAAAGAAAAACAGTTTTCTAAATACGGGCGAGTGTCATTCTTTTGGCCGAAGTTTTGGTCAGCGCGATTCAGAAAATTATCTGCGCCATCTATCGTATAATTGTAGAATATCGTTTTTATATTTAGTGACATTTAACATAATTAATATTTAACATAATAGTATATTAATTGAAAATGATGTTTATCTGAAATATTAAAACGATTTCTATTCCTATCCGACATATTTAGTAAACTTTTAAGTTTAACAAAATAATAACTCAAATATAAGTTTTGTGAGTTTTAAAGATTCCTTAGACCAGATGGCGTTGGCGGCGTAGGTACCTATTTCTATTTTCTTAAATATTTATTTTTAAATTTAATTACAATGAAACAAAAACTAAATTATACTGTGAGTTATTTCCAATTTTTATGTATTAAAGTTATTAACATTGGTTTTGTACTTTTTACGTGATACGTGATCAGAGAAAAACACGATAAGAGATGGCGCTGATACAAAAAAATACGCGCTATTGAAATTTATTCTTGATGATATATAGTGTATTAATAAAACGGAGGTTTTAACAGATTTATTATTTGTATAGATTAAAAATTTGTAAATTTTTGTTATAAGCTAATTTTCTTTCGTATTTTATTTAGCGGTTACGTTCTAGGAAACAGTGTTAAAGTAAAATTTTTAATGTATAACTAGGAAATTTGGGATAAATTAAAATTTTTAATTAATAAAAGTGTGACAATCCTATAATATAGGACCTATATACGATGAACATTCCTTGTTCCGGTCCGATCGTCTGTAGCGAGAACAGAGTCGGTACGCGGTTATGGTCGGGCGGACCAATTTTGTGCGTGTATTACTACAATAAGCATTTAAGGGCCGGATTTAGAGTTGTGAAACTTGTGAAGGCCCGAAGCAATGGAGGAGTGGAGGCCCCTACAAAAAGGTCATCACCGATAAGAAAAGGGTCATCACCTATTCCTGTTCCTAAAAAAAAAGGTCGTCCCAACTCCGGAAGTCCGGACAGCTCCAACTCGGTTGGCTTTATTGTGGAAGCCCCTCTTTTGTGGATGTGGTAGCCCCTCTTATGTGTGGGCCCGTGGCAGTTGCCCCGCTTGCTCTCCCCTAAATCCGACCCTGACTATAAGTCAACGAAGTATCAGCACTAACACACTCAGTGGTAAGTGGCACCGTTGAACGGTCGTAGATGCGTCAGCTGTGCAGTTTGTTGTCGTAGGTCAAGGTACAAAATTATTTAAAAATTGTTCTTCGTTATTTCTCAGAAGGCGCACTTCAAAACATCGTGAAACTTTATTCAGCTAATCAGAACATTAAATATTAAAAAAAAAGGTAAATCACTGATTTTAAACTAAGATAAACAATTAAATATCGGGAGTGTAGTAAAATGATGTCAACTCTTTGAATGTGGGAAGATTAATGCACAAGCTTGTGCTATCTCATAAATAATGTTTTGTAACCTGTCTTTTAAAACCGGGTAAAAATAGATAAAAATCAATAGAAAAAACAAGTTCATAAATTTTAGCATATATTTACTGAATTCATTCTAAAATAAAAATAAAAATAACAATGGTGAAGGTTTTTGTTTTTAACACAGAATCTACTAGTTCGCAGTAAAAAAAAAAGAAACTAATATTTTTGTTTCAGAAAGCCAGTATATACTCGTAGTTAAGAATTTAATGTCTAAGTTATGTACACTACTTATACATTTATGTAAAAAACCTAGGATGCTGAATTAACAAGAAGATAACCATCTATTTATTTGTTATACTTTATTATTAGTAATTCATAAAAGAAAAAGAAATCATTGTAAAAACATTTGTATATTAATTTGTTTCAAGTTACAAAAAGTATATAAAAACTTGATTTAGTGGCAAAGTTTGGAACGTGTTATATGCTTATGTTACATTCTTTAAGAGTTAGTGAACTGTGAGAAGGTTCTGAGTGGACACATATCGAGATTTGGGTTCCTTTGGTCGCGGACTGCACGGCGATGGGGGACAAGGTTTTTGTAATATTGGTTTGTTTAAGCAAGATGGCTTGTCATTAGTTTTTTTACTTTTCTGACCCAAAGAACATGCAGACTGTTTTTCCGCAATAGTTTTCTTAGCATTATTTGGACGTGGACATATTCCATTATTATCTTGTCTTTCTAGTATGGAAGTGTCTTTTTTACGTGAAAACTTTTTCTGAAGATTTTTTATTGACAACCATGAATCAGATCCTCCACTACTATGACATGAAGATAAAGTTCGCAAACTTGCATCATCTTCTATTACGGAGTTCTTACTACACCCACCTATGTCAACGGCCCTAAAATCAAGCGACACACGAACTCGTACAGCTTCCGTACTGGGTGGGATGTTTAGTTCGAGGCCACCGGCACCAATTTTTCGGTTTATTTTCTCTTTATGGTCTACTGTGACCACTCGTCCTTGACCTGCTTCTTTTAACTTAGCCCTTTCATGCCATGACGGCGATGGTTTATATTGTTTTATGTTTTCTTGTAAACCAGCATTAGTTTTAGAAGAGCAAGGTGTATTGGAGGTTTTTGAATGCATATTACGTTGAGGATTACAGTGTGTGCCAGACTTGCCACCTGGCCTTTGACGTAGGCGTTCAGTAAGTGATTGCTCCTTACATCTTACTGGGACACTTTTCGGAGGTGTTAAATTAGCACACCAGCTATCATCAACAGATCGCGTTATAGATTTCTCTGAATTTGTTTGTCGTGGACAAACGCTATTTCCGCTTCGTTTAAGACTTTCCAGTATACGTGTGGTAAAACGTCCGGCAGAAGACGACGGTTTAATAGGGGGCTTACTAGTTGCAGTGATATCATCGCTTAGTTTCTCTGGAGCACTGAGCTGTACATTAGAACTGCGATCTATTTCGACGAAAATGCGCGGACGATGTTCACAAGGGTCAACATGATATCCTCGGCTAATTTCACACTTATCGGAGGGTTTTAAGTCTATCGGACAAGGCGGTGGTGGATCGTGGTTAGAGCTGCAACGGCTAGGCGGGCTTCGGGATGTAGATACTGTATAATCACGCCCATCTATAGCTCTCAAGCACTGAAGTTCACCGCCAAGTTTGTAGGGTTCTGTGACGGGAGCTGGCGGAGGCGTCCGCTCCGCTACTTCTCGCTCGTAATCCAAGCGGCGGATGCGTTCGGCGGCCGCTAATCGCATCGCCACTCGATCCAACGGAGCTCCACAGTCACATTTTAGGTCGCCGCTACAATTCGCAGACCGCTTTCCCTGCGATAGAGCGGTTAAGTACGACATTTAATATGGTATTGAGTCGTTTCTCGAATATGAGATCGATCGATGGTGCTACTAGAATTTGAGCGAAAAAAGGTTAGTATTCACCTGATTAGGATTATTTTGACAGGTTAACGGCGAGGGAGAGTCGGGCGCGGCGCAGGGTGGGCGGCGGCGGGCGGGCGGCGCGCAGCACACGACGCGCAGGCCGCGCGGGCAGGCGGCGGCGCGCGCGCGGCACGGCGGCGGCGGCGCGCTCGCGCACGGCGCGCACGGCGGCGTCCGCGCAGGCGTGCACGATCCACGTCGCGCTCTACCTTTTGATTCGCCGGTCATGCTTCGAATTATCTGTAATGACTCAAAATTATGTAATCATTTTAATATATTTACATACGTATATAATTCTTTTTAAGATTACCAGACGGCCGAAGTGAGCACAATGAGACAGGGCGCGAGATGCATCGTGCAGGGCCATGTTTTGTGTGGACTGTAATGGTATGGTGTGAGGCTATTTGCTATTTCATAGCGTTTATTGTCCGATCTATGAGGCTGCGTGATCTAGTTGGTACTGAAATTTATTTTATAAAAACTATATACTTTTTGGTATAAATCGAAGTTGGAAGTAGTATATAAATTAGAATAAAAATCAGAAGAGAAGATTTATTTATTTATATTTATTTTATATTGTCCACAGAAACGTAATAGTTAAGGCAATAAAATGGGGCAAGGCTTCATACTAACCAAAACAAAATTCTAAATTAATCTTTAAAGACTTCGACTCAAAATTTGTTGAGATATTTTGTTGCACGCTTCACAACTTCAAAATTATTTATATATATATATTTATATATCTGTTTGTTTTTATCATGCATAAAAAATAGAATTAAATTACAATCACAATCATTTATTTAATTTTCTACCAGCTGCGGGTCACAGGTGTAGGCTACACCTGCGACTTCGTACGGTTACAATTTACTTCGTTACGATTTAATTGCAACTGTTTACATAGTAATAACTTCACTTCTAGACGCTGTAACATGATGAAACCTATAACAGATTTCAACGAGTTAGACCTTCATGATTAGAATTGTGAAAATCGCATCAAATATGGTGAAGCGGATTTTGCGTGAATGCTGATTAAACATACAGACAGACAAACAAAAATAATTATTTTAACTTTTATTCTATTCCAATTTTACTAAATTAATTATAAGTATATTTTACGCTAGTCAGTTGAGTCATCGGTATAACCTGTAGGATTTCGGATAGGGTGTTTATGACGTGACATATTATAGCATTATTATCGTCAGGAGATAAATAATTTTAACTGACTGTGACTTACCTTATTAATTGTTCTCCACCCAGTGTCTAAGCTTAAAGTCAGGACTCAATTGAGTAGGCTCTCCCACATCTGTTAAATCAATATTGTGTTAAGAGGCATTTTTATCGTGTTAAAAATTACTACACTGTTTAAATAATAAGTATTCATGCTAATATAAGCCCAACATAAGTTGGCAAAGATTTCTAATTTTAAATATGAACTGAACAAAACTGAATCAGCCTGTAAGCATCCCACTGCTGGGCAAAGGTCTCTTCTATATACAATAGCAAGGTTTGAGCTTAATCCGCCACGCTGCTTCACTGCTGCTTGACAGATAATTTCTCAAACATGAGCAATGATTTTACGAGTTTTTCGAGGCACGGTAGTGAAACCTACTACTTGCTCTGAGCGGGTGACGGCGACAACTGGAACCACTACATCAGAACGGTTAACAATAAATTTTAAATCTGTTAAGTAGTTTTTAATATTGTAAAACACCTAGTTAATATTCAATTAGCTTTATTACATTAAACATTAGCTTTGGTATAAGTACATTGAGATATTAGATGCGTATTGGCGGTCTGTCAATAGCGGTGCATAATGTACACGGAGTATAGACTATGATAATGTAGATATACTACCATAACATTTGATTATATAAGATGTTATAGGGGAAGAGATGCATTGATATATATATTATATTATAAGAGAACACTTTTTTTTTTAATTTTTACAACCGATAAACCATGAAACTTGTGAACCGATTTTAAATACTCTTTCATAAATGGAAAGCTGTAATTTCCGGAATAGACATAAGTGACAAAAAAGACTTACGACTCAAAGTAGAGAGTGAAACTGCGAGGCGATATGAAATTAAATAAGAAGTACAAACATGAAGCCCATCAGTCGCGAGGACGAGCAGCCGGCGAGGCGCGCGGGTGGCGCGCGGGGCGGGAGCGGCGTGCGGGGCGCCAGGGGCGCGCGAGGCGTCAGGGGCGCGCGGGGCGGCAGGGGCGCGGGGGGCGCGGGGGCCGCGCGGCAGGAACGCGGCGACGGCGGGCGCGCCGTGCGACAGCTGCGCGCCGCGCCGCGCGCTGCGGACCGTCCACAGGCACACGCGGCCCGAGCCGACGCCCGCGGGACTGTTTGTAGAATTATGTTACTTCAGTATTGTCCTATTTTAATATTATGCGATAAAGTTAACTTCGACGCGACATGCAGTAATGCAAGTGTAATAAAACTATTATCATTTACGTTACGAAGTAGTCCTCGTCCACGCAGGGCACCAGGTAGTGCGACGGCAGGTCGGGCTCGTGCGGCGCGGCGGCGCGCGGCAGGCGCAGCAAGGGCGTCAGCGCGGGCAACGACACGCATGACACTCCCGCGTCCGTCGTCGCCCACACGCATCCACCGCTTGTATAAACGTATACTCAATTTATTAATTTGATATGTTTTATAAGACGTCGGAATTTTTTTGATTCTTTTTAGATAAGAAATCGGTACCAAAATATCATCATCATTATTATCATCACATCAGCAATTGGATGTCCACTGCTGAACGTAGGCCTTCCCCATAGACCTCCAGAGCGACCCGTTCGAAGCAGCCTCGAAAACGGCTTCCGGCTCCTCAAGTCTATCTCGTGGACGGCCGTCCGACGCTGCGCTTGCCAGTACGCGGTCTCCACTCGAGAACCTTTCTGCTCCATCGGCTGTCATTTATATGAGCTATGTGTATGCCTTGCCCACTGCCACTTCAGCTTGCAAATCCGTTGGGCTATGTCGGCAACCTTCGTTCGTCTTGGAATCTCATCATTTATATGAGTATTATTTAAATACCAAACGTAACTCTCTCCATTGCACGCTGTGCGACTTGGAAATTGTTTAACCTTTAGCGATCACACCTCAGTCAGACCACATAGCAGCCCCAATTGGACCAACTGGACAATCTCCCAATTGGACCCCAATTAGACAATAAATAATAAATAAATAAATATTAACCAACAATCACACCACGTTAACCTAGCCCCGTGCTAAGTTCGGAAGAACTTGTGTTACAGGTACTAGGAACGGAAATAAATTTAAGAAATTTATATAAATACGTATGAATACGTACGCTAGAAAGCTGTCGTCCACTTTTTAAATCATATCATATTCTCCCATTTCCTTGTTTATACATTTTTGAAACAGGCGTCTTTGTCAAGAAACATTTACATTTATTCCAAACAAACAGTAGTGTACTTAGGACCAATTCCCGACGCAAACATGAGCTATATATGCCAATGCAAAAGTTGGCTATATATAAAAGAAATGTTTACTGTATGTCAATTCGAATATACAGGGTGACTGGTAAATTACTATCAATATTTAAGGAGAATACTCGGTACATGATTCTCATTCGAATCATGTGAAAAAAATAGGCACTTAATTTTTGACCAAATTCTCATATATTTCAATTCAAAACAAATGAGGCGACGTAGGTATATTTCCAGTCATGCCGGCGGCGCGTGCGATGTGGTGTTTCACTGTGCCGCTAGCACCCGCACTCCCGCCCCGCGGCTAAGGCCACCCGCAGGCGTCTAATATTGCGTTCAAAAATTTCATGTACTTACTTTTTGGCTATCGTTTTTAAAAGTTTCTTAAAAATACTAATTTATTAATTTAAAATAATTTAATTCACGTGGAATAAATATTATGTAAAAATAATAAATAATATACTAATAAATAATAATAATTAATAAATAATAAGCTGTAATCTTTTCATAATATTAATAAAAATCATAATGTATGTGGAGAATACTGATATTGTATGGAATTCCGGGCTTTCTGAATTAATAATATGAATTCAGAGAGACATTCGGATGTTTGAAGCCGGCCTAATTCCCAGTAATTCGCTCGACGAATTCCGCTAGTAGGTCACTAGGTCAGTAAGGCGTAAGCCTTGGCATGGCACGCACGCGTGTGTCGTCCCGGCTCCTGCGCGTCTAGTGATCGATCATCTGTCGTGTGTGAGTGTAATCTGTCATTAGTAATTAGGTATGGCTTATCAATACACAAATGCAGAATCACCATTGCTTTCGAAACTATTAAAAGTGACTGTGTGTGTGTTAGTGTAGTTATGTAGGTAAATAGGTAGTTTAATGATTGACAATCGTTGTAAATAAGTATGATTCCATTTTAAATACGCCGGAAATACCAAGATAGGTAAACTGTTCATATTTATTTTTGTTCAAAGTTTACATTATTTACCTAGTCAACGAATTTGTTGCTCATCACATCAAAATCAAATGGAATAAACATATCTTTCCACTCGTAAGTAATATTTAAAGTAAATTATTTATTTTGTCTAGAAAGTTCGGTGATTACCATGCCTCTATCGGCAAGTAGCAAAACTACTGGTCTCCCAGGGTCGTACTTAGAATTTTTTTTTAAGTCGGACACTGACTACGAGTTTATTGGAAGTTTATTATTGAAGATAGATCACTCACTCAGCGAATAAGGTGTTCTTCCGAGGCAATTTCAGTCGAATTATTGTAGTGAAAATTCTAATTATGTAATTTAATATTCTGGGCTAAGGTTCGAACCGGTAGTAGTTGGTTTTGACGTTCAATATTTAAATTATGTAATGTGATGTCGTAAAAAATATCTTCTTTCTTGCTATAATAAGAATAGTAATTCATGATAATATTATGTAGCCGTGTGTGCCATCCAACTTCAAATCACACCTATGATTAACAAAAAAATCTGAGTACAGCCCTCTTATTGCGACACCAAGTGAAATATAGTAGAACTATTACGTCTGCCAATATTATAATCAATTAATTGTTTTGGCTACTGGTCGCTAGATGGCTTGATTCTATTATTGCTTGCTTTTATTTAATAAACAACAGTTAGCTGTTCAACAAATGACAAAGTTTATTTTTGTTGAATTTTGTTGTTTTTTTTTTTTTTTTGTTTAAATATTTTCAAAAGTAACTATCATTTTTCAACGTATAAAAAAATCTTCTATAAAATCTGATCTTGCGATTTGAAAAAGAAAAAAATTGATCTTTCCTAAAAAAATTTAGGAAACTTTTACACAAAACACTATTAAAAATTACATTTAAAAACTATTTAAATTAATTAATTATTATTAAATGAAAACACGACGCGCGACGTTCTGGTGTAGTGGTGCGAGTAGTTGCCTCAACTGCAACGCCACACGCTGGTGGTCACGGGTTCGATTCCCGCTCGGGACAGATATTTGTATTTGTACAAATATTTTTTTTCCGGTCTGGGTGTATGTTCTTGTGGGTCTCCCTACCGTGCCTCGGAGAGCACGTACAGCCGTCGATCCCTGTTGTTATCATAGACAAGATAACGATCGTTACTTATGGTAGGGAATTATCCGCTAACCCTGTTAACACTTGGCGGTGTTTGGACGTAAGTAAACTATCGCGTGGAAACTAGGGTGTCCAGACGACGCGTAAATAATTAGATAACTGTTGGGCAACTTTACTTAGAAGCTTATTAATATTTATGTTATATTTTTACATAATTTGAATGAGAATCATGTACCGATTATTCTCCTTAAGTACTGATAGTATCTAACCAGTCACCCTGTATATCTAATAAAATACCAGACTCTTATAAGGATTTACCACTTGTAACATTTAAGAAATCTTTTTATGAATTCTTATTAAATAAATTGTATTACAGTATTAATGACTACTTAAATGACAAAATATGACTAAAGTTTTTAAGTTTACTGATTGTTTCTAATTATTGTATTGGTTGTTGTTTTATTTCACTAGACGTTTTATTTTTTTATTTTTTGATTGCTACTTCATGTTACTGCTATTATTGGAGTTTACTCCTTAAGAATCGATTTTCATAAGGCGCCCGGTATGAGAAAAATATGAGAGGTAAAATCTACTGATGAATGACCTCGTTACTTTTTTGGTGCGCGCGCACCTATGGTGCGCAACTTTCTAATTTGGTTGTGAGTGTATTAAGGTGGACATGCATAGGTCGACTTTCATACATTTTTATTTTTGATTATTCTTGAAATGTATACATTTTTTTAAACATTTAATTTGTTTTATCATTTCTTTAGAGCTTTTTATATGAGCAATGTTCATGTCAGCTGTAATTATAAATGAAAGTAATGTTGATCTAATTAATATTGAAAAATAATATTTAAAAAATAAATGATAATTGTCAGATAATAATAATTACATAATTTATCAACATTCCTAATGAAATATTTGTGCACATCTGATATTGACTATTGTGAAAATTTAATGTAAAATATTTAGCCGATTAGTTATAATAAATGTATATAAAATGAATAAATATATATTATATATACCATACCCATATTACCGGTGGGAGGGATGCGCTGTGTCGCGCTCCCGGCTGCATGGGTACCACCATCTTGCTTATTTCTCCCGTGAAACAGCTTTGCTGTGTTTCGGAGAGAAGGGCAAGACAGGCAGTGTAATTACTGGCACCGAGACTAACACCTTATGTCTCTGGTTAGGCAACACATAAATGAGTTGCCTGGGCTAGTTCCAGGTAAACTGGTTTACGTTTATGGGCGACGTCAACCACTTACCATCAGGTGGAACGTCTGCCAGTTTACCTATCCAACTAACATAAAAAAAAAAAAATGTATATTATTTACATTAATTTGTTAATTTACCCTTTCATATGGTATTAATCTTATTTTCAGTTGGATAAACTCTTTTTGCGTATGTTTAGACAATCGTACTTAAGGAGTAAACTCCAGTCGTGCGTCGGAGCTGACACACACAATTTTTTTTCCATTACTTTGTATTTCACTATTGACATAATTTATCTGATTTGGACAATTGTACACAAAATTTTTGGTTATTTTAAATATTATTATTATTATTTGCACGCCGAAAAAATCGGTAGTGCACCTATAGTGTTAGACATATAAAAATTAAACAAGTGCGAGTCGGACTCGCCCATGAAGGGTTCCGTAACAGCAACTAACATCATATAAAAGTTCTTGTAGTTCGTTGTAACTTTAATCGATGTTTTAATAATAGAGCATTTTTTTTAATTAAAAAAAAAAAAAAAAAAACTACTAACTAGATCTCGTTCAAACCAATTTTCGGTGGAAGTTTGCATAGTAATGTACATCATATGTTTTTTTTAGTTTTATCATTCTCTTATTTTAGAAGTTAAGGGGGTGTGTGTCCCCCACACATTTTACCACTTTGGAAGTGTCTCTCGCGCAAATTATTCAGTTTAGAAAAAAATGATTTTAGAAACCTCAATATTATTTTTGAAGACCTATCCATAGATGACACGTATGGGTTTGATGAAAAATGTTTTTTTTTAATTTCAGTTCTAAGTATGAGGAACCCCCAAAATTTATTGAATTTTTCTATTTTTGTTTAAAAATCTTAACGGGGTTCACAGAATACATCTACTTACCAACTTTCAACAGTATAGTTCTTATAGTTTCGGAAGAAAGTGGCTGTGACATACGGACGGACAAACAGATAGTCATGACGAATCCATAAGGGTTCCGTTTTTTCCATTTGGCTACGGAACCCTAAAACCGCCCGTTCTTTTGCTCTTCTGAAAAGTTGTTATCTTTGACTTCAGCGGTGTTAGAACTTAAGCGACGATATGCCACAGCGTATGTATGTGGGTAATGGTACTATAAGCCTTTTTGGAAACCGGTTTATTCGGGCCACTGGAAGTCATCTAGTTTACCCGCCAGACGATTCGTAATGAAGAGTAAAACACCTTGTAAACGTGATTCAGAAGAAAAACGGGCCTGTAATTCTTTAACAGAGTATTATTGCACTTTTTTGAAGAAGAGCATCCCCATGGTTTTGTTCCAGGATTCCGACGTTACGCCCTCAAAGAAGACGGCATTAAATATCTTCTAAATGGCTTTGAGTATCGATGTTCTACCCGCTTTTATCTTTGCTCTATTGCTCTGACGTAATACCGTCCTCGCCTGGTGTTTTATTGTTTCTTAAGCTGTGCCAAAGTCATACTATAGTCGTGATATCCGGAATATATTTGGAATTGTGCGTGTAGGGGGTTTTAAAAAATTAGGAATTCGAGGAAGTAGAAATAAAAGACTGAATGTTACTATGAGCAGCGCTAGAAGTATATTGACCAAAATAATTTTATGTTAACCGTCACTAAAATAAAACGATGCCGCCTGACGAAATATGACGGCAATTCTGCCCTGAAATAAAGTTGAACCCGTTGCTTCAACATGCCCCCGGCCGTTGAAAGCTCGTCTTTCAACAGGATTCCTCCAGTAAGGGACAAATTCTCGAGACGGCTCTTCGTATGACCCCAGTAGCAACTTGGTGTCGGCAACTCTGGTAATTTTGTCTGTCCCAGGATAAAGTGCTACAACTTGACCCATCCTCCACTTTAATGGCGGTAAGTTGTCTTGTTTGATAACGACGACAGTATTGAGCCTTATGACACCCTTTGAAGCTTGCCATTTAACTCGCTGTTGCAACTCAGAGATGTATTCCTTGTTCCATCTGTTCCAAAAATACTGTCTTAGCTGTTCTATACGCTGATAGCGATTTAGGTGATGAGTTGGAACGTCGCGAATGTCCTGCAGAGGGTGTGAAGTGATAGGTCGTCCGATTAAAAAATGCCCAGGAGTCAGCGGAAGTATATGCTCTGGGTCTGTGGATAAAGGAGTAAGTGGCCGCGAATACGCGAGATACCATCGATTTGAACAAGTACAGAGTTAAGCTCCTCGTACGTTAGGTTACAATTTCCCAACACTCTGACTAAGTGGTGTTTAGTTGATTCAACACCTGCCTCCCAAAGACCACCGAAATGTGGAGCGTATGCAGGTATAAAATGGAATTTGATTCCGTCACGCGCAATATCCTCTGCTAAAGAGTTACAGTTACGCTCTAAGAAAGCTTGTTATACGCGCTTACCAATGACGTACCATTGTCAGAATAGATATTTAATGGTTTTCCTCTTCTAGACATGAATCTGCGAATTATTGTTACTTGTCAAATCGCTTACCCGCTATAAATGAATAGCCTTGTAGTAAAAGATACAAATATGACTATATATACCTTGACCAATCTTCATCCACGAGCCTGACGACTAGCCGAAGAAATAGGCCCAGCATAATCGATACAAACGTTTTGAAAAGCGTAGTTAGCTGGCGAGAGTCTACTGATAGGCAAGTTTCCCATTTACGGAACAACTACTTGTCCTTTGAAACGCTGACAACGAACACAATGACGGTAGCAGGTTTTGGACAGACCACGCCCTCCCAGTGGCCAACAAGTTTGCCTAATTGTATTTAATAATAACTGAGGCCTAGCGTGCATAAAGTTAATATATTCATGTCTAAATAATTTTTTTACAAAATGATGAGTGGACTGTAATAGTATAGGATGTTTCCTTTCGAACGACAAGTCTCCAGTCAGTCTCCCTCCTACACGCATTATTTTATTGTTATCAAGAAAGACATTCAATTATAATAATTGATTTTCGGAGATAAACCCTTGTCATTTAATAATAATTTATATTTGGAAAAGAATTATCCTTGCGATTGAATGATAATAGTAAAGTATGCTCTAATTATTGTTGTAAAGTATGCTCTATTAGTTTGCATATTTTAATAAAACGCAATGCGTAACAAATACAACGATGCAATCTTGAAATTTTAGAAAACCAAAATTATTAATTTACCTTCTAAATGGTAATTAAAATCATTCGCGATCAATGAAATATTAGACATATATGACCTAAAAATCATACTCTGACATAAAGTCTTTGTACATTTTTTTTCGGGTGAGGCTGCTTTAAATTTCTGCGCTCTCACAGAAAACAGCGTTTGGCCAGATGATATGAATCACTTAGACAAGAAGACGATTCTTTAAGTGGAATTTTGACATAAAATCGCTTGCCAAGTGCGTAGTGTTTTTTATAAAATGCTCTTCGCAGATCTTCTTGATTGAAAGAGCAGATGACTCATGACATACTTCTTTAAGTAGCCGAAAACGCGTAAGTTGGTTTTGAATGTCATCCACCTCAACAGAAGTTGAAGAACTTTTATTTTTAAAGTTTGTAAAATTACAATGAAGTGGTGGGAATTGAGATGACAACACATTATAATAGCCGCCGTTAACTGGGCCACAAACTAGCCAACCGAGTCTAGTTTGATATAATGTTGGTTTCCCATCACCTAATACAATTTTATCTGAGCCTAACAAACTCCAAAATACATCAGCTCCAATTATAATATCTATTTCAGCTGGTGTGTTGAAGTATGGATCCGCTAACTGTATATTAGACGGTATATTATCTACAGGTATATGCCTAGCGGGAACGCTGTCCGTTATAGTAGGCAAAACATGGCATAATAAATCATTAGTATATGATTCACATAATGATTCAATACCAACTCGACACATTTTATTAATTGGTGATTTCTTTTTATTAATACCTTGAATATATTTGTGTATTTTCAAATGAGGTAGATTTAACCTTTTGAATAAACTTTCGGTCATTAAACAAGATGAACTACCGGAATCGAGAAGGGCGCGTGCGATGTATTTCTTATTATTCGCACCATTACACTTAATTAACGCAGTCGACAAAAGGACGTCACTCGAAGTGCGTGTGTGCGTGTGCGCCGCAATATTAGCTGATACTGGGGCCACACTAGCGGGAAATGCCGTTGACTGTGGCGTTGAACGTAGGTGTGGCCACGACTCATCGCAATAATTAGACAACGGCATTCACATTGCCGTTGGACGTTGGGCGATAGTTGCGGCCACACTAGCGGGCAATGCCGTTTACTATGGCGATGAACGTAGGTGTAGCCACGACTTACCGGGAAATGCCGTTTACTGTGGCGATGAACGTAGGTGTGGCCACGACTCATCGCGACAATTTTACAACGGCATTCACATTGCCGTTGGACGTTGGGCGATAGTTCAAGTGGCGGTACATCAAAGAGATAACCGCGAGAGTTAAGGGGTCTGGCCACCCTGGCGGAACAAAAAATGCACTGTTTTTTTAATTAAATTAATAAATTCGAAACTATGGGCCGGAATATTTTTATTTTTTTACTCAATATCACGAAAGGGCTTCAAAAATAACATTGTAAAATTTTATTTGAAAATATTAAAAAATAAGTGTGTAATAATATAAATTAAGATGCCTGTAACTTGGCCAATTTTGAGTGTTTCGATACGCAACAGGTCTTAAAATGTCCTTTACAGTTCAGGGTTTATTAAAAAAAATAAAAAAATAAAAATGAAAAAAAAAAATCCAGGGTGGCCAGACCCCTTAATACGTTGAAGCGGCCACACAGCACACTACGAACATATATCATTGTGCACCGTGAGCGCGACGGAATCGCACGTGTTTGTTTTCGATAAATACCTCCCTCTATACTATGACTATGGAGTGGAGTAACGAAAAAGTAATTACGTTTACGGATTCGAGATTCAAAATTTATAAGAATCGTGCGTCACAAAATGATGCTTAGCGACGAATATTTACCTTAATTATTACCTTTTAAAACAACCAACAACTTTGACTTTCGGTGAAGATAATAAAAGATCGAAAAATTATGTAAAAGCCACATTAATTTCTTTAATTTATTCTTTATTGCACTTAAAAATTGAACAGTAATATAATCACATGTATCATTAATATTATTCCAATTGCCTGAAATATATAATATATAAATAAATGAAAGACACAGGTAAATACAGAGTATGTTGTTTTATTTTGTAAAGTATAAAGATGTTGTTTCAATTTAATTGAATAGATAATAGTAATAATAGATATAATAACTCTTAATAAAAAATGTTTGTCTGTAAAGTCGGTTTACGGACGATAAATAATTTTTACGTGTTGACGTCATAAGAAAACATTGATGATAAATTACATACTTTTATGAACGGAATTGAATTATTTGTTATCACTGAATTATCATTATTTTGTATAACATATATTTATTATATATTATTATTGTTATGCCATCTGCCCATCTGCAAATGCAATATTACTGTCAATCTCAGGTTTTCTGGCAAAACAACAACTGCTTCACTCCACCCGTTCAATAATATTTATAGATTTACATAATTAATACTTATTATTATATGTTTCTTATTTAATCTCAGATAGCCGGGAAGTTGATGGCATGCATATGTTCATGATGACTGACCCGTTGGCGCAATTTACAGTGACCCTGTTTTTTGCTCCAAGGGTTGTGGGTTCGATTCCCGCCCCGAGTCTGGGTGTAATGTATGTATATTCATATATGTATTATTTATATGTATATTTATTTTAAAACAATGTATATCAGTCGGCTGTTACCTAAAACATAGGCATTAGGTTGCCTACCTTACAGACGACCGTGTGTGTGTGTTAAACATATTTATTTATTTATTATTTATACAAAAAAATTACACTCATCAAATACAGAGTTGCACCGTCAACGTCTATCTTGCTTGAAATTCAAATAACATTAGCGCCAATTTTATCGCCAAGAATGGGCGTTGACGTTGAACTTTCAAGTGTAGCCACTCACTTCATCGCGCTAAAATTATCGGAATGTCTACCGCGATGATAGGCATTGACGTTTCCCGCTAGTGTGGCCCCTGGGTGAGAGTACGACGTGATTGCTGTCGCTATTGTCAACTGAGACGGAGGACAACGCGACCTTGGCCTTGTCGACCGGGCAGTCAGCTGTTTTACTTGTAACGGGATTTTTATAATAATCGGAGCTATGAATAAGCGTGTGATGTTTGCGCTTACAAACCTTACATCCTGATCTTTTACAAGACTTAGGATAGTGACCGTACCGAAAGCAATTGTAGCATATTTTGTAGCTCTTCAATAATGATATTCTATCACTGACACTAAGTTCTAAAAACTGAGGACACGAATTTAAGTAATGATCGCCGCTGCAATTTGGACAACCGTGTGAAGATGACGAATTGAAATTCTCCGTTGATATCATAGCCTTAATTTTAATATTTGGCTTTACCTTAGTGACCGAGGGGCGTGAGGATTCTACGCTCTCAAGAAAATCGGCACGGTTGCGCAAGAAACCCATAAATTGCTCAAATGTAATTAATTTATTTTTATCTAAGGACCCTTTAAACTGTTCTAACTCTTTAAATGTTTTAAAATCTAATTTTTTGCTTATTATGTATATTAAAAGTGTGTCCCAACTATTAACAGGCTCACCCAGTGAGCTTAGTGCCCTAATATTTTTGTTTACATTGTCAATAGTGCGTTTTAATGCTACGGAAGATTCTTTAGTGATCGATTCGATATCAAATAAAGCTGTCACATGATTATTAATTAATAAACGTTTATTATCAAAACGCTCACAAAGAAGTTCCCACGCCAGTGTGTAATTGCGGGCAGAGAACTCAATAGATTTAATTACTGTAGCAGCAGACCCTTCCAAAGATGACCGGAGGTAGTGAAATTTGTTAATTTCGTCCATGTCATCATTATCATGAATGAGACTGGTAAAGGTATCACGAAACTCAAGCCAGTTAACATAATCTCCAGAAAATTTTGGTAATGATATAGTGGGTAGTTTGACAAATTGATTGCGAAATTTTGACTGATTAGATTTTGAATCGACAGTTTCTAATTTAGAAAAGTTATTTATCATTATTTTAGCTTTAGCTACTAAACTGTAATACTGCGATTCTATATTAGACCTCTCAATAGATTCGGCTTCAATATTATCACATAGGTATTCTAATTGTTGTTGAATGTCATTAAAATCGTCATATAAACTCTCCAATTTATCAACACGCAACTGTAACTCCATTACCTGACAAGGGGTTAATTCAGAATCTTTTAGTAGACCTAAATAGGTTCCAAATGAAGTAAATCTACCTTTATAACTGCCTCGTTTCTTTTTAAGCTCTTTTATATCGGTCATTTTGGAAGACAGGTGAATCAACCTGAAATTTTATAATAATAAATCACTATACAATGTAACAAAATATTTCTTTTAAATTATTATAATTTATGAAATTATCACTAAATTAATATAATACAAAGTTGAATTTTACATTTAAGCACTACAAGTAGATATATAATTTTATTCTTGTAGGTAGGTAAATATCACAGTAACTAATTTGATTGTTTTTAAAAGCTTGTAAAAGCTTAAATTAAGCCCTAAGAATTTGCATTAAATGAAAATAATTAACTAATGTAATACCAAGATTACTGTACTGTTTTAATTAAGTACTGTTAACTATGAACACTAAATGAATATAATACAAAGTAAAATTCTACATTTAAACACTACAACTAGATATATAATTTTATTGTTGTAGGTAGGTAAATATCACAGTAACTAATTTTATTGTTTTCAAAAGCTTGTAAAAGCTTAAATTAAGCCCTAAAACTTTGCATTAAATGAAAATAATTAACTAATGTAATACCAAGATTACTGTACTGTTTTAATTAAGTACTGTTAACTATGAACACTAAATGAATATAATACAAAGTTAAATTTTCCATTTAAGCACTACAAATAGATATACATTTTTATTATTGTAGGTAGGTTAACATTACAGTAACTAATTTGATTATTTAGAAAAGCTTTTTAAAAGCTTCAATTAAGGCTTAAAACGAAAGGTATTGTATTAAATTAAAATAATTAACTAATGTAATACTAAGATTACTGTACTGTCTTAACTAAGTACTGTTAATTATAAAATACAATAATTATTTAAGAAGCCTAATTATAATTATCAACAATTTATAAGTACTAAAACCTTGTTAATTGTAAACAGCTAATAAATAAGTGATATATACAAAAATTAAAAATTAGTTACTGACCTTTACTGCCTCTTATTTCTTTAACTAAAACATTACCTTTATAAATAAGTGCTGGGTGATAAAATTTAAAATAAATGTTTACACCGTAATACTATTAATACTAAACAGTCTAATTTCCAAGCCACTTATTCCATCCAAAGATATTTGTTAGTTTCTTTGTTTGGGACACGTTGGTAAATTTTTCAATTCGGTAATATTTCTTGAATTCCAATATAATTTTAAAATTTCTATAGAAAATTTCAAACATCCGGTTCGTTCTGGACCATTATGTGCGTGTAGGGGGTTTTAAAAAATTAGGAATTCGAGGAAGTAGAAATAAAAGACTGAATGTTACTATGAGCAGCGCTAGAAGTATATTGACCAAAATAATTTTATGTTAACCGTCACTAAAATAAAACGATGCCGCCTGACGAAATATGACGGCAATTCTGCCCTGAAATAAAGTTGAACCCGTTGCTTCAACAGGAATTATGTCGGGTAAACTCGGCTATTGGATCTTTTGGTGAACTACGAACCGGTTGGTTGACCGAGGTAAAAAATATTACTGTACGTTGATGAATAGATTTATCATCAGAATAGATATACATATATTCGTTTAGTAACCTTTAACATTTCAATCATTGTTTATTTTCGAGTAGATTGTCGATACCTCGGATGTAAGACGATCCCGAAGATCTGCGCGTGCAGGCAGCAGGCGGCGGCGGGCGCGCTGCAGAGCGCGCGCACGGCGTCCTCGCTGGGCACGTGGTCGGGCGCGGCGTCGGGCGCACGCGGCCGCGCGCGGCGGCGCGCCACGCGCTGCGCCAGCTGGTCGTCCACCCACATCATGGGAAGCTCAAGCGCTGGCAGCGCCCACGCCACCAGCGCCTGCGCCTGCCCCCGCGCGCCACCCGCCGCGCCACCCGCCGCTATCAGAAGTTTCCGCTTCTTATCTTTCGAGATTTTTTGCTATAAGAATAAGTTATTTAATTAAAATACGTTGACTATACCAAATACAGAAATATTAATAAAACAAACACAGTTCTATACGGTATATAGACATCTAAATGCCAAAATATTCATAAAATATGTTTAATTATTTGTAAATACCGGTAAATAAATCAAAAATAATACCAACTAATCTATACAAATAATAAATCTGTTAAAACCTTCGTTTTATTAATACACTATATATCATCAAGAATAAATTTTAATAGCGCGTTCTTTTTTCAATCAGCGCCATCTCTTATCGGTTTTTTATGTGTGCACGTATCACGTAAAAAGTACAAAACCAATGTAAATAACTTTAATACATAAAAATTATACATAACTCATAGTATAATTTAGTTTTTGTTTCATTGTAATTAAATTTAAAAACAAATATTTAAGAAAATAGAAATAGGTACCTACGCCGCCAACGCCATCTGGTCTAAGGAATCTTAAAAACTCACAAAACTTATTTTTGAGTTATTATTTTGTTAAACTTAAAAGTTTACTAAATATGTCGGATAGGAATAGAAATCGTTTCAATATTTTAGATAAACATCATTTTCAATTAATATAGGTACTATTATGTTAAATGTCACTAAATATAAAAACGATACTAAATATAATAACGACCATTATACGATAGATGGCGCATGTAGGTGATAAAAAATATAAATAAATAATTTTTAAAATTTTAGTTAAATACCCGTGCGAAGCCGGGGCGGGCCGCTAGTTGTAAATAAAATCAGAAATTTTCGATATACGAACTTTTACAGAGACATCTGACCTTATACTCGTATATAAGATCTTACCGGTCGGAGTGCACAGAAGTACGACGCACTCGGCTCGCTGCTAAACTCCTCAGTCAGATTATTTGTCTTCGTTTGACAGGCCGTTGTATCTTCACTGGGTACTTCTGCCACAAGGATGTGTCTGTCACATATATGATTGACACGTATATGACTGTGCTTTAATATGTACAAATTTAATAAAGCTAAAAATATGGTTATTTTTAGATCGCGTTCATTTTAGAAGTTACTCATTGGAATATTTTTACCCATTAAATACTATACACCTGTTTATTGGGAAATTCTTTATATAGCTCTTATACATAATGTAGCACTGTGGTGGTGGAGTGAAAACACAATATTTGAAGCAAGTTTTAAACTCGACTCGTGTCAATCTATGCGGAATGTCCAAATGTTTATTTTTTACTTTTTGTTTGTGCAAGTTTGTGTCGTATAATTAAGAAGTAAAAAAATCTTACGAAAAATGTGCAGCGGCTTCGTTATAAATCCGCAAAAGTGGTGTAGTCACCGCTGCGAATTCTGAATAAATTTCCTGGAAGCATATTAATTTATCTTAGTACAGTTATTTTTTTTTGTCTCTACAAAAATATAAAAAAAAGTATTAGAATATCCAGTGACCTGCGTAGCAGAATTGAGCCACAATGTAGTGCAGGCCCTCCTCGGGGCCAGCAGACGTAAGCGCAGAGACAGGAAGGTGTCGTCATCCACCCAGCAGCCCGCGGCGCCCGGCCCGCTCGCACCGCGGCACGCCACGCGGCTGCACCATTCCTCTGGAAGGTGACAATACAACTTTTATTTTGGTCGTCATCGCTATCTTTCGGCGAGTTGAAGGTGCGCCGGTAAGCACACGTAACAACTCTACCAAAAGCAACCTCAATTTCTTATAAATTTTCATTAACGGTTTCGTATTTTGTTCATTCACGGTGTTAACTGTACGAGAAGAGAAGATGCTCCCATTTCATTTAAACTATAGTATTTGAAGTTTTTGTGATTATATGAAAATGAATAAATTGTTGCTGGCCTAAAGTAACTATAGACCATAGACTAAAACTAGACTAGGATCGATTTACTCAGCGCCTAAGAATTAAGGGGACTACTATTAGAATAATCGTCCCCACAAATAGATCGAATCGAAAATGTAATGTTCAATAAATGTACCGTCGAACTGCAGGACGAGCGTCTCGTGCCGTTCGACGAGCGCGAGGCGGCCGGCGAGCAGCAGGCGGCGCGCGCGCGGCGCCCACTGCGCCAGCGCCACGCCGCGCCACTCCGGGCTCGCCACGCCGCTCCAGCGCATCGCCCACTCGTCTGCCGCATCCCCGTCCACGAGCGAGCGAGTGTGCTCCCAAATCTGAGTATTAACAATTTACTTTTTGATAGTATATTATATATTTTTTGTCTTTTAACTTATAAAAAAATATTTAATTACCAAACTTATTCAAGAGACAAGTTAGAGTTCCTTTTTGTTAAAATTTAATTTAATACTATTAGCTCAATAAAACACTTTAACGTTGTGGTAGTTTATTGTCGTCAGCTTGTTAAGTTTAAGTAAATATATACCTATGTACGTGTTTGCCTGTGTTACCTGTGTATTTAATATAATGATTATTATTTATCTTATCTTGTGTTGGCTTTTTTAAATATCAATTTGTTTAGTTTCCGATTTCGCATATCTACAAACCTCCGCTTTTAGCACTAAGCCCGCCTTTTGTACAAATCAATAATTTATTGTACAAATAAATTAAAAATGATTGTCAAATATTGGTATTATCTTCTTATTCCCTGATATGTCGCAATTAGTGATACCCTGGGGCCACACTAGCGGGAAACGTCAATGCCTATCATCGCGATAGACATTGCGATAATTTTAACGCGATGAAGTGAGTGGCTACACTTGAAAGTTCAACGTCAACGCCCATTCTTGGCGATGAAATTGGCGCTAATGTTATTTGAATTTCAAGCAAGATAGACGTTGACGGTGCAACTCTGTATTTGATGAGTGTAATTTTTTTTTGTATAAATAATAAATAAATAAATACATAAATATGTTTAACACACACACACTGTCGTCTGTTCCTAAGGTAGGCAACCTAATGCCTGTGTTTTAGGTAACAGCCGACTGATATACATTTTTTTAAAATAAATATACATATAATTAATACATATATGAATACACATACATTACACCCAGACTCGGGGCGGGAATCGAACCCACAACTCTTGGAGCAGAAAACAGGGTCACTGCAAACTGCGCCAACGGGTCAATCATCATGAACATATGCATGCCATCAACTTCCCGGCTATCTGAGATTCAATAAGAAACATATAATAATAAGTATTAATTATGTATATCTATAAATATTATTGAACGGGTGTTCTCTATCTATCTCTAATCTATCTCTAATCTATAATAATCTAATCTATTCAATTAAATTGAAACAACATTTTTATACTTTACAAAATAAAACAACATACTCTGTACTTACCTGTGTCTTTCATTTATTTATATATTATATATTTCAGGCAATTGGATTAATATTAATGATACATGTGATTATATTACTGTTCAATTTTTAAGTGCAATAAGAATAAAGAATATATTAAAGTAATTAATGTGGCTTTTACATAATGTTTCGATCTTTTATTATCTTTATTTCACCGAAAGTTAAAGTTGTTGGTTTAGTTGTTTTAAAAGGTAATAATTCCGTTATTCGTCGCCAAGCATCATTTTGCGACGTACGATTCTTATAAATTTTGAATCTCGAATCCGTCAACGTAATTACTTTTTCGTTACTCCACTCCATAGTCATAGTATGTATTTATCGAAAATTCCTCCAAATCGATCAATCGAAAATCGATTCCGTCGCGCTCACGGTGCACAATGGCATAATTATGTACGTAGTGTGGTCGCTTCAACGTATTAAGGGGTCTGGCCACCCTGGATTATTTTTAATTTTTAGAATTTTTTAATTTTAATTTTTTAAATTTTTTTTAATAAGCCCTGAACTGTAACGGACATTTTAAGACCTGTTGCGTATCGAAACACTCAAAATTGGCCAAGTTACAGGCATCTTAATTTATATTATTACACATTTATTTTTTTAATATTTTCAAATAAAATTTTACAATGTTATTTTTGATGCTCTTTGTGATATTGAGTTAAAAATAAAAATATTCCGGCCCATAGTTTCGAATTTATTAATTTAATAAAAAAAGTGCATTTTTTGTTCCGCCAGGGCGGCCAGACCCCTTAACTCTCGCGGTTATCTCTTTGATGTACCGGCACTTGAACTATCGCCCAACGTCCAACGGCAATGTGAATGCCGATGTCAAATTATCGCGATGAGTCGTGGCCACACCTACGTTCATCGCCACAGTAAACGGCATTTCCCGCTAGTGTGGCCCCAGTAATAGTGTCTGTCACCGTGACGTGCGCGTCCTCGTCGACGAGCGCGAGGCAGGCGCCGTCGTCGTGCAGCGCGGCGCACTGCAGCGGCGCCGCGCCCGCGCCTCGCGGCAGCCGCCCGCAGCGCCGCCAGCGCGCCGCCTGCAGCCCGTACTCCGCCCGCCACGACCACTCGCCTTCTGAAACGTTTCATTGTTCGTCTCTAATCACTTTCGTTCATTTAGTATCAGAGTTTAACATTATCACAGTATAGTCGTTCATGTCATGAGAACTAACTTGATAAATCTTATTTATCATAACCATTAAAAAAAAATAGTGCTAAAAAAGGTAATTAAAATAATTTACTTAATTAACTAAATTTTGTAATACAAGAAAAGTCGAAGAAAACGGGTCAGATTAGGGTTGCCAACCATACTTTATAACGTATCCTTCTTTGGTTTTGGTAATTATACTTTTGCATACAAATAAAGTATTTGAAAATACTTTATTCCCAACCTCTATTGTGATCAAATAATTTAACGATACAATATCAATCAGATGAATCAAAAATGAGATTCAAAAATTTGAAAAGTTATCACCCGAAATAATCAAAACAGTTACATTATCAGAAATTTTCCACTTTTGATTTTAGTGAAGATAAAAAGGTTATCAATATTTCCTAACATGTCTTTGAAAAAGGAGGTTAAATGTGAACATTTTGAAATGGTAAATACAAAGGCCAAATTAAAAGAGATTAAATATTAAGATGGACGTATTATATTCCGAGTCAACAAGACTTAAACAGGGTCCAATATATATATATATATATATATATATATATACTAGCTGCTGCCGCGACGTCGTCTGCGTGAACGCTATACAGCAAAAAATATAACGACGATTATACCTTTTAAAATAACATTAATTTACCCGTTTCTTCTTTACATTTCATATCTACAGAAAGTGCAGTAACACAGGGAGACTGTCTTTTGTAAAATTGACTTTCAAAAAGTGCTTATTTTTAGCCTGCTTTGAATAAATGACTTTATGGTGATTCTGCTGAATTAAGTCATAAGTTGTAACTGAAGTAGATGGAGAAAATAATGAATAAGGAATACCGAATAGGGTCAAAATACATACTTATAGGACTTCTCGATAAACAACATTAGTGGTTTGGCTCTCCGCAGCCAAAATGTAAAGAGAGTCAGGACTGGTGACGCGGGAGCAAGGGACGGACGTACAGCTGCCCGTGTGAGAAGCAGCTCGTCCTGAGGTCGACACCAGCTACCCTCAGTATCTGCCCCTGCGACTTATTGATGGTTATCGCGAAGCAAACACTCATGGGGAACTGTACGCGCTTGAACTGGAACGGGAAGTTATGAGGTATGAGGGGAATGCGTGATATAAATACTGTCTTGCCGACGCCACAACCCGTAAGAATTTGACGGCCGGCTGGTCGAGTGGTCAGGCAACTGGACACTTTACGCAGCGGTCGCGGGTTCGAATCCCGCCAGGTGCAGATAATTTGTATGACGAATATAGATGTCTGCACCGGGTCATGGATGTGTATTTATGTATATATGTATTTATATCTTAAATTTATTTCCGTTCCTAGTACCCGTAACACAAGTTCTTACGAACTTAGCACGGGGCTAGGTTAACGTGGTTTGATTGTTGGTTGATATTTATATTATTATATTATTTATTTATTTCCGCCTCAATGATGTGTCTGTGGAGCGAGATGACTTTAAGGCGGGTCCCGTTACACAACTTCGGAGGAAATAAGTTCCGAAGAAGCATAAGCATTTCTTATCTTTATGATATATATGGCATGCTTAATTTTCCACTTTCTTCGTTATTTAGCTCAAATTGCTTACAGCAATAGCGTGCCCTTTTCGAGTTTAAATTTTGTTATACATCTATGCAGTTCTTTTTGAGTTCTGTTTGTTATTATATACAGAAAAACTCGATGAATTTTATTAGACATAGATGAAGGAGCTTATTACTTATATAAACACATTTTTTTAAATTGTCTTGCTCATCTCTGAAACGAATCAACGATACAATTTTTATTAAAATGCACAACTCCATCTATGACTTTTATGAACAACTATTAACCTCGCCAACATGATCAAATTTAAATTATTTATATCCAAAAAGGGTTTACACATGTAATTCGACTTGATGTTTTTGAAATCTCTTAGATGGCACTGCTCTAAAATTGTCTTGATACTACTTATATTTTTTTCTTATATTACATTCATTCTTTAATTCATTATGTTTATCAGCACAAGTTACTTATATTTCGTAATTTTTATAGTGTGAAAATAGCTTATAGCATGGTTATTAACATAATAACAACATTCAAATATGCGTCGTTAGATTACACGTTGTTACAGACTGCGTTGAAGAAATAAAGGTTCACTGCTCGTTCCCCGTAAGTGATAGTGTGATAATATGTAGCCTATGTTTTGACCCGACTTCTTAATAATATTCGTGCCAAATTTGAAGTAAATCCATGCAGTACTTTTTGAGTTTATTCCGGACATACATACAGACAAACAGACAAACAGACAAAAATTCTAAAAACTATATTCTTGGCTTCGGTATCGATTGTAGATCACACCCCAAGTAGACTTTAAAAAAAATATTCAATGTACAGTTTTGACTTTCCTACCATTTTATTACATGTATAGATACTTATTATGATAAAGAATTTTCAAATGAAATTTTTAACTTAAAATGTAAAAAAAATTCTTATTTACTCTCCTTTCCCACCACTTCAGCTTTCGCTAAGAGACTTTTCAGTAATGAATTTAAAGTAGCGAGAAGAGAGAAATAGAGCGTCAATAAAACGAATTGTTTATTTATTTAAATGGAAAATTTTGACTCTCAAAAAAGCTTTAAAACATTTAAAAATAGCCAAAAATTACTAAATGCACACAAAATACGTTTTTAAGGGATTAAAAACATACATTTTGAAAAATACTTTATTTTTTTTTCTTTTCAAAGAAAAAAAAAAATTGTATTTTTATTTTGTAAAAAAAAAAAAAAATAGGAAACCCTAAGTCAGATGATTAGAGTTTACCTTTTAAGTCGTAAACTATTGTTTACTTCACTTGATGAGTCGAGGAATAATTTTATGTTATTGTGACTTGTCATTCTATGTTCTACATAAATACTCTTAAAAGTTAGTTGAACTTTATATGTTTATAGTCTTATTTTAGATATAATATGTGAAAAAAGTTTTACTTCTATAATGAAGAACCTGAAATTGATGAAAATAATAAAACCTTTACCTAGCTTTGCAGCCGCCGGTATCGAGTAAAATTATTGAGTACCTGTGTGCTGTGTTGATGTAGTATTATTCTGGTGTAGTGGTGCGAGTAGCTGCCTCAAGTCGCGCGCCGGCGGTCGCGGGTTCGATTTCCGCTCGGGACAGATATTTGTATTTGTACAAATATTTGTTTCCGGTCTGGGTGCATGTCCTTGTGTGCCTCGGAGAGCACATAAAGCAGTCGGTCGGTGTTATCATAGACACCTGATAACGATCGTTACACTTGATAGGAAATTATCCACCGACCCGCGGTGGAGCATCGTGGTGGATTAAGCTCCAACCCTTCTCCTATATGGAGGAGAGGCCTTCGCTCAGCAGGGGGTGGTCTACAGGCTGATACAGTACAGCACAGTACCTGTGTGCTCGGCTGCGGCCTGCGTGTCGGCCAGCGCCCGCAGCGCGTGCGGCGCGGCGCGCGGCATCAGCAGGCGGCGCCACAGCGCGCAGTCGCCGGCGGCGCGGCGCCAGGCGCGGCACACGGCGCCGCAGCGCCACAGCTCCGCCGGCGGCAGCCGCGCGAAAACGCACTCGAGCACTACGGCAGTGTCTGCTTCGTATGCTCCTACACCTTGCCATAGCCCAGATTCCTCGTCCCGCGCCCGCTCATGCTTTTCTTTCCCTGTATCGTTTCGGCCCAGTATTTCGTAACACTGTGTCATCTCCGCGAACTCATTATCGTAGTGGTATTGATTCACAGTGTGAGTAATCCTCCAGTCGGCCGCTGATCAGTCGAACGACGCGCGATATGTGAGCGCGCACGTGGGCTCCGTCCTATTTTTAGCTCCGCGTGCGTTCCGAAGGCGTGAGACTGACGATTGTGTGGCGATTCTATTATATTATATACTTTTAGTTATAATTATTGAAAAGTATAAATTATTGATTGTATTTTACTATAAAAAATATGTCAAGTTTATTTCTAATAATAGACTATACTATGTACTATACTTCTACAAATAAAACATACTATACTTAGCGCACGCTATCGGTCGGCACAGACTTGGCAGAGCTCAATAAAATGACAACATTGTTTGGAAATATAGACTCTCATAAAAAGAAAATCTCGCGAGATTGTTTTCCTCAATTACTAATAAGTGTGTATTACTTACTTGTAAGTGGTTTTTATATGAATGAATTTAACTGAGTCAGCCTGTAAACGTTCCGCAGCTGGGGAAAAGTCACTTCTCTATATTGGAGAAGGGTAAGAGCTTAGTCCATCACTACGGGTTGGCGGATAATTTAACTACGAGTACCATGATTAATAATGGTCATCATAGCAACTGGGACCGACTGCTTTACGTGCTCTCCGAGACACGGGGAGGAGATCCACAAGGACACAGTCTAGAAACAAATATCTGCCCGAGCGGAAATGGAACTCACGATCGTCGGCGTTGAAGCGATTGATTGATGGTTTGATTCGCACCACTACATTAGACCGAATTTTGTTTATATATTTTATAATAATTATAATTCAGTTGTTTACTAAAATCCACAACATCGTCATACGAGTAACTCACAACAGACTGTGGACGGATCTGTCGTAGATGTTTCTTGAGGCAGGTCTCTCGGGGTGACCTTCTATCTCTTCTCAAGTTTGTAATGTTCTATTGTAATATCGGAAACCGTTTTTGGTTAAGTAATACTATTTTGTTTGTCATTTTATATATTATTATAATACCGTTTGCTTCCAAAATAAAATAAAATAAAAATTATATCTGAAGTATTCTAATAAACCTCGTTTTGAAAACTGATAAGTTAAAAAATGAAATAATGAAAGAAAACATAAAAAAGTGTGAAAATAAAATCAACAATGATTTATTTATGTTTAATATTTAAAGAAAAAATACAACATTTAATAGATTAATGATGAAATAAATAATGACTTAAATAAATTATGATCACAGTAAATACATTCAGTTGATTTATTGATTAAGATTAAACAGATGACTGGTAAATTACTTTCAATATTTAAGGAGAATACTCGGTACATGATTCTCATTCGAATTATGTAAAAAAAATAGGTACTTAATTTTTGACCAAATTTTCATAAATTTCAATTCAAATAAATGAAGCGTTGACACTTTTCCAGTCATGCCGGCGGCACGTGCACAGGTGTAGTACTGTGCGCTTGTTCACATATAAAATTGCCAAATTCACATCATTTACCTAGTCAACAAATTTGTTGCTTAAACGAGTAAAATATCTTAGTTTTTTGCCTATCCTAAGCCAGGATTAAAGTATTAAAGGGGACTGGATCATGTTTGTTTATCCTGCTACCCTGCTAACACGTGGCGGCGTTTGGACGTAGGTAAACTACCTGTTTTGTGTCGAAAGTGCAGCTAGCTGCTAGGGTGTCCAGATGCGTATATAATTAGATAATTGTTGAGTAACTTTACTTAAAAGTTTATTATTATTTACCTATTTTTTTACATAATTTGAATGAGAATCATGTACCGAGTATTCTCCTTAAATATTGATAGTAATTTACCAGTTACTCTGTATATAATATATTGAATTAAATTAAATATTTCATGAAATGTATTAAAATAGTATCGAAGTATTAAATTAACATGATTTTAATTTAGTTAAAACAATAAATTACTGCAACGATACGACGTCGACTTAGATTTAAATTTTTACAATTAAAATTAATAACAACTGCAATATAATTAAAATACAAATAAAAAAGAAAGTGATCTGTGGTGGTGCCTAGAAGGAGGCGAGTTCCTTCTTGACGAGCTGCGCGTACTCGGCGGCGGCCTCTGCGAGGTCTCGGTCACCGACGGTGAGGTCGGGCTCGGAGGTGGCGGCCACGGGGCTGCCTTCCTCCGCCTGCCGCAGCTTCAGGCGGAACTCGCGCATGCGCGCCTCGAGGATGCGCTCACGCTTGCTCTCGCGCTCGAATATCTAGATACGTTAAGATGTAAATATGTCTAAGTTTAAATAATTATAAGATAATCGATTCAATTTTGTAGCATCTCGAAATGTTCTACAGTATATTTTGAGAAAACGAGACAATATCCGAACCCTCTTGTAGCATAGGTAAGGATCACAATATCTAACGCCCCATATGTAGGGATCGCATAGTTACACACACGAAAACACTGTCTCCAACAGCAGAGGCGAGGTCCACGCGTTTCTACGCCCCGTACACGCCTACGCGCGTAGGGCCGTCATTCGATAGACTCCGCGCTTCGCACAGCACTTCCCTTCATTCCGACATCGTCCTAAGCCAAGGTGCGATTTCACTAAGAGAAACAGGACGGAAGTTCATTCTGAGCCTTACTAAGAGGGCTAGGGACACTAGGCCGCCACAAGGCCGCCAGATCGACCACATAAAAAAGAAATTATGCCCGAGATAGCCCAGTATACGCATATGTGCCAGCACAGTCATGTGCACCGATACCAGACGGCCATGATCTAATCTCCGCAGATACGGCACCTCTTATTTTTCACTATCTAAATTTGTTTTTTCATCTCGATGAAGGAAACCAGAACATAATGTAAGCTCCTAGGCTCCATTCACACGGTCTTAGAATGCAGTACACAATTAACTATAAGATATTCATAATATACTCACCGCAGTCAACAAGCCTTTATCATTTTTGTCAGACTGCGCCATGTTTTGTGACAGTTCAACCATATAAACGTTCCCCTTGCGACTTCCGCACGCAGCTAACGTACCCTACGAATTAAAAAGCAGTTCACTATAAAATATTTTTCTCCATAGTATCACGCACTCTGATAGTTTATGTTGCAACTTGTATGTTATGTTAAATTGTGAATCAGAACTAAACCGCACTGGAATCTAAAGTAATTTTGTTATATTACAGATACTAATGCGACGCTCTTGCTTCACCCATTCGGTTCACGCGTCTTAAACGTGAGCAATAACCAAACCTAATCCGTGTTTCTTGTTCATGAATAATTAAAATTATGAATGTTCATTATTTTGTTCTTAACTTTCCTAACAGTTATTATTATTTAATTAAACATATCAAAGTATTAATAAGTGATAATAAGTGAATCCAAACCGCCTCCTGCATGCGCACACGCAGCAGCGGCTCTTCGCACAGCTGCATGGTGAGCACGGGCTCGTGCTGGCGCCGTAGCAGGTCCCACGCCGCCAGCACGCCGTTCCACTGCATCACCAGCATCAGCGACAACCTGTGCACGGGCGGATACTATCTTCGTACATAATTCTGTAATTTACTAACGACCCTTCTCTCCTACACACATGCGCTTAGTATTAGATATCTTCATAAATTATATAATTAATAATATATGTAGAAGACTTCGGTTGTATGTACGAAACATACCACCATACCATCCGTTAATTCACCATTCCTCAAAAACTTTTATATTTATATTATGAGTGCCCTAATTTATACAGGAGAGTACCGAGTAGGACTCCAAGTAGCAGAGGTGATCTTATGGCGGTGTGGCAGAGACCACAGCACGGCAGACTCGCGGCAGTCCTCGCTCCACACGCGCACCGTCCAGTCGCCTACTGTGAGGAAGTTCTTCAGGAAGTTTGGGTTACGCTCCAGCGACCACACCGGTCCGAGATGCGCTTCGAACTGTAAGCACATAATATTTTGATAAAATTTGAGTAAGTACATAATATGTCTACAGAACATCATAAATTAGAACGTATCATATCACCTTGGCTGGTAGTTTCTCCATAGGTGTTTTACCTTTACGGTTTCCACCAATTACGAGGCCATTCTCTGTGCCAACCATGAAACGCGTAGGTATTGTCGGTTCATATTCTAGCGCGCTTATACCATTGGCAGTAGCCATACTCTGTACGTCAAAAGACGATTTTACAACGTCCATAATCATTTCGTCAGTAGGTGCGCTCATGTTCCGAATATCCCACCATTTGCAAGCACCGTCAGGTCCACCAGAAAAGAACTCTTGACCTGACTTCGAGTTGATGAATAAAACATTTCTAACGAGTTCTCTATGAGCAACATGCGGCGCGCACGTTACGGTGGGTGATCCTCCGCGCCGCCGGTCCCAGACGCCCACCTGCCCGTTTATCAGTCCGCCAATCAGTATGTTGTGATCGCGTGGGTTAAACTGCAAGTCTAATAGTGCCGCCGGTGGATTTATAATAACTTCCGGATAGTTTGCATTCTCCAAGTCCCAGATGTACGACTCGATGGGAGCTCGTGGGTTGTGGTTGAAGTCGACATCGACGTAAGTCACGGCGAAGCTGTGTCCCTCCGGCTGCCAGCATATGGAGCTGATGGGACGCCCGGCGCCACCGGCTGCGTCGCGGTAGACGTTCACAGTTCGACAGCTACTCTTCTCGACGGGCGGCAGCGACGACATCTCTGCATAGTAAGTGCGATACATGTCGATAGCATTGTTTTGTAGCACGTAGTGCTCCATACCCTGAATGAGCAAATGTAAAACCGTTGTACACAAAATATTATGTTTAAAAATAAAATCTAGAGAACACTAAAATGAAGACATTTGTACCGGAGACAATGACATAACACAATGAATGTAGTTGTCATCTTTTTCGATCTTTCTTCGATAACGTTGTGTCGCTTCGGGGTCCACAACGTTCACGTCCTTCGGCCAACCACCTTCGGCGTGGTTAGCACCAGTTGTTGTATATTCAGCTCTGAAATAAAAAATATATAGTACCTAAATATATTTAATTAAAAGTCTAAAAACGGATTTAATCGCGATAGACGCGATAAAATCCGTTTTTAGACTTTTAATTAAATGAATAAAATTCGCGTAAATATAAGAGAACAGTACCTGAATATATGTTACCAAATACGTATGCATCCTGTTTAGTAAATTATAATAATACCAATTTAAAGATTATCCACTATTAGGGTATTATCTATGAGTATTATGACTAGTGTAAGAGCGAAAAGCATTTTTTGATTTCAATAATAAAATCAAATTGTAAAAATATTTTTTTAATAATTATAATTTTAGATACGACTGACCGAATAGTGTTGACGTGATGCTCTGAAAACGAGGGTGTGTTCTGAGTGGCTTGGTGAACGGGGTTGCGCAGTATGTAGTGCTTGTGCTCGGCGACAGCGGCGGGGATGCTGTCGCAGAGCTCGGGCCCCTGCTCGCAGAACAGCGGCTGGCGACCGAAGTCACAGCGCCTCTTCGTGTACGAGTACGCTATTTCCATTTGAAAATTTCCTTTAATTACTATTTAAGTAAATATGATTTTATATCAGGAGAGTAATATGTATACGAAAAACGTCAAATCTGACATTTATATTTTCTTACAAATCTTCTATGTTTAAAACTGTCGGTTTTACAAATAGTCATAACCGTGTAATAAATGTTCAAAAACAAAGCTATAATCTATGGGTGGGTTCACCGATATAATGTTAAAACGTATGAAGTAATTCATCCAGTATAGAGAGAGTATGTAATCACTCGATAAGACCACAAAAATATAATAATTATAAGAACTCTTTCTTTAACTACTGACACTTGCTCATGTTCAATAAATGTCATAATATTTTTATGTTATATGTCAAATTTAGTGATATAGGTGATATAGGTAATATTCTCGTTGAGACATGTTTATATCTCGGAATTACTGTGTAGCGTTTCCTAGCTTAGCGTAATCTGTAATGATATTAAATAGGTATACGTTGCGGATGTCAGAACCACAAGGTCCAAACGATAGCATCGATGTAGTATATGTCAACAAATTGTGTTTTATACAAAACGTATCTGTTTAGACGACCAAATGAGAGATCAAATGTTCAGGAAACCTAAAGATGGTTATGGACCAATTCCCGATGTTCCGACTTGCCACACTCATGGCTCGACAACTTAGTTCGCCCATAGCCGCTCGAATAAAGGTCTGAAAAGTCGATTACTTGAATCAACATTATTATAAGTATTAAATGTCGAATAAGTGAGTAAGGAAATTGAATAAGTAAGAGAATAAAGTTTATTTTCGGTAGAGTTCAACTGTACTATAGTTTTTGAATATTTTTTTTGATCGTCCTGCCTTATTGATGTAATGAAGTAGCTACTGTAGTTGCGTTTCGTAAGATGGGTGAGAGTAACTGAAACCAAAATTAGGTGAGATATCCCTTCTCTCCCTTTCCCACTCCAATTCAATCCTTTATAATTTCTCTTAAACTAGCAATACATTTGCTGTTTTCCTGGTTTCTTCTGGTGTTATAGATGTCCATGGGCGGCGATGATTGTTAAACATGAACCGGATCGTTTGCTAGCTATCGGTATAAAAGAGAATGTATTCAGAGATACGCAGTCTCCCACCCGCGGTTCGGCGCCGAGGTGTGCGTGCGGCTCGCGAGCGCGTTCCACCGCTGCGAGTGGCTCGCGCGCGCCTGGGCGCTGCGGCTCGCGGGCGCGCCGCTGCCGCGCTCGGCGCGCGCGCCGCCGCTGCCCGCCAACACCGCGGTCAACCTGGGCGGCGACCTTCTAGGTCTATCTTAACTTGATATCTTCAAAATATTATTAATATGACACTTATATATTACTCGTCTATGTAAATTATATATTAAACTTGTGTACAAATAAAGATTATTCTACGCAAGCGAAGTGTCGGGCATAAGCTAGTTATGTTTATAATGTTACATTTATTTCAAACTGCTGCTATCACTAAATTTTTTCTCTGCAGGTGAACTTATACTTTTTTTAATCGGCTCACTTATAATTATTTTCGAAGTAAATCGCCAAGCAAATAAACAGGAAGATAAGGTAAGCGGATAATGATAGCAATAAGATGTAGTAGCTACAGAATGATTATCACTGTAACCCTTTCGATACAGGAGTTAAGCTTGAAGTCGCAGTGGCTGGCGATAGCGCTGTCTCTGGAGGAGCTGCAGCGAGAGGTGGCGGCGCAGCAGGTCGACATCTCGCGCCTGCACGCGGCACTTATCGCGCTGCAGGCCGACCGCGACCACGACCACGACGGTGATGGTGACAAAGATCCGAAGCGTACTTCACTTGCTCCTGAGCATCAGCCTCACTTCGAACCGTTCAACAATAATCAAAAATCACAAACTTAATATATCTTATACCACTTTTTAAATATTATTACTAAAATGACAGAATCGACTATTTAATCATTATATTTAGTCATATTATAAATATTTTTTAATAAATATTCCTTGTTCTTGTAAACGATTATGCCATCAAAAACATAACTTGTAAAAAGAAACCAAGTCTCGCAACTCACTTCTTCTTCCGTAAAAAGTTGTGAGATCCATGTAATACCAAGTCGGCTAATTTATTCAAACCCTACTTAAGGGTTCTTCTGTTTTAAGTTATTACGTTAGTAGCTAACCTAACAACATCGTATAGTGATCATATCAATATTAAAAATCTTTGATATTTTAAATAAATAGACTGACTTAGCAATCGCACTAAACAATCTAATTTAATATAATATTCCTATGTGTTACTTCTTAGATACATTGTTTTCATGCGATTGCCAAGTCAATCTATTTATTTAAAACATCAAAGATTTTTAATATTGATATGATCACTATACGATGTTGTTAGGTTAGCTACTAACGTAATAACTTAAAACAAAAGAACCCTTAAGTAGGGTTTGAATAAATTAGCCGACTTGGTATTACATGGATCTCACAACTTTTTACGGAAGAAGAAGTGAGTTGCGAGACTTGGTTTCTTTTTACAAGTTATGTTTTTGATGGCATCTCATTTCTTTTTGTAGACAGTCCTACTTATTTTCCTTTCCGGTGTCTTCTACTTCTTTAATATCAACAACGTATTTTCTTAAAGCCTTCGCTAGGTCTAATGAGCTTTTCTTATTTTTGTAGATATGCTTCCTCTTGTTCTTTTCCGATACGATACAGATATATAATTTGATTGTCATGTCATACATATTGTGATCTCAAGTTGACAACTTGAAATACTTGACAAAAGATATGAATGAAGTATGTTTAGCCGGAAACAGTGTTGTCAGATTGCTGTCGATTTTTTACAACTAAACTTCCATAAAAATAAACTTTTAAAAAATATTTAAAAAAGTGAATATATACTTATGTACGTACGTAAAAAGTTATACTTATAATAAGACGATGCGCCGAGTTAATGGTTGGTGCGCGCCATCTGTAAACAGAGACTGAAAACCCACTAAAACAAAGTACTCGTCAAGACGAATCAAAGGAGCCGAAACTCGATTGGGGTGCGTCGTTTTATTACAGAGTTCCTATGACCACCTTCTAGCTACATCATCAAACCCTGGTTACCATTGAAAGACAAACTACTCGTCTAGAGGATTCAAACGAGCCCGAACTCGATGAGGCTGTGTCGTTTCATTGTGAAGTTCTTATGACTGCGTTCCAACTCCATTATCAGATTAGACCCTGGTAACTATCTAAAAACAAAGTACACGTCAAGACAAATCAAACGAGCCAAAATTCGATGGGGTTGCGACGTTTTATTACAGAGTTCCTATGATCACCTTCCAGCTCCATCATCAGACCCTGGTTACCTTTGAAAGACAAACTACTCGTCAAGACAATTCAATCGAGCCCGAACTCGATGGGGTTGCGTTGTTTCATTACAGAGTTCCTATGAGCACCTTTCAGCTCCATCACCAGGCCCAGGCTACCATTGAAAGACAAACTACTCGTCTAGAGGATTCAAACGAGCCCGAACTCGGTGAGGCTGTGTCGTTTCATTGCGAAGTTTCTATGGCCACCTTACAGCTCCATCATCCGATCAAACCCTGGTAACCATCTAAAAACAAAGTACTCGTCAAGGCGAATAAAACGAGCTGAAACTCGATGGGGTTGCGTAGTTTTCATTAGGGTGTTCCTATTACCACATTCCAGCTCCATCACCAGACCCTGGTTACCATTGAAAGACAAACTACTCATCAAGACGATCCAAACGAGCCCGAACTCGATGAGTTTGTGTCGTTTCATTGCGAAGTTCCTATAGCCACCTTCCAGCTCTGTTATCAGATCAGACCCTGGTAACCATTTCAAGACAAAGTATTCATTAAGACGAACCAAACGAGCCAAAACTCGATGGGGTTGCGTCGTTTCATTACTGAGTTCCTATGACCACATTCCAACTTCATCACCAGACCCTGGTTACCATTGAAAGACAAACTTACTCGTCTAGAGGACTCAAACGGGCCCAAAATCCTTCCTTTGGCTACCTTCTAGCTCCTCCATCAAATCAGCACCATGTAATCATAATATTGCATTGTCACATGATTTACTATTATTTTGGATCAAATTTAATTTGCAAGATTTGATGACAAATATCGAGACAGGTGAAACAAAATAAAAGCTTGTAAAAAGTGAGTTGACACATCCAGCGTAATGAAGTAAGTTAGCGCAATTGCGCGGCGCCTACTACTTAGCTTTATGTTGTCGCTTTTTTGTCACAGAGTACACGCGCATCGTATAAAAATTTACTCTCATCAAGAAGTTATAGCTTTAAAATACAAAAGTTATTTTGAGTCCTTATTTTCTATATTTATTTTTATTTATTTAATGTTAATATACATTAATTAACAGTTATTGCTGTTATGACTCACTTAATCAATCAGGTGCATTCTAATAATGACATAATTATATGAACTCAAAAATGATGATCACGCTGGCGAAATGGTGCGCGCTGTTGTATATTAAGCGGGAGATCCCGGGTTCAATCCCCGGCAGAGTAAATTTTCTTTCTCTGATCTGCTTTGGTGGGAGTCTTTGGTAGTGGCTAGTTACCACCCTATCGGCAAAGACGTGCCGCCAAGCGATTGAGCGTTTTGCTACAATGCAGTGTAGAAACCGATTAGAGGGATAGGTTTAATATAGCTGCCAACTGAATAAAATAAAATGACTTACGTACGGGAAGCGTGGAAGCCGTGGAGCGGGCAAATCACCTCAGCCAGTCGCTGTTATGATTTATTAGTGTTCTTTAATACTTTGCGTGATTTTGGTACAGCTACATAAGACATGTCCCATTCTTGCTTTTTCATTCCGTTGACCATTTTACAGGTTACCTATGAAGATAATTATATCTAGGTACCTATCTACACCTATTATTCCACTATGTTATACTTGTACGGGTACATTGATTCATTCACTGCAAATGTAACTTTGTAATCCTATATATTTATATGGAATTACAAAGTTATTTATGCAGTTGGTGTATCTAGAAAACTGGACCGAAATTGCAAAATATTTGAATTTTTCCTTGGTTTATATACTAAACACTAATGGTATTCTAAATTTGAAGCTTTCATGTCTGCTAGAAGTGCCTTAGAGTTTTGATGATCGGTCAGTCAGTGAGTGACAAAATTCGAAACTTTGACTAATTATAATTCTTAAACTACTGGTTCAAATTGAATGAAATTTGAAATATACCGTGTTTATACAATGCCTGCTTGGGTATTGAAAATTCAGACTTCTACTTTTATCCACAACGAAGTTATAGGGGGTCGAAAATGGGCTGAGTTGCTTCGAGAAAAGATAGTACGGCCGTGCCACTTTTTTTTTTGCTCGACTTGGCGGAGGCACTGCCGTGCCTCCAGATTCATCGCATGTAACATATTACACTGCTGGAGTGGGTTGTAATAATGTGTTGACGAACCTCGACAGGTTTCAAAAGTGACTTGAAGTCCCATTTATAAACTTAAAAAAAGCAATTAATGTAGAATAAGGTAAGTGTAACAAACTATTTCTAATAATTATGAAGTAGATCACTGTCGCATTGCCATCACCCTGCCCGGTGATGGCGTCCCGCAAAGCCTTACTACTGTATTTACAACTAAATCGTTCCGGTTTAGTGGTGACGAAAATTCCTTAACAGCGATGGTCGTGGGTTCAATTCCTGCTCGGAGCAAATGTTGGTAAATATTATCAGAATAATTATCAATTAACCTTCATTGAAACAAGACGTTGGATTGGGCTCTAACCTTCCTTCTACCACTACGAGTATATAAGCTATTGCAATTCCGTTATAGCTCCAAACCTAAAATTTTACTATGTAAATGACTACATGTTTATAAGAAGAATTAAATTACTATTAATTAACGGTTAGTTCAGGTAGATGAATGCCCCCCGGGAGCACTCCTCTGGCCCCTCTGCTAATGAAGTGAGTCGGAAGTCATTAAAGCCAGTCATATCTGTTGTTCGGTTAGGACGGTTTTGTAAACAAGAGGAGTTGATTATCTTTATTCCGCATAATCTGCGACTAATAAAACAATTCATAAATCACGACGGACCGTTGAGGTAGGTAATAACTGCGGCGATGCAGACGAAGATTAATTACAGCGCAGCTCTGCGGCGCGGCGGCTCCTCGCAGTCGTCCAACTTAAGCCGCTGACTCAGGCCCCGTCTTTCATAACTTTTATTTTCTGACCTCACAAAAAAAAAACCAGTAATTAAGTTCATTGCTGACGGAGTATCAAGTAAATATTTGCTTTGATCTCGCGAATGGGAGTTATTACTCGTGCCTTAGTGGCATGAAATATTTTGTAGTAGCCGTTGTGAGGTGCGGCGGACGATGGATATCATAAGACTATTTTTCTCGATGAACGATCATTTAATTAAAGTAGTTCATGGTATTATGAGTTAATTATCAAGGATAATTACTATACGTTTATCGATGTAGATATAAAGTAAAAAAAAATATAACGATATCGTAAGGCTTTCTCGAAAAACAATAATGACTGACGCGCAGCGACTAGTATGTAAGTCTGTCTCCATCAGCCAATAATATCATTACATTTTGATTTTTTTTTTTTTGCACTATAATAATTTACAATCATAGAGATATTTTTATCGATAAAAAATTCACATCTCTCACTGTCAGCTTTCCAGGCGGCTTTGATAATTTTACATCTTCTTTAATCTGTACTAATATGTTAGCGTAATATGACAAGAACTGAACCGGAATCGAAGCCGGATGAAATCGCAGGTGATTTCTAGTCCATAATACAGCTAAAGTATTAGTTTGTTTCGAAACGCTAATCTCAGAATCTAGCAGGCTAATATGTACTGTGTCCTATGTGTGTAATTGTGCATGTGTGTCGTTTGCATTTTCATTATGGTTGATTATTAGGTAGACTTCGATACATGACGCTGCAGCTCGAGGAAGTGCTGCAGTATTTCTGATCGTTTATCAGATACTCATGAACATTCAACGCGGTAAAAACTGTGTATATATTGTATTATATATTTCAATTCTTTATTTTTATTGTTTGTAAAAGGTAGAAACAAAAAATAAAAAATAAAATAAGAGAATTTGCACAGTTATTTGTCACCATTCATGATAAAAGGTCTTCAGAATATATGTATTTTAATGTACCCTTATTGTTTGTAATAAAATAAAAACAAACAGAACGACAGAAAGGATTCCTTGTATTTCTAATACATTTGTTAATTAAACCGTAACGAAATATTTAAAAGCATTACACGGTTCTTAATATCGTAATGAGCGTATCTTTCGGCGCGCGCTCGTAATATTTATTAGCGGTGACCGTGGCGGCGGACGACTCCCGCGCAAAGATCGCCGCAGAACACCAGCGAACACTGTCGAACTCTGACGAACACGGACGAACACTGAACACGATGCTCACGCGGAGCATCCTCGACGCCAGCGCGCACCGGCTGCTGCTGCTTTGTGCTGTGCTGCCCGCCATCATTGCGTACAACCTGCCCTACACCACCATCGCTGAAAAAAGTATGTATTCCGATTTGATATGTTTCATCACTATACTTAGAACGTTAGAAGCTAGTCTTACGTTTAGACAAGGCTCGTGATTACTTAATAAAAAACTTACTTTGGCTTGTTTCATACACACACAAGAGTCGTGACAGAGTTTGTGTGAAGTTAGGGAACGTACAAAGGAAAGGCGCGGTGGATGCGCTTGGATTTATTGTTAGACTCAACTCCACTTCTATTTTGTAATTTCATGTGAAAGAACCGTTGCCACCTGCGCCTCGACATCTCGAAATCGCCTTAGTATTGAATTAATTAATTAAAAAATTGTTGGCACATGGCATACATTTAAAGTTGAGTTGAATACGAAAAAAAAAAATCAAAGACGTTGTTAATCTAATCGCACTTGTAACACTTCGCCGGTAGCTCCTGATGAACATATTACAGATATTATTACCCATTGTCCCTGCAGACGTCGCGGGCTACAAGCTGACGGATGCTTCGAGTTTCTCCATTCCTGATAATCAGTGCAGTGGCTTCATCGACGAGGTAATCATATTATTCCGCGGACTCTACACAGCTGCGTCTCGTCACTTTGTTCCTCAATGTTATACTTAATGATTTTAATCTACACACACATACACATAGTTAGAAATTACATTTATTTATTTACACGTTATTCTGCTCACTCTGGCTACCGTCTAATTAGTCTTTTTTTACTAAATCTACTTGGGATAAACTTCCGAAAAGCGGATACCGAATTTCGTCATGAAATTTGGCATGGACATTCCATTTGACTACTTATGAGTCCCCTTAAAAGGATTTTTGGCGGCACGCAATATTTTTCGAAATAGTGAATTTTTTAAGTACGCTGCTTAGCACACTCTATATAAGAAAACGAATCGATCAAAAGAGGAAGGGAAAAAAAATTACCTAACCTATCTTAGAATGCGTAAATGCATTTCACAGCGATTAAAAAAAAAAAAAAAAAAGACCTAACAACCTAACCTTACCTAACGATTTAAAAAAAAATCTTAATCTAATCTAACCTTTAAAAAAAAACCTAACTGCGTAATAAATTTCTCAGCCTTCAAAAAAAAAAAAAGACCGAACAACCTAACCTAACCTGACGATTAAAAAAAAATCTTAACCTAACTTAACCTTTAAAAAAAACCCTAACTATTAAAAAAAAAATACCTAACAACCTAACCTAACCTAACGATTTAAAAAAAATCTTAATCTAACCTAACCTTAAAAAAAACCCTAACTTCGGAATGAATTTCTCAGCCTTCAAAAAAAAAAAAAAAGTGGCGGAATACGTAGTGAAACAATGGCCGATCATCTATGCGAGTTTTTATGGCGTCGTCGCGTTAAAAATTGAACAAAAATCCGCTCAATGAATTATTACAAAATATAAAGTGTGTATCCGGGAAAATAAAACAAAATTTTAACAAAAAACAATAACCGACTTCAAAGCAAAAAAAAAGAACGGTAAAACAAAAATGCACTAAAAAGTAAAAAAATAATTACGTATTCTTTTGTCTGTAATCAAATTATTACGATAATATAATGTATAATTATTGTTGTTTTCGGAGTCGGTGTCAGCCAACGTAGTTTAACATTACAATAGGTGTACCTACACTATTACGCACTCTTTTCCTTATTTCCTTGGCTGAAACCGACTCCAATAACAACAATAATTATACATTATATTATCGTAATAATTTGATTACAGACAAAAGAATACGTAATTATTTTTTTACTTTTTAGTGCATTTTTGTTTTACCGTTCTTTTTTTTTGCTTTGAAGTCGGTTATTGTTTTTTGTTAAAATTTTGTTTTATTTCTTGATTTTTAGTGAATCTGTAGTTCGATAACTGATTTATTTATATAAAGCTGGGCGGTTACAGTTCACAAGCTACAGGTACCACCCTCGAAAAATTGACAAGGCCCAATTTGTTAACGATAAAGGGATGCCACTCGGACGCAGGTAATAACGATATTAATTTAAGTTGTATAACATAATATAATATATTGTATGTTATAAAAGAGGATATTAAAAATACATCCTAAAAATATTTTGCATTATGTTTAGCATATTTTATAATATGTTATACAACTTAAATTAATATCGTTATTACCTGCGTCCGAGTGGCATCCCTTTATGAATAAAAAATTGGGCATTGTCACATTCCTTTGACGTAAAAAAAAAGAACTAGTGAACTATAGAACAAAACACAAAACCCGAACAAAATCTGTTAAACATGTGCGTCAGTGCGGTGCACGCGGGGTGAGGCGGCCGAGTATGAGAGGCATAGAATGCGACATAATTACGCCGTATATTGTTTATATTCTGCCTATTGAATTACATTAAGCAAACGTAATGAGACCAACGGCATAAGTCATAACGTGCCTTCCTTTCTGCCTTTCATTAGGTATTAGATATTATATAATTATTATGTTATAAACATTTAAGTTAAATTATTTATTTAATTTAAGTTGTTTATTTATTTCATTCCAATGCCACCCAAGATTCTAACTGTCATTACTTTCCTGAGATTACATCATAAAAGATTCCGCTGCTAAAAGACTAATACTTAGGCATTGAAGTAATATGTACTAACGTACATTATACCTCAATGTACTTAGGTACACTTGTTGCACACACAATGTCACATTTAAGATTTTAGTCTATGACAAATGACGCAAAATGGTGTCCGTTAAATATTTTGACAAATTAAAAATTTTAAAACAATTAGTAACAGTTAGTAAACAGTTAGTCTAGTTAATCACCGATGAAAAGTTATTCCTTTACACTTTGCCGTATAACTATTTTTGAGATACGATCTTTTAAATACAGGACGCGCTTTGAAACGTGCTATCTCAAAGTTCAGCGCAACATAACTCTACACCTGAGTCGTAATCTGAGAAACAAAATATAATATTGTATAGTTTAACTCGTAGTAAACATAAAAAACATAACACGTGATAATCTTCCGAAACAAATTAAGCCTCAAGGAACGATAGTGTGCAACGCGAACCGCGCAGCGACGCGCGGTATCAGGAACAAATATACGCATTATTAAGGATTACTCAAAAACTACTAGTCACATCTCGCTCAAATTAAAATGGGACCACATGACGAGCACTAGCTTTTGAATATAAAAAGAATCATTAAAATCGGTACACCCAGTAACAAGTTATGAGGTAACACACATAAAAAAAAAAAAAAAAAAAAAAAAAAAAAAAAAAAATACAGACGAATTGAGAACCTCCTCCTTTTTTTTGAAGTCGGTTAATAAAAAAGTGGATTGATTATATATATGTGTATAAATAACGCCTGTAGTGTGTGTGTGTGTAACGTGGCGATAAATATATAGATATATTATAAGCGTGCTAAGCAGCATACTCAAAAAATTCAATATTTCGAAAAATATTGCCAGTCGCCAAAAACCCTTTTAAGGGGACTCTTAGATAGTCAAATGTAATGTCTGTGCCAAGTTTTAGGAGAAAATTCGGTATCTACTTTTCGCTTTCTTATATAGAGCGTACTAAGCAGCGTACTCAAAAAATTCAATATTTCGAAAAATATTGCGATCCGCCAAAAATCCTTTTAAGGGGATGCTTAGATAGTCAAATGGAATGTCCGTGCCAAATTTCATGAGAAAATTCGGTATCTGCTTTTCGGAAGTATACCCTCTACTTGTTTAGGTTAAGGATAATTGTCCTCCATACATTAGTTTGTTTATAAGTACTAGTGGTCGCCCAGTGGTCGAAATTCGACCTAATCTATAATTGACAGCATTGTCAACATCATCGTGATAGTAAATTTCGATAAAAAATTCGTTGCAAAACCTATATTTAAGACCGTGTTGACAACAGACTTTGACAATAAACAAAATTTGTGTATATATGTCATTATATATATTTGTGTGTGCCGTAGTATGTGTACCTTGTGTTTTTTTTTTAAATAAATTTAATGTATTTTTTGAGCATTACTATAAAAATATTAGCATTCTGCATTTCTTCTCCATATAAACTTTAACTGTACCAAGCATGATTTATGCAAATGTATTGTAATTTCAACACCTGCACCATTGATCTATAAAAAAACCCCTGATACACAATCAGCGTGTCAAAAACGTCCGCCAAAAGAGCACACATTGTGTGCTCATTTCAATCAAAGAGTATAGAGAGTAGTAGAGTCGATTTATTATTATTATTTTTTCTTTTTATTATTCTTTTTTATTATATTTATAAGGTTTTGTTCTTTTTTGTATTAAGTACTAGCGGCCCACCCCGGCTGCTCCCGGGGTATATATATGTACCTAAACTCCATAATGAATCACTCTATTTATTGGTGAAAACCGCTTAATAAAAACTAAATTATTATTAAAAGTATAAATATATTTGTTTAGAACACAATATATTATATACATTATAAAAACTTAAAATACTAAGTTAATGTATAAAAAATCCACTCAAATGCCTTGTCCTACCGGCAAACTTTAGTCATTTTTTTTATTGCTTTTTGTACACTGCTTTGTAAATACTACTTTAAGTTATGAGCGTAAGATTGAATTTCCAAAAAAGTATGTCTATGTCATGAATATAATTCCTTTTGTTTATTTGGAGCATATTTGGCGACACTTTTAAGCGTTAATTTAGTATGAGATTGTGCATCTAGGGTCTTTTATAGATCGATGATCTGCACGGGCAAAGTCGAAATCAACAGTTGGGTCAATATCAGCGTTGCCAGATATATTTTTTTGCCATGTTGGGATTTGGGAACTTTAGAGTGAAATAGCGGGATTCTTTCATCGAAAGCGGGACATAGTAAAAAAATGTATACAATCAGAAGTATTTAAATATTTCGACGCCCCCGGGGAACAAAGTCGTAATAGAGAAAGTAAAGGAGAATGCCGAAACCTGTACCAATTGCATGTTAATAAAATATATCCCGTAATTATTTTGATGTTTTTTGACTACCATTAGCAAATTATGAATCATTATAAAACCCGAGTTTACGAAATGTAATATAAAAGTTCCGAATGTATTTCCGGTTCTCAAGAATTTGATAGATTGCCAGCATAAGAAAATCGATTTCAACCAACAAAAAAAAATCGATAATAGAAATCAATGGCTGCAATAGATCGGAGCCAAAATCGGCTGGGCATTGATTATGTGACCGATTACCATTTTCGATGCGTTCCGCTGAACGCACTTTTTTTTTAGTAGATCACTGCCAAGGAATTTATATAAAAACTGGAATGCTCACGTGCACTCAAAAAACGTTCCTACCGCCGGAATTGCATCTCTTTCTACCATGGATTCAAGGCAACTCTCGTAAGAAAGAGACAAAATACCAGTAGTCAACGAAATGCTTGGAATGATTTTTCACTTTACATGTAATAAGCCAATGTCAACCTTATGTCAAATATTTCAAGGTGCATATTTGAATATACAATTTTATTAAGTGAGCGTTCCAGTTATGATATAAATTCCTTGATCACTGTTCAGTTGTTTTGACGTTTTTGTGACAACGACACTGACAGAAGTACAGTATGTAATCGCTGTTCGTAATCGAAAATCGGAAATGAAATCCGATAGATAAAATGGCGTCCGATTGCGATAAATCGCTGACAATCATCGCAATTAAGTGTGCGTTAAGCAGATAATTCGTAATCGATGACCGTTTGATGTGTTCGACTGAATGCAGCCATTAACAAAACGATTGTATAATACCTCGTTTCCACGGACACTTTTTTACCGGGCTTTAAAAAAGCGTTCAAATGACACAAATGGATACTCATGTACTCATTTACACGAAAGCGCTTTTAAAGCGCGGCGCTTTTTTTATCGCAGATCTTCGACGGTCTGATTGGACGTCAACAAATTGAGCATAAGGAACTACTTGTTTCTGTTCAGAAGGGCGTTAAAAAAGCGCCGGTGGCGGTAGGTTCCGAGACATGGGGCGCTGTAGCCGTTGCATGTATTACTATTATGACGGTGATTTTTAAATTAGTGTTAAAAAAATGTTTGTTCTGTGTGATTTTATTGAATAGAAATACATCGTTTTGATTAATTGACTTGATTTCAGACTTTCATCGAACAATTTATTAATTATTCGATTGTACATTAAATGATATCGATTTGAATCTAGATAGCAACACTCATGGGCTGTCAAGTTGTCAGTTATGAGCTGAGCAACTGTCAAATGTCACATATTCGTTCGGTTCGTTTCGTCGCTTACGCATCGATCGTTTTTGTGTAATTATTTTATTCTGCTGTCGGCTGTTTTTATTCGTTGAGTTGAGCTTTGTTTCTCCGAATCAAAACTTCGTTACTTGTAACTTGCTATAAGCTGGTTTCAGGTTTGCAGTGACTCTTTTGAGATAGTGACTCTGGTTATAATAAAAAATCTCAGAACTGCGAGTTCGTAAACAAAAACGCTACATGCCAACGGTAATATTATGGGATAAGCTGGCTAAAAATGTTTATTTCATGAACATGCAATTGGTACAGGCTCCCATACAAAAATCCGCATTCTCCTTTTACAAGAAGAGCAAAAAACCGTTTTTCTGTTATATCGCGTGTCCTAAACGGGCTATAATATTGTATTATACATCATTATTTTCAGCATTTTTAACGTAACATGTAGTTATAAAAATAAATTAAATATCACGTATACTTTTAAAGTCATTGCCAAAAATGTGTAATACTGATTTTTATATTTAATTGTATACTAAGTAACGGCACATAACCATTTTATTCCCGTGAACTTGTAATCTAATGAAAACTATTTGCATGCATTACGATACTCTTTTACACGAATAAAATGAAAGTGTAATAAACTAATACAATAATAATAATAATAACTCTAATGTATTGTCTCCTGGAACAGAGGATGCCGTACTACCAGTATATACCGGCGCCAGTACTCGAACGCGACGGAGTCCGGCTCTACTGGGACCTGCCTATCGCCACGGACAGGACGATACTGGCGAACAAGCCTGATATCGTGGTGATGGATAGGGCACAGTCGAGGGTGTTTTTAGTGGAAATCACCATTCCGCATGACGAGAAATTCGTGAAAGCCGAAACAGAGAAAAAACGTAAATATCTGGATCTGGCGCACGAGATTGTCGACATGTGGGGTGTTGATTCCACTGAAATCATCCCTATCGTTATATCTGCCAACGGTTTGATCCCGGTTAGCCTCGTTCACCATCTGAGGCAACTGGGTATCCGTGACGGTTCGCTCGCAGCCAGGATGCAAAAGGCGGTATTACTCGACTCGGCTAGGATTGTCCGCCGATTACTCAGCCTACAGCCCAAACCCCCGGCCGTTTGATCTCCCTGCCGGGGCGTAACCCTCCACCCGCTTATATTTATCTAACAATAAGTAAGTTTATGTAAGTTTATTATATGCCTTATATAAGTAATATATTATATTATATACTAGCGGCCCGCCCCGGCTTCGCACGGGTCTTTAACTAAAATTTTAAAAATTATAATTTTATATTTTTTATCACCTACCTACACCTGCGTCGATATTGGAAAATATTTTATAATAGACGGATTGAGTGACAGATTTATTATATCTATATACATACATACATACATATATATGTATATAGATAGTACGGATGAAACATTTGAACTGTTTTTTTATTAATTATTTTCTCATTGATGAATACCATATTTTAATAAGTATTATTCCCGACGAAGACAAATCCAAAAACACAAAAATCATAAAAATCGTTCCACTCGTTCTCGAGTTATAAACGGTGTAACTAACACGACTTTATATATATAGATTACAACTTAAATAGCTATAACCATCCAACTTTGTACAATCAACAAACAAATAACGACCAAATATTTTAAATTTTAACAACGAACAAACAATCAAGACCGTAGTACCCTAAAGTATTTAATTATATACAAAAAAGAAAAACAGATTTTTAAATACGGGCGAGTGTCATTCTTTTGGCCGAAGTTTTGGTCAGCGCGATTCAGAAAATTATCTGCGCCATCTATCGTATAATTGTAGAATATCGTTTTTATATTTAGTGATATTTAACATAATTAATATTTAACATAATAGTATATTAATTGAAAATGATGTTTATCTAAAATATTAAAACGATTTCTATTCCTATCCGACATATTTAGTAAACTTTTAAGTTTAACAAAATAATAACTCAAATATAAGTTTTGTGAGTTTTAAAGATTCCTTAGACCAGATGGCGTTGGCGGCGTAGGTACCTATTTCTATTTTCTTAATATTTATTTTTAATTTTAATTACAATGAAACAAAAACTAAATTATACTGTGAGTTATTTCTAATTTTTATGTATTAAAGTTATTAAAATTGGTTTTGTACTTTTTACGTGATACGTGATCAGAGAAAAACACGATAAGAGATGGCGCTGATACAAAAAAATACGCGCTATTGAAATTTATTCTTGATGATATATAGTGTATTAATAAAACGGAGGTTTTAACAGATTTATTATTTGTATAGATATTTATATGTGTATATGTATATATTGAACGGGTGGAGTATAGCAATTGCGAAAATAATAATAATAATAACTCTTTATTGTACACCAAGAATAAGCAATAGTACAAAAGAAAAAGGAAATAAGTACCTACAAAAGGCGGCCTTATCGCTAATGAGCGATCTCTTCCAGGCAACCTTAGGGTAGAGGAAATGGTATATAGATGGTATATGTGTACAACTGTACAGTACATTAATAACAAAACTATAATATAATACAATTTTGTTCTTGTAAAAGTTACCACCAACTTTGATTCTATTCTATTCTCCTATCTATTCTCTTCAACTATGATTTCTGGAGAATAAAAATATAAATTGTAAATATAATTGTAAATATAAAATATAACTTCATGGATTTTTTGAAAAAAAATCTAAAAAAAAATCAGAAGATGTATTATGACCTATAGATGCCGAAAATGCAAAATCAATAAAACAGTGGTAATAGCACTTTACGACTTTATTCCCCGGGGGCGTCGATTTATCTTTTTTAATTGAATTCAAATTACGTTTACGTGACAATAGATAGCAAAAATAGCCATAGGGAATGTATTTTAATAAAAATATAATATTTAAAATCAGGTTTACCCCATCGTTAAATAGTTGAGTCTTATTCGTCTTCTGAAATAAAAAAGGCGGGTGGCCAGTCCACTCTTGTCTGTCACCCGCCCACGCTTCCTCAGCACGCTGCACACACGGTCGAGTGATCCCCGAAAAGCAGGACTGAGTATGTCCCGCGCGGGACATTTAATTTTGATTTAAAAATCGGGACGCCTGGCAACGCTGGTAAATAAATCTAGCAATATAAATCTTTCAACGAAACGAATGTATTTGTTAGCTACTTCTACGTCTGCAGAACGAAACTGCTAGTGCACGTTAGTAACGGGTATGGTGGGTGTCGCAGTCGCTGCTGTGCGGCGCGGCCGGCGTGGCGGGCGCGGTGCGCGTGGAGGTGCGCGAGAGCACGTCGTTCGCGACGGTGCGCATCCACCGGCGCCTGCGCAACGCGACCGTGCTGCGCGCGCGCGACGTGTGGGGAGTGTGCGCGGGCGCCGCCGAGGTCGACGTGTTCGTGGGCTGCCTGGTCGCGTCGCCGCGCGCGCCGCGCACGCGCCGCTCCGTCGACGCGCTGCCGCCCGCGTCCACACACACGCTAGACGATTAGGATTATACACACAAGCGTTATCATAACGTCGCGACGTTGGTAGAAATCTCTTTAATAATTAGTATTTTTAACACGAATTTAAAGAATTAGAAAGTTAAGTCATTGGTTAATATAACTGTACATTGAATAATAGAAATAGTGAAGAAGCGATAATATCGTCTAATTGTATGTTTATGTAAATGTTACAATAAATATTACTATTTGATTATTATTTAGTTTTTATCAATTGCTTTTGAATAAAAAATATATAGGTGTATTATAGAATAGACGGCCGGCTGGTCGAGTCAGGCAAACGCGGACGATTTACGCAGCGGTCGCGGGTTCGAATCCTGCCAGGTTCAGATAATTTGTATGACGAATATAGATGTCTGCACCGGGTCATGGATGTGTATTTATGTATATATTTATTTATATCTTAAATTTATTTCCGTTCCTAGTACCTGTAACACAAGTTCTTACGAACTTAGCACGGGGCTTAACGTGGTGTGATTGTTGGTTAATATTTATTTAATATTTATTTATTTATTTTATATGATGACCTCATAATATTAGAGAGCAAGTACATATTAATTATATAAAAACTGTCATAACATTAATTTTATTACAATTCTTAATTTAAATATTGCTGTTTTTACCAATAAAATAATAGTTTCAAGTGATACATACAAAATTTGTATACAAATATAAATGAAACCTTTACAAGACAGTAAATCATATTTGGATAGTGGTTGGAAAGAAGATTAAATGTTTGGACAAAATGGAGAATTGCGAATAACTGGAATATTTGTCGCGAGCTCGGGGAGGCGTATGTCTAGCAGTGGACTACGATATGTTGAAGCAAAGCAAAAGATGCTGAATACACGCAAAGTATCGGTTCAGCAACTGATATAAGCCAGATCGTCTTCCGGACACGCGTCGAGCGCACGCCGACGGCACACCGAGCGTCGCACCGCGCCACCGCTCCGGCTGTTTATTCAAGTCACATGTAACAATATATAATATCTCACTGGCCGCGTGTTATTTTTCGACGCACTCAACACTCTGTGTGCAGCTTCACGTCCTAAGCAATTCGAGCATGAAGCATACCGGTCCGTTAATATGTGTCATAAAGAATACAGTTTCAATCAAGATTCAAGAATGAGGATTACACTTAGTAAAATTTGAGACATTAAGTGATAAAATATATTATGAAGACGTATTTCTTATAATTTCTATATTATTTGATTAGATAGAAGTCGAAAGTACACTGGAAAAATAAGGATGCAATTAAACTCTACATCTATGTTAACGTCTCTCGTTCCACACAGGATGGTATTATGGTAATGAGATCGGTTTAGTGGCGAGGGAGTGACCACAGCGTCCGGCCGACGTTACGCGTGATGACGAACTACCTACAGACACGCTGAAATTTATAAATATTCTCAGATTTAACAGAAATCTCGATTTGACTTTTTATTTTAAGAGGAAAGGAAAGAACTGTCCGTTGTGTCTTACTTTTATAGTTATGAAACTCCAAGAACTTTTGTGTAAAATAAGAATCGCGAACAATAGGTAATGAAAAACTCCATTAAGGTCGCAAATTAATATCAAAATCTTCACTTTTAGTGATAAGACTATGTATTTCAATATTTTGTGTATACTTTTATGTGAGTTCAATAAAGTGTTTATCTATCTATTTTATCAAAGACAAATTGAACAAGTTTATATTATAAAGAACAGTGCTTTATAATATACATATAATATACACACCTAGATAAAGAGTAGTATAACTCAAAATATCTCTTTTTTCAGGAACAGCAAAAAACGTTTTACTCAATTTTTATTTGACCTACTTAGAAAACTGTTGTATGATATTGCACATTATTTTATTATGCTATTTATTTTCTCAATTTCTTACCTTTAAATACAGATAATCACTGCTTTTTTAAGTTTTTTCGTGTTATATTAGTAATCGTGACTGAATAATTATTAAATATTTTTATCAACTCAAATTGATCACATATTTGTAAAATATTTTAAATTATGTGCTCTTCATCTGTATGTTTTTTTCATAATCATTTCATGAAGAGTAGTGTATCTCAAAAATTTTTTATTAATTGACTATAATTATTAATGAAGTAAAGCATTATTTTTAGTTTACACATATTTATTTTATATGCACAACATAGAGGACAAGCACATAAAGGTTATCAAAAACACAGCACTTTTTTTAGGAACAAAGTAGACTTTTTTTTTTACAATTTGAGTAGTAACATCTCTTTAATCAGTATTATAATCGTATAAGTCTATAAACTACAGACAAAATATTTCGTAAGTATATTTTTTATAACAAAAATACAGCCTTTCATGGCTTTTTTAGAAATGACTTCGTCACAAAACAAGTAGCTTATTCAAATTAACAGACATTATTGAGGTACTAGGTATCAACAATTATTAGTAACATGTATAAAGGCATCTAAAACACTTAACTCTATTATTATTATTGCACTTATCATGGCATGGAAGCTTGACCGTTCTGGCAGGGGCGCTCTTACAAGTTGAACTTACGTCTTTCCTGTATTTCGACGAGTTTACTTAACATTTGTTACCCAACCGGCAGGGTTTCTTGTCCTTTTCTTACTCTTTTGAAGGTTTTCAGGATCAAGAGACTGGTTTATAATCGGTTGAGAGGTGGAAACTTCAGCAAGTGGATTTTCGTTCAAGAGATTGACAGGATTCGGCATGGTAGATGGCATAGAGTTATTATCTTTTCTGTATTACTGCTACTTGAAGAGCTGCTGGAACTAGTAGAAGAAGAGCTATAACTGGAGGAAAGAGACCTATTTATTGTCATTTTTTTACCTCTTTGAAGGCTTTCAGGATCAGCAGACTATTCTATGATCGGTTGAAAAGTGAACGCTTCAGCTACCAGATTCGCATTTCAAATATTGACAGAATCTGGCATGGCAGACTGCACAAAGTTGCAGAGTTACTTCGGTGGTTAAGAGCGGCTGGAACAACTAGAACTGGAAGAGGAGGTAGTGCTGGAAGAACGAAAGCTCTTTCTTGGAGCGACGAGAGATATCCTGTGAGTCTTCTCTTTGGGAGGTGGGTTGAAGAGCGGGTCCGCATCTGAATCGCCTAAGTTGCTGCCCTCGCTATTAACCGGTGAAATATAGTAGCATAGTTTCACCTGGGTGCTGATTGATGGTGATGCTAACGTTGCTGGGTTTTTTTTGTAACTCCATGGATCCATTTTCCGATATTTGTTCTATGTCATTGATGCTCGTCGAAGGTGTTTTCGAGTTCTCTGGTAGCTCCATCTCCGCATTACCGCTTTCAGGTTTATTAGTAGTAGCTTCCATCACCTTCTGTAGAAGTAAAAGGCCACGGCCCTTCATAATCTGTACCAAAAAAATACAAGTTCAATAAAATTCACGAATACTATACTAACTCAAAAATGTTGATAGATCTCAGTATTTTATTAAAGAATTATTATTTTTTTAAATCTATTTCAAAATACAAACGCAACTCTAAATCTTCTTATATCAAAACAAACAATAGCACTTATTGTTTTAGAATAAGAGTCAATTTAAATGTTACCAGCAATAACAGACTAACTCAAATAGTGTAAAATAATTTCACAAACACTAAACTATTTCTAAATAGTAAAATAAAAATTACTTTTGTAAACAGTACCAGGGTAAGTAGAAATAATTTGAAGCACGCCCAAGAACCAAGACCTGTTCAATCACGAATATCAACTGAACTCAAAATAATTTACGCTTGATTACTGCCGTTAACCACAAATAGAAAACTAAGTCGAAATAATTTAGTATTTGGGTGTATTGACAGCATCTTTCTCTACGGCTGACATGTTGTAACTGGTAATGCGTTACTGTTGTTGGTGATGGTTGTACGTGGTGCTACTCAGAAAGACTGACTTACAGCGCCATCCACATTTTATTTATGGACATTTGTACACAGGTGTCTTTGAAGTTAGTGTAATTTTCGACGCAGATTCTGATAGGCGCGAAAACTTGATTTTGGATTATTTCAAGTTGTGCGACCCTTTATCTAGGTGTGCGATATGTTATTCAATAAAAGTACAAAAAATTCGAAGCGAATTTTTACTAGTGAGAGTCATTAAAAATATAAAAAGATAGGTATTGTTGCATATTTTATAATGTTATAATTTGTTACTTGTAGTGAAAAACAAAATTTGTTGAATTAAAACAATGAACAACGAGCGACTTGTACTGTGCGCATCATAAATAACTTTTTGATTGCTGTATTTTTGTGGCTTAGAACACATAGCTGGCGATGTAAGTAGGCGAAAATATCGTGCACATAGTGAAGTGTTAATGTATAGTGTGGACAGTTAGGAATCGCACTGGTTTCGAGTGCGACGAGGAGACTGATTGCGTCCGGCGCATCACAATACACTATTGTTGCGCTCCAAAAGAGAAATTAATAGGGATACAAAATATTTTCTTGTCGTAATGAGAAAGTGACGTAAATAATTTTACAACGATGCATTTCTACGACGCGTTCTGTTGTCTGTCTCACTCATACAGCGTGCGTTTACTATGTGTGGTATTCGTATTGAGCGCAAAAAAAGTTTGAAACTTAGTCATGTAAAGGTTATGTAACTTATTTCATAAAGACATACGTTACATTTTTAAACAGATGGTTAGCAATATTCGATCTCAGCGTACTTAACGTTCTCGACGAGTCCCGTGTCCGTGCCTATGTATTTCAAAACTTAAATAATATAAAGTTTCAATTGCATGTATTCGGTTAATAGGTAGTTCTCAACAAGTCCTAAGTAGTCTTTGAAACAGAATTTCATTAAGTTCCGCGCTCCGCTCCGGCCGGCGCGGCTCGGCACGTCTCGTCGCTACGAGCGCGAAACTTGCAACTTTATACCTCTCAAGCGAACAACTTCTGTTTACTGCGAAGCAATTGTACCAGTCTACACGCTAATTAAACTTTACATGCCCTTAGACTCCCGGAGAGCCGGAGCCCGCGGGCGAACTCGGGCGAAATATGTTTTGCGGCGTCTCCGAAGCCGGCGAGCAGTCGGAGCAAATGTAAGCAACAGATCGAGGCGATAGAACACGTCCGCCTCGCAGAGCTGCTCACCGCAGTGGGTCTCGTCGACGTTTAACTATTTATTCAACTCGGAACGTTCCTTATATAAATTAAAGTCAACAAAAATAGTACTCTTGTAACAAAATAACAGGATTAGATTATAATTGAAACAGAGAGATGCCAAGCAATATTTTTGGTTACGTAATGTAGATGCCACGTTCAGCCATATTACAATTTTTTTCACAAATGAAAAATATCAGAGCGTGTGTTAGATACATATGAAATGGATTCTCGGCAAACTATTTCTTCGTAACTTCAAACATATAAATTTGGTATGAGATATCATTCGAATAAACAAACAGTAACACTGTGACACCGAGCTCTAGAGCCTTCGAAGTGGGACAATGGAGCGATATTATATTCAGAATAGTTCAGTATAATAATAGTGGAGCGAGGCCTCCGATGTTTCATATTCATGCGTGACGCGGACTAATGGACCATTACTCGGCTCGGCTCGAGTAACCGAGTGCAGGCATAAATCGATATGTCGCCGACTGCGTCGTATTGATTTATTTACTTTACACTGATACACCGCAAGTACGTCGCAAGCGCTCCACCGCTGCACTGGAAGAAGAAAATCTCTTTTTTACGTTATGTTAGCTCTTGTGTTGCTATTGGCGTAATATTTTCATATGTTTACTTGTCTTTATCATTCCTTATCGAGAACTCCTTAGAGCAGCTGAACTTTTAATTACTTGTCTTTAAAATTCATCATCTCCTACTGGACATAAACGAACAAGTATAGTTCGGAAGAAATTCTAAGGTAAAATATTCAATAAAAAGTTTTCAAATTATTATGTTTAAAACGGGTACATACCACGATATAACCCAGTGATTTTTCGTCAATATTTCGACCCAGTTGCATGGATCGTGGTCACGACAGGACTGCGGTGTCGCGAGGTGTGTAGCTGGAACTGTCATGGGTTACTACCCATCGCTCGCGAACGAATCGCTACTGCGAACTACCCTCTTTCTCGTTCTCTTCACAGGAACTTCGCGAAAATTTCGGCAAAATACACTCACAACGTCACTTTTCTCTTTTGTTTTCATGCGGCGCTGTTCTGGTTTGCATAATTCTACCACTGGATTCCACGTACTGGCTAGCTTAAAGCCATCCTCACTATTGAAATTCCGGTGTTTGCGAATTTCAATCGCTTCGCGCACTAGTCTAGGTATGTAGTGGCGGTTTGTGGAAAGAACTCGGGGGTTGTGGGGGTTGTTAAATCATTAAAAAGTTTTCAAATTAAATTAAGGCCAAGTCTTCTTCGTAGAAGAAGAGACAGATGGGAACATGATCCTCCTGTTATATTGACAAACTCTTTCATCCCCATCACTAGTACGATTCCACCCAGTTCCTCTCAGCTCTGCACAGATCCTCTCAGCTTCTCATGTCGTTCACACGAGGGCCACTCCTCATTGTGGTAGTGTTATAGTGTACACTTATCAGCATTATATAGCTAATTCTCTTGCGGTCCATTTGTTCCGCCTATAAATCGTTTATGCGGCGTTTTACTTAAATGAAAATGATGATCTCACTCGTTTTGGCTGAAAGTTAACATTATAAAAACTAAAGATTTATAAAATAAGAATATAGTGATTAAAAGCGATTCAACCAATCTATTAAAGTAACAAAGTTGACCGACACAGCTCGCAGGCACAAGAATCTTATCAGCTACTAATAAAAGTAAATAATTTACTAAAAGTCTCTCAAGAAAAACTCATAAAGCCTCTATATAAGAACATTAAACAATACTATTTGAAAGCAATCTACTTTGTCTGAAATAACAATTCCAGTATAAAAATAAAACAGTTTATACTTGAGAAAACTCGTTACTACGATGAATAAACAGTCGCTCAACTATTTCTTTCGCCGCAAGAACAACACCAGCTTCGAGCAGTTAATCCAATTCATTCTATTTAAATTTCAAAAGAGAAGGTAAATAAATTGCGGGATATTGTAATTGTTGGAGTTGAAGCCAGAATAAATACGAAAGACAAGTGGAAATACACACATTTTACATACACCATACTTGATTTTCTTGTTGTGGAAAAATATATTTGTGTAATAAGTGAACAGTTATAATAGTAGTATACAAACAGAACATACCTGATGAATGGAATCGCCTCTGCTAAAATGACACAAAACAAAATTATAAAAAATAAATTTTCAAAGGCTAAAAAATAAAGTTTAAATGCGGTTAACGGCGAGTTGCACGAAACCGTCGCTAATTTTCCGTTAGTTAAGTTGAAATTAATCTTAAATTTAGTTGATCTCATGATTAATTTAAAGCTGTTGGAATTAATCATCCGTTAGATAGGTCTTTAATTAAACTAATTTTTTTTGTTAACTTAATCAGATGTAGGTTTCGTGCAACAGATAATCACGATTCTTGTCATTAAATTAGTTTAATAAACACAATTTTAAAATTTGTTTCGTGCAACTCGGCGTAAATGTGTTAAAATTAACGTTGTTTGTTAAAAAAAAAATTAACACTCAGATAAAATAAATAAACATTTACTCAGCCGAACAAAGAAAAAAGAAAACGAGCAAAAACAAAAAATAAAGTATTAAGACTAACGATTATATGTAATTATAGATTTGTGAAAAACAAAGATCTAGTGTTGGTTGAAAAGGCGGCTACCTCAACTTAATGCCACAGTACTACTACGGCAGCGCCTTACGCTTGATGTCACGAGCCGACTGAGGCAGTTACTAGTAGGTACTCTTACATACTCGTATAAATATTAATAACCATGTAAAAATATAATAATATATATCATACAGATAATTTTGACATGATATATGTAGTTAATACATAGAGGAAAAACCAAGTTTCAGTGCTACATATTACGATAGATATACATACATACTCGTATACATAATCTTAATCTTTACACTGCTCAAGTTCGATCCTGCATGGAGTACTACAGTCACTTCTTGGACGGTGCAGCCAAATATCATCTGGAAGCTTTGGACTCAGTTGACTTAAGAGCCCGAAGGTTAATTAACAACGAAAAGCTCTCAAAAAGCAGACTACACAACCTTGAGCATCGTCGTCGAGTTGCCAGCTTATCGGTTTTTTATAGGATACACTTTGGAGAGTGCTCGAAGGCTCGTTTCGAACTGATTGCCATCTCCATTCCTTTATCGGACTACTAGGCGCAGGAAAAAGTTTCATCCTACGTTGTTGACATACCCAAAAGTCGAACTAAACGGTTTGACAGCTCGTTTTTGGTGAGAGTCGCCAATATTTGGAACGACCTGCCTGGGTCTATTTTTCCTGATAAGTTGAACTCTGGATCCTTTAAGAGTGGAGTGAACAGGTTTCTTTTGGATGGGCGTGTACCACCTTCGTCTTCATCTACATTTTCCATCAGGTGAGATGGAAGACAAACGCCTATTATATATATATATATATATATATATATATATATATATATATATATATATATATATATATATATATATATATATATATATATATATATATATTATATAGTACTATACATTACATACATATATACTACTTTATTTCAATCGCTTGTGTGCTGGCTCTCTTCAAATACAAAAACGCATTTGGTATTTTATAAAGTGTCTATTAACCATGTTAAAGACTTAACATTTCACCGTCTACAAGACGTGTTGTTGAAAGCGGAATAATGTAGTCGACGACATAGAACTAAAAGACTGAATTTGCACGTGTTAATTCCTTCGCAAATTATGCAAGGAGAAATTGCATTGAATCCAATAAAGTGTGCTCGGGAGATGCTTGACACATAATAAAAGAGTAAATGTATCAGCGTATCTCGTCTCGCCGGTTGAGCTCGCTAGTTTACTAGTAGCCGGCGCGGTAGCTACGATATCGTGTGGTTGTTTCGCTCTAACAATAAGCTTTGTATTTGTGTGAAGCTACTCCTAATGCAAGCAATATTGCAGTTTGGCAACAATGGACATTCAAGACCACATGACATAATAATTGTAATTTATTTCAGTTAGTTCGTTTCTCTTCGAGTCTATGAAACAAGCGGCTCTTTTTATCCTGCTACTATTATAAATACGAAAGTTTTTTACAGATGGACGTAATCCGGTTCTAAGCTAGTCTGGAACAGCACAAGGCTACTTTTTATCCCGGAAAATGTTCGGTTCCCGTGGGATAGATTGCCCTGCGAACGTAGACGCGGGCAACGGTTAGTGAGAAATACGGAAACACGACTAACTTAAATGATTCTGTTGATTATTCCCTGTTGTAATGTATAACTCTTTACTGTGATTGCATTATTCGCAATTCGCTCGTGTACTTTAAGGGAGTTTGAGTGTTCCGACCCTAGCTCGAATAATTTCCTTTGAATCATCGTTCCGCCCCACTTTACTTGGGGTCGGCGCAATATGTTTCTTATCTCGTTTTTCCGGCTATCGGCCGCCGACGTAGGTTATTTACATTGAATAAAGATTAAGTGTGTTTGTAACGAAATATTCATTGTGCAATATATTATTCTATAATCTATATGTACTGTTTGAAATGATCAAAGTTATAAATGCATAATTTTATAGCAATACTTTCAGAAGTAAACTTTAAAAATATGTTCTTCTGATAATTTTCTAATCAAAATCCCAAATGATAAGTTTTATTAACTCCAAAATTTTTTTTGAGAACGGACAGAAATAATATAAAATCAAATTCTTTGACGATTATATATTTTGAAACTCGTCGTAAATAGTGACACTGAACATGAACATGAATAAAATTAATTGTAATAAGCACTAAGGGATTATCTCAATAAAAATACGCAGACACCCTGTACTCACTATTTACCGTTATCGGCAGTAATTAACGTAAATTGTGTTCGTTTCATGTTTATTAAAAAATAAAGAGCTTTTAAATAATTCTTGAAACATTATGAAATTGAAATTTTCACTGCGTTAAATATAATTAAATATAAAGTTTGACATATCTTTTTGCACGTTATACCTAATAACAGATAGGTACACATTTTAAAAATAAAAGGTTTTTTTTTAAATTGAAAAGTTGTTCGAGCGAAGGCCATGTAGCCATTGATTGGCTTATGAAGGTATTTCTGTAAACAAGCTCACGGCTCGTTGTTAAATATTGATAGATTGCGAAGTGCGGCCCTGCGTGTTAACCCTTTATGAAGCCTGCCGGCGATCATTGACGAATGGTTTCACATTTTCAATTTATAAAGTTTATTTTACAGGTCTGCTAAAAAATACCACAACGATACATGGCCAACCACAGACGGTGTATTCTGTGTATTACTGATTATTCAATATCAGTGATCAATTCTTAAAACAGGTAGGTATAAGTTCCCGTACAGAAGATTCGGGTTCGATACATATTGAGGTTATTATTATTATTTTTTTTTTCTTCAATTTATATCTTTTTTTTATCTTTCAATTTATAAAGTGACTGTTAGAGCTGATTGAAATTTTAATTAAAGATAATACTTTATTTTTTAAAACGTCTGCGGTGACATCGCAACAGTGGTTGCCTTCAGTTTTTGTTTAAAAACTGCAGCAACAAGCTGAGGCCAGTGCATATTTAGTTGATAAACGATAATATAAATTATTTTGTTTATTATATTTTGTTTATTTTTTATTTGTTAATATTATGATTTCCTTTTCTTTATTTTGAGATTATGTCTTCACTGTTTCATTTACATAATATTTTATTTGTTAAATTCCATGGGCATTAATTAAAGCGTAATATTGAGAAGATGGAAAACCTTACTTCTTGAATTCGTTGAATTGCGTCAGAACACGCACACGTCAAGTGCGCACATAATAATAAAAATATGTATAAACGGTACGAGTACATTCTCGCATTATTAGAGAGTTATAATGAGGTCACTCCCTCGCGCGGCGGAGGGCAGCTCCGTACTCCATTAACTCTGACTCCCGCCGGCCGCACTCAATCAAACACTGCTCGCACCTTCATCTTCCTCCCTTCAGATTTATGAATGCGATTCGAGTAAGTCATTAACGATTCCGATGACTTGTTGCTATTCTTGATGTCGTATATTACTTCCAAATATTTCTTGCTCCAATCAAATTAACAATTTCTAATATTTCTAATGAATAATGTGAGTTAAGAAATTCAAGTAATGGTAATAACGATTGTGAGGTGAATGAGAAAAACCAATTTTGAAATACAAAAGAGCAAGATTTTAAAAAAAACCGAAGTAAAATTGGGCGGTATGACAAAATCAAGTTCTTGGCAATTTATCATGAATCAGCGAAATTTCGTTAATTACGTTAGTGAAGCTGTATTCATTACATATCAGTGAATTTCATTAACAAGTTAGTGAATAGGGGAAGATGGGGGAATGGCGGTCACTTAAGCAGTAATTCATTTTTTATTTTATATTTGGGATTTACGTTATAGGTAACTGACTTTTAACATAGCTTATTTAGTGGGCTATAGATATATATGAGGCACATTATCAATCTATTACGGTTTTCTTATTTTTTTAATCATTTTGTAAAACCCTTCGTTGACCGCGATTACCCGCAGATTCGGGTAATAGCGGTCTACTGTTGGGGTATTACCGGTCATTCAAAATTAACACAGGATTGCTTCTAAAATGTACCGAAACGAAATAAATTAATATTTTATTAATAATTATCTTTATTATTTATATTATAAACAAAATGATCAAATTTTTTTTTATATTTTCACCAAAAATAATTCTTTTTTATATATATAAAAAAAATTAATAATTATTTATATTGATACTTTGAAAATCACAGATTGAGACGCATAGGAACTGTTTTTCCTCCTTTCCCAGTTGGTCACTGACCCTTCTCTCTTCTGTCCCTTTTTGGCAATAATTGTACCAGGGTCTTGCACGGTGGTCACATCAGTCACAACCATGTTTACCACTTTAAATCCCATAAACTGGTGTTTATGCACAACATCTTCCAGATATTGGAAAAACAAGTTATCCTCCATGTATGTTAAATGCTGTCACGATTCACATGCCTCTGGTTGGCGAAGGTTATTGAAGGATTTCTCTTTAAAACCATATAGTCAATCTTTTCCTACTAGCTTCCTCTCCCTGTTGAAATTATGCTTTATGTTATGTTTCTTGGCATAAATGAAAGCTGCATTACAAGCTTGTAGTGGACTTAGGCCGTAAAAAAGTTTGGCTAGACGTTATATATTCTCAGCCATACCCTTCTCTACTTCTGGTGAAAAAGTAGAATGTCTTCCTAGAGAAAATCCTGTAATTGTAACATTCTTCTTGATGCAATCTTGTAGCGTGCTGAAGGGTATGCTGAACTTCTTGGCAGTTAACCATAAATAATTCCCAGCACTAACGGCTTCAACAGCCTTTACTAACTCTTCTTTGGTCTATTTTCCTTTCGTTGTGGTTCTTTCCCTGAGTCGCGGCATCTATTTAAATATGAAAATAAGTGTAATATATCTCACATATTATATTAACAAACAAAAAAATAATATTATATTGTCTTATAATTCCATACGGGGTAATACTGGTCACTGACCGGTATTGCCCGCTTAGAATGATTGCCATTACCCCAAAATACGAAAACGGTTTCTTTGGTTAGTCACGAAAAACGTAATTAACTTTCATAAAATCCAACAAGCACATGGGATATACTTGTAAATGTATATTAATTAACTTTAAGAAAGATATTGATTGGTATAAATCACTTTAAGCTTACCTTTTACCGAATTTTCGATTTTATTAGAACAAAAAACGTCCGTACCTGTTTACAGCTGTTAAACTCACTGCGCGCGAAGAAAAATGACGCCGGTTGGTAAATAAGTTTACCCGGCCGCATACTAAATGGCGACAATAGTAGCGATTGCATAGTGTTTTTGGAAGTTTTAGATTTTGACGTGACCGGCATTGCCCACTGACTGCCATTCCCCCATCTTACCCTACCTACTCACTAATACACATACAAATATTCAATGATCAAATCAGTGGACCCTGATATTTACATATTCTACATTGAATAGTCACTAATTCTACGTGGTACGATTCTCACATTGATAAAAAGTGAATAGTCACTTAAAATTAGTGAAATTCCACTGAGTCATGTTTAGAGAGTGTAGTTGTTCATCTCCGCATGAAAAATAATACAATTACCTTAATTTTATCTCAAAAGGTGACTTACGAGTACCTACGCTGAACTTACACACGTTGAATATAATATTTTAGAAGGGGACGCTTTCCTCTCCGCCAACACTTATAAATAATGAGGAAATTCAAAAAAAAGAGGTGGCAAAATGAATAATATAATGCAAGTGTTTGATTTTATTGTTAATTTTATCACCTCTTATTACCTTATTATTATATATTAAACAATTATACTTTGAAGTGTCCCGTACGTTGTCGAATTTTTATCGTTTATATAATATATAACATATTATATATTAATATCCAACTGTATTAAATGTTATGTTTCTAAAATAACAAACTTATAATCAAAATAATGAATTGGAATCGGTTCTATCGTCACTCTACGTAAGCTATGCAATGTTTTAACATTTAAATTTTAAACCAAACTCAAAATAGAAAATCCAAATTTTTAATTAAACTTAAATTACTTTAAGGATTGCAGAGAGATATTAGTTAGAAAGACTTCTACGGAAAATGTGCGCATGACTGCATCGCGCCGAGAGCAGCGGGCGGCGAGCGGGCGGCGAGCGGGCGGCGAGCGGGCGGCGAGCGGGCGGCGAGCGGGCGGCGAGCGGGCGGCGAGCGGGCGGCGAGCGGGCGGCGAGCGGGCGGCGAGCGGGCGGCGAGCGGGCGGCGAGCGGGCGGCGAGCGGCGTCGGGTGCGCTCCTGTCCACCGCGACTAAGCCTTTGAAAATTAGCTATATTTTACACACTTAAAGAAAAAAATACTAACAAATGTAAACATATAAAAGTTTTTGGAATTGTGAAGAATTATATTCAAAATGTAAAAAATATACTTTGTGGAAATACAAATATGATTTTCTTGGAAATAAATAGAAGAAAAGTATAAAAGAGAAAAGAATAAAAGTATTTGCACCGAGCTAATACAATTATTGAAAACGATTTTATCAAAATATTCTAAGAAAGCTAACAATTTTTTAAATTTGTTTCTTAAAATATACAAATATGTCGATAACTTGAGAGCAAAAAAGCTTTTTTTATGTACTTGATTATTACTCTGTTGGTCCAATGCTATTATTTCTTAGGGGAGGCTACTTAGCTATCTATCTGTATTTTAACAAGTTGTAAATAAGATTTAAGCTAAGCTAACGCGAGGCGTCAATGGACGGTCAGGTTAAATCTCTCCTCACATGATCCACATTCTCGCTGCTCGCTGAACTAGCGCCGAGGAACGCTCAGCACACAACGTTTTGTTCTATTGTGACTCGTCATGCCGGCCTGCAGCTGGTAATTAAACAAACTCACGTCTGAGACCACGCGAGTTGATACCATCCTGTGTAGATATAAGTTCATAACTTATAATGGGTTATTTATGTGATCTCGTATTTTAAAATTAGTCTAAATCTGTCCTCTTTATAACACGGGAATTATCACGTAACAGCGAGACATGTTCGATGTTGGTGAACAATAACAGTGATTATTAATAAACTTCTAAAGTATATTTCCATAGTCGAAAGCCGCCATTGAAGGTTAATGTATTAATAACATCATCATCAATAACACATTATCCGACAAGCTAAGATTTACCAAGTAGGTAATCGGTAGCGTCCTCAATAGAAACAATCACAGTAAGCTCATAGATTTCATCAGCCCGAAGTCTTAAACGCTGTAAGAAGCGTAACTGAAGAATATACTCGTAACCCTCCCCTCCGGAGAGTGGCGGCGCGCGGGTCACCGCTGGGCGGACGTTATGACGTACAATTACTCATTCTCTCATAATGGCTTTTGTTGTGCGGCGCTTAATTATTTCGCTGTGGGTGTGCTTTATTTAATCTTTTAATCTGTTACTTAAACCTTCCGTAGAAAATACCCGTTGAGTTTCATTGTTAGTGCGAGGTGTTATCTGCGGATGCTTGAGGGACAGAACTCTTTGAATTTACATACGTAATGCTTGTATCGAAAATTACTCGTGATTTAAACACGATCCTTAAGACACCAATTGCTTTATTCAAGTACTAGCTGCTGCCCGCAACGTCGTCTGCGTGATCGCTATTAGATTACACGTTGTTACAAAATGCGTTAAAGAAATAAAGGTTCACCGCTCGTTCCCCGTAGGTGATAGCGTGATAATATGTAGTCTATATGTCACGGACTTCTTAATAATATTCGTGCCAAATGTGAAGTAAATCCGTGCAGTACCTTTTGAGTTTATCCCGGACATACATACAGACAAAAATTCTAAAAACTATATTTTTGGCTTCGGTATCGATTGTAAATCACATACCCAAGTATTTTTTAAAAATATATTCAATGTACAGTTTTTACTTTCCTACCGTTTTATTATATGTATATTGATTTGAAGTACGAGTACAACTTTTATATTTTACCAATATTGAAAAATAATCAGTCTCAAGTAAACGCAATTCAATAATTAACTCACCTGTTACAATGATCTCTACTGTATTAACATGTTCAACAAAAGAAAGGTTCATACATAGAAATATTAAAATATATAATTTATATGAATTATCGAATTCAAGGGAGTGAGATAAGAGTTCCCAAAATATTGGCAGCTTCATTTTATAGCCATACCTAATCACTGGTTGAGGTTCTGCCAGCCTCGATTGATATAATTACCCTTATTTTTTTCTTGCTTTTTAAATTTATATTACATATTTATTTATTTATTATTACTATATTGCACAACACAGAATTGAATTTTACAAAAGGCGGGATTAATACTAAAAGCATATATATAATGGTAATTACCAATATTTTCTTGTTTCACTTCACCAACAACCAACATCGTCTAATATCGACTTAAATTGACGAGACTCGTCGTCGATAATCCAGACTTGAAATATAACGAGCCGTCTAGTTATACGTATATTAGCCGGCAAGAGTTACAAAAATTCTAGGGCACAAGACCAGTACGAAACTGACTAATATCTGTCTGACTTTAATTACTAGCGATCTGCCGGATTCTACATTAGGTCTTCGGATTGTTTTGCAGAGAGTTTTTTATAACCACCAGCTAGCTTTTTGTAAATTATATTAGAATCTTGAAGCGTACTTGAGCATGTTCTCAATAGGGGCCTGAACAGGACAAACTGATTTTGACTGGGAATCATAAAAACAAATAACTTTAGAGGGAATGTATATTTTAATAATATAAATAAAATAATAACACTTTTTAAACGGCTAGTTTAGTAAAATATGCATTCCAAACTATTCGTCGCTTCGAATAGAAATGCAAAGATAAATTTGTACAACGACGGTTATGAAATTCTTCAAAATTCCTTTTAAAGAATGTTTATGGTCAGGCCAATAAACGAACGGACAGATCACCTGATGTGTGTTGATCACTACCGTCTGTCAGCAACTGAAGCAGAATTCGAGCTACAAATTATTTAGTAATTTTTTGGTGTTATCTAATATATTGATTACTCTTCCTTGAATCGAAAATCGCATTGATGTATTTTTTTCTGATATATTTAAGTCTGATTTTTTTTTATATTGATAATTCATTTTATTCATACATTTTATCTACTATACATAAGATTACATAAGCGGCTATAAGCTTAAAGTATCTGTTGCCATATATATTTTGCAAGTAAGTAACTTTATAAAAATGTTTCAATACTGTTGTCGCTTAACAAAACACAAAGTTGATATACATATAAGTCAATATACTCGTATTAAGGGGGTGGTCGGGATTTATTGCAGTTAAAGAAATTCATATTCAGCAAAAGTACTGCGATTTCTCGTATTTAAAAAATATGCATAGAAATCTTCAAGATATTTACTGTTTCGGTGAAATTACGAAAACACGATAGATATAACTTCATTCGATAGAAAATAATCACAAAGTAAGGTCTTTGAAATGGTTTGAAACGGTTTAAATAAAGAAAGCAAACGAGCAACCACCTAAAAGTTTTCTCAGAATATTAAACATGTTAAAATTGAATTATTTGATGTTGGGTTTTCGATATTTTTGTACTTTTCATTCATGATTTATCAATATTATAATTTGTCGGTTACGCCATCCATTCCGAGCGATTTCAAATCGGTTCTCCTTCACTTACTCGCTGCGTTCGACAGTGACAGTCTAAACGTGATGTTAAATAGACGTGTGTCGCTTTAGTCTCCAAACGCGCTTCGTATATTCACGAAAATACAGAACAAATACTAGTAAAATGGGCAATAAAGAGCTAAAAAAAAGAAGAGGAACCAGAAGGGCCCGAAAAAATAAAGGTTTTCATATGGTAAAAGTGCAAAGGTAAGTAATAAATTATTATAATTTATTAATTAACTAGTTAATCAATTGCTGTTAGTGTACCTTTATTTCACTAATATCTGCATTGACAGCGTTGCTTTGTGGTCTGGCGACAGAATCAAGTTTTTGAGACGTTAGGTTCGATCCTCAAAAAAATGTTAGTTTTGGTAGAATTACGTTTTTGTTTATTATTTTTTTTATGCAGTTACTTGTGTGTGTAGGAAAAATACTTATATATCTTACTTATTTTTTTAATCAATTTTTTTTTACCCGACTGCGACAGAAGGAGAGTTATGTTTTTCGAGTGTATGTATGTATGTGTATGTGTGTATGTGTGTGCGTGTGCGTGTGCGTGTGCGTGTGCGTGTGTGTGTGTGTGTGTGTATGTATGTATGTATGTATGTATATATGTATGTATGTATGTATTTATGTATGTATGTATGTATGTCCATTTCGCGGCGCCCGCAAATGGCGAAATGAGGGGGGGGGGAGTTGAATTTTTTTTCTTACTGTAGCAATATGGGTATCAAATGAAAGTTAGTAAATTGTTTTATTCTTTTTAGTTTATAATAAGAGTATTTTACGCAGTCGGGTTTTTTGATTTTTTTTAATTAAGCATACTTGTGAAATAAAGATCATACTTTGATATATAATTAAAATTTCCAGAAAACGACGGTGTATTTCTGAAGATGATGCAATAGACACTGGAACAACCGCTACCACCACTCGCATGTATGTACAATTCGATGTAAACCGAATATTATTGCTCGCGTACGGTGGGTCACTCGCTAAATATAAACCACCAGTGCAATATGAGCTAATATCACTATGGATAAGCTCGACGGGGAACTGGCAGAGGAAGTCGCAATCGTCGGCCGCTGGAGTCTCCCGCCGCTTTCGGAGCTTGGGGTGGATGAGGCGGCTAGCCGGCTCTGCGACGCATTCACTGCTGTCTGCAGAGCGGCCATGCCGCCCACGAAGCGTCCATCCCCACGGCGGGCACTCTACAGGTGGTCGGCTGAGATAGCTGGCCTCTGGGCCGCCTACAACGGGGCCAGGAGACAATTACCCGGAGCAGGCGGAGACGCTCCCAGGACGTGGACAGGGACGATAGGCTGCGCAGGATCTACGTGTAGAAAACGAAGATCCTGCGGTAGGCCATATGCCGAGCCAAGGAGGAATCTTGGCTGGAGTTAGTTGGGGGTCTGGAGAGAGACCCCCGGGGCCGAACGTATAATTGGGCGCGGAACAAGCTCCGCACCCAGTTGGCCCCCATCAGCGAAACGCTCCAGCCGGACCGACTGGGGAGGGACCCGAGCGCTTTGTTCCCTCAGAATGGCTCGGCAGATGCCGGACGAGGAGGAGGGTGTTCCGCCACCCGTCACAGAGGCTGCAATGGAGGCGGTGATTACCCGCCTCCAAAATAAGAAGAGGGCGCCGGGTCCAGACGGGGTGCACGGGCACATGAGTAAAGAAACCGTACAGAGTGAAAGCTTCTAAGGAGCGAGCAAAATTTATACCTATTTTGGTAGGGTTGGCATAGGAGGATAAAATTTAATAAACAATAATTAGTTGTTCAACAAGATGACAAAGTTTATTTTTGTTGTTTTTTTTTTTAATATTTTCAAAAGTAACTTTATCATTTTTCAAGGTATTAAAAAAATTCTTCTATCAAATTTGATCTTTTTTAATGTTATTGCGATTTAAAAAAGAAAAAAAATATTATTTCCTAAATATTTTTAGGAAACTTTTACACTTTTATATTAAAACACTATTAAAATAACATTAAAACACTATTTAAATTAATAAATTATCATTGAATGAAAACTCGACGCGCGAAGTTGCTGCTGCAGCCCTTGAGTTTAAGCATATTATAGGCCGGTTTCTCTCGTATGTGACGAGGCGCTTGTGCTGACGCACACACGCGTCTCATGCTTGTAGTAGTGTACCTATCGTGGCGCGCTTGTATGAAGCTTTGCCTCTGTACGGTTTATTTACTCATGTGGCACGGGAGAGTCCTTGCGACCGCTCTCGGGCACCTCGGCGACAGCCTCCGGGAGCTATTTGACCGCTGCCTGCGGTCTGGCCAGTTCCCGGGGGTCTGGAAAGACGGTCGGCTCTGCCTATTTCCTTAGGCAGGTCGGACCCCGGACTCGGCTTCGGTGGTGCGACCGGTGGTTTTGCTGAACGAAGCTAGGAAGGCCTTGGAGAAGATAATCCCTACCTATACCTCCCGACCTCTCCAATCGGAAGGTAGGGTTAGAGGGTTTAGGGCTCCGTGTCAGGATTGACAAGACCGAAGCCCTACTATTCCGCGGGACCGGCCGCAAGGGACCTCCACCGGGGGCTACCCTGCAGATTGGAGAGGGAAGGGTCAGGATGAGCCCCCAAGTGAAATGTCTGGGGCTCATCCTTGACGGAGGGTGGACCTTCGGCCCACATTTAGCTATGGTAGGACCGAGGTTCATGAAGGCGGCGAGTGCGCTAGGCAGACTCCTCCCGAACCTCGGAGGACCCAGCGCCGCCTGCAGGCAGCTGTATTCTGGAGTCTGCCGGAGTATGGCGACGTACGGTGCCCCGATTTTGGGCGGTTCGCCTCACCGCGAGAAATAAAGCAGCGCTGCGCGCTGCGCTGAGGGCAATCGCGGTGAGGGTGATTCGGGGGTACTGTACGGTATCGTGGACTGCAGCTACTGCTCTAGCCGGCGACCCCCCGTGGGAGCTCGTGGCGGAAGTTCTTGCCGAGACCTACTCATATATCTCGGGTAGGAGGGCTCTTGGTGAGAACCCTACGTTGGACGGGATCCTACGGGTGCGTCGGATAGGGCAGGAAGCGCTTATGCGGAGGTGGGGGAAGGACCTGGCGGGGCAGCCGTACGGTACATGCGTAACGACTGCCATTCGCCCAGTCCTTGAGCGGTGGATGCGTCGAAAACGCAAGCCCCTCAACTTCCGTCGGACGCAGGTTCTCACCGGGCACGGTTGCTTTGGTGACTACCTGTGCCGGACGGCCCAGAGGGAGCTGACGACTGAATGTTATGATTGTGGCGTGGCGGTGGACTCTGCCCAGCACACCCTCGAGGTGTGCCCGAGATGGGCGGCGCTGCGTCAAGGTCTGACGTCGGTCCTCGGTGGGGACTTGTCGCTCCCGAGCGTCATCACCGCGATGCTCGGTGACGACGAGTCCTGGAAGGCGATAGTCTTCTTCTGCGAGACAGTAATGTCCCAGAAGGAGGCCGACGAGTGGGTGAGAGAGGAAGCCGCCGACGTGGCCTCCATCCGCGGGCGACGAATGGGGGTGCGTAGGAGGCGCTACTTAATGCGCCTCCAGTAACGCCCCTGTGTCCGTATTGGGCTGTGATGGGAACCCGGTCCTACTAGACACGGCGTCGTCGGGACTGTTCAGAGTTTATAGCCCGTCGTGGTAAACCACGCACGATTTTATCCGATAGTGGAACTAATTTTGTAGGCACCTGTAATGAACTAAATACTTTTTTGCAGACGTTTAATCTTGACTCGTGTGTTGCACAGGAAGGCATCGAGTTTAGTTTCACGCCACCTTATTCTCCCCATTTCAATGGCGTCGCAGAGGCCGCCGTGCGGTCGATCAAGCATCATTTAATTCGACTGCTGCACCAGCATCACTTCACGTACGAAGAGCTGTATACGTGTCTTACACAAATTGAATCAATTTTAAACTCCCGACCTCTAACTCCTCTGTCCTCCGATCCTCTTGACTTCTCTGCCTTAACACCTGCCCACTTTTTGATTAGACGACCACTAACATCTGTACCTTATCCACAGTTAACAGAAATCAGTATCGGCCGACTAGGACGCTTCCAAAGGGTGGAGCAGCTTAAACAACATTTTTGGAACAGGTACCATACGGAGTACATACATCTACTGCAACAGAAGACCAAGCGGTCTACATCTTCCAGTGACATTAAAGTAGGATCTCTTGTACTCATAAAAGAAAAGGCCCTGCCTCCTCTATTGTGGTGTCTTTGACGTATTGTGCAAGTGTATCCAGGAGGTGACGGAGCGGCGAGAGTGGCGGATATCAAGACAAAGAAGGGCACGATACGGCGCGTCTTCAACAACATTTGCCCACTACCTCTTTGAAGTTTACCCTTCAACCCGGGGAGCTTGTTCGAGCGATATTGCCCGCGCGCTGCGACGGGGATACAGCGGGTAGCAGGCGGGGGCCGTAGCACGGCCAATAGCTCCACGCAGTACGAGACTTGCATCGGGACACCACCGGCGACGCACGTTTAACCTATCTTATAATATTATTTTTGTACGGTCAATATACCAGCCTACATACAGTCCACTAGTCTTATTTATTTCTCTTTTAGTCATAGGACCCTAACAAATAGAATAGAATTTTATTGAGAGATATTTATACACTGTTACACATAAAAATTAAATAATTTAATACACAATAAAAGAAATACTTAAAAAAAAGGTAAAAAATATATAATAAATAATAATATATAATAAATATATAATAATATTTATACAAAAAAAAGAATAAAATATACGTAGTTCAATTTAAAAAAAATAAACAAAAGAAGTATTTGTGTATACAATTAAAGCAACAAACATACAAAATTACAAATACATTTAATACATACAATAACATATAAAATTACAAATACTTAAATTAAGTTACAAAAAAAAAAGAATTGACAAAATATATATAAATATGCGCTTGAATATGATATTGTAAAAAAATTACCGAGAGCCCTGTCGTACCTGCTAAAGTTCTGGTCGTAGACATCCATATTGCAATCTAGGTAATAAAATTTTGTAAGTAATACCAGCCCTCCCATATACTTACGTACAACATACTTCCATAAACATTATTTTTTAGAACTGAAGAAAATATTGATATTTTGTTGATACATATTTTGTTACCTGCTTTATGATCAACGGTCGTAAGTTTACAGATGATTTTATTACAAAATAAATGTTTAGTGGATATTACATAAATTATTTTCAAAAGATTTTTATTATTATTATATTGTCTAATGTCACTTTTAATTTTTGTTTGTTTTTTATAGTTTTATTATTAAAAGTCATTTTTCATAAAAAGAAACTTTACATTTAGATTGTGTATGTAATGGGTTCGCATTAGGAGCAAAAAACGAAAAAGTTTTATAGATATTATATAGAGGGCTCGGAACCTAAAATTCCTTATTTAGCGAAGAGATGGCGTTAGTTAAAAAGGTTCGTTGAACCTGTGCGTTCGGGCAGCGAGGGGCAGGTAAGGTGTTGGGAGGAGATGCGGAACTCAAACGCTCAAGGTCATTCGCTCATCTAAGCCCCTTAAGAAAGTAACGATAAGCTAACTCCAAAGATTTGTAGAAGAATGAGTCTAAATGTCCGCGACTAACGAGGACCTCACTGGAAGAGTGACGAATGAGTTTAAAGCCGAACAGCGAAAATAATTCAGAAAATATAGACTTAGATTTATTATCATTTACTTCAGTCATTATAAATATTTACATAGATATTATAAAAAAATTACATTACACAACATCGTAATTGTATCACGACAATATTTTGTAACAATTAATGAAGCATGAGTTGATTAAGGACCAGTTAAAAATATAATCTACACATTAGACAGGGATTCCAAAAGTGGAAGTCCCCTTGGAGTCGCATTCGGTTTCCCAGGTGTCGGTAAAGGGAAGCTGATTGTGGGGGTCGACGAGGTCTAAAAATCGACTGCTATTAATACAAGTTCTTATTTGAAACTTTTAATATACTACAGTATCTTGAAAGTTATATAATTTGTGTTACATGTAATAACTTGTTATAACATTTTTGTGGGAAGTATCATTGCTGTATTTTGTTTCAAAACGAAAAAAAAAACCCGGTCAAGTGCGAGTCGGACTCGCGCACCTAGGGTTCCGTACCATTATCTATAAAAACGGTAAAATACTGTTTACGCATAAGGTTTAGATTTATAAAATTATTATTTTTTTTAAATATTTGAGTTGATTGAAATTCAAAAGGTAAACTGTGGTTTACGTAAGATTTATTACGTATCAAAAAAATTAAAAAATAATAAAATAAAACTACTTACTAGATCTCATTCAAACCAATTTTCGGTGGAACTTTGCATGGTAATGTACATTATATATATATTTTTAGTTTTATTATTCTCTTATTTTAGAAGTTACTGGGGGACGGGACACATTTTACCACTTTGGAAGCGTCTCTCGCCCAAACTGTTCAGGTTAGAAAAAAATGATACTAGAAACCTCAATATCATTTTTGAAGACCTATCCATAGATACACCACACGTACGGGTTTGATGAAAAAAAAATTTTTTTTGAGTTTCATTTCTAAGTATGGGGATCCCCCATTATTTATTGTTTTTTTTTCTATTTTGTGTAAAAATCTTAATGCGGTTCACAGAATACATCTACTTTTTACCAAGTTTCAATAGTATAGTTCTTATAGTTTCGGGAAAAAGTGGCTGTGATATACGGACGGACATACAGACAGACATGACGAATCCACAAGGGTTCTGTTTTTGCCATTTGGCCACAGAACCCTAAAAAAACTAGAGATTTTCAAAGTAATTTGGCTATGGGAGTCTGAGATTTCAGTTCATTTTTAAAAAGGGGTCTCTTGCCCAAAATAGTTTGGGAATCCCTGTTTTAGAAGAACCGTGATGCGGAACAAAATTACTTCCTAACTTTATTATGTTACAGCGATACGGTTGGGTGGCGCGAGCACGACGACTGCGAGCCAGGTATATAAATGTAATGTATATAAACGTTGATATCTATTAGACCCTCAGAACAGTGCGCGAATCCGCATCTCTTCTATAATATGTGTATCTGTGTTAGTCGCGGCTCTCCTCGCCTGGGAGGCGACATATTGGTATTTTACAGATAACTAGTTATAAAAATGTACATAATAATATGTCCTCTTCCACGTTATCTCTTCACATGCAAGCAAATCTACATGTAACAGCTAGTTGATTAAAAAGTTCAAATAATTATTGATAATTTCTAATTCAAAATTAAATTTATTTATTAGTTAAATAACTGTCGAAAACATCAATGTTCTTATCATAATAAAGTTATTTTGAGGTTGTTGTAAAACCAGATCTTGAAATGGGCTATCAATTAAAAACCAAAGAATATATTTTATATATCTCCGTACAACTTTTATTACGATTTAAAGTATAATAACTAATATTACTAGCATAATTACTTCCAAGATACATTTTGTAATTATCCTTTATGTAAGAAATCTTTCGTAAAAACTTATAAAAGGTTGTATTTATTTCGTAAATGTTGAGTCCTAAATGGAAGTAGTAACGACCAAAAACGCGAGGCTCTCGATTCGATATAAATGCAAATTGGAGGGAACGCAAACAGATTTGGAGAAATATTAATCTGTACTCGCGACCGCCGCCCGCTTTGTGTAATTTGTTACTTCACGCAGTTGACGGGCGTTTTATTAGAACTGATAGACGTCTAAACAGCGCCTTCACGCGAAAAGTAAAATGAAAAAATAATAACTTCGTAATTTATTTCATACAGTATTTTCTCTTAATATTTGTCAAGAACTGGTAAAATCTGTGCTACAGTGCTTCGTTGAAACGTGTGGAATTTTTTTATTAGGTAGATTTAGTTGTTCATGGTGATATATTTTGGATTACCTCTTTCATCGGATGAGACGGTGCTATTCCTCTGTCCACAAATTATTCGTATTCCGCGCTCTCGTCGCTCAGATTTTCTTTACAATTTATTGCACTCCCCCGACAAGTGCCCGGCGACTAATAACGGCCATCAGACGCGCTTCGTAAATGAGTCGGTGACTCTCGCCGCGGAAGTAATCTTGTTTGTGCTACTCCTATAAACGATGCTCCGCGACTGACTGAACGTCTTCTTGTCGACAATTTTCCTTTCGAATTGCAAATAATTTTTCGTTCGTGAGAACCTTTGCAAACTAATTTCATGTGGTTATGGTTTGGATCTGTTCTTGATTATGAAAATGGCAGTCTTTTATTTGTTTCAATTTCGGTGACTGAGTGCGGTGTTGTGGAGAATAGTTCAATGTCGATATTTGGCGGTTTTCGAAAGTCTCAGTCGGTATTTACTTATCAATCTCTCGATTTGCGAAGCTGCGCCGATATGATCACGTCAGCGGACAATATTCATTGAAAAATGAATATGGTCAATTTTAACCTGCCGTCATGTACATTGCGTCCGTTGGTATGGTAATTCGTATTTTTACAAAACTAGACAATAATGTAAGTCTTTAAAAGTTTATAATAACAAATATTCAAATTATTTACTTCGAAATGTTATCAGTTTTACCTGCTAGATGTTTGTTCAAAAAACGTAATACCGTTTAAGATCATAACTAACATTTTTAATTACGTAGGAATTTATCCAATAGCAGAGAAGACGACACAACTAACTGTCCCGGTCGATGGTATATTACTTATATAAGTCATTTCCTGTATTAAAAATCGTTTATTGTCTGCCGTTCGTGTGGGTGCTGCAGATAGCGCGACTCTCTCTCGGAGATGAATGAGGCTGTCGTAATGGATGCGCACCCATCACTCAGCGAGGCCCGGCGCGGTGCTAGTTAGCGGTACCCCGGCGGGGATGGTTGGAACTTGGAACCTTCCGTAAATCAACTACTATGCACCTAGTTGAAATCTAAAAACATTTTATTATGCTTGTCTTGATGTACGGCTGATTTTCACCTTGTTATAACAGAGAGATTCATTCAGTTAATAAAATAATATACTCGTTTATGTAATACTAGCATCCGCCCGCGGCTTCGCCCGCGTGGGTGTTGATAAAAAGTAGCCTATGTTTTATCAAATTTCATCACAAACGGCGCACCAGATTAGCTACGAAACATACATTTACATAAATACAAACTAAACTATAACTACAATCCTATAATCATATTTAAAACAAATAAGCATTATTTCTACCTAAAATATACTAACTAAAAATAATAATCATGTCTGCTGTTCTAATCATAAGTAATAAATAGCTCTGAGAATCGAATTAGGTACCTATTAAAAAAACTCAAAATGAACACAACCAGCAAGAACGTCTGCCCTCACGTGTCGCTCATAGTTAGGAGTCTGCGATATAATTATATTGATAATTTGTACGGGAAATAAAAACGGGAAATGCTGTTTAACATCGCGATGAACGTAGGTGTAGCCACAACTCATCTCGATAATTTAACAACGGCATTCACATTGCCGTTTGGCGTTAGGTGATAGTTTAAGTGACGGTATAGTATTAGCGCCAATTTTGTCGCCAAGAATGGGCATTCACGTTGAACGTTCAAAAGAAGCCATTCACTTTATCGCGTTAAAATTAACGCAATATTTATCGCGATGATAGACATTGACGTTTCCCGCTAGTGTGGAACCAGTATTAAACTATGTTATATTATGGCCAAATTACACAAAATCTTTATAAATAGTAGCTTATGTGTTATTTTGATGTATAAGCTATGTTATTGTAAGTTTTGATCTAAATCGATTCAGTAGATTTTGCATGAAAGAATAACAAACATCTAGACAAACTTTCGCATTTATAATATTATTAGGACGTTTATTCTATGAGATTTTATATTAAAAAGTTTAAATGAGCATCGATCAGTTGAATTAAGTAGTTACAGTAATTCCTTTTGTATTCGTTTTTAATCCATAATCAGTTGAAATGGGTAATAAAAGTTAGAAGCGATATGAATGTGTGCGAATGAAATGGAACAAATATATCTCATAAAACAACTACAAACTCGTACGAGCGCCCGCTTGTTATTCACGGCAGAGATTCAGAGACGCCGGAAAATGAGATGTAATTTGACGTCGAGAAGAAATGGTAAATACCATAAAATCGCGAGCTGCAGTCGAGCGGAAACAAGGTTTTAATTTCGTCTCACGACAAACCGCGGCGCTTCATATTTAATAGACCGAAAACGTGAAGACTCCGGAGGCGGTCCCGGCGAGTCACTGAGAGCTGGAATTCGGCCACTGTGATTTATTGTCCGTCTGTGACACAGTTGTTTGTAGCGCGAAGATATATAGCGGTTTAAAATATAGCATTTTTAAATTTCAGTACACACGGACCTCTTTGTGGTTTATATCAGACTAGGAAACGAATGAAAAATATATCGCATTTTATATGTATATGAACCAAAAACCATTTTCTTTATTTTTCTGTTGTTACTTAACATTATTTATTTTGAATCGAACACACAACAAAAATATGAAATATAAACAAGCTTCTAAAATATTTGCTAAGTAAATTTGGCCATTTACTCCAGCAGTTAATTTCTAAAGAAAATAGCCTCTTATTAATGAAAAATATTGAAGCATAATCTCGCTGCTCCACTCGCTATCACGCTACTCCAAAACGTATCAGCATCTAGACATCTTAGAATTTCCTCAAAGATATGTTACTTTCCTTACGTGGTTATTCTTCACCGCTAATTACGGGATGCTCTTATCAAACAAAATTAAGTTCATGAAAATTCAGTGGCGATAGTCTGGATTTGAAACTCTGACTTTCTCGATTCACTGTTAACACCTACTACACTATGTGTTTATAATGTATCTATAGGTATTCCACGTAGTATTTACATTCGAATACCGAATGCGATACATAATATAATGCAGTTGTTGCGTGAAATGTTCAATTGCACCTCTTTGCATAACGTACACACCCAGCATGCAACAAGTGCAGAGTGAGGCGCTCACACAGCGTACATTAGGACTCGAATATTCAGATATTTTCATCAAAGCTATATGTTTGTATTGTATGAAGTATTGTAGCAGTAGCTTTATATATTTTATTAAGAAAACATTGTTTTGTTGTTGTAATTTAGAGCGTATGTACGTGTACAAAATTAAATATTTTTTTTTGCTTTATTCACTATCCCTGTTTCACTTTCATAGCTTCTTACCTGTCAAGCCACCATAAGGTCTCGTAGAAAAGTTCGTCGTTCTTATAATGTACTCGTATTTTAAGGAAAAAAGTACTTAATCTATACTTATAATGTATCGCAGTAGTCGGAAGGAATGTAGCTAGTATTTTGTATAAAAGACATTGGCATAGAGGTCTCTGAGTCTCGAGGGATGTCGTGGCTCGTACAAATTTTCTCATTAAACGAAGTTACGAGATCATCTCGTCGCGGACAGTCGCCTGCTTGTGTGATGTTTTACGATATTACATCTTTTTATGAGAATCGTAACGCGGTCGCTTCGGGCGTCGCCTCGTACGCCGACACCCGACGACGATTATTTCGATTAGTTGATATAAATCAACTATTTTGAAGTCGTATAAATATTTTATACTAGCTTCCGGCTGCGGCTTCGCATTCGAAGATGTCTCCATTGGCTGCAATACAGTCCTTTAAACGTCAGTTATCAATAGAAGCACGCACTCTTTCCATGGGAAAATTCTTCACTGCCAAGCGTACGAATTGTTTTACGGACTCCAAATTATCATGGCATTAAGAGCAAGCCATACTCCCGGATTACGATCGGGACTATAGTCTGTTCGCGTTAAGAAAATAGTGACTCATCGTTGTCACTCAGCTTAGCCACGCCTCTTGACCAATAAGATCACAGTAAATTACAAAGTCGTGTTCACTTTGATCAGTTGAAACCCTTCAGACAGTATGCACGTGTTCTTTGCCAATTTTAAAAATGAATACCTCACCTATTCTTAAAAATAATAGTGGATCAATATTACATAGCGGAGAAAGACGAGTGATTTACAATGTTTTTAAGTACTTTAAACAGTGTGGTGACCAAAACGTGACTATGGAGAGTATAGTAGTGAAAAAGGCTAGTGCATGCGGTGTTTCTGAAAATACGGTTCTGACGATTCTAATCATTTTTTTAATGTAATAAATACTTAATTTTAATATTTTAAAATACTGTCATAAAAACTTTACTTTAATATTAATGGTTTAATTTTTACCCCATTATGAATACGACTTTACTTTGATGAGTCACTATTTTCTTAACGCGAACAGACTAAAGATGACGGTCAGTCTTCAGCTCATTCGTTCGTTTCGGAACATTCGTTTCTAACCAAGATTGGGTGGATCGAGCTTTATGACCCGGCGCCGAGTCTTGCTGAAAGGACCATTCTTGCTTATTGAACATGGTGTTGTTAAGGGGCATAACTACCTTCTCAAAAACAGTATATTTTACCACACTATTCTTTTTTGAATTATCATTTAAGAAATGACCAGTACGTCTCTTATAGGCTGCAAGTCCTAAGTCATCTTTTAAAATACGCGACATGGTTCTAGATGCTATTTTCATCTCCCGAGATAATTTTTTTTTCTTTCGGACAGGATTTCTTCGAATTATTTCCCTTACTGCTTTGATCGCCTTTTTCGTACGAACACTACGAGGACGGCCAGATCTTTTTCTGTCATAAACAGAAGAGATTTCATTGTACCTATCAAGAGCCCGGCACACTAACATTTGACTAATACCCAGCGTATGGAGAGTTTTAAAAATCGTATTTGGCTCCATATCCACTTTGTGTAATTTACTTATTTATTTATTTGGACAACCAGTAGCGAATACAGCAAATCTTATATCTAGTAACTTATGCTAAATAACAAATAAGGTAGCCGTACAGCTTATTAAGGTGTCACAGCATGCTTAAGTCTATGAAATTAAATAAGTATATTTTTCTCACAATTTCTTGTTTTAACTTAATTTTTATTGTACTTTTTTTAAAAAAGGTTAACACAGCCTTCCTGAAGTTCCGCATACTATCATTATAAATATCGACACTGCCACACAACTGGTTATAAGTCCTAATTAGTCTTACGGTTAAAGAGTGCTGCTTGAGGTTGGTTCTAGCGAAGGGCTGATAGAAAAGGCCAGAGGCACGAGCCGCTCTCTTTATAGAACCTCTGGGTACTCGCAGCTTAAAGTCCTGCAACAGCGCAGGACAATCTACAATGTTTCTGCAAATTTTAAAGAGAAACATCATATCAAGCAATCCACGACGAACCAAGAGGCTATCCATTCCAAAATGGGTGAGGCGTTCATCATAATTTTGAAGGTTCTTATGCATACCTTCAGAAAATGCAAGATGTCTAAGGAACCTTTTCTGAATGCATTCGATTCGTAACTGATGTATATTATAACTAGGCGACCACACTACGCTAGAATACTCGAGTGTACTTCTTACATAGGCATTGTAAATAGCTATTTTAGTATCAGAGTTTTTGAAGAATTTACTATTCCTGACTATAAAACCTAACATTTTTGATGATCGAGTTGCAATGGCATCTATGTGGGGAACAAATGTAAGTTTTGAATCGAAGAGTATACCCAAGTCTCATATTACATCTACCTCAGCTATTGTACTGCCATCCAAATAATATTTAGATTTAATCTTAGCAATATTACGTGTAAATTTTATGTGATTACATTTTGTTACATTAAGTGACATATTATTTGAGGAGCACCAAACAGATATAGCATTGAGATCATCTTGTAGTAAGTCAATGTCGGACAAGGCTGTTATGGTTTGACACAACTTTAAATCATCAGCAAATAAGAATGCACTGCTATGTTTGACGTTATCGAGAATATCATTAACAAAAACATTGAACAACCACGGTCCCAAATTCGATCCCTGGGGTACTCCTGAAGTGACAGCGTAAGTTTGTGAATGAAAACCTTTGACAACTACATACTGAGTCCTATTATGTAAGTAAGTTTGAAACCAATTATAAAGGGATCCTGTTACACCGTAATTGGCCAGTTTTACAAGTAATATTCGTTGATTAACTCTATCGAAGGCTTTAGAAAAATCCATGTACACTGCATCGACTAGTAAACCGGCATCAATAGCATTAACAAGTTCAGTGTGATATGTAGTCAAATAAGTAGTTGTAGAACGGGACTTCATAAGTCCATGTTGTTGATTAATAAAAAACTGCTTTGAGTGAAACTTTAATTGTAGAAAAACTAATGCCTCAAATACCTTTGCAAAGGTCGACAAAATCGATATAGGCCTATAATTGGAAACATTACTTAAATCCCCCGCTTTATGAATAGGCACTACCTTAGCTGCCTTCCAGACAGTTGGAAATAATCCACTCGATAGAGATTTATTAAAAATAATGAATAGTGGTACACTGAGGGATTCATAACATCTGGATATAAAATAGGGAGATATTCCATCAGGGCCTGGGCCTTTGCTACGATCAAGATTTTTTAAATAATTGGTAATGGAGGTTAGAGATATATATATATATATATATATATATATATATATATATATATATATATATATATATATATATATATATATATATACTATTAATCGGAATTACATTGTCATTTTTTACAATTGGTACGCAATTATCATTCTGGCTGTCAATAGAAAAAGTTGAGGAAAATAAAGGATGCAAATAAATTACATATATTAGAACCATGTGATACACTATTGCCATTCAGTGTCATAATTTCAGGAAATTCAACCCTCTTGGAGCGTTTATTTTTCAAATATGTCCAAAAATACTTTGGATTTGCTTGAATGCTGTTCTCAATGTTGACAATGCAGTCCTCATAACAATTACGCGACAGTGTCTTACATCTTTTATCAAGAAGCTTTAAAGACAATTGATCTAAAGGATTTTTGAAAACTTTATATTTGCGGCGCAATTTATTTTTTTCTTTTATAAGATTTGTTAATTGTTTTGTGAACCATGGTGGATGTTTTCCTTTCTTTACTTTAGTTTTAGGTACATTATTGTCTATTATTGCATGTAATATTTCGTAAAATTTATTAGTTATTTCATCAACAGTTTCGTATTCAGCAAACTCAATAGACCAATCAATTTTATTCAGTTCGGTTAATATATGATCATAATCTGCTTTATACAAATTAATTTTTGTAATAGCATTATTAGCCTTTAGAGATGGACGTTCAGAAAAGTCAAAATATATATCAACTGGTACATGCAATGGATCAACATTTGTTAGAATACCATTGGAAGCTACCACCCTGGTTTCAGTGATATTACTTAAAACTAAATCCAATATTTTACCCTTAAAATTAGTTACATTGTTAAATTGAAATAGATTATTAAAGGATAAAAAATCGACCAGCAACTGCGCTAATGAGGAATTATTATTGATTGTTGGGACAAAGATATTATTAGTGTCGGAATTACTCCAGCCTATACAACTTAAGTTAAAATCGCCCAGTATACATATATTTTTAAAATTGTGAGATATATTACTGAAGTTGTCAAAAAAATGTTTGACTAAATTCTTATTAAGTGGGGGAGGAAGATATACTGCACATATTACTACATTTTCTCTATCCTTTATATCTACTTGAACATAGAGATCTTCGCAATGGCTTTCAGATTTAGATAATCGTGTGGAATGGAATCTATTCGAAACAGCTACAAGAACACCACCACCTTCTTTGTCAGGATGAAAACCAGTAGTTTCACGATCTCTTCTGTAGACAGTATATCTATTATCAAATAATTCCTCATCGTTTATTTTATCATTAAGCCACGTTTCAGTAAGAACGAATATATCATAGTTAGTGCATGAAATATTACAAAGAAAATTATGTGTTTTTGTTCTTAGTCCTCTCACATTCTGGTAGTATACGCTTAAGGAAACAAATTTTAATAAGAAAATGCTAAACACGTGCACATTAAATAAATTAAATGAAGTTGTTAAACTAGTTTTCCAAGTGCAGCTTGTTCAAGATCTCCTGGCTTCTAACGTAGATAAACCGGGAGGATTCTGTCTTACGAATAAACACCTTTCCTTGCTTAATCCATACGAATTCGTAACTGTTTTCCTTGGCAAATTGCCTAGCCGCTGCGTGTAGTTTCTTGTTTTGGGGGGATAAATGTTCCAAGATATAGATAGGCTTTTTGTTTCCAGCGATTCCGATGTGGCTGGTGTTCAGCTTGTCGTTATGATGTTCTTTGTTGAATTTAATAGTGTTTGCCAGAAAGGTGTCTCGCAGTAACGGAGTTCCGAACTTAACAATAATATTTCGTGGTCTTTTGTCTTCCCTATTCAGCTTTGCAACTCTAGTGCAGTGGTGAATATCACTTTCTTTCAGATTAGCAGACACAACTTTTGAAATTTGCATTATTGTAGATATTAAATTTTCGTTTTTGTGCTCGGGAACACACTGGATCTCCAAGTTGTTAGCACGATTATGTTGCTCCATTGCTTGTAAACGTGTATTTTATTCGTATACTGTATTTGACAAGACCATATTGTCTTTCTGCACCTGTTTTAGTGATTCTTGGCATTTAATAAGCGCTGTCTTAGTTGTTTCATAGTTTTCATCTAAAAACCTTACACTGTTCTCAAGCGTAGATATTTCGCTTCTGATGGATTGAAATTCAGCTCGTACCATTTGTTGAAGGGACATTTCCAATTCACGCACCAATGCTGTTTTCATTAAAGTAAATTCCTCTTTAATAAAAGTTCTTATATTTTCCAATGTAATAGATGGGTCAGAGTTATCATCGTAGTCCGTAGAAATAGCTTTCGAGAGTTTCTTACGAAGCGTTATATTGCTATCCACTTGAGGGGACATATCCTTGGCACCTGTTATTTCAGGAGAGTTTTGTTCTATTCCAGATCGTTCTTCCCCACGCAGTGGGGTATTGCTATTATCAGTCTTAGGTTGCTTAGCTCGACAACCGGGGCACTTCCATTTGTTTTTATTGGCGGCGTTCATCGAATTAAATCCTTTTTCGGACATGTTCGCACAATTTAGGTCATATCTTAATTTGCAAAAAGCACAATTTAGGTAATCTTTATTTAGGATTTTACTGCGACACCCCGCGCAAACACCAAATGAGGAAGACATATTCTTCAGAAGAAACAAAAAATATTTTTAATTATTATTGTTATGCAGCAGTAACGCAGCGTTGTAAGCGCTAAGTTGTAAAGTGGCTTTCTATGTGTGCGTAGCGGTAAGCAGTGGGCGTCGTGCGGGTTGCGCAGGTCAGTTACATGCAATAATGTCCGTTGTGCAAAAACTTTTGAAAATATTTATCGTGATTACTCACTCGTTGTGAAAAATTCACTGTGGATCCAATAAGCACCGTGTAGTTCACTTAAAGGCCTTTCCGATGATATATAATTTAAGTTGTAAAAGTGGTTTTATAAACTGTTTAAGAATTATTTATCCGGAGCAACGAAAACCGGTGTCACCTTCAAAAAATATTCATTACAGCTTACATTACAGCTTACATTACAGCTTACAGATTAATCCATTTACAGCGATTCGGTTCTCTTTATCACCCCACTCCATTTTAATATCACAAAATAATTTACAATTACATTATTTTCCAAAATAAAAGAAATAAAAAAAACAATGTATTGGCAGGAAAATAAGAAAACACAATGAACATTCATATAAAAATGACAGATTCTAAATTCAAATGTAATATTTTGTTTATTTTTCATTGTAACAGTATTTATGGCCAGACTGTGTACATAAGTTGTAAATAAATTGTTAATAGCACATTGCTACTTGTCATTAATCTGTATAATTTAAGTAGAAAATATATTTGAATTAACGAGTTCAAATAAATGTTAATTTATCGAAAAAATTGTAATGTTGAATTATTTTCTTCTTTGTATTATACAAAATATTGATAATTCGGTGATAGTAATTTAATTCAATTCAATTCAAAAGTATGCAATTTATCATCAATGTTTTCTTATGACGTTATCACATAAAATTATCGTCCGTATACCGACTTTAAAGACCATCAATTTTTTGTAATCAAAACGAACATAGCTAAAACATCACAGTGCTTACCAAGGTCAACTTTATTTCTTACTACATTTTAAATAACCGAATTGAAACGGAAAATTAACTATCGAGTTGTCTGATGTATAAAATATGTATATTTATTATTAAAAAAAGTTAATAACTAATAGTGTATTTGTAACACATATATAAATTAATAGACATATATAGCTAATGTATAATACGTTACATTAAAATATTAAATCCTTTAAACAACAACAAGTTTCATAAACATTTATTTTAATAAAAATATTTTTTTTGCTATGAAATCATTGCGCAGTTTTATTATAAAAATACCAATCGATTATTTATAAATAGACATACATATCTATGTGAGGGGTAATATTTTAACAGCAAGATGTGACTCCTCTCAGTGGTCAACATAGCACACGTCAAGTGTCTCCTAACACTTAACAGTATGAACTGAACGCTTCACGATATAGTTAAAACGCAATATGACGCGGATGTCTGCAAATTGTTTTTCAAACTGAATTGGATCTTATAAGAGCTGACGGTTGAGTACCGCGTGTAACGAAGTGTGATGAATACTCCGTTCGGTTTGTTTGACACAAATATTTTCACCAGAAAAATGTTTCTTGTCACAACGACTCGGTTAATTGTCACTTTTTCGCTTTGTTTGTTTTCATTTCGTCTCGTCACATTCTACGCGCCGCGCCGCGATAATGATTCGTGTCATCAAGGCCCTTTCCCATGTAGGTATAGATTATGTGACTAAGATGTTATCTAAATGGATAAAAAAGAAACTCTATATATTTTTTCACAAGTTAACGAGTGTGACAGCTGCTTGTTTTGGTGCTTCGCATAAAACACAACGCGTCGGTAACGAACGCCACTCTGCGTTTGAATTTCCGTACGACTTGTATCGCAGTGCGCGTGAGTTGGTATGGCAATAAGTCATTCTACAAGAATTTACCCTTCGACCCATAGATGACAAGAGGACTGGTTAATTTTTTACCCAGAGAATAGGAATTGCGATTTGCAGACGATTAGAACTAACAGAAAACAATAAGAGCTGAACAGAGTTGACTGGAGCTGGTTAAAGTCGATCGAACCTAACCGGAGTAGGTCGGAGACGACCGTTCACAATAATACCTGATGAGCAACCATTCCACCCGACAATCTCGCGAATATTCGATGCAATAAATTCCAGCGCAGACAAACAGCGCGAGCTGTGTTTTCTTTCAACAAAGCAGTGTTTTATTTCCATCAAAAGAATTAATTCGGTTTGCAACATGTAGTATACAGCAGGTGGGAGCGGTACAGATGTGCGGTGAGTTCTTTCAATTTTTATACAACAGTTTCGTTGTTCTGACCGTTCGGTAACTCGCCACAAACCACAGTCTTGTCACGGATTACACCAGTCCTTCGAATTTTAATAAGAAGACATATAATCGTAAAATTGACATGTTTGCGGATAAATGAAAGTACCTACGGCGTTCTCTTGCAACGCTTACGATTTTTATTGTGCGTATGCCACAAGCATATCATAAAATTTTCACAGAATATGTATTACTGTGGGTGCTAGAGCAATTAATAATTAGCATATAATTATATTATTAAAAAGGATAAGCTATTCCTGTTCAAGGAAATCGTTTTTTGACATTTTAAGCTAAAACTCGACCACTCGCTGTATAAGTCAACAAAATGATTAAATATAAAGCTATTTCCCTGAATCCATACGAACGACTCATACGAATCCCGTATGTATTATTCATCGACGTCTATCAACTGATGTTCCCGTGATATACTTTTATGACTTTCATAAAATTTGATTTGGACATAACATGTGTCGTAAATGCTTCATAAACCGCTTTGTCGATGGCAGCCGGTTGTGGCGTCGATACGGTACGCCATTTTGTATCAATGTGGCGCCCTATAAACTGTATTTAATACACATTTTTAATTAATAGCGGATTTCAAAGTTACCCGCAATATAAATTAAAAGATTAATGCAGATAAAACTGACAGTTCAGCTCGAGCTTTAAATGTATACTTTTTTATATATAAACAGAAAACAAAAAAAAAAAACACACCTCTATTTATATCCGAGGAGTGAGTTGCAAAATCAAATGATGTGTAAAAATGGGATTTATAAAATGCATGTTTCATTACTGTCATTAAGGAATTATTGTAATAATTATTTTAAGTTTGGCGTAACGTAAAATTATTTATGTTGAATTATTAAAACATGTTTTTTTTTTCTTTTGTTTGTTTGTTCTTACAATTGTATTTAATTGACGCGTTGTCTACGGAATGATCCATTAGTCACGAGAGGCTGGAACGGTTTATTTTTCTTAAGTATATATAATTATGTTTTTCATATGTTCCTTTTAACGCCCTCCCATATTATTTTCATGCCGTATGCCCGTCAAAAACAATTGGCAACCTTAATGTCTGTCTGGACAGGTTTATCACGGTGCTTTATTTTCCAAATTTAATCAGGTTATACCTGTATTTAAAAATAAAATATTCTAAAAATTTCAATATACTTTGTACGAAAAAAAATGTCATTTTGGGTATTGGAGGGTATGTATTCTAAAACCTCACCAAATGTCACAAAACCATCATGTAATAAACTATGTTACTCTAAAATTTCATCTAAATCTGTTCAGTAATTTTTGTGTGAAAGAGTAACAAAGATACACACAAACTTTCTTGATGTTTATCTAGACAAACTTTCGTATTTATAATATCAATAGAATTATTATTTTATAAATCAAAAAAAATGTCAAAATAAACATTACCCAATTAAGATCAACTCGTTAAAAAAAATACACAAAGTTAAAACATATTGAACACTGGCACAGACCTCTGCGTGAATTAGTCCAACTCGTACTTCCTTATCATATTTTCATTCAAATCTTTTACAGGTGAGAGCAGCGATTTGTAAGAAATGGCGTGGAACAGATCGGTCGGAAGCACTCGGCCGAGGAGCCCGGAGTGATGAGTGTGTGAGATATGTCTCGAAACCCTCATCCACGGATACTTTCATTTCATCTTCAAAGGCTAAGTTAAGAAACACAATATCTTCTCATTGTAACAGCCTCTTTAGGACTGTTTACAAAAGTTTATCTCTGTCATCTCATATTTATAGATGAAAGAAATAAAATAATACTTTGTTGTCGTGTTCGATTCTTTTGATAAAATGTTTTTATATTAGCTCGTAATATGTTTTATATACAGATATAAACTATAGAAAACGAATATAATTAATATTTGTAATAGTAGATGATATAAAATACTTTCGAACCTAAATTCCTTGTTATACTGTTCTCTTATATTTACGCGAATTTTACTCATTTGATTAAAAGTCTATACCGGATTTTATCGCGTTTATTTAAAACTTTATATTTTTACAATATTTTAAATTATTTCCCGACGTTTCAGACCCTTTACAGCGTCCATGATCTCGGGGGACTGAGGTGGTGGGTGTCCGAATAATTCCTTGTTATGTTACAATCTCGGGTCACAGTCGACAGGTGAACGGACAAACAGATTAACGTTATTAACGCTCGTGACAGGGAGGCGAAGATTTTCAGGGTACGTAATTATTAACGTTCTAAAATTGTCGAAAAAGAATTATAAAATGGAGAATCGTGAATAACACTGACGTATTGGATTTTGATTTTTAAAATTTTATAAATAAAGAAGTACTTCTTAATATATAGAATGTACATTTTACAATTTATTATTATTTTTTTGTTTTAAAAATTAAGATCAATGTAAATGTTATGTACATTCGTGTAAATACGTTAGCAATTATTCATCGAAATGAACGTCATTTAGCGGATAAAATATTGATCGTTGATTAAGTTTGCAAACACAGCTACGCGCAGAACAATGTCGACATGAAAATGTAATTAGTTAATCAGATTCGATACGAGCTCCAGGAGACGGTGAAATCTGAGCAAACAGCGAACAGCGTCTTAAGGGCGCTGAGATTTGTTTGACTAAATTGTTGGCCAAATTTCACGTCTTCATCAAACAGCAGCTTATACTATTAAACCTATTATACAAAACTGAAACTTCCTAGTAGTTTAGGTCTTTTTCTTTTGTCATTCTTCTAACTTCACTTCATTGCACTTAACTTCATTGCACTATTGTCAATCAAATACATGCTGTGACTACCTGTAAGTGAAATTATGTGTAACTTGTAATCTAAGGTCCAAAATTTCTAATTTTAAATGACATGTAATTTTGTTGGTAGTTCTATTACAAATAAATTAGAAATTACAAACTTCCAAGGAAATCGTATTTTTTAAAATCTTCTTTCACAAACATCGCCATACAGTTTTGAACTTGCCGTCAATTAAAATTTTTGTCAAATATCTTTGACTGTTTGACAAAAGCATCAAAAAGTTAAATGCAATAAAATATAAAAGAAAAAGAAATTATAGAAATGTAAGTACATAACATGTGATAAATTTGATAATAAGTACATAATGTATTAACAAATCTGAATATAATATACATATTATATTAATATTATAGATCTGAATGTGAGTTTTTTTTGTTACTTTCACGGCATACAAGTATATTAATTTAGGAGCCCGAAAAGGACATAGACTCCCTTTCTTTAAAAATGGTGAAAAATTGTACAGACAATACCGTACGTACGGTCACTTTTCCACGGGTGCAAACTCAAAAATAATAACGAAATAATATCCATACCGATATCATAAATATGAAAGTGGGTTTGTTTGTTTCACATTCCTTGTTTTTGGCCTTTAAATCTAGACCTTAGAAGGCGTAAGAAATCGTAATCGTAACGTAAGCTCAAGATGAAGCTGCTAAATGTCCTTATATACTAATTATGATGAGCTACCAGTCATCGACTAGCTATCCCTCTAATTCACTCCTGTGTTTACTATTCTGTAAATAATGCCGATCGATCATTATTAATATTTGATACGGCTATTTATGAAACGGTCGGAATGTGTTAGGAATCAATTTCGTTATGAAAGGTCAGTCATCAGCAGCTAAACACGTGTCAAATTACTACTTCGCAAGTCATTATAGTTAAATTTTAGCTTGTAAATTTATGTACTATTAAGTTTTCACTTTACTTTCTTTAAATAGGTTTTCAACTAGTGTTTAAATCATTAAATTAATAACATACATAAACGTCGAAAAAAGTAAGAGGAAATTTTTTTTTAAAACTAAATAAATAAAATTACTACTTCCAAATAAAAATATTTTTAATTTTTCGACTTGGGAAACTAAAATAAATTAATAAAAAGAATTAAACAAACAAACAAGCCCAATAAAAGTTTGGGTAACTTCTATTCTATGAGGCTTATTAAAAAGTGTATCCCTATTGTTTTAAATGTTTTAAGCTTATCAGGTTGCTTACTTACCTACTTATTATCATCATAATCATCATCTTGTTTTCATCCACTGATGGACAGAGGCCTCGCTAATGACACGCAACTGCGCTCAGACTTCAGTTTAAAAAAAAGGGAAATTATTTTAGATTTTTTTCGTTTTTTTTTTTTTTTAGAAATTTACACGTTCATTCGATTTTAATTCTAGAGTCGTAAACAACCACTCCAGCTTGTGATTCAAAAAATAATAAAATTAGTTAATTGCGATTTGTCATTCCAAATGATTATTTTAAAAGTAAAACCTTGCATATAGGAGCAACAATCATATTATATTTACATAATTAATTATATATTTTACAGCCAAATTATTCAAAAAAACGGACAAATTATAAACATAATATATTATGTTTATAACATAACATACGTTTTAAAATGCCACAGTTGCCTATTAACAGAGTTTCCGGAAATGTTAATTAACCTGACTTTTTAACAATTTTCACATTCAACTTTGAGTTCTACAACTTTTACGCGACGACGAATTAAACAAATATTATTCTTTATTCATCTGCGTTACATAAGGAACAGAAGTTCCATATGTAACGTTCCTTATGTAAAGTTCTGTACAAAATTCATGTCCGTAGGCTCTCCGGCGAGGGCATTATCTGTCAGTAATTAGTAGAGATTTCCCAAGTAGATAGATATGGCTTTAACAACACAAGTTTCGCAACGAATGTAACAAAAACAAATATTGTTACATTTCAAACTGATTGCGGCGCATGAAACTCTTATTAATATAATTATATGAAAACAAAGACAATAAAAAGCCATTGTATCATTTGAAGAAATAGTAAATATCAAGATGAGCAGGGAAGGAGTCGCGGAGAGGGCGGGGACGGGAGGGCACGGTGGAGAGTGGGCAGCGGGGCTAGGGACGGAGGAGGGGGAGCACACGTATTAAAGGCTCTAACCGGATTTAAGTGCGGACGAGTACGATTTTAATTTCATCTCTCAGCTCCTCATACCTTTTAATGTTATATTAAACAGACTCGAACGGCGCGAGGATCCCGAATAGCCTTTTGCACTCCGCAGCGAGGAATCATAAAATATTTACTGCTTTTTATAACTACGATACCGTAATAGACGTAGGTCTGAGTAAAAATTTTAACGAAATCGGTCGCTAAGGTTGTTAAGACGAGTCTCTGAAGGCAAAGAAGAAGATTCTTAACGCAGTACCGCACCAGCAGCGGATATAATATAAGAGAATAAAGATTCGAAATTGGAAATAAAGCAATTTTGTATAATGTAATTCGGATTCAGATATCATAACAAATGACTGTTTTGTGTTTCAGATTCCGTCTCAGATCTTTTTCCTTATTGACTTGGAATCATTAACATAGGAGGATGTGAGAAGGCAAATGTAGTAAAGGCGCATTTAATTTTGATCTTAAGCGACGGTGACATCAATCAGTGTCGCGACGTGGCCATCGAGAACCAAACCATTGTATTTACCACTGAAATAATCTGCTCTCAATATTTAAATATAACATGCAGTAGATACCGTTCTCAGCTTCATCTGAATAGTTTTCAGTCGTTTGTATGTTTAAAAGACGACCGTTTTGGTGTGGTGGTGTGAGTAGTCGCCTCAACCGGCTGTCGCGGGTTTGATTCCTGCTCAGGACAGAAATTTGTATTTGTACAAATGTTTGTTTCTGGTCCGGGTGTATGTCCTTGTGGGTCTCCCTACTGTGCCACAGAGAGCAATTAATGCTGTCGGTCCCGGTCTTTATAACAGATATCTAATGACGATCGTTATTCATGGTATTAAAATTATCCGCCAACCCGCAGTGGAACAGAGAAAGGCCTTTGTTTAAATGCTGATTCAGTTCAGTGCAGATCAGTATGCTTAATGTGTTCGTAATGACCTTATTTTTATATAAAATACCCGCTTTTAAAGTTTATTTGTAAGCGTAATTTTTTAACACAAAAACTTTCAATAACGTAACTATAATATTTTTTCGTTAATACCCGAACATAGTAAACTCATAAGCAATCATAGTTTCATAATATGCACACCGGCATATTTAGCGGAACACAAAAAAAGGTCCATAATTAAAAAAAAATATGGTTTTATTTCAAAATCTACTTACTACACTTCTTTTGTTATTTAAAGTTTCATTTGTTTTACTTAAAATGAGATCACATTAAGAACAGATTTTGCGAGTAAAGGCTATTTGTGAAAAATGGTACATTTTTGAACTTTTCATGTAACCGGAAAAAGTGAAAATTAATATTAAAATAACAATTAATTAAGTTAGAAAAATGGTGATTAATATCGCGTATTTCTGCCACGTGCTCTTATTAAAGTTTCTTCCCGTCTGGGCATACTGAGAATCATGTTATCGATGGTCTCCTGGGATAGTCTCCGCCATTCCTCAACTACGGCGATTCGCAGTTCACCCACGTTGGCAGGAGCTGGAATTCTGGACTTAACTTTTCTTTTCAGCAAATCCCAAACGTGCTCTATTGGGTTCATATCCTGTGATCTCGCCGGCCACTCCATAACAGTGATATTCATATCATTAAGATAAGCTTGAGTTACCCGAGCGGTATGTGGCCGAGCATTATCCTGCATAAAAACAAAACCATCACCGATATATGGGGCAAACGGTACGACATTTTCTTCTAAAACTTCTCTGATATAGCGGTCTGCAGTCAGACTCCCTCTGTCAATTACTACCAAGTCTGTGCGAGCTCCCAAACAAATGCCCGCCCAAACCATTATTGATCCACCACCGTATGCAACTGTAGTTTCGAAATTTGTCTGAATGTATCGTTCTCCTTTGCGTCTGTATATTCTTTGCCTGCCGTCAATTTGATTTAAGAGAATTCTGCACTCGTCACTAAACAATACCTTACTCCATTGGTCCGCGTTCCAAAGTCGATGTTCCTGAGCAAAAGTTTACTTGTTTCTACGATAATTTACCTCGAGCCTTGGAGCCTTGGCGGGCACAAATGAACCCAAACCAGCTTCTTCGAACCTTCTTCGTACCGTACTCTCACTTACGGTTACACCCCACACTGCTTCTAACTCATGTCGGGCTTGGACGGCCGTCAAACGGGGGTTCCTACGTACATGAAGCCGAATGAAACGATCATCCCTACTCGAAGTGCGTCTTTTTCTGCCTTGTCCTGCTCTTCTCACATAAGTACCGGTCTCCCTGAACCGTTGGATACTGCGATGGATCGTTGAAACTGGTCAACGAAGATGTCTGGATATTACTCTGTAGGTTTGACCATTTCTTCGCATTTCGAGTGCCCTGGCTTAATTATGGCTGAATTATGCCTGACTTAGCCAGTCATAATTCAGTCCTCAACTCCAAAATTATACGCGATTAAAAAAAAAAAAAACTAAAAAAAAACATTATTTCAATTAAATGTTAAATCAAACTCAGAAGGACGAAATACTCGAAGTTCGCTACAGATAAGGTGTATTTGAATAAAATTAAAACAATTGCATAAAATCTGATGTTCAGTTGTTTTCTTAATTTGAAATTATTTCTTTTTAAATTAAATGACGTATAAACCAGCCAGCAACCTTATATGATACTGATATCAAACCTTTTTTTTGTGTTTCGCTAAATATGCCGGTGTGTGTAGTATCACTATTATTATAAAGCTATATAACAGATATAAAATTAATTTCAACGTAGATTCAGTACGAAGACGAGAAGAATACAAAAGGAAGCGAGATAATTATGACAAGTGCTAAAGTTACTTGTAAGGAAATGATAACAATAGAAAGAAATGAAAATTGAAAATCCATCGCCGGAGCGAATTGTTAAAAGTAACTTTGCTTGTTATTTACTTTTTGTCCACTCAGACGCGCAGAAGTCTTGGCAGACAACTGAGCACGATCTGCCGCCGGTCCGTTTGATCCGAGAGGCCGAGGAGGGAGCGGCCTTAGTGGACCGTCCTCATTAGCATCACAAAGCCGGCCAGTAAGTGAGTGCTCTATTAAAACGCACACGACTATGATACTATATCTACTTAGTTGCTTATTAATTTCCTCGCTGAATTCTAATTTAATCTTCAGCTTCGTTCATTAGTAATTTATTCCATTCCTAAAAGTAATGAGAATCATTCACGTCTCGTATAAGATGTGATACAAGTGGATTTTCATTAGTTGTGAGGCGAGTACGTTCATTAGATATCGAAATATTGTGTCTTGTTTCCGAGGCTGAAAATGATATCGTAGATCCTCAGAGGGAGGTCGGGAAATTGGCAATCATGATAGGCGATCAGCCCTTTCGCGGGCAATTAGCCCTTTTTTCCGATAACCAACGGCGGAGGAACTGGTGCCCAATTAGGTGCGTGTTACATCGATGTAATCGAGTTACACTTGTGCCCTTCACGTTGATTGGAATGGAAATAGGGATCGTTAAAAATAAAATACGAAATGAAACCGAACGAATAATATTTACATTGGAAACTTTTTACTTCGTTGCGTAAGACCCGAACGAAACGATTTCTCGCTCTCGTCGCAGTTAATTAGCTGACTTCATATTCCTGCAATAATTGAACACAATGCTTTATTTTTATATTGTTTACTAACTTATTTTTTTATAAAAAAGAAATTTTTTAATTTTTGTTTACATTAAGGGATGACGTTATGTATTTTTTGCATCTTGCAGGTTAAAATAATATATATAAAATAATAATCAAAATTGTGGTCGAAATAAAGTAAGAAATATAAAACTTACTTGTCTTACTTCTCTCAGTGTCAAAGTTATCACGTTACAATTACATCATCTCACGAGATTACGACCATACTAAAAATGTTTCACTTGACATTATGTTTCTGTCCAGGTTTTACGGGTAAGATTTTAAAAATAAATCTGGTCTTCGATTTAAGCGTTTAATTATTTCCTCTTGTTATTAACTGAACGTTTGGGTACCTTTGAAGTAAGTATCTTAAGCATTTTAATTAATCATTATAGCAAAAGTCAGGAGAAAGAAAGAGGAGGAAAAAAGTAAGATCGAAAGGAAAACAAATTGAAACCGTAAACTTTCACAGCACTAGCAACTTAACAAGCCACCGAGAGAACGAAACGTTCAAATATTTTTAAACTACGCAAACTTAATATAGAAATATTTGCTCCCTTCGCCGTGTGTATATTTTGTTAGTTCATTAATATTTTATGTAAAACAATGCATTCGTTGTATTAATATGTAATAATACTTAGACAACCGTTCTGATGTAGAGGTGCGAGTAGTCGCCTTAACGCCACAGGTTGCGGGTTCGATTCCCGCTCGGGCATGATACTGTAATTGTACAAATATTGGTTTCCGTTCTGGGTGTATGTCCATGAGGTTCTCCTTACTGTGTCTATTAGAGCACGTAAAGCTGTCGGTCCTGGCTTTTTTTTAATGCTTATTTCTCTAAGAATACTGTTTGGAGAAAGTATTTGCTTTGTTTAAATTTTTAACACTTCCATACCTTTCCCGCTTTTATTTGAGTCTTGCATACTTCATACCAATTCTTTCTCATATTCATCATATTTTATACTAAGGTCTATTACGGGTGTAATGGGTGTGTTGGGTCTATTATTTATTTAAAAGTTTTAACAATGTATTATTTAAATGATTTCTTGTTGCTATATATATTCTTGTTGTGGTTCTGATTATTATTATCATAGACAACTGATACCGATTGTTACTCATGGTAGACAAAATATCCGCCAAGCCGCAGCGAAGAAGTGTGGTGGATTAGGCTACAAACATTCTTCTATATGGTAAACAGGTCCAGCAGTGGGACATTCACAGGTTGATTCAGTTCAGCTCAATACTTAGAAAATATTAATATATTCAATATACGAGTATTGCGTTGAATAGTGTTTAAGAGTGTGTTTGTTCGAACGCAAAATTATTTTAGAATATAACTATCTGATTTCATTTTTTTTTCATATTAAATAAAATTAAACAAAACAAAACAAGGAAACAAAGCGTACATGACAATGTGAACAGAAATTAATTAAAGGCAGGTGAAATCGAGAGTCCCATCTTGTTTAATAGTATGATTACAAAAATTACAAAATAGCTTCTATTATTTCCCTTTATGTTTACAGATGCGCGTATTTCTTTACTCATTTAGCACATTACAATTTCGAATGCAATGTACAAAGACAATAGATGTTAGAGGCATAGCACACGGCATATTTGAAACGCGTATACGACGCGCGACGATGCTGATTTTGCGTTTGCATTGATTTAAACACGCGTACAAAGGGGCGAAGAAGGCGCAGAGGAGAGGTGTGCGCTCACCAGTCGCACGGAAGCACATGAGTAAATAAACCGTATTCTTTACTCATTTGCTACGAGCGACTACAGCACGTCTATCTCTAGTCCCGTGTCCGTAAGTTACGAGTACATCGTTGCGTTCGAATCTCGTTTGAAGCGCGTATACGCGCGTCATCTGCGCGTCACCTGCGTCGTCTGCGCGTTTAAAATACGCCGTGTGCTTAGGCTCTTACATGTGTTTTAGCCACAACTAATTTCGACTGATACCTTATTTTTAGGCTTGATTTAAGAATCATTTCTCAGCAATTCTTTAAAACTTATCTCATTTTACGAGCTTTGAAAAGAAAAAACTAACCCGTCATCATTTGATAAATGCAATTACGGACTAAAGGTGGTGGACGGAATTTTCCATTAAATTAAAACTTTCATCGCGCGCCGCCGAGTATTCCGGGAATACTTTTAGTAGCGACGACATCGACTAATAATTTACTATTTGTTTATCTATGCCAGCATGTTCATATGACAGATATTTTGTAACTATTAGTTAATTTAAAGGCGGTTTTAACTCCGCTTCATTTTCTACCAGCTCACCTCATTGTTTTGTGCAAGAACAAACAGTAGTGTATACCTACATTAACAGTAATAAAGTAAGCGTTTATGAGGAACTTCTTCTAAATGCAGACGATTAAACTTAATTATGAAATGCTTTGTATATCGATGGAAGATACAATAAATATTAATGAATAAAATATAAGCTTTTATTGTTTTATTTATATTTAGTAAATATCATCTATATTATTATGCACAGTATGTTCTGTTAAAACTTCACATATCTACTATTTAATTACATTAAAAAAAATACAGGTACAAGACCATCGAAAGGGTGGATGATCGGACGCCATGACATCGGAACCTTGGAAATAGATTTCTATTTGTACCCTTTGGGCGAAACTATAAATACAAATGAACAAAAAAAAACCCAACGCAACTACTTTCAAAAGGAGGTCTAAAACTTTTCACAAACTTGGAAACTGGAGTGAGATAAAATATTGAATAGACTGCATTGAAACAGACATTTTAAGGCCGGCGTGATCGACCTGATCCGATTTGTCTATCTTTTTTATTGATATTTTAATGAATCTAAATATAGATTTGACCACCGATGACTCGAACACTACCATCCCTATGCCTAGTAAAAATAAATTAAAAAAATATATCAAAATTAATAAACTCATCAAAAAATGTCACAAATTTTTAAAAACAAAAAATATATATAAAAAGTATAATAATATCTGTAGAGAGAAAATAGCAATTAAAACAAAAATGATATAATACTGTCAAGAAATGAATGTATTAAAAAATGACTATGAGGCCGATGTTAGCTCACTGCAGTCTGAGATTGAAAATCTAAAGTATAGCCTGGAAATATTAACATCTAAATACAGTACTGCTCAGAAAGAAATCGCTGAACATATATCTGCCATGGATGACCTGGTGAAACTTAGCAGCAATAACCTAGAGCGTTAAATATCAAAATTGTGAATGCCACCTTTCAGCTTCAGGTCCAACAGGGCAGATAGATACTAACTTAACTAGTGAATCCCTTACTCGGCCGGCGGGGACTCACACCGACCTTAAATATTATAATGTACCTGCACAGTCTATATCTATTCCTGACAAAAAAAAATATTTAAAAATTTACAGTGATGAGTTAGGAAAATATATGGGTGTATTATTAAATGATTTTTGTGTGGGACAGAGAGTAATCAATCACTGCATGCCCGGAGCCACTTATAATCAAATATTAAATAGCATTCTGAGTGAGGCTCACTGTCCCAACACAACTATTATTTTATTAATTGGGAGAAGGGGTAATGTAAACAAACATTTAATGGAAAATATTTTTAATAAATTGTCTCAACTAAATATAAATAAAATTCTATTGTTTACACTACCTTATTTAGCTGAGTTGCCCCAGGAAAATAGGTTAAGATATGATATTAATAATCTAATGCATACATTAACTACTTGTAAATACTTAAATGTAAATAAAAAAAAAAGTAACAAAATTGATGTTATTGACATAAATAATTTATGGAAAAATTATAATTATATGTTGACATATAGTAGGCTGAGCCTACCATATTTTTTTAAACGACAGATAGCATCTGTGCTATCTTACCATATACAAACTGACATAGCCAATAATCTGGTTATATTGACATCTGCTCCTACTGAGCAAAATTATAATATGACAATTTGTGACGTGGAATCCGTTCCAAATGATAATTTAAATTAATAATTAAGACAACAGAGGATACCTCTAGCATATTAATAACCCATGACATTAAATCAAATAAATGTTATAATAATTTGCTAAAGAATGCCCAAAGTTGTAAAAAATCGAATACTGTAAACCTGGTGCACCAGAATATACAGGGCATGCTAGGTAAAGATCTAGAACTGGAGTTATTTATGAATGGTGAAAATATTAGTATTTTATGTTTAACAGAACACTGGCTTTCTATTTCCCAGTCCATATTTAACTTCAGAGGTCACCAGGTAGCTAGTATGTTGGGGTGCTACAGTCGGTGACCTCCGCGCGGTGCACCCTTTTTTTTTTTTTTTTTTTTTTTTTTTTTTTTTTTTTTTTTTTTTTGGCGCTGGGAAATACGTTTACGTATCCCGTCACCCGAAGGTGGCGGGTATGTGGGACTCGCTGACTGCGAAGTCAGAATACCCACTAAAACCCAGCGGTGCCCTCTTCGTCGTACAAGGACGCCACGGGATCACGGTTGCATGCCACCGTGACGCCCCGACGGTTGGCTCGCCTACGCGGGCTGCCCTCGGTCATAGAGCGCTCGCGGGCACCGTGAGCGCTCTATCTCCGCTGCACCAGAGACCGGCGAACGGGGAAAACTGCGGCAGGTCATGATGACATGGCCGCAGTCTCCTCCGTTGACTGATGCGAACTTTGGGGAGCGGTCGGAGCCTTAGCGACCGCTCTAACCCTCGATTTTGGGGGGCGGCATTCCCGTCCTCCCATAATGTGCGACGCCGGTTTGCCGGCATCAGCGCAAACGGCGCAGCGCAGTGCCCCGGTGCAGTTACGGGCAATGTGGCCCTCCACGCCGCACCGGAAACACGCGCCTCTGCGGTCGACCGCAGCCGGACAAGTCTAGCGAGTGTGCCCGATACCCATGCACTTATAGCAGCGCATGGGGCGCTGCTCCAAAACCTGGACTCTGGCCGAACTCCAGCCGACCAAGAGTCGCCCTGCCTCGGCCAGGGCCTTTGCGACTGGGATCGGGCATCGCACCACAGTGCAGCCCAACCCACCCGGTCCGACCGCGATTGCGCCGACTTTAACAGAGCCGACGTCGCACTTGCCAGCCTGCGCTGCCGCAGCGGCCACCATCTCGCAGCTGACTGAGTCGTCCAGCCCAGAAACTCGCAGACTCGCGAGTTTCATGGGTTGGACCACCCTCGCCATTTCGCCCAATGCAGTCTGCATCGCCTCCGCCAGGCGTCCCGCCGCTTCCGGGGTCTGCCCCTTCGGCAGCTCCAACAATCTGGCCCCAGTCGCGGCGCGCCGCAGCTTGAGCCCACCGACGATGCCGAGTTCGGCCAGATCTATCGTATCTGCCGCCTGCTTGAGCAGGTGGCAGTACGTGACGCCCTTGCTCTCGGCGTACTCGTCAAGCGTGACGAGCACTGCCGGAGAGCGGGGGGCAGCCAGCTTAGGCTTTTTGGCCCTCTTCTTCTTTTTCGCCGGCGGCTGCGGCTGCGGTCTCTTCGGGGCCGGAGTGGCGGCGGCGGCGGCAGCGTAGCTCTTAGGCGCCGTCTTCTTTTTCCGCTTGGCGACGGTAGTCCACTCACCGTCGCCAGCCTGGACTTCGGGAACCGACTCCTCGATCACATGTGTGCGTCTTTTCCGCACTGGAGCGGGGGTGGCGCTAGAAGACGGCGCCTTCTGTGTCGTCCCCGCCTTCTTCTTCTTGTCCGCTGCAAGCGGAGGACGGAGCGTCTTCGCCGGCAGGAGGCGGTCTTCAAGGCCGGCGAAGCGGGCGTCGATCATCCGCCCCACCGACGATAACACCGTCGCACTCACCTCCTCAACGAGGCCCTCTATTGCTCTCGGTAGACAGGTGGGAGCGATTTGCTGAGAGCGCTGCCCTCGAAGCTCCACCACCTGTCTACGGAGGTCGTCCATGTCGCATCTCAGGCGGGAGTTTTCCGCCTGGAGCCGACGCACCTCTTCCGAGGCTGTCCTCTCCCTGAGGGCCTCTACCACTATCTTTAACGAGGCCGCCGCATCCTGCAGGGTACGCACGAACGTCTCCTTCAGGTTGGACGACCTCGTCGCCACCTGACATATCAGGTCCACATCTGTGGCCGCCTGATCCACTAGAGCATCGGCCGTCCGCGGGTCTCCAACGTCGACGACCAATGCTCTGCGCGCCTCTTCGGCCGCACGCGCCTGCTCCAGGATGGCCTTCTCGGCCTCGGTACAGGTCCCGTCCCGCCTAACTATACGCTTCTTGCATCCGGCGAGGATCAAGCCCCCCCCGCCGGACGACCCCAGATCTCCGTGTGGCCGCTTGCCCCTCCTACCACCATCACTGGCTGTCGCCGCCGAACTATAATCGTCTGAGTCGACGGTAGCCGACTCCTCTCCCGCATCCTTCTTTCTGTAGAGTTTCAGAGTAATAGGTTCCATATTAAGTCCCACGAGTATGGGGGAAAGACGGTCCGCCCAGGCAGTGCCCCCTGTACCTGGGTAAGCCTAGCGTAACTCGTCGCGGGTGTCGGCCGGTACCCGGACGAGGATCGCAGTCGAGACTGATCCACCCGTCAGCCATGCATCCCCTCGCGCTGCGTCGCCGCTTAGGATTCGGGGTAATTTTTTATAGAGGTTTTCTTCCTCGCGGTCCGGCCGGTTAAGGCAAGACCCTCGGTCACGCACGTAGCCGCGAGACATGACCACGACACCACGTAGCGGGATTACGAGAGGACGGTGAACGACTAGGGGAAGCCTAGCCGTTCTGTCTGACGACAGTGTGAGTGCACGTCAGACCCGTCCGCCTCCGTTGCTTCACCGCGCGCGAGCGCAGTGGCACCGGAGCCCCCGTGGAGACGAATGTCCCCAATACGCCATGCGGCCGCTCAACGGGGCAACTCTGCGTAACAGAGAAGTCCCCGGAGCGCTGAATCGCATACTCGGCGTTCCCCCGAGTCGGTCGTTAGCCGTAGGCAGCAGCAGTTCCGCAATCGCAACTGTGTAGCTGCTGCTGCCTACGTTTCCAGGGTGCACCACGCGGAGGTCACCGACTGTAGCACCCCGCGCGGTGCACCCTGGAAACGTAGGCAGCAGCAGCTGCACAGTTGCGATTGCGGAACTGCTGCTGCCTACGGCTAACGACCGACTCGGGGGGACGCCGGGTATGCGATTCAGCGCTCCGGGGACTCCTCTGTTACGCAGAGTTGCCCCGTTGAGCGGCCGCATGGCGTCAAGGGGACAGTCGTCTCCTCGGGGGCTCCGGTGCCACCGCGCTCGCGCGTGGTGAAGCAACGGAGAATGGACGGGTCTGATGTGCACTCAACTGCCTTCAGACAGAACGGCTAGGCTTGTCTTAGTCGTTCACCGTCCTCTCGTAATCTCGCTACGTGGTGTCGTGGTCATGTCTCGCGGCCACGTGCGGGACCGAGGGTCTTGCCTTAACCGGCCGGACCGCGAGGAAAAAAACCTCTATAAAAAATCACCCCGAATCCCAAGCGGCGACGCAGCGCGAGAGGATGCATGGCTGACGGGTGGATCAGTCTCGACTGCGATCCTCGTCCGGGTACCGGCCGACACCCGCGACGAGTTACGCTAGGCTTACCCAGGTACAGGGGGCACTGCCTGGGTGGACCGTCTTTCCCCCATACTCGTGGGAACAAAAATGGAAGATTTAAATTTAAAATTTTGTAGAAGCAAGGATGTGGACGGGGAGTCGACTGCCATCGACTCCGACGACTACAGTTCGGCAGCGACGGCTGGTGAGATCAACTGTGACCAAACGAGGAGTGGCAAGCGGTTCCGCAGCAGTCCGCGGTCGACCGGCGAGGCGAGCGTGATCCTCGACGGGTGTAAAAAGCGCATTTTAATGCGGGAGGAGCCCTGTACCGAGGCGGATCGAGCCATGGAGGAGCAGGTGCGAGCGGCCGAGGAGGGGCGCAGGGCATTAGGTTTTGACACCGGCGACCCGCGCACAGCTGACGCTCTGATGAAGCAGGCCAACGCTGAATTGGAGTTGATTTGTGAGGTGGCGACGAAGTCGTCTAACCTCAAGGGCACATTCCAACGTGCCCTGAAGGATGCGGCGGCCTCCATGAGGTCTATAGCGGAAGCCCTCAGCGAGCGGTCGGCCTCAAACGAGGTGCGTAAACTCCAACGGGAGAACGCCCGTCTGAGGTCGGAGATGGCCGAGCTTAGGCAACATGTTGCCGAACCCCGACAGGATCGTGAGAGAAGCTCTCCTCTCTTGCCCTTACCGGCCGGCAGAGAGGACATCGAGGAGCGGATGACGGCCTCCATCTCGGGGACTGTCCAGCGCATAATAGATGCGCGCTTCGCCGGCCTTGAAGACCGCCTCCTGCCGGCGAAGACGCTCCGTCCACCGCTCGCGGCGGACAGACGGAAGGAGAAGACGACGCAGAAGGCGCCGTCTTCTAACGCAAAGCCCGCTCCGGCTAGTAGAAGGCGAACGCATGCGAGCGAGGTGTCGGCACCCGCAGTCCAGACTGGCGACGGGGGTGGTCTACCGTCGCCAAGCGGAAGAAAAAGAAGGCGCCGAAGAGCTACGCTGCCGCTGCCGCCGCCACTCCGGCCCCAAAGGGACCGCAGCAGCAACCGCCGGCGAAGAAAAAGAGGAAGGCCAAAAAGCCTAAGCTGGCTGCCCCCCGCTCTCCGGCAGTGCTCGTCACGCTTGACGAGTACGCCGTGAGTAAGGGCGTCACGTACTGCCACCTGCTCAAGCGGGCGGCAGATACGATAGATCTGGCCGAACTCGGCATCGTCGGCGGCCTCAAGCTGCGGCGCGCCGCGACCGGGGCCAGGTTACTGGAGCTGCCGAAGGGGCAGACCCCGGAAGTGGCGGGACGCCTGGCGGAGGCGATGCAGTCTGCATTGGGCGAAATGGCGAGGGTGGTCCAACCCATGAAGCTCGCGAGTCTGCGAGTTTCTGGGCTGGACGACTCAATCAGCTGCGAGATGGTGGCCGCTGCGGCAGCGCAGGCTGGCAAGTGCGACGTCGGCTCTGTTAAAGTGGGCGCAATCGCGGTCGGACCGGGTGGGTTAGGCTGCACTGTGGTGCGATGCCCGATCCCAGTCGCAAAGGCCCTGGCCGAGGCAGGGCGACTCTTGGTCGGCTGGAGTTCGGCCAGGGTCCAGGTTTTGGAGCAGCGCCCCATGCGCTGCTATAAGTGCATGGGTATCGGGCACACTCGCCCGACTTGTCCGGCTGCGGTCGACCGCAGAGGCGCGTGTTTCCGGTGCGGCGTGGAGGGCCACATTGCCCGTAACTGCACCGGGGCACTGCGCTGATGCCGGCAAACCGCCGTCGCACATTATGGGAGGACGGGAGTGCCGCCCCCCAAAATCGAGGGTTAGAGCGGTCGCTAAGGCTCCGACCGCTCCCCAAAGTTCGCATCAGTCAACGGAGGAGACTGCGGGCATGTCATCATGACCTGCCGCAGTTTTCCCCGTTCGCCGGTCTCTGGTGCAGCGGAGATAGAGCGCTCACGGTGCCCGCGAGCGCTCTATGACCGAGGGCGGCCCGCGTAGGCGAGCCAACCGTCGGGGCGTCACGATGGCATGCAACCGTGATCCCGTGGCGTCCTTGTACGACGAAGAGGGCACCGCTGGGTTTTAGTGGGTATTCTGACTTCGCAGTCAGCGAGTCCCACATACCCGTCACCTTCGGGCGGCGAGATACGTAAACGTATTTCCCAGCGTCAAAAAAAAAAAAAAAAAAAAGGTAGCTAGTATGTTCAACAGAGAAAAAGCTATACGCGGTGGCTCTTTAATAATTATAAGTAAACTTTTTAAATATAAAGAACGTAAAGACATTGTGAGCCTCTCTGTTGAGCAAACTATTGAACTAGCCTGCGTAGAGCTTGAACACTTCATTGTTGTATGCGTATACAGACCTCCTAGTGGGTTATATGAGTACTTTGAGAAAGTATTGGAAGAAGTTTTGTTAAAATTAAATAATTCCAATAAGGTTATTGCTGTATGTGGGGATTTTAATATTGATTTATTACATAATTCTAATATAAGTCTCAGATTTAAATCTATGCTTCTATCATATAACCTACATAACTTATTTACTGAACCCACTAGAATCACTGCTACCAGTGCTACATGTATTGACAACATATTTACAAATTGTAAACCTTATTATAAAGCTATTATTAATAAGTTAAGCTCAGACCATTGTGGCCAGTTAGCTTCCTTTTCTTACTCTTTAAATACCAACAAAAATACATACTTTAAAAAAGACTTTTGTACCTATAAGTACTACACGTATGGAGAAGTTTAGATGTGGTATTGTGGCAAAACTTCCTTATTTATCATACATCAATGATCCCAATTACTTATATAACTCTTTATTTAAATTAGTAAAAACTGAATTTTCTACAATATTTACTTCTAAAACAGTCAGTTCAGGGGGTCTCATATATAAGAGCAGACAAAGGCTTTATGAATTGTACAGTGCAAAAGCCTATAATCATAGTGTATCGTTTGCTTCTTTTGTAAGTGCCTACTCAAAAATGTTTAGAAGAGTATGTTCCATGGCTAAATCCTTGTATATTAAAGACAAAATAAGAAATGCACATAATAAAATCAAAATGACATGGAACATAATTGCTTGTGAAAGTGGAAGAGTCGCAGATCCCAGCTTCGATTTTAAGTTAAATATTAATAATAATTTTGTTACCTCAGACCGAGAAGTTGCATCTGAGTTTGAAAAATTTTTCACTGACATTCCACTTTCAACAACGCAATCACTTAATACATCTCCATGTATTGCCGAATCTTTGCTAAAGAAAAACGTTAAAGAATGTAATGTAATATTTACATTTAAGCCCGTAAACCCCAAAGATATAATAGTAGCCTTCAGAAGCTTGGACGTCAAGAAAACAGCTGATCTATGGGGTTTATCTGTAAAAGTTGTTAGTTCCATAATTGATGTCGTTGCACCTCATCTAGCTACTATATTTAATGGCTGTATAGAACATGGTGTGTTTCCTGATCTAATGAAACACAGTAAAGTAATTCCTATTTTTAAATCAGGCAGTACCCTAGACCCTAATAATTTTAGACCTATTTCAGTACTGCCAACATTTAGTAAAATTTTTGAAAAAATTATACTCGGGCAAATGTTATCATATTTTAATGCACACAATCTACTACATAAGAAACAGTTTGGTTTTACAAAAGGTCGCTCCACAGCAGATGCTAGTGTTGAGCTAATTAAAAATGTTTTTGAGGCATGGGAAAGGTCGCAGGATGCTCTTGGGATATTCTGTGACTTATCTAAGGCCTTTGATTGTGTGCATCACGAGACGTTGATCAGGAAACTGCATCATTATGGGATTAGAAATAAGGCACTCAACCTCCTGAATTCCTATTTGAGTAATAGAATACAGAGGGTTGATGTAAATGGTAAGAGATCTCCTGGGGCTCCTCTAGATATGGGGGTTCCACAAGGCTCTATTCTTGGGCCATTTCTCTTCCTTATTTACATAAATGATCACCCATTTTTTGTACAGGACAAACATGAGATAGTATTGTTCGCTGATGACACTTCACTTATTTTTAAGGTAAAACGTAATTTACCTATGTATGACGATATAAACGATGCTCTCTCAAAGGTTGTCTATTGGTTTGATTCGAATAATTTACTATTAAATAACAAAAAAACAAAATTAATAAAATTCACGACACCTAATGTTAAACTTGTTGATAATGGTGTAGAATTAGGAGGGGAAATGTTAAAACCGGTAAAATCCACTAAATGCCTAGGTTTAACTATAGATTCGAAATTGCAGTGGGATCTCCATGTTGAGGGATTAGCGAATAGGCTCAGCTCTGCAGCGTTCGCGGTAAAAAAATTAGACTTATTACTGACGTAGATACAGCTCGCGTAGTATATTTTAGTTATTTTCATAGTATTATGTCCTATGGAATCTTATTATGGGGAAATGCAGCTACGGTTAATACAGTTTTTGTCCTGCAGAAAAGAGCTATTCGTGCAATTTATAGTTTAGGCCCTAGAGTATCATTAAGAGATAAATTTAAAGAAATAAAAATATTGACTGTTGCTTCTCAATATGTGTACGAAAATTTTATGTATGTTCATAAAAATATACACGAATTTCCCAGGAATTGCGACATGCATAGCATTAATACTAGGAACAAACATAAACTTGTAATGCCTGTAACTCGCTTACGCCGAGTCAGTAATTATTTTTATGGACAATGTATACGCTTATACAACAGGCTCCCAGAAAACGTTCAAAAAGCTTCTATTGCTAAATTTAAAAAAATTGTGAAAGAACGTTTGTGTACTAAAGGATACTATTCGATAAACGATTTTCTAGAAGATAGTACGCCTTGGGAATGATGTGATCGCCACCAGGCTATTTCAACTTACAGAGAATTATTGTTAATTTCAATTTACATTAGAAAAAAAAAAAAACATTACGTTAAAAAAAATATTAGTCCCGCTGAGTTTCTTTCGCCAGTTCTTCTCAGGTCAGAGGCTTCTTCTTTCCGAACTGGTGGTAGACTCATGACGTTCAGTGAATAATTGTAATAATTTTATGCTGAATAAAATATTTTGACTTTGACTTTGACTTTGAATCATAGCTAAGTTTATTTCGAACACTAGAGAACCCAGTCAGAAACAGAATGACACGTACTGAACCAACATCAAAAAGTTACAGGCCCTCGATTGGAAAACGTGCCATTAGAAGTTTGTACACAAAACGAGATATGAATTTCGAGACAATAACTCCGAAAGGCGATCCACTCAACAACCGGTCGCCCGTCTCCGTCCGCCCGGAGTTCGGCTGCAATTAAGCACACAAAGCTGACGGACGCAGCACGGCGCCGGACCGGATAATTATGTTGACGAGCGCCACATTTTAGGTGTCTTAATGTGTTTCCTCGCAAGCGGAGTAGCGGGACAAACATAACGATCCCTTTTTGTTTGAGCTCAATGAGAACCTTTTAAAAAATATTTTGTGAAGAACTCTAGAACGGACGGATCGCTCCGAGCTTTTGCAAACATTGTTACTTCGTTAATGAGACTTCGAGCTGTTTTCCATTGCGTATTCATAGCGAGTGCTTAATAACTATCAACGCGCGCTGGCGTTGATGGTTGCTGTTGAGTTCGTGTGAGTGAGAGTTATGTATTGCAGCCTAACTTATGAGGTTGGGGGCTTCTTACCCTATGAAGCCCAAGTGGTGCAGTGACGCCGGTAAAACGCTGCCACACCAAAAGCTAAATGTTCTGTATTTCTAAGGCCCGAGTGTAACTGTCACATTTCTAGAAGCGTCCTAAGCGGATTATATGGAAAATAATTTCGCGATAGTATTTGTCTTTTCTTCTTTTTTTATTGATGAAATAAAGAGTAACTGTTTTCTCAAGATATCCTTTAAGATTTTCTTGCTGATTCCTAGCCTACACTTAGTACTTTAGCCACTGCTAATACGTGTTCAAACAAGCGGACAGATAGACGTACCTTTGTAAAAATTATATATACATGTATAGGTACATTTAATGTTATTTGAAACTCATCATCCATACTCAATTCGTTTCTTACGTGGGTGTATTAAAAATTTCGAATTAAGTATTATCAGGGCTTTAGATTACTAAATGAAAATTAAAAGTAATTTGTAACTCTTCTACTTATTAAATGCATGCATACATTACATAAATAAATGACTAAATACAGTATCACAAAATAAAGTCAAGAACACTGAAGGACGAAGTTCACACGCGCACGCATCATTGAAAATATCTGCAATAATAAAGAGGATTGCAAATATGAAATCTTTAATAAAATGAAACACAGCGGAGACAGTATTGCTCACATATTAACAGTGGTGTCCGCAAAAAGTGAATACATTAATTCGCATTGATTTTGACAGCAATCAAATATATCCGTCGCGCGGCCGCTCCGCTGATAGCGGCACTAAATTATTACGAGCGATATTAATCCGAGCACTCGACCGGGATTTACATTCGCAATTTATATTAAAAACAATAATTACCGTAGTTTATAAAATATCATTATCTGCGTGTGAGCGGAAGTTATTACGGAACGAATCGATTGATTAACTTTGTGATAAATTCATTTACATTGTATTACTGTGAGGTCTGTAACGTCAGCGAAATGAGTCTTGATAACAAATAATACAAAATATATTATTGCAACTAATAGTAAACCTTCTACAGACCGCATTGTAAGATTTCACATTCCATTTAATCCATCCATAAGGTTGCTTGTAAGAGATCACTTTTAGTGATAAGGCCGCCCTTGCACCATTTTCTTTTTAAATATTGTATTTTTAATTATTTTATCTATACTTTTATGTTAAATAGTGTTTATTTATCTATATATCTAAGATACTGTAAAATTTCAAAACTGAAACTGAACATCGTACAGATTTTTCATTATATAAAAAAATTAAATTGACATCTCTGAAGTCTAAATAAAATCTGTAACATTAATCTGAGTATATTTAAGGTGTGATGTAAAATCTTTTATAGATATATGTATATAATGAACCAACAGAAACTAGCTAGCTAGATGTATATAAATATATTAACGTCACTCAAAAAATCGCAGTAGACAAAAAATCTTAAATACTACGTGCTCTCCTAACTGCGGCACTACTTGTCTGTACATATCACGCATGTTTATCAGTTAGCACTGACGATAATAGACAGGTTTGATTAGTTAAACAAATAAATAAAAGATAAAATTAAATGAATTGGCTCGTCAGAGAGACACGCTGTTGCAAACTACTCGTATTAAAATACAATTTGCTTGAGAACTCATACTCGTAAAACTAATAATAACTTTAAAAAGCTATTACTCATAATTGTCTCAAGTGAAGAGGCTTTAGGTGGATATAAATCTTGTTTAAAATTAACAGAATTGTAATAAAATATTCTCCAAGAAATTTCAATTTATATTCAAATATATATACAATTAACTAGAATTACTCTTTAAAATATTTTTTATACAATTTTAACTTGTATGACTTCTCTCCAGGATTTTTGAAGAGCTTCAAATTTTTAGTACATTATTTATGTGGATTGCTCTTATTGTTAATCTTAAGTGAGGGTATAGAGGAGTAGATCTTTGAGAATAAATATTTCAGTATATTGGTATATCCAATATGTCAGTATAATATGAAATATTTATATATAAACGACATATTTTCGTACAACATAATCGCTGAGCGGTAATTACCGCCGGATCACGACCGCCTCGCACCTCGCAGCGTGCTCCTGAAGTTTGTATAATAACGCTGTCAACACCCGCACGAGGCTTCGCCTCTGTTTACCTGTTTTATCGTGAAAATATGACACTGGCTGTGTTCTACCGTTTTATGGCATTTAATATATTATTCTGTGTAATAGTCGATCTTCATCGCTCGTGTTCCAGTTTTGTCTGTTATTTTTCATGTTTCATCTTCTCATTGTATGTCCAATTGAGTAATTTTATGGTACAGCACATCTCTCCTTGATATCTTTAAAAGTTAGTTCTTCAATTTATATAGCTTACGTTTTGTTGAACAGTGGCAGTACAAATGTGATGATATACGATCTACAGCCTTGTATCAGGATACCAAACTAAATTATTTTATAATTATTAATTTTTTTTTAATCGAAGATTTTTAGCTACTCACCACGCTCACAAAAGAACAACCGGCTTGACTTCATTATATCAATGTACGTAAGATACATTTGCACCAGTTTCACAATATCATAATGTCTATCAATACTTAGTGTAACTCGTCAACATTGCTTGCTTCCTCGGATTATATTTCGGATTAACACCTGCTTGAACTGGCTCAGTATTAACGACTTATCTGTTCAGAGTTCAATGATAGTTTAGTTATACTATCGATGTTCTTGTAACCTGATATTATTATTATGATTATTAGTTATAATAAAGTCGGTTTACGGACGATAATTTTACATGATAACGTCATAAGAAAGCATTGAAAAAAAAGTTGTATACTTTATCTTTATTTTGTATAATACAAAGAATGAGTTAATTCAATTAATTACATTTTTTTTCGATAAATTAACATTTATTTGCACTCGTTAAATCAAATATTTTATTACTTAAACTACACAGATTAATTACAAGTAACAATGTGCTATTAACAATTTATTTACAACTTATATACATGTGTGATATATAAGATCCTCCAATCTGCGTTATTGTTTTTCATTTACAAGCCGAACGCTCAGGTTGATTGTGCCTCTCTATTGCTTGTCCCGCGCTCTCCCTCGCGACACGTGACACTTCTTCGTGCGTGCAGCCGGCATTCATCGATTTACAAGACGTTATCACGTCAAAAATATTTTATATTAAATGCTCGTACTTGCATTTTAATTATAGAAAAATTAAAATAAGCATGTAATGTATGTCGTTCAATGTATTGTTTGACCGGGTCTTACCGGATATATTCGTATGAAAAATAAAAAATACAAATATGTGGTATTAATATTACACTAAATAATTCCAATATAATATTATTTTATTTGAAATGGTAAAAAGATATTTTCAAAGTCTGATATAAATTATAATTTGTAGTCAAACTTGCCATTGAATAGGGAGAAACCTAATATCGAAAACGATCAATCGAATGAAGGACAGCTGGTTTGATTTTGTATCATTAAAAATGTACGAGATTATATTTATAGTAGCGATGTGCCGCAGCTTTTTTTGCATAGAGGAATATATATACAAAGATGTGATTAAGAAAAAAACGACAAATTGTTTTCTTATTGTAAAAACCCCAACGCATGTATCTTATGTCTGTTTATGCTTACTATTGTATTGTATACACATTTGTATTAATGAATACAGAATGAAAAGCCAAAATGATAACGACTCATGGTCTTAGTTAAATAGTCAGTCAGTCAATTAATAAGGATAATTTTTTTTACAAGTATAGATTAAAAGAACAACACGAAAGCGGTTGTTTAGCTCCTAAGGTGACTTATCGCGTAATAGATTGCCCGTACATTATTTAAAGAATGTCGCTACAAACAAAAACGTAACCTTTATTACACGGGATAAGGGTAAAAGCTTAAGGGTAAGCGTATGTTCCGACTGGCGACGTAGTTCGTAGTAAGGTAGCGCGGATATATTCTTGTAATGCATAATTACCAATAACAACTACAAATAAAAATTATATAACGCGTAAACTTCAACAAAAGTCGGTATGCATACACTCGTAATGGAAATCCATTTATATTGCCCTGGTGGCATCTGTGCCTTGTCAAATCCAAAAAAAAATCGAGAAATGTCGAACGAGTCAACCTGTAAAATAATGTAAGTAAGGTAAGTAATTTATTGTATATAATTTTTTTAGAAGAGCTAGAAAAATAGTTAGCGTTGATTAGAATTAAATTGTACAGAGATATTAAGAAATACAAAAAAAAAAATGTCACGACGACGAGCCTAAAGGTATTTATTAATCACATGTCAAGTTTACCCTTCACTCGGTAATGTTGCATTTGAACATGCGCTCAACCTTATGTTAACTAATTTGCAGCAAGAATAAAAACTTGGGTCACTTATTTACAAATATTAGAGGAGCTCAGCGCGACGCGATAAGAAAAACTCATCTACTACCATTGTTTGTGGAACATTCGGAGTTATTATTTATTTATTTGGTTAGGATGGCTGCTTAATGAACCTTTTTGTTCGTTGCTAATGTTTAATTATGTAGATCTGGTCTGGCGGTTTTCGGCCTTGGATTTCCATCGGCTTATAATGTATAAACAACTGTTAATATAAATAGTGTAATGGCTTTTCTGTAGCGTTTTAATATATTGTTTTACGGCTAACAGAAACGACTGCGGAATAACAAATGATAACACCATCTTAAGCGAGGCGATCGTGTGTATTCGTTTACATTATTAAATATCTCGTAATATTGACGTTGCACTAGTTGTACATTTAAAACTTTCAAATTGAATTCAGCTCAAACGACCGAATGTTTAAATTCGAAATCCTGATCTGCCTCTCTATCAGCATTCGTGTTTTTATTTCAATCAGAAAAGATATTTCTGGCAAAGCTGGCGGGGCTCGCTGCTCGCTGTCTATTCCCAGTCGGTAAATATTCAAAGGGTTGCGAACTAGCGAGCGGACTTGTTGCGACGTCCTCTATTACTTATTTACCGTCGAGAATGTTCCGACGAGCCGGTCGAATACACGACTATTTACTATTTTAAAATAAACGTATTTACTTTAAAGTGTGCATTCTTTTGTAAGCTTTTGATTAGAAAACACCTTTACTGCATTTTAACTGTCATGTATTGAAAAGTATGTTATAAGAGTAGTCCACGCCCCACTCACTTACCGGTTTTAATTCGCATAAGTGTAAATAAAGGGAGATGCGTCTTTCATAGCGTCGTGAGATTAGAACCGGTAGCGGCGAACAAAGGAGATGATCATCACAGGAACAGTATGATTGCTGCGTAATGAGTGCGTGTGGGCGCAGATTACGAGGTTGCTGCAGTTCGAGTGCGTCGCGACGTGTCAACCACCCGCCGGAGCGCGTGGCCGCGCAGCGAGCGACCTCCGATCGGCTTGGGATTGAAATTCACATTAAAGAAGAAGATAAAGACAGTGAGATGAGATGCGAGTAATGCTTATACATAAGAAATGAAGTAGCGCCATAAAATCGCTGGTGGTATAAAAGTCGCAAAGTAGAAGAAAAATGCGTCTGCTCTTTTTGACCGTCTATTTTATTATAAACTAATAATTGAAATATTGTAAAGGATTAAATAGCGAGTGAATTATTAAAATGAATATTATGGAAATATGAAAATGATTGAAAAGAAAAAGTAATGGCCAGAAAGTTGATTGATTAGGTTTAGAGAAATTACTTAAATAAATTCAACAATTATTGTAAGAGTAGATGAACGCAAGTCTAAAAGAAACAACTAACTAAAAAGTACTGTCATATATACAACTCTTATAGCATATTATTTAGATATTTGTTTGAAATATTTTGGAGTACTCACGAATTTCTCTCTATTAGAAAATAAGTTAATGCGTTGCCGAATCGCGGAGTTCGTGGACACGGTGCTGACTCGTCTTTTGTAAGCGGCGTCGACTTCGATACAGTGCGAACAATGCGTGCACTCTATCTGGAGCACTCGCTCTCCTGCTGCTAATATCTGGCGCTCGCTCAAAGGCTTTGAGTAAGCCTCGAGTGAAGCCACGCTACACTGCGCCGCATCGAACAGCATTTAGAGCGAGGAAAGACTAATTAGACTACCAAATAGAACCGTAGACTATCCCTCGTGATGCTTTATGTAAAATATATCGTGATCCTAAACTTTTTATATGTTTTATACAAAATTCAAAAATCAAAATCAAAATTGAAAACAACTTTATTCAAATATGACCCACGAGCACCCTCGAATCGTCATTTTACAAATTAACACTTTAAAGTGATTATTATTTTGTAAAAGTAAAGCTACCACCGATCAATTAGTGATATAAATTTGTGGAATATTTACGTACCTACAAAATTTAATGTTTCGTTTTGCACTTCATCAAGTAAACAGTGAACTTTATTTTAGTTAATTTAATAATTCATCAACATTATTATTTTTTTAATAATAATTTATTAACATATTATAAGTACTTACAAATCGCTCTTTACAAAAACAAATAATACTACTATAAACTCACGATACTATTGAAATGAATTAAATAAAACGAAATTAACGTTGACAATTATACTAATATAATTATGATGTGTTACAGCTATCAGTTTTCGTGCCCCTAAACGAGATTATTTGAATTTTAAATACCTAATTTATATAAGTTTAATAAAATAAAGAGATTAAAATATTTAAGATCGGGTAACAGGTTACCACTTCTGAGTGTGAGTGCGTGTCTATCTGTGTGTTTTTTTTTTTGTAAATGGAAGTTGCAGAGTGAGATTTAGATGTGAAGAATATTTTCTGCTTCCACATAATTCAAGTTCCGAATTCAATTTTTTACCACATGTAACATTGTTTAAAGGTAATGGATAGATATTAACTTTATTAACCTTATTTTAACTGTAATTATAAGAAAAAAATTGTTTTAACAAAATGGAAAATCCGACTGCGGTTAAAAAATCAAGGTGATAACTATAAAAAAAAGCGAAGCAGGCAGACGACATTTATTTATTGCATTTACGATTACGTCGCACGAGCTTTCTTCTAGTAAGAACAATTACTTCATTGGATCTAGTTAAAAGCGAGAATAACATTTGCAAATCAAAGACACCGGCGTGCAGCGTTCTTCACCTCCCTTCCCCTACCGTCCCACCTCACCCCGCAACCCTGTTTGTGCTACAACTGGCTTAAATATCTGAATATTTATCAGAATCTGAATATATGCGAAAAAATGACGTCGACATGTAAGATAAAACGAATGTAAAATAATTGACGTGTTCGAAGAAAATCACGACCGTACAGATTCATTAAGTTTCATTTTTTTATTGTACATGTACAATGCGTTTTTTTTTTCGGAATGTGTATAACTGTTAGCCCTAGCGGCCTTTACAGTGTCACCGGTGGCGGAGCGGAGTACTGAGGCCCAGCCGTGAAAATTGGAGTCCCCTAGTGGAGTTCAGACTGGACGTTCGTTCTAAGGGTGTCTCTTATCGAGATCACACCTCGGCTTTGAACGTTGCGTCGGAGTGATCGTACCTGCGTCCTGGGACCATAGGTACTTAATCGTTTTATTGTGATTCACGTGACAACCTTAGTCGTGTCACGAACATGAAACGGATTCCTTAACAAACATCGCTGTGTATGTTTTAAAATGAAGGAAAATCGTCATTTAAATATTATTTGATTCATTATAACATTTAATTTGGTAAAACATCAATTTCCTATAAGAGTTTCGCAGAAAACATTTTTTCCTAGTAAATAAATAATCTACATAGATATACTTAAAGCTCGAACAAATTGAATCAAAAGCTCGTTCATTTCGCGAAGTTTAAAATAAGCTTATTATAAAATTGTCTAAGTTGATCACAGGATAAAGAAATTATAGCAGCGTTGCTTCTAAAGTAAATTTATTTCTTTTTTATAATAATCGAAAAAAGCTTTATGATGCATTATAATTATGTTAAAAGTTTTATTTTGTTGAATGTGTCTAATTAGCTAAATACATTGATGACGAGTTAGCGCAGTGGTAATAGCAAATGTCTGCTAGCGGCCGTGGGTTCGATCCCATACGTGACTGTGCGTGGTCTGGTACTAATTTTGTTTGTTTCCCGACCTGCGATACAGGATTTATTTTATCATACTAGGGGCCGTTGTGTTAGCTGTTTATTTATTATTTATTGTAATTAAATAATATGATACGATACATATATACACCTAGAAAGGTCGAAAATATTTTGACAGTTAATATTTGACTTTAGATTTTCGTACACGCGAATCCAAGTAGTTATCAAGCAGTCGCTTTAAATGAAATAATGTAATGTAAACAAATAGGGGATTGAGTCGGTCGCGGTAAAGATTTATTTATTTAATTATTTTAAAGTATTGAAATATTAATTAAATCATAAAATATATTACACAAAAAGGTAGGTTCAGCATCAAAAATATCCTTTACCGGCCAACCTTAGGACGTACAAGAGAGCACGTTTATTCGTGTGCATAAAAATATCGGACATAAAAATATAATTTAACCCAAAAAATATACACACACATATAAAGAAGTGTACACTAACATACATACATAAATATATATATACACATACGTAGATGAATAATAATAAAAAAAAAACTGTAAAAACTGGTTATTGAAGAACTACAAAAAAAAAAGGAAATTAAAAAATTAATATATTTGAGAAAAAAATAAAGCCGGTCCCGGTTGTTATCACAGACACCTGATAGCGATTGTTACTCATGGTAGGGAAATTATCCGCCAACCCGCATTGGAGTAACGTTGCGGATCAATCTCCAACCCATCTCGCATATAGAGAAGATGTTACATGGTATTACCCAGTAATAGGACGTTTTAGTTCAGTTCAGAGAAATAAATTAAATTGCAAAATATTTTATTCGAAATGAGAAAGTCTATGAAATAATTAAATTCGCTGTAAAATTAAATTGAAGATTCAAGTAAAGCTCTCGACGAACTCCGCTTGAATTTCACGTATCATTAGACAGTTATTCTTAATGTTGTCTCCGTGAAGGTGTAGCGACACATAATGCGAATTTAGTACAAGCGAGTTCGGTCGCTGTCCTTGAACGGTCTTAAGCTAAACTGCCCTTTAAGACGGCTCTGCGGCTAAGAGCTCCTTTACGACTGCGATGGAACTCCGCGCCGGTAGTTACAGCTAGATCTTCTTATAAGACCGTAATGACCACTTAATAGGACCGAAATACTCTCGAGAAATCTCTAATAATATGCAACGAATAAAATGTCCGTTTGATCCATTTTATTTTGCAATCCCAAATGTTGTAACGTTTTAATTAACCTATATTTTGGTGACGTTATTAGCTACTAACTGCGTCTCGCGGATACACCTTCGTCAGTTCTAATCCCGTGGGAACATCAGGATAAAAAGTGGCCTGTGTGTTGTTTTAGATCTCTATTTTCGTACCAAGCATTTCTAAGCAATCTGTTCAGTAGTTATGCGTTAAAGAGTCAGAAACATCTGTCGAAACTATCGCATTTATAATATTTATGGGATCAAAACCTAAATACCGTTTAGTATTTTCTGATATTATTATTTTTGCAATAATAATGCAATCTTTACAATTTAGTATCTTAAGGTTTAACATTTAGCATATGTTGTAGAATTATAACTAAACAACAAGATTTTGAACATTTTATTTATGATCTAGAATATTTTACACACAGACACACACAGACACACACAGACACACACAGACACACACAGACACACACAGACACACACACACACACACACACACACACACACACATACACACAAACGCTCAGACCATAACAAACACCTGTATGGCCTATACTATACTATATTTGTGATGTCGAATTGAATTGAAGTCGAACCCGCGCTAGCGCATCAGCCAGTTTCTTTGACTATTATACCAACTAAAAATAATTATTTATGCAATGCTACGAATATTATAAATGCGAAAATATGTGAGTATGGATAGATGGATTTATGTTGCTCTTTCACGCAAAAACTACTGAACGGATTTATATGAAAATTTACAGTAATATAGCTTATACAGAAGAATAACACATACGCTACAATTTATAAAGATTTTGTGCAAAGCGGGTGTGGAAGTCCAAGTATTGAAGCGCTATCACCGAGTGCGCGACCCGAACGCCAGGGAGACACGTGAGGGCAGACGTCATTGACAGTTGTGTCCATTTAAAGTTTTTACTTATAGCTAATTCGGTTCTCGAAGCGATTTATTACTTAGTACAATAGGCATAATTATTATTTTCAGTAAGTACATTTTAAGTACAAATCTAGATTAGATTTTATTTTAATTTCAGAAGCTAGTATAAAATAAAGGTATAAATATCAGCAATGAATTCTAATAACGCTACTAATTCACATTCAACTAGCGCTGTCTCGAAAACAGAATGAATTCACGCTGAGTGGTAAGTAACGTAAGAATTTATTTGACTTTGATGTTCTCCCTCATCAAAACGAAGAATAATTTCATGAAAGCTAAGTGACTACTTAATACGTTCAGCAATAGGTGTCTCTCAAACACGTTAATATCAATATATACATATGAGTATGAAATCAAATATGCGTTCTAATATACCTAATAGTTATTAAAGTATTTCTTTTCTAATATGTTTTTTTATTCAGTAATTCAGCGAGTAAAGAACAGATTATTATTCTCGTAAGAACACTCAAATAAAACACTTATTTTTCAGAGAGAAGGTAGATTGCTTATTCACAATGGAAATTACATTAGTAAATTACATCTAAACAAATAAACACCACTAATTTCAGCACTTTTATACACAACTTATCTATAATAACTAATAACTACTTAATTCTTCCAGTAGTCAATAATAACTGGTAGCTAGCCAGAACATACTGTCACTTTTATAGGGCAACAAACCCGCCAGATAGATCACGACAAAGATGGCGACTGACCAGTCAGAATCAGGATTAATCATTCCGAGACATAGTCGCCATCTATGAAGTCTTCCGGTACTTTATTTCTATGAAACAAATCACAATAATAGTAATACCAAAGCCTTATAAAATCAAATATTATAATAATAATATTAGAAAGACAATTTTAAATGCTAACGAGTGCATTAAAATTACAAAAATACTTTTTTTTTTCAAGAGCGTCATATAATTTTAAAATATGTTACGTAAGAAGTGAATTAAGTAACATTTTCATTTTTAAATGTTTGTTAAAACGTTCCATTACTCGTATTTAGCAAACACTAATATGATAACCACATCGTGAAACATGATAAGTAAATTTTATACGCCATATTAAATTTAGGGTAACGTTATTTTATTTTTTCAATTCCAGTCAGCGACCCGTTTTATTTAGTATCCATAATTACCATCGGGGTGCATAATAAATGATTGCCCTACGTCTCTATCGTCTTTACCTACAAGAGTAAGGAGCCTTTGCGTAGCTAACATGGATTTGAAATTTTACCTCCTTCAGGTACCGATAACTGTTTTTAAATTCGTTTACAAGATTTAACCCATTTGTACCAACAACAATATTATTGAATATTTCTAAAAGTTTATCGTTTACTACATAAATTGAGTCAATAAAATTTTAATAAGGAAAGTAAATTTTAAGTAAGTCTAATTTAATTTGGAATTATTTTGCAACAATTAAAACCACTGCGGAACTGTCTATCCGTGCAGTTCAATTTGGTGCTTCATTACTCATTAGACTCGATCGTGTGTCTAATGTTATTTCACGCAATGTTGCCAGAGTTGTGTATGTGCGTGTGTGTGCATCTACTGATTGATATTATATCATTAACATAAGCTTGTGTCACTTCATATTGTTCATTTCGGCCGAGTCAGTCGTCGTTCTAATTGTGATATTAAGTGGCTGATATAGTTTAGTTTAAAGCTATACCCATTTATTTTTATTTATTTACTTAATTATAACTAATTAACCATTTATACTAATTTAAAAAAAAAAATGATCCACAAAATAACATTAAATAATAAAACAGGCAAAAAAAAACTTATGTCACAATATAACAATGTCAAATAACTTATAATTAAATGTCAAGTAAAATAAATATAATTATTAAAATGTCAAAGAATTAAAAATTAATAAAAAAAAACAAAACAAAAATATGTTGCTGATTGTCAGTTTTTATCGTACATACATCACGCATTCGATTCCTATATAAGTACAATATGTCGAAGGAGTAGATTTCCATTTTACTTTTCTGAGACATTTTTTTTAAAGAGTCAACTACTATTACTACTGCTACACCAGCCGTTGGATGTCCACTCCATAGGCCTCCTCCATGGTCTCTTCGCCACGGTCTCTTCCTCGCCACGCTTAGCACGTTGGCGAGCACAATGTATTGTGGAAGGATATGGTGACGCTGCTGTCCATCACCAGCCTGGTTGGTGTACAGTTGTTCGCACCATGATCTCCTTAGTCACCTTTTACGACTCATCGCCAAGAATAAGGTCAGGACTATTTTTGTCTGCACGGCAAAAAAAAAAGATAAATAGTCAAGTATTAATTAAATTCATCAAAGCTATTAAACATACTCTCGCTGATTTAAAATAAAATCATATCGATATTTCTGTTAGATTCTGTTTAATACTTTAAAAACAAAATTAATTCCGTCCAGTATGAACTTTCAAAACCTTAAACATTCTATGCGAATCAACATTACAAGTCAAAATATTGCTTAACATTAAGCTTCACTTCGTTATCATTCTACAGAACGGTTACAATATTTTCACACGTTTTCATAATAATTATTCGCAATCGTTATGATTATGACAGTCATATAGACGCGTCCCCGCTGCGTCGCGTCGCTCACTCTCGCGTCGCTGATGACATTTCCTCGTCGCAAACCTCGTTACGAGTGTTCGCGGTAGCGGCGCGCGGTGCGCGATTTAATTGTGACTTTATTCCTTTGCCGTTCTTTATTTCTACAGTTAGTGTCACATTGCCCTATAGTGCACAAATATAAAAATATATTTCTCCACTAAATCACTACTACAAAGTATAACCGACAACGTCCGGGCGTCTGTGTGTGTTCCGGAAACGCGATGTAGGATATCTTCATACTGGGGACTGTTGAGTGTTTATATATTATAACGTTTATAATATTTCTTTTAAGTCTCTTTTTAACTGCGGAAAATCTATTGCACCGTGACGACTTCAAGACATCATCGCTGCATTTTGATCATATCATCTCATTTTTCTGTATACAGAACTTAATTTTATATACTCGTAAATAGAGTGAGAAATTTCAGTGTTAGTGTATATAATATGATTTTAATTAATCAATAATAATAAATAAATAAATAAATAAATATTAACCAACAATCACACCACGTTAACCTAGCCCCGTGCTAAGTTCGGAAGAACTTGTGTTACAGGTACTAGAAACGGAAATAAATTTAAGATATTAATACATATATACATAAATACACATCCATGACCCGGTGCAGACATCTATATTCGTCATACAGATTATCTGCACCGGGCGGGATTCGAACCCGCGACCGCTGCGTAAAGTGTCCAGTTGCCTGACCACTCGACCAGCCGGCCGTCAATTTCAAGGAGTTGCTGAATATATAACTTTCTTAAATATTGTGGACTTACAATCATGGCCTGTAAGACGCAAAAGTATGTATCTATTTTTACCTTTAGCCGACTAACCTGTCTTCCGCGAATTTATTTCTATTGACTTTTGTTTATTGTAAATTGATATATATTTACATCGCACTGCTTGTATTAGAGTAGCGTGCTTTCAAAGCCAATATGAAAGCCTTACAAATAAAGCGGGGTATTTGACATTTTCTTCAATACATCTTCTGGTGTACGAGCTTTTTTATTAAGCTTACTTTTAAAATACGAGTCATTTTTAAAGATAAAAAGGAAGAAATGATACACTTTATATTCAAGCAACAGATAAGTTAATAACATTCACGTTTCGTGTCATTTATTTCATATCGAATGTAATATAAATGAATATTGAAAATACTCTGAATGCTTATCAATATTCAAGGGAGGAAAATATTTAATTTATGTTAAGCGCTGGAAATTATTAACGATGTTACTGGTTCTGTCTTAAGAAGTAGTGATGAGTTATTTTACTATAACGTTCACACCACAGATATTTGAAATAAGGAGATATTATGTTATTTCATTAAAAATATACGAGAACACAATGTCGCCAGTTCTCTCCCACCACTTTTCGCTAAACAGCGCAGACATACAATTCATAAATCATAACGTTTTAAACAATAAAAATATGAAACTTATGTCTTTAAACGCAGCGCTCATGAAACATGCACCGTAGATACGAATCGCTCGGTCTCTGTCTAAGCAAAACGGTAAAATATGCGACATTACCATTATGATAGTATCGTTTTGTAACTTTCACGTTGCTTGTCCAGTTACTCCACAACATACTGAGGTAATGGTTAAAAAGCAATGTATTTGATGTAGTATAATTGCTTCGTGAGTATAGGCAAGAAATACTTCTCGTATACTTATTTTTTTACGATTTTTAAGTAAAATATAGTAAAAAAGTAATATTTAAGTACAAGTGGTAACTGATTCCATGACTTGTTAAATGTTTGATTTAACTTCTATTCTTACAAAAAACCACTGAACAAGACGGCATTGTTAATCGTTTTCTCGCCCGCGGGCGAAATCACACTGATTAGAAGTGACGGCCATTTAAGAAATATGTGAGCGTTTTGAGCAAGTTGCGTCTACGCGGATACGCCCCCATGCCACTTCTGTTCTTAATATTTCTATGGTTCACACACTGACTTTCATGTTAGATAGGTTTGGTATTATGCTATTTCAATCGCTAAATACTTACGTCTAAGATATAGTATAGAAAGTAGTATTTTAAGCGTTCAGATAAAGACACTAAAAATGAACTTTTTAATGTATTAATATTTAATAAATTTGACAACCTTAAGTAGTAGATTACCAAAACTGTTATAAACAATTATTTTGAAGCCAAATATCCTTTGTTACATTCATGTAATACTGAAATCAGCACTCTAACCCTACCGGTACCCTATTCGGTATAAAAGATAACGCTAACACGTAAAGTAACGGTTTTAGATTTAAGCTAAGAATAATAATAATAATTATGTGCTTCAGAAACGAAAGGATAAACATTTGTATTCAATATCAGATCCGATCAAACATTGACAACTCTGGCGAGTGGCCGGAGCGCGGCGAGCGAGGGGAATGCGGGGGAGTGCGTGGGAGTTCGGTGGAGCGCGGGTGGCAGCGTTACGACTCATTACAATTTCACGAAGACGCTACTTCTAGCGACTTAGAGCGTACACTCGAAGTTAATTATTCTGATTAGTTTTACTTCCAAGTAACGAGATCTCAGTAAATAAATTAAATCTATGACTAGCGACACACACATACACATATAGTTTTAAGTCAAATGTGTTTTGTGATGTTAAGTTCTAATCTATATTCTCTCTGGATATTATACTACTGGTATTTATCTTTCATCTCTAAATATTCTGGTTCAAATTTATATATTCCTATTTCCGTTAATACCTTTAAGCGAGCAACACTAGATTCTCTTAATATTCAAATCACTCACGAAAAATAATATAATATACGCAAAACGAATATACGCAATGACAATTTTCGTCTCTATAATTGAAATATATATGTTTATTAGTATATCATAAACTTTTTTCTTTTAATATTCAGGGATGAGGAAGATAATCAGGAAGTTGTGAACTATGTTTATCAGAAAGCTCTGTTACCAGCGAACCATGAACGAATTTCTACCCATAATTACAGAATACTAAAAGCTATGTCGCATTGTAATCGTATGTTTGGGTGTAAGTGGATAGGGGATGGATATTATAAAGAATATTAACATAAATTAGACCGTGACACCAGAAGACTTCACCTGGAAAATGAGCATGACTATTGAAATGCTTAGCAGACGACACAATCATAAAATCTTATTTAGAGAGTGGACGATTCGGAATAAAATATGGAATTTGTGGAAAGTAGTAGCTTCTTGCGATACAAAGAATAAATAGAATTATACGGAGAACTGAAGGGCTCGGAAGAGTTGTGGAAACTGCTAACGGAAATCTGAAGTGTGCTGAATTGAAACAGTCTGTAAGCGTCCCACTGCTGGGCAAAGGCCTCTTCTCCATATAGGAGAAGGTTTGGAGATTAATTCACCACGCTGTTCCACAGTAGGTTGGCGGATATTTTAAGAACCATGAGCTTTACGAACTCTCCGAGGCACAGTGAGGAGTCCCATACCCAGACCAGAAACAAATATTTGCACGAATACAAATATCTGCCCTGAGTGGGAATCGAATCCGCGACTGCCTGCGTTGAGGCGGCTAATTGCACATCTACCAGGACAGTCATCCGAAAATCGAATAATGACATATTTAGGACTGTAACGATGACATTAAATTGGTGAATGTATTTGGAATAGATTCAAAGTTGATTAAAGTTGTTAATCTAAAAAAAAAGTAAGTGATATTTCAAACACGCGTGTAATGCATCCAATATATTCTCTTCATTTTTATATATCTATGATATCCTTTATTTATAATCCTCCGTATTTACATTTTCCATATGCTTAACATCCGTAATGTTAACAAACGCGGCATTAATTACAGCAGACGCGTGAGCGCGCGATTAGATGGTTCAGCGGATACCGGACCTACAGTCGTTGTTATCAGTCTACAGAGACTGACACATAATAAAATTATTTACACAATTCTTTACTAAATATTTATATTTAAATACATACTATTACGACACACATTTGTTGTAGATTCATGTTTTATATTTTCCGCGAATATTAAGATGAAATCTATTAAATGGTATCAAAGTTTTCCAGCACAGAATAATCAAAATAAAATTGTATTTTAATAGTCATAATTTCTTTCGAGATGTTTACATTAACGTTCTATTAAAAAAAACAATAATAATAAACAACATTATATTTAATTAAAATTCATAAGCAACCTGCGCCTTCAACTTTCCTTAGGATTTATTGCATATTTTTGCTTTTTAGTTGTCGTCAGTTTTCGAGGAAGTTCTGAAAGGAGGTAAGTTTAGATAAGAATAGAAGATAAGATACAGCCAATTTACCCTATACAAGTATATGAACATTGAACATACTAGACGACCCGTGCAGTTTGACCCGTTGTGTTGTTTTAGTTTTTTTTTGTCATCGCACGATGTCCTGAGCCTATATTCTGCCTTATTAAGCAAGCTATTTAAAGAAAAATAATACAGGAAATTAGTCCTGTAATTCCTGGAATGAGCGGGTTTAAACAAATTAACGAATAAACTCTTTAGCTCTAAAATATAATAATAGATAAGGAATTTATATAAAATATTCAAAGTATTAAATTACACAGTTTTGTTTATAAACATTAGTAAAACTACGGTTCGTAAACAACATCACAACAAGTTATTATAATTAAATTAACGCTTGTTTAACCTTACGGTTACGGTGTTCTCTTTACATAAATTTTGCAAATTATCACTACATACTATAAAACAAAGTCTTTCGCGGCGTCTATCTGACTGTTTGTTCGCGATAAACTCAAAAACTACTGCACGAATTTTCATGCGGTTTCATTCGGTAGAGCGATTCATGAGGAAATTTTAGGTACATATACATACACCGGGCGCAGCACGAGCGGGCGACTAGTTTTATAATTAATTGCCATCTCGATGTTTACGTAAAAGATATCAATTAAAATTTACACATTTTAAAAATGAAACGAAATCAATAAACCAATTACACACGGCTCGTAACAATTAAAAACGAAAAGATATCGCAGTACATCGGCTTCCACAATTAATTTTGTTCGTAATTTATTTACACATGGATAAAATTCAGTCGCTACTTCAGTTTTGATTCAATAATGATAATGACCGGAGCGGAACGAGCTGAATAAATATTATCGTTTATGAAATTCAATTTATTAAAAGATTTATTGTATCTACAGATCGGAACGGTATTTGACGAATTGTAATCATTATTTATTACGAAGATTAATATTGAATATCAGTTATTGTATAAAATTAAAAATTATAAATAGTCTCTGTGCAGATGTTAATTAAAGCAATATTAAATTCGAGTTATTAAAATGATGAGCCGCCGCTGTTCATACCAAGTATTGCGTCGGCTTTTTGTGTTAAAATGTATTTCTGGTAATTTAAATCATTCACAAATTCAGCGCGAGTGAACTAGTGCATCTCAAGTAGATAGCCATTGTACGACGATGATTCAAATACTTTGAAAATCTACTTTAAAAATTCAAATTTTGATTTTTTGGTTCGATTTGATTGACTTGCAAGATGGACAAATCTCTCCGGTGCCATAGTAATGGTGTACTTACAGTACTATATTAGCCTGTAAACAACCCACTGCTGAGCGAAGCCTTCTTCTCCATATAGGAGAAGGGTTGGAGCTTAATCCACCACGCTGCTGCACGACAGGTTGGCGGATAAATTCTTTATCATGAGTAACTATCATTACCAGATGTCAATGATAACAATCGGGACCGACGGCTTTACGTTCTCTCCGAGGCACGGTGGTGAGACCCACAAGGACATGCACTCAGACATATGTTTAGGACCCATACAGGCCTATACAGGCGCGCGGTTTGAGGCGACTACTCGCACCACTACACCAGAACGGTCGTCATAACATACATTCGAAATAGAAATACCAAAACTAATTGTATTAACGATATAACCCAGTGATTTTTCGTCAATATTTCGACCCAGTTGCATGGATCGTGGTCACGACAGGACTTAAACATAATAATATGTCTTCAAACCACGAAATAAGTTTTAAATCATTAATTGTATTAAGTCGTTTTTGTGCTCATTCCTCTGACGTCATCGTGTCGTCACGTTCACGTCACGTGTCCAACGGTTCATCCTCACAGATCACCGAACCAGTGGTTTATTTCTTCGTCCGATATCATACCTCGGTTTGATTGCGATTTTTTTTTCTATTAAAACTATTCACGATCTCTGCTGTGAGAAAGAATTACGCACACGTTTAGTTAGAATTTTATATGTAAGATTTTACTGTTAAACTAATACAAGATTAAATGAATATTTTATGAAATCATAAACTTTCTAAAATATTTTAATTGTAAAATGAATATTATAAAAAAAAAAAAATCAAATAAAATTATAAAAAGGAAAAGATTTATTTGTAGGAATCGGAGGAAATTAGGGAATTTCCTTCCGAACGGTGTCAAGAACCTTTTTACTAATTATAAGATTCCGCTCTACCTGTCACAAGACAGTATATGTATATCCTCAGGACCGAAATTAACGCACTTAAATATATTTTATTGTGCCCGCTATAACGACAAACAACAAACACAACATAAAATTGAAATTTAAAGTGAATGCAAGAAATTAAAAATTTTTTTTTTACGCGTTTAGCGTAACCTTTCTATTTTCTAAATCTAAGCTTACTTATATATTTTTGTATTAAATTTACATAAGAAATCGTGTAAAACTTTTGTTTCGTTCCGGCTTTTTATAAAGACAATATACGAGTAAGTTTTATAACATTTGTATGAGCTTTCAAAGTTTAAGTCGAAGTAACGAATTGAATACATCATTCAGATCCGAGCGTGAAGTGGCTGTCGTCATACACACGTACTAGCTTCCGCCCATGGCTTCGCTCGCGTGGTTGTATTGACAAAAAGTAGCCTATGTCATTCCCCAGGCTTCAGATTATCCGTATTAAATTCTCACAACAGCTCAGTAACAAAGATTCTCATACAAAAAACTTTCCTCCACGCTCGCAGTGCACAGTAATTCTCGCGAAAAGAAGGTGGCGTGGAACAGGCGTCACTTACGCGTAATATTTTTTAAACTGTGTTAATTATGGCCGAATTACACAAAATCTTGATAAATTGTAGCGTATGTGTTATTCTGTTGTATAAGTTATATTACTGTAAAGTTTCATTAAAATCTGTTCAGTAGTTTTTGCTTGAAAGAGTAACAAACATCCAAAGAAAACTTCGCATTTATAATAATATATTAGGATTAATAAAACATCGTCGAACAAATCGCGCCGGCGACGAGTCCCGGCGACTGCCGCGCGTCGCGCGTCGCGTCGGTCGCGAGAACACATTAACATTTCTCCAAATCTGTTTGTGTTCGTCCAATTTGCATTTATATCAAAAAGAGAGCCTTCGGTCGTGTTGATTTTTATTTAGTTCGCGAATTTGTTTATAATTTGATAATATAACAATAATTTGTTTTAATTTAATCGAAGTAGGTTAATGGTAAATTGGTATGTTGAATTAAAATTGTGTTTTTAAATTAAGAAAAAAAAAAGAAAAAAAAAACAGAGTGCCAGAGTGTATTTATTATATGTAAATATTTTTGTGGAAGCAAAGTAACCGACTGTTTATTTCAGTTTTCTTTACCCTGAATCAGTTTTTTTTTATTTTAAATTCTTATTTTAGTCCATTGAAATGTTACATTTTTTAGGCCTTACCTTACGTTTTTTAGAGGACGAAATTTTATTTTTTTGATGTGTAGGGAGGCTCAGTGTAAAGCTAAAACCAAGTTTGTGGGGTCGCCACCCTTGTCCCACGGCCGCCATCTTGAAAATAGGGGTTGAAATGGTTTTTACGATATATCTCTTAAACTATTTATCTGATAAAAAAAGTTCTTGACATTTTTTGTTGCAAATTAAATTATCTACAACTTTGGTCCAGTAACTTTTTGTCGTAGAACTATAAATAAAAAAGTTATAAGCGAAAATGTTCAGAAATTCGAGAAAAAATTTTAAATATTTCGATATAACTTTTTTTTTATCATTTTACGAAAATGATATCAGACCATTTTTGTAGATCGTTTTTTGAGGAACAACTTTTTAATAAAACATTTTTTCATGAAGTCAATAGCTAAGGTTTTACAGCGCTCCGAAGTGAGTATTATTTTTCAGTAGTAACTATACATATATTATACGTGTTTACCTACTAACAATGTGTCATCAGTTATTGTTTTTTTTTTCTTTTTTTGTTATAATTTTTTTAATTATTAATTTTGCAATTTTATTAATAATTAATTATTAATAATTATTAGCGTTTGCGCCGCACGAAAAAACACCAGTCGATACAATTACAAATCTAACTTTATTTATACTTCTTAAAACTGTATTCTCGGAAGCAGGTTTCACTGTTGACCAAGCAGAATCAGATGCAGACACTCTTATCGTTCGCTCTGCTCTTGCTGCATCTCCATTATTCAATACCGTTACTATTGTAGCTGAAGATATTGATATACTGATATTGCTCACAGCACTTGGTAGAAAACAAGCAAATGTATTTTTTTTAAAACCATCAAAAGGACGAACAGCAGAACTATTATATAGTGCTTCAGTTTTTATGTACGGAGATGTAATTACGGATAACTTGCTGTTTCTTCATGCCTTTTCAGGATGTGACACAACTTCAGCTCCTTACAATATCGGTAAAATGAAATTTGTGAAAACCCTGGAAAAACACTTAGAGTTTGCAAGTAGAACGGCCTTGTTTCTCAATTTGGAGGTCGAGAGAGGCCATTGAAAAGGAAGGATCCTTCGACCAGACGGTGTTGCGTCTGGTGGGCTACGCGCCTCTTAACGTTTGTTGTCGGGTTCTTGTATATATATTCAATCGCTTTGAAAACTTCGATAGCGGGATGTAGGATTCGTTAGTTTCTTCTAGTTCTTATATGGCGAGATAGATGTCGCTACATCACTCCCCCTCCGAGACCGGAGGTCGATAGCAGGTTGAGTCGTCCATACTACATCTTGTGATGATTGCCGGGCCAGTGGAATGTTCCAGTGAGTCGGAACCAGATGCCACATAGTTCACGGTGAGTCGGAACTGTCTGCGGTGATGCCCCAGTGAGTCAGGGTGGTGCAGTGCTGCGTAGTGGCTGGCTGCTGCGTCGACCAGAAGAGAAGTGTGTCTCTGCTTGCTGACCGGCCGAAGTGCAGTGTGCTGTGCCAAGGTCGCTGCGAAGGCTGTGGGCGATGACCAGGAATGCGCGTTCGCTGCATGCTAGTGGTCAGGATACCCGTAGTAGCCGTGGATGGAAGTGATGATGACGTTACGATGACGTAGGTTTGCGAAGGCTGCGCTGACGTTCAAGCTCGGGGTCACCAGTTTATAGGTAAGGAGGCTGCCGTTGAAAAGGAAGGATCCTTCGACCAGACGGTGTTGTGTCTGGTGGGCTACACGCCACTTAACGTTTGTTGTCGGGTTCTTGTATATATATTCAATCGCTTTGAAAACTTCGATAGCGGGATGTAGGATTCGTTAGTTTCTTCTAGTTCTTATATGGCGAGATAGATGTCGCTACATCAACAAGAGAGTTGACCCTGCTTTGCTCACTGTAATTGGTGAACGTTTTTTATCTCTGTATACGGTGGTAATAAAGATGATAATTTTCTTGACAACCTAAGATACAAACGATTCGCCAAGTCAGTGACAAAAAGTACATTTAATTTATCTTCACTTCCTCCAACACAAGACACAGCTCGCTTTCATACTTTCCGAGTCTACCATCAGGTCCAGTCGTGGCTTGGTAATAATATTGATCCTGAAGACTGGGACTGGAAAAAATGTGGAAAATTATTGATGCCAGTGCAGAACTCTAAACCTCCAGCACCCCCTGAGCTTCTAAAATTGATATTTTGCAACTGCAAAGGAAACTGTGGAGCGATGTGTGGATGTCGAAAAGCAGGGCTGAAATGTTCTGCAGTGTGCTTCCATTATTCTGGAGAGACTTGCAGCAACGTAATGGGGCTCTCAGAATTAATAAATGAAGATGACTTTGATGATGAACCGCCGACATTAACACCCCTTCCTTCTCCAGTTCTCCCACTGATATTTAATTCATAAAGCCGATCAGATGCTGAGCCGCAGCCTGGTCCATCGAAAAGACTGAGGACGGAGTAGTTGTAATATAGAAAATCACCGTGGAATTATGCCTATTGGGGATACCACGTAAAAGCAAAAACGCGCCTCCAGACTCTACACATTGTTAGTACACACGTATAATATATGTATAGTTAAGAAAAATAATACTCACTTCGGAGCGCTGTAAAACCTTAGCTATTGACTTCATGAAAAAATGTTTTATTAAAAAGTTGTTCCTCAAAAAACGATCTACAAAAATGGTCTGATATCATTTTCGTAAAATGATAAAAAAAAAGTTATATCGAAATATTTAAAAATTTTTCTCGAATTTCTGAACATTTTCGCTTATAACTTTTTTATTTATAGTTCTACGACAAAAAGTTACTGGACCAAAGTTGTAGATAATTTAATTTGCAACAAAAAATGTCAAGAACTTTTTTTATCAGATAAATAGTTTAAGAGATATATCGTAAAAACCATTTCAACCCCTATTTTCAAGATGGCGGCCGTGGGACAAGGGTGGCGACCCCACAAACTTGGTTTTAGCTTTACACTGAGCTTCCCTACACATCAAAAAAATAAAATTGCGTCCTCTAAAAAACGCAACCCCAAATGTAACTTTTCAATGGACTATTTGTACGAGTTTACTTCTAAAGTCGCGAATAGGCGTTTCATCTGACGATTCAAGAAATCGTTTAATTTTTTTTGCGACATTTCATTCTAAATTACTTTAAACTTAGAACTAGGTTATACCTTAGTTACCGCGTCTTAAAACTTTTGATTTCAAACTTTTGGATAATTCATCGATTACGGAGCCCTAAATTCACAATTTTATATAAAAATTTACTGTAACAACAAATAAATTATCTCTATATATATATATATATATGTATATATATATATATATATATATATATATATATATATATATATATATATATATATATATATATATATAAATAATATATATATAAATAAATTATCTATATATATATATATATATATATATATATATATATATATATATATCATTGTTAAAATCAAAGCAATTTGTACAATAGTTAAATATAGCTGCCCATAGTAAAGAACGAAACAATATTTTACGTACAAGTAAATAATAATAAGTACACAATAAGTCATATTTGTTAAAATATTGTACATTTATACAATCTGGTCGCTGAGATACATTTTATGAACCGTGTAAATACGTGGTAAACATAAGTAATAGTTAATATTACCTTCCTTGACATGAATGTCTTCAGAAATATTTACGTGTTTCATATAGTAACATTTGTATTACATTACATTGCGTCGCTGAGGCTTTTAATAGTTTTCATTAGGAGATGAAACGTGTGCGAGAGGGTGAAAGGACATTCATCAGTCATAAGATCACAGTTTGAGGCGGTAGTTCAAAGAGATGTGAGCGCGTATATCACGTACATCACGTGTGAACGCGGGCACGCTTGGCCTTCAGGCGAATTAATAATGTGTATAAGTTACACGCGATTTCAGTACCTGCGACTGTAAAGTGGTTCGTTGGTATGTGTCCTAACCGCTCAGCTGCCCGTGTCAAGAACTAGTTGACAAGAGTTTACAACAAGCGCGCCAAGTAAGAGCGTTAATAGTGTTAGCGCGCAAGCGTGTCATGTAATGGTCACCATGCCTATATTGCCCATGTCAACTTTTTTTCGACACGGGCATTAGTACGCGAAGTGCACCTGTCGGCGGGAAATCACGTAACAAAACGTGAAAGGCTTTAGGCAGTTTTTTGTAGTTGGTAAACTAAAAGGTCATTGCCCGGACACTCAAGTACTCACTCAAGCCGGTTCCTATATTCAGAAAACTACACTATAATATAGCACCATACGTAGGTACCGAGTGTCGATATAATATCAAACTAATGGTGTTTTATTGGGAATATTTTGTGTTATAACTCGTTTTAAATTGAAAAGCTCATAAGTAAAAAGTATCGTTTTCTGAATATAGAAGGCTTTAAACAATAGCCTGTTAGCGTTAGTAAATTTATCTTTATAAGTAATTACTATTATGACGCGTCGTCTTAATGGAGTACAGGTGTTCTTGTTACTTTGAACCAATACAATAAAATTTTCTGTTATTGACGCTCTTGTTAAGTAATATTAGACGCATAAACTACACCGTAAACTAATTGTTGATTTCTTCGATTATAGTAAATTTTTCACTATCGTATGTGTTTGTCTTCTGAAACTTGTTAACAATTGGTATTATTTAAACTATTATTTATGTACATGTCATATATAACAAACGGAGCTAAAAGATTGTCTAACGATTCAAATCCGGTGCGACTATTACGTAACTTGCGCGATCGCGATAAATCGCTGTGGTATCGAATTTCAATACTAGCCGAGCCTCAATTAGTATTGGGATTCGACACCATAGCAAATTCTCGCGATCGCGCCAGTTAGGTAATAGACCTACGGGTTTCTGAAGAAATTCTGTGACATTAAGATATATTCGCGAAACCAGTCGTGGAGCAGCGTGGTGGTTTAAGCTCAATCTTCAGTTTTTTTTGGAGAATTGGACTTTGCTGAGCTCTTGGAAATTTAATGGCTGTTAAATTTATATACAAACATTATAATGTAAACTAAAAGTACAAAAGTATAATCAGGCACACACACATACAAATAAAATTTGATCTTAAAACATAAAACAAAATAAATTTTAACGCGAAATTTAATAGATAAACATTCTCGGAGCAATATATAAAACGCCCGAAGAAATTACAAATTACATAACATATTTGTGAGCGGCGATTCATCTCGCTATCAATTTGTTTACGAGTCGCGTCGGGAGCGTATCTCCTCGTCATAAATCCTCGTCGTCCCGTCGTACCGTCGTGTTACGCTAAGAAAATACTCGAGAAGGCTACGGTCTTATGATATATTTTGTACATTATCACCTAACTAGGCGAAACTAAGGTTATTAAATAAATGGAAAGGTCCCTGGTTTGAATCTGGGCTAATGTATTATATTAAGTGTAACGTTTCATCTATAAGTGTGTTCTGTTTCTTTCCTGTGTCTGTCAATCTGGAGAGATGCTTCTCTGCCTTAGATTGAGCCACAATTTTTTTTTTAATAAAAGGAGATCATTAACCAGTAACTGATAGATATAGATATAAATGTAGATATAGCGATTGTACAAAACTATGTAATAATAATAAAAATAAAAATAAAACAAAAATAGTACATACATTAAAATATAAGCGGTTCATTTGGACTCTCGTCTCGAAAACTAGAGATACTAAGTCTAGTTTTTAAGCACTTAATTGTTTAAATTAGCTAAGTAATAACGCCTGTCTATGTAACAATCGAATATATGAAATAAAAAAGGTATCGGCGCGTGTAAGCCTCTAGATATAAACAAACTTAAAAAAAAATACAGTAACTGATTGTAATTTAAATGCTATTTTGTACGTAAAATTTTAAAGATTACTTTTTTTTAAAGATTTACATACATATTTCTTACATCTTAAAGTTAATTAAGAAAGAATATGGATGATTATGCTGTTCTAACATACATATATTTATTATTCTGTAGACGAGACCGCGTGTACCATATGTAAACAATAAAACTTTCTGTCAGAATAAACTCGCTACTCAATGTTTAGAAGAAAACTATCTTTAAATGAAACGTATATAAAAACAAATACTTAACAATAAAAAATAAAATAAAAAATAGAAAACTAGCCGTGCCTGCGACTTCGTTCGCATACAATTATTATTATTTTATATCACAGGTTCTAAGCGGCGTATTAAGATAAAACATGCACCAGTTTTTAAGTTAGACCACCAGAAATACAACTGCGAAAACCGCATCAAATTTTATTCAATAGTTTTTGCGTGATGGGCAAACATACAGACAGACAGATAAAAATTCTCAAAATAATATTTTTGGCTTCTATTGGCCCTATGAAAACATTTTATACATTTTTATTTGTAAAATGTCTTAGTACATACATACACCCGTTACAGTTTTATTATAGGTATATATATAATACGAGAATTTCGCAGTGAGAGAATATTCAGCGCGAAAGTAAAATTAAAATCTCTAAACAACGATACAGAAACAAACTCTATTTCCGAACATTTCTCTACAACGCACAACATGATATTAAAAACTGTTGAAAATACTATTTCCATTGATAAAAACTTTTATCTGATAGTAACTGTATGAATATTGTAATCATAATATTGTGTTGTGTGTTGTCTATCTATTAAATTTAACTCGTTTATATTTGATAAAAATCTACTGTTTTCATACGGATACTGATTAAAGAGTTTTCAAGCGAATACTTTGTTAACTATTTTATCTATAGCAACAATATTTGAAAAAGGCTGGGAAATGAGGATTGGATATTGTATAGATTTAAGCAAGCATTTTTAAATAACCTAAAATTAAGCAGATAACTGTGCGTGGTCATTGAACGCGCTAACATCAAGACTAGTAGATCGTCTACGCTGGAGCGGCGAAATCGCTGGAAACTGGATCCCGGAACGTGTTGACATTACACCGGATCGACAAAAACACCTCACAAAACACCTGATCCGGTGTTTTCCCCGGAATCGGGTAAATGTGAACAGCTTCATACAAAATGTATGGATACTAGCCTTTCCGGCAGTTTTACCAATCCGGCGTCCGGCGTAGTGGGAACGAGGCCTAACTGTCTGCGTGTAGGTAAATATATGTAAATATGCAAACGTAGTTGTGTGACAGTCAAATGACAGTCGTTATGATAATAGAACAACGATACAGTCAATAAAAATAAAACACAATATTTTGATGAAGAGATATTTTATTATTTTAAATTTGGAAATATAGAAAAATATATATTTATTTTTATAAAAATGCGTTTAACTGTCCTCAACTACCTGACATTCGCACGAAGCTGCTGCGTCTACGCAAGCCTGACGTTGTTTACTTCATAATTCATTTTTAAATTCATCTTTATGATTATTTTCGATGTAGTTATATTATACTAAATCGCATAAACATTAGAACGTACGCTAAAGTGGCTGAACTGATAGATTTATTTGGGTTCTCAGTAAATTCGACTCTTGAGTGTTTTAAGTAGCAACACAAATCATACCTTGTCGTGGAAACCCAAAATTCTAATGTACATAATATTTTTAAGTTGTAACTTCAGTTGATCAGAGCATCCACTTCTGTTCGGTCATCTCGCTAGTTTCAATTAAATAATTTTAAGGATTATTATTATTATTTTTAACTCGCGCTCCCGTAAATTTGTCTAGTTCGACAGTCTGCTCACTGAGGAAGGCCATGAAACAACGTTATGTGTAAATAAAAATGAGCATCTAGCAAGGATATGTTTGACAATCATTTTAAGTCAACGATGAAGCTGTACGGGACATTTAGCCTAGACATATTTAGGCGGAATGAACATTTAAATTTCCATTTTGAACATGTAATTTTTATATGAATAACATGAATATTAATAATTTGCATTCACTAACCGGCCTACATAGCTCTATCGCAGTCACCTGCTCGCAACAGACGTTATTTAAAACAGCTACATTTCATTAAGTAGAGTCGCCACTGTTTTCTTGAACTCGTCGCGTCTTATTCTAACATCGGTTTAGATTTGAATTTGAAATAGTTTCTAGAAGTCTCTCGAGTCACGGCGATCAGAAGACGTGACAGTCTGCTGAATGAATATTCACGGACACTCCGTCCCGTCAGTCTGCGAGCGAACACGACATGGAAATTCAAATATAGATAGGGTAGGGATATGATGCATTATTTTATATAATGTTTATACGTTATTGTATTTTATATATTGGGTTAATGTTGCGGCTTTAAGCGTCCCACAGCTGGCCATAGGAATTTACTAAGGAGTAGAGTGTATATATACGAGTATGTGTACACATTTAATGTCGTACTAATTACGATTCATTTTTACTGTCTTTTTTGCATATCAACCTAATTTTCCATCATCGTTATGATTTAAATGTTAGATATTAGTATATTTTCCTTAAAATGATATGTCTGGAAATTTTTAGACGATAAGAAGCAAACAGACAGTTAATAAAATGCAATTTTTACCTTTAGAGTTCATTAGATATTATGTGTAATAATTGAATCTATGTATAATATAAGAAATAAATAATGTCGTAAATATACTGATAAAAACAAAAAGATTAATCTGTGTCTCTTCTTGCGGATTGCGCTATATCAATGTATTCTTTATCTTCGCTGGCCGGTACAAAGTGGGTAGAAGTAAAACTTTCGATACTTGATGGCAATGTAGTATAATATTGTGGTTTTAATTGTAGGTATATATATATATATATATATATATATATATATATATATATTTTTTTTTTTTTTTTTCTTTCTTACTTTTTTCTTTGATATTGGTTTCGTAGATTTAGATTTTCTTATTTAAAATATAATAAGTTGTATATTTTTATTGCACTGGACAAGTTACTGTCGCTTACCATAAACTGGTTATAATAAGAATATGCATAGCACGCAGGGAATGGAAGTGATATCCTAAATACAGGGTTCTAGTTAGGAGTCAATGCCTACCTTCGTTTGCAAGCAGCCAAATTATAACCTCAGTAACACTGTAAGTTAAGTCATTATTGTATTATATTTTATAGTGTTATTTATATGTGATTTATGTGTAACTTAAACCTGTACCTTATATTGTTGTGCTGTCGATTGTATACAAATAAAAAAAAAAAATCTATCTATACATTTGATTTAATTGGTCAATATCTGTGCACGAGAGCAATAGAAGGGAGAAAGATTATTTTTTGAAATTTTGTCTTTCTGTTTGTATGTTAAATTCAGCAACTCGCAAAAACAATTATATGAAATTGGATGCAGTTGTGAAGAGCATAACTTTAAATCTGGTGTCGGTTTCATCTTGATGTGGATGTGGTGCGCTAATAATTAAAGGCTTAAAAAACAAAATCCGACTTCAAGATTATACCCACATGTACAAACTTTTTGTTTTTGTTTTTGTTGATTTTCCTTAAAAAGTGCTAAATTGATTGGAATAAAATTTCTATGGGACCACTTCTGAAGTATGACCTACTGATTAAAAAAAGAATCATCAATTCAATTTCCATTTATACTAACATATTACACTGAACAATAATACTGAAAACAAAGAGTTTGTTCCTAGCAAAAATATTTATTACAAATACCTATCATAATATCAGCAATTGGCTGTCCACTGATGAACGTAGGCCTCCCCCATCGACCTCCAGAGCGGCCGGTTCAAAGCAGCCTCTATCCAACGGCTTCCGGTGACTCTTTTCAAGTCGTCTGTCCATCTCATGGACGGACGTTCGACACTGCGCTTGCCGGTACGTGGTATCCACTCGAGAACCCTTCTACTCCATCGGCCGTCAGTTCTACGAGCTATGTGCCCTGTCCACTGACACTTCAGCTTGCAAATCCGTTGGACTATGTCGGCAACCTTCGTTCAAAACAAAAACCTATAGATTATAAAAATAAATTAAGTGATTCTATGTTAATTAAGAACAATATTATTCTCATGTATTAAAAACATAACACTGTTACATAAAAAGCCCCTTTTTGATGTTAGTAAATTAGAAATTATTCAAGATGCTTATGAAGTCGGTAAACGCGCCGCACTGAGCCCACGCTACAATGACGACGTGTAAAGTACGAAAATATTATCATAGAGCTACCGAGATTACCGCGCGTTTGTGTTAATCTTGTGAAATTTAAATTAAGCCATTGCTTTGTATTCTGCAAGGTTTTACTATCATAATATATTGGAGTTAGTAATTTTAAGTTTTTTCACGATTTTATAAATACAGTACTTACTTACAAAATCGTAAAAAAACTTAATATTACTAACTTACTACCTACTGTTTTTTATGTGTGAATTGCTGACAATTTCAATATCTTCACTTTGAGCAAATTTTTCTGAGTTGTTGAATTTAGAACTAGACACAGTCGACACGGAACTTATGTCATAATTTGGAACATTTAAAATATACAATACTGAATCAACCTTAGGTGTGTTTCTATTTTTTAAACTGTTTTTTATACAAGTTTTCTTGAAAACCAATAAAAGGGACGAAGAGTCACGAGTATGATGAGTAGTAAGTAGTAATACGATGAGGTGAGTAATTTTTTAAAAATAATACTTGTCTATTACGTCGTAGTTATGTGAAAATTAACAATCGTACGTTCTCAATTATACGTTAATTTGGTCTGACTACGCCGGCTCCAGAAATTTCTTCAATAATACAACAGCAGTACTTTCGTAGGTTTTTTAATTGTTGAATACAATGTTGAATGTTCGTAACATGAGTTCTTAATGATCGAATTAACAAAAGTATATGATTTAAATTGACAGTTGCCGATGACGTATGTTCTTATTAAAGACTATATAAAAGTTATAATATAATGGACGCGTTCCGTTACTCGCGGCCTAAACATCTTGCCCCCCCTCGACGACTGAAGGAGCTCGAGAAGATTGACTTGTTGATGCGGTTATGGCAGATCCTGGCAGACAACAAAGCCTGTGGACGGCACGTCGAACAACGCCCTTGGATGTCTTCACGTCAGCGACTCTGTGTACGCCATCAGGGCCAGCGTAGAGTTTCAGTATACGTCCCATGCGCCACTTTAGCGGAGGCGCATTATCTTCTTTAAGGACAACTAGTTCGCCTTCTTGTAGTCCTTCTTCCTTTACTCGCCATTTCGTTTTTTGCTGTAGTTCGCTTAAATATTCGTTGCGCCAGCGTTTCCAAAATAACTGTCGTAATTGTTCTATACGTTGATAACGATCAAGTTTATGCATTTTCACATCGATGTAGCTCGGCGATGGCAGTGACGTCAGCGATCTTCCGATTAGGAAGTGCCCAGGAGTAATGGGTTCAAGGTCGTTGGGATCAGCAGATAAAGGAGTCAATGGACGGGAATTAAGGATGGCTTCGACCTGAGTGAATAGAGTCGATAGCTCCTCGAATGTCAGATGTTGGCTACCTAGCGTTCGAACTATATGATACTTTGCAGATTTAACCGCGGATTCCCAAATTCCACCAAAATGTGGAGAGTAAGCGGGCGAAAATCGAAATTTGATGCCTTCATCAGCTGCGAAGGCAGAGATGTCATCATTGCTTGACCTTAAAAAACTTGCGAATTCGTTGCTCGCTCCCACGAAATTTGTTCCGTTATCGCAATATATAGTAGCTGGCTTTCCTCGACGGGATATAAATCTCCTCAAGCATAAAACAAAGGCATTAGACGAGAGGTCGCTCGCTACCTCTAAATGGAGAGCTTTGGTAGCAAAACAGACAAATATGCACATGTAACACTTGGATGTCTTACCCCCACGACCCTTGCGATCTAGAACTAAATAAGGACCGGCGAAATCAACGCCACTGGTATGGAATGGAGGGCTTGGCACAACTCTAGCAGCTGGTAAGTTTCCCATGACGGGATTAATTGCTTTACCTTGCATAATTCTGCACATCTTACAGCTGTTGACTGTGCTTCGAGCTAAAACCCTACCTCGTAGAGGCCAGAATTCACTTCTTATGTTACTCAGTAGGAGTTGCGGTCCGCAATGTAAGTATTTTTTATGATAATGTGTAAAGAGCAATTTAGTAAAAACATGACTTGAGTCTAATAATATTGGATGCTTTCTATTATATGTTTCAGATGAGTTTTGTAATCTTCCACCAACACAAAGTATTTGATTATAGTCAACAAAAGGACTAAGAGAGGAGAGCCGTGATGAAGCAGGTAAGTTTTGTTTGTTTGATAATAATTTAATTTCTTTAGCGAAATATTTAATTTGGTGTAGCTTGACTAAAACTATAAGAGATGACTTCAGCTCGTCTGTAGTTAATGATCCTGTAGTTTTAGTAGTTTTATTACGTAAATTATTAATAAACCGTAGGACGTAGGCCGTAGATCTGTGCAACGTAGAGAACCTCGAAAATCTTTCGAAGTTCACCACGTCGCTCAGACTGACGGTCGACGCAGTGTTAGTGCATGTTGTAGAGTTAGTGTAAGTAGTATGTAGTGTAGTTGTAGGTTTAGTTTTAGTATCCTTTCTTTCAGGTAACTCGAAAATATTCTTTATCGTAGGATTGTGAGGCCAGTCACACTGGTCATTCATTAGAAATGACGGCCCTTCCCACCAAATCTTTGACGATATAACTTGTCTAGGACTTACGCCTCGCGACGCTAGATCTGCAGGATTAACCTCTCCAGGCACGTGTCTCCAAGAAGATTGAGAAGTTATATCTTGTATCTCTGAAACACGGGTTGAAATAAACGGTTTCAAATCGCGAGGATCAGACTTTAACCAACCTAATACTATGGTAGAATCTGTCCAGTGGACGATATTGTCAATGTTGCATCGTAGAGCCTTCAACACCTTATCACTCAAACGTGCTGACAGTAGAGCTCCACAAAGTTCTAACCTTGGGATGGTTGTAGGTTTGACTGGAGCGACCTTTGTTTTGGCGCAGAGCAGTCGAACCAACGTATTGCCGGCATCGTCAATAGAGCGAAGGTAAATGGCAGCTGCGTATGCTGCTTGGGAAGCGTCTGAAAAGGAATGTAATTCTATCTTCGTTGCGTTGGGAATCAGAGTACATCTAGGTATTTCAATCTCGGAAATCTGTCTCAACTCGTTTATAAATTTAAACCATTCCTTTTCTAATGCAGAGTCAACTGGATCATCCCAATCAAGTTTCGAGAGCCACAATTTCTGAAGCATTATTTTTGGAATAATAGTAGTCAGACTGACCAAGCCGAGAGGATCAAATAACTTTGCTGAGTTAGAAAGAATGTTTCTTTTCGTAGCTTGAGATTCCCAGTTTATATTGACTGGAAATTGTAACATATCTTTGGCTGGGTTCCACTTGAGCCCTAGTACACTTGATTGAGACGATAAATCGAAGTTTTTTGGTGAAGACTCATTTGAATGTTTTTCGATGTTTATCGATGCATTGGTGCGAAACTTTCGTAAAGGTAGACATGCAAAATTGAGAACAGATGTTACTGAGTTAGTAATTTGACTTAATTCTTTTTCAGTTTCAGCCCCTGAAAGAAAGTCATCAACATAAAAATTTTCTTTTATGTGCTGAGAGATATTTTTATCTGTACACTCTTGCGATAATTGAAGTAAACACCTTGTGCTCAAATATGGCGCAGATGCAGTTCCATAGGTAACAGTATTTAATTCATAATATTTTATAGGCATATAAGGTTCGTCTCGCCATAAAATCATTTGTAAGTGTCTCTGCTTAGGATCAATTAAAATCTGACGGTACATTTTTTCCACGTCAGCAGAGACCGCATACCTATGTTGTCTGTACCTTAGTAGAATAGAGAACAAATCGTCCTGGACCACGGGTCCCACATGTTGAACATCGTTGAACGATACGCCGCTTGAGGTCTTTGAGGAAGCATCGAATACGACGCGTACTCTAGTAGTTTCGCTGCTCTCCCTAATGACAGCGTGATGGGGTAAATAGCACGCAAACCTTGGTTTACTTACTTCAGTCATATGACCCAAGCGTTCGTACTCGTGAATGAAGTTACGGTAATCTTCCTTCAGCTGTGGTTTATTTTTAAATTTTCTTTCTATTTGCATAAGCCTTTTTTCAGCTATATCGTAGGACTCTCCTAGCACAGCTGAGGATTCCTTAAAGGGAATCTGAACGCAAAACCTACCATCAGTTTCGCGGCGAGTTGTGTTAGTGAAAAGACGTTCACAATAATTTTCCTGTAATTCAGGTTTTAGGTCTCTTGGTACTTCCTCGATCTCCCAGAATTTAGTAAGTTGTTCTCTTATACTACGTGAGAAATTGCAACTTATTTTATTAGAATTATTTTCGTAATAATTAATACTCATGGGACCAGCTACTATCCAGCCAAGATGAGTTTCTTGTAGGATAGGCCGTTGAGGTCCTAGATTCAACCTGTTTGAACCTATTAGATTCCAGAATACGTCAGCACCTAATAGCAGGTCAATTTCGTCAGGTAGATAGAACTGAGGATCAGCTAATTTTATGTGGGTAGGAATCCCTAAGTCCTGCACGCGAATTGACGCTTGTGGAATGTGATCTGTAATTTGTGGTAAAATATAGCATTTAGCCGTAAAAGTGAAATCACTATGAAGTGAAGAAAGCTCTAGGTTACAATGCTCTGTTAAATTGAATGAAGTGTTGCCTAAGCCAAACACACTTTGATAAATATTTTGCCTCTTAGGACAACAGATGAGCTTTTGTGCCCTTTCAGTGATGAAGGAAGATTGACTACCACTATCGAGTATAGCCCTCAAAGTGTAAATATTACCACTATAATTCACCTTGACCAACGCCGTTGAAAGTACAGCTTGATTGGCGGTGATAGCGGACATAGAAATCGTAGACGAGGGACTGGAAGTAGGGGTATTTACTGATTGAGAGGTATTTTCAAGAGTATGTTATGGTTACTAGTTGATGCATTAGAGTTGTCAGTTAGTATGGGTTGTGGTTGTGGAATGGATGGTTGTTGACTTTGTGGATGAGTGAATGTGTATGTTTTATGTAATAATGTGTTATGTTTTTTCTTACAGATTCGGCAGCGGTTTTTTAGCCTACATTTAAATGCTGAATGTCCAGTGCGGAAACAATTAATACACAAATTCCATTGGTTCACTGAAGTGATCTTTTGGTCCACCGGAAGCGATTTAAACTTGGGACATTCATGTAACTTATGATTGTGTTTGCACGCCACGCAAGTGTCAGGAGAAGGAAGCTCGTTAGATGAAGCTATAAACGATTTTGATTTAGACAAGCACCTTTCATTTTTATTGTTATTAACATTACTAGATCTATTTGAATTGATTGTCTCCAAGACAGTAGCGCGCTGACGCAAGAAAGACAAGAATTCCTCCAAAGTGGGGAATTCCACATCGCTCCTAGATTCCTCCCATTTCCTAGCAGTGACACTATCTAACTTCGCCGATGCCATATAAATAATGAGCGAGTCCCACTTGTCTGTAGGCTCGCCTAATGAATTGAGTGCACTTAAATTTTTCGATAAAGTGTCTATCAATAATCTTATTCCCCTTTCAGATTCTTTATGTAAAGTCTCTAACGAAAACAAACATTTAATATGCTCATTAACCAATAGGCGCTTATTATCATAGCGCTCGCATAGTAAAGACCATGCAACTGCATAATTATTTGACGACACAGTCACTGATTCAATAACCTTACTAGCTGAACCTTTCAAGTACTGTTTTAAATAATGGAATTTATTAATTTCGTCTATGTCCTCATTATTATGGATTAACGAAAGGTAGGTATCCCTAAAGGAAAGCCAGTTACTATGATCGCCTTCAAAAGGTGTAATCTGTATAGAAGGTAACTTCAATTTAACTAAAGAGTTACGCGTCGAAACCCTAGAATTATTTGATGATGACCCACCCGAATCCTTCTTTTCAAAATACTCGATTAGGGCTTGAGCCTTAGCTATGACTTCATAAAATCGATTTTCGGTAGATTCGCGTTCATCACTTTGCCTTTCACCGGTTTCGTCATCATCCAATAATTCGATTTGCGTTTGAATATCATCAAAACTCAACACAAGTTCACGCATAGTAGTCAATCTTAAGCGTAACTGATTTAACTGGACAGTATTAAACTCCTTTACGTCTAATAAAGATGTTACATATTTTTCAAAAGCAGTTAACCGATTCCTAATTGAACCGCGTCGTCCATTAAGATCCTTCATACTTTCAGTTGTCATTTTAAATAAATAAACAAAGAAAAAACGCAAACAACGAATACGCAAGCTCAATAAACACAGCGATTCAAAAATATAACTGCGATCTATTAATAGATATTGCAATGTGACATACCCGGCCGGAACAGCTGACACGCTGATAAGAAACCCGTTATGATGCAGCGCAGGCAGCGAATACGGTGTGCGCAAGTAGATGTAATGCTCTCCGACAAACTCACCGATATATTTTCAAATTACGCACAGCTTACTCTCCAATCCCACCTGGAATCGTTGATAAACGGATATGTCTTTATATTTTATCGAAATAAAGTAAATGATATAGGCTAACAACTAAGACTAATCGCAAAATTACGTTAACTGCAAGTTTCAATGACGTAACAAAAGTACCTTACTTTTTAAAAAATAATAAATTAATATTAATTATTACTGAAAAGGGAATGATCAAATACACTATTTTAACGAAACAAAGAAATATAATACGAAAATACGAAGTAAAATATTTAAACCTTTATCGGATTCTGAAGGAAACATTAAAATTTAACAATAGTTATGCAAGTACCTACGAAGAAATAATAAATGAATATTAATTTTTACTGAAAAGGGAATGATCAAATACACTATTTTAACGAAATAAAGAAATGTAATACGAAAATACGAAGTAAAATATTTAAAACTTTTATCGGATTCTAACGGAAATATTAAAATTTAATAATAGTTATGCAAGTACCTACGAAGAAATAATAAATGAATATTAATTTTTACTGAAAAGGGAATGATCAAATACACTATTTTAACGAAATAAAGAAATGTAATACGACAATACGAAGTAAAATATTTAAAACTTTTATCGGATTCTAACGGAAATATTAAAATTTAATAATAGTTATGCATGTACCTACGAAAAACTACCGACAATATAAACTCAAATAAAAGCAAAGGAATAGGAAAATAAATAAGGATTGAGCAACTTCCCTCGAATAAATGGCTGCAGCAGCTGGCTGGCGAAATTCTGAGGTTGATTATTGCCTCCCTTTGTGTTTCTTTGCAATTCCTTTGTCTTTGCGTAGTAACGGCTTATAAGCAGAGTGATCGTGCGTAGTCCAGTTATAATCACGTCGGGGTCACCAAATGACTACGCCGGCTCCAGAAATTTCTTCAATAATACAACAGCAGTACTTTCGTAGGTTTTTAATTGTTGAAATACAATGTTGAATGTTCGTAACATGAGTTCTTAATGATCGAATTAACAAAAGTATATGATTTAAATTGACAGTTGCCGATGACGTATGTTCTTATTAAAGACTATATAAAAGTTATAATATAATGGACGCGTTCCGTTACTCGCGGCCTAAACAGGTCAATGGACAAATTATTTAACAATCATGTGAATCCTTTTGTGAATTCTTAGCATTAATTTTTAAGCAACTGCGTACATATCTGTTGGCCGTAAATTTTATTTATTTATTTATTTATTTATTTATAAAAAGATACACCATCGACAATATCAGTAAACATTTTTTTTTTTTAGTAGTACATGTAGAGTTAATGATAACAGATACGTCTTTATAGGTGTATACAACATTTGCAATAAAACTAAACAACAAATAAAACTTTTAAACATAAATTAGGGATAAAGACATAGAATACAATAAAAATAAAGCAAGGAAAAAAATTAAAAATTAAAAGTGAGACAAAATTTGAAATCTTAAACACTAATCGTTGGGGAAGTCGGGCAAAACAAGTAGTTTCTTACATTTTCTTCTGAAAAGTTGTTCGGAGTCGCTAAAGATGTCGATGTCATGATTGTTTATATCGTTATACGTTCGCATACATCTGTTTAACGGGGAAAATTTACCTAGATTGGTTCTGCTAAAGGGAATGTTGAAAATATTAGTTAAAGGTTGCCTAGGGATATGGTAAGGAATCGTTAGGCATACCTGCTGTAGTAAACTGTGGGAAACTAACCTACCGTGGAAAATCTTGTGTAGTGACATTAAGTCTAAAAGTCTGCGGCGGTCGGCTAGTGAATGTATTTTAAGATAAGAAAGCCTTGACTCATAACTCGATCGTGGACAGGCCTGAACTCGGTATGCTAGGAAACGGGTGAAACTTTTTTGAATACGCTCAATTCTGAGTATATGAACTTTGTAAGAGGGATTCCATATAACTGAGGCATATTCTAGGCAACTGCGAATCAAGGAATTGTATACAGCTATTAGGGTCCGTACATTTTTAAAGTCCTTACATGTACGCCTAACAAAACCTAACATTTTCCAGGCACGCGTTACAATGGTATCGATATGTATATCAAAGCTAAGTTTCTTATCAAAAATTACCCCAAGATCACAAGTGGACGATGATTCATTTAAATTAACTTTGTTAATGGTGTAAGATGACGCAATAAATGATCTGTTTTTTGTAAATCTGATAAATGTGCACTTTTGAGGATTAAGTCTCATTCTGTTATTTTTACACCATTCATAGACTTCATCAAGATCTTTCTGCAAAGACCGTACATCATTTGAACTTTTAATAGAGCTGTACAATTTTAAATCGTCAGCAAAAACGGAATATTGACTGTTTTTTATGACTTTTGAAATATCGTTTATAAAGGCCAAGAAAAGAATAGGACCGATGTGTGAACCTTGAGGTACACCTGAAAAAGCCACGTAATCATTGGACCTATATCCATGTACCACAACACTTTGTAATCTATTTTTAAGGTAAGAATCAAGCCAACGAAGCAAATTCCCATGTACACCATAAGATTTCAACTTGGAAATCAGTAACTGGTGATCGACAATATCGAACGCACTTGAAAAGTCAGTGTATATAGAATCCACCTGTGTTTGACTATCCATTGCGCTCGCGATTCCCACAACGTAGTCCATCAGATTGCTAACAGTAGATTTATTCTTACAAAATCCATGCTGTACGTCTGTGATAATATTCTTCAAATAATTTGTTAAAACAGGATAAATTAATCGTTCAAATATCTTGGGAAATAAACTTATAATGGAAACGGGTCTATAATTTTTTATGTTATCCTTGTCTCCTTTTTTATGTATTGGTACTACATTAGAACGTTTCCAGTATGATGGAAAGAACCCGGAAGACAAGGATTTACAAAATATTAGCTTCAAAGGAAGTGTTAGGTTTTTTGATGTCATTTTAATAAAAAGAGGAGGTATGCCATCAGGGCCCGCTCCTTTACAGATATCTAGAGACTTTAGTTCATTTAGTATTTTAAGTTCTGTTATTTCTATATCATGTAGGGAATCTTGAGGGTGTATGTCTGGTAAAACAGTAGTTGTAGTATAATCAGATCGAGAGAATACGGAAGCAAAATGTTGAGCGAAGAGATTACATATCCCTTCTCCACTATTAGCCGAATTATTATCGAGGTACATTTCCTCTGGGATGACAGAAGTACAAGCTTTATGCTGACGGACGAAGGACCAGAACTTTTTTGGATTAGATTGAATAGATTTTTCAATTTCTTGCACGTAGTTTGAATAACATATAGAGGACATTGACCTAACCCGATAATTACAAATTTTAAGCTCTAGTGCATCTCTCGGGTTCTTATAAAGTTTGAATCTAAATCGTATCTTTTCCCTCTCTTTTATCAATTTAATTAAGTTTGTCGTAAACCAAATAGGGTATTTCAAACTCCGTGGTTTCGTTTTGGGTATAAAGTCATTAATTAACGTATTAAGAATTTCGTAAAACTTAGAAACCATGACATCGACCTCCTGACAATCACCAAGTTCCGAAACCCAATCAATTTTACATAACATTGAATTTATCTTAAAATAATCTGCCTTTTTAAAGTTATGGGTAGCAAAAGGTTTGTTTTTCAGCATATGAGGTACAGACATATTAACATTTATTTCTAGAGCTGGGTGATTATTGTCAATTTTAGTTAACGGATACAAACATTCAGTAATATTAATATCATTGAGATTACTTAGAACGAGGTCGAGGGTTCGATTATTGCAGTTTTTTATCATATTAAATTGTGATAGATTATTTAGAAATAAGAAATCTATTATGTTATACCCCAAATTACAATTATAATTAGTAGGAACTAACCTATTTTCGGAAGTATTTACATCCGGAACCCAATCTATAAAATTTAAATTAAAATCTCCCAAAAGAATTACGTTACCATTATAAGATTGCATGACAATATTACAATTATCAAGAAAGCCATCCAAAGAATCGGTAGTCACTGGAGGAGGTAAATATATTACACAAATCAAACAGTCCACAACTTTACTATTTATGTTCACTTTCACTGAAATCCATAAGTCTTCAAAGCTACTCTCAAAATTTTGCATTCTTTTTGAGCATATATTCTTTGATATTGCTACCAGAACACCTCCGCCACGCTTGCCAGCAGAGGTGACAAGTGCTCCGAAACATATACCGGAGACTTTTTAGTACCGTAACCCAAATGAGAAGAATTAAGCTTATCATTCGTGTTTTTCTTATTAAAATTAGAAACTGCTGCCAATATCTCGTCCCGCTTTACTGTTGACTTCAATTTCACTATTACTGAGCGGGGACGATCAGTGCTTTCGTTCATCTTCCTGACTCTACATCCTGAAAGGATATCGGAATCCTGTACGGGGACTGATATAGTCGAGCAAAGTTGTTTCGTTAAAGCCAGGAGATTTTCGGACTTATTTTCCGGAACGCCGTTGATCTCAATGTTAGATTCGCGTAAGTGCTGTTCGAGAAGGTTGAGTCTATTCGACATGTCTTTAACTTGGTTGGACAGCGTTAAATTATCTTTGGTTGCCGATGTAAGTTTATCCTGAATATCGTTAATGGCAGAATTTACCCGATCATATTCGGCACTAATAAACTCAACACTCTTACTGATTTCTCGTAAAGTGGCCAATTCGCTTTTGATCTCTTCAAACTCTTTAGAAAAATATAACTTGACAGCTGAATCAACAGCCTCACTTACAGACCGTTGTACTTCCCGACGAATGATATCAACTAACATGTTTTCATTCACATTGAGGGGAGAAGCAAGGGACGATGATAATTTTCTCAATGACGGAGACTTGCGTCGTGTATCAGTATTATCTTCTGAGCCGTCCGAGAACTCATCCTCATGAGAAGTCAGAGGTTCCATACGACAGCCCTGTACTGGGGTAAACCAGTACTTAATTTTTCTATAAAAGTCATATATTGGGATCATAGAGAAGCTTCGCGAGTCGTCTTAAAGTTCATGCGCTTATTCGTTACAGGTAAATTTGTTAAAGCAGGCACGTACTACACTTTCGCATATTGCGCTTGTGTAGTGTCTGTGAGTAACCTGTGGCGTGACGTCACAATGCATACGCATCACGAAAAATAAATCGTCCTTTCTTGCATGCGTCCAGTCTTATGAGAGTGACAAAGATAGATACTGTTTTATTTTACAACTATTACGAAATAAAGAGCGATGTTCTTGTGTATCATTTGATGGTTCATTTCAATGTTTTCTTCATTTAGACGTTCTCTTTCTAAACGGACTGTATAATAAATTGCATTGGTGTGAGTGCTATGAATGTCGTGAACTATCTAGTTATGTCAAAACGTAATGAAAACTTTTTAATAGTGAAATAATAAACGGTTTTTAACTCAAAATGACGGTAACGAAAATTAATGAGCACCGACGACGAGGTATTTAGTTAAGCAGTGATTAGTGAGCTCTAGTGCAGTGAGTAGAGGAGGGGTTCAGGGGGTAGAGTGACGGGGGTGAGATTAGGGGTGTACATTGTACGTAAATTGACAGTGTGCTATAAAGTCAGTTCATTCTTAAATAATGGTCTCTTACGGATAATAATCTTACACATAAAACTGAAGAGTTCGTATAGAAGGGAGCTTAACATGTTCAAGTATTAAATATTTTATCATGGGTCTATTTTAGTGCTGGGCATAAAAACTTTTTTGTGACTTTTTTAAAATTTTATTTAACTTCTTATCAACAATTAGTATTTTATATATCTGTTGAGCTTTTAATATTTCCGTGGGTATATATGATTTTACTATACTGTACTGAATTGTAAATTTCCCAATAACAGACCTTTGTTCAACACGGTTTCTTTTTGTTTTTTTTTTTTTGCTAGGGTTCTCTTTTCTATAGGTTAGCGGATACACACACAGTGCTTTCCTTCACCATCAAGCACGAGATCGATTTTAAGCTTTAGCCTTTAAAAACAGTTGTGATAACAAGGATTTGAACTCACAATCACATTTCTGTCCTCATTTTCCATTCGCAGGGATATCTGAACTCTTTATTATCTTTCTAGTCTAGAACATTCGTACGATAGTTAAAATCGTATTAACATAATCAATGAGGAATTTAAGCCATTTTACATTTAATATAACTAAAAGTCATTCTATTTGTCACGCGGGTGATCATTTAAATATCATTTCGCTAGTGCAGTTTTAAATTGTAGCGGTTTGACGGCCGGCTGGTCGAGTGGTCAGGCAACTGGACACTTTACGCAGCGGTCGCGGGTTCGAATCCCGCCAGGTGCAGATAATCTGTATGCCGAATATAGATGTCTACACCGGGTCATGGATGTGTATTTATGTATATATGTATTTATATCTTAAATTTATTTCCGTTCCTAGTACCTGTAACACAAGTTCTTACGAACTTAGCACGGGGCTAGGTTAACGTGGTGTGATTGTTGGTTAATATTTATTTATATTTATATTAAATAAGAGTTAAGAGTTACCTGATAACGTGACTGGTCCCGGTCGCCGGTAATTGAGCCGCGTTCAGTTTGAGCGCTCCGGAGAGAATCGACGCAATTCATTCGATGTGACTAATTGCTCTCCCGCGATACGCCGCGCCGCGATAACGTAATCGAGGAATTTAAATTATTTTTAATTTTTATTTCGTAATAAACAATGAGTAGAAAAAGTGGATCTTTACTAACGGTCGCTAGTTCGCCTGTTCTAACAGTCATTTAACACAAATATTAAGTGTTTATTTTAGCGGTGCATAAAGCATAAATACTAGAGATGTTCCGACTAGTCGGCGACTAGTCGGTTAAGCCGACTATCCGGCCACTTTTGTAGTCGGCGATTAGTCGGCGACTATTCGGCAAGGAGCGCCGACTATCCGGCTTATAATTTGTATGTATTTCTCAATAAAATGACTTAAGAGGAATTACATTTATAAATACCTTGATTGTTAATTAATATTCTTGCTTTTAGAATCAGCTTAACACATTTTTAAATATAAATAATTTTTCATTTGGTATAAATATAGGTTTCCTTTGGTTGGTGGTTTCCTTTGGTAGTCTCTAAAATTACTTATTGTAAAGAAAAAATATCTATGATAATTATCAAACAAAATTACTATTTTTACAATATAATATCTCGTTATTAATATTAACATTTATAAATATTTCTTTTTATTTTTGAATAAAAGACTAAGATTTTTTTATTAACAGACTTAATAGTATTAAACCAAGATAACCTACATGATGTACCTACCTACTGTATAAAAAATTACAAAAATTCGAAACATCGATGCTTGTATCCAACAATGTAGCTAGGGTGAAGACTTTATTATGCTCCAAGTCAAACCTACTCTTCAAAACATTTTCCAGCAGTTTTCTTTGTTTTTTTCAATGTACATTTCTTCATATTTCTGTTACGTTTTTAAATGAGGTATTACTTCAGACACCGAAGAGCAACTTGAACTTATAATCTCCGTAATCGCTTCAAATGGCTTCAGCAATTCAATGCTTTTTCTGAGTATTTCCCACTCTTCAGTAGACAAATTTTTTAAATTAACCGATGTTTCAACCAGGTATAAAGAAACAATCAAACAACCCATTTTGCCGCCGCCGAAACCGTTATCGGCTTAGCCGACTATTCGGCCGACTAGTCGGCCTCTTTACAACCGACTAGTCGGCTAGTCGGCTAGTCGGCCAAAGTTATAGTCGGCACATCTCTAATAAATACCTAAAACTATCTAATACGCAAGTGCTGGAATTGGTTACTCCCTTGCTCCCTCAGTTCGTAATAGTTACCTGTAACTCATAGTTGTAACTATTATTAACATTTGCGTAATTTTAATCACATGTGACGAAACCATTCAATTTTTTTTCTCTTCAGAAGAATAGATAAGTACTGACTACCGTTACGGTGTGGTCATGTAGTGGTTCCGCTACAGACATACATTTGGATTACTACAAATATTTGTTTCTGATCTGTGTGTATGTCTGTGTGGCTCTCTCCAATGTGTCTTGTAGAGTACGTAAAGCGGTCGGTCCCGGTTATTATTGATACATGATAGTGTGGTGGATTAATCTCCAATCCTTCTCCAATATGGAGAAGAGGTCATTTATTAGTAACGGGACGTTTACAGGCTGATTCTATTCAGTTCAGACAAGGACTAGTTTCTAATAAGGAGTGTAATATCATTAAATTTAATAATTTTATGTCATTAATTACCTACTGTAATAATATTAGTAAATTTTGCATTAAAACTCCTTAGAAGACGACAGATTAGATTCTTGAGGGAAATGAATATTTTTTAAATTGAGCATTTTCAATGTAAAATAAGAAAATAGTAAAAAAGCCAAGATAAAAATTTTGTTTTTGTTTATAAGTTTTTGTAGAAATAAAATATCAAGTAAACATGTTTTGCACTCTAGCTTAAGATTTATAAATAAGGAATCAGATAACAATTCTGCATACCTACTCGTATTTGTACACTTTATACGTCACTCGTGTCTCATGTTTTTAAAGCGCGATGTATTGTATTTAAATAAACATATAAAACAAGTCTTTCAATTTATTCGTGTAACAAAAAGGCCAGAAATGTTTAATTTCGAATACAGCGTGAATTCCACGAACCCGCTCTGGTGAAGTGCACCGTTGTAGTTCCGTTGTTTTTAATACGGCAAATAAACGAGAAATACAACTGCGTGTGAAAGCGGACATGAGCTTAATAATTCAGTATCGTATGTGTGTAAATAGTTTAATATGGAAAACGTTCTGTGACGTCACTCTACAGTGCGGACTGGCGTTGATATGCTGATGACTTTTAAAAAGCGGAACGATTAAGTATTTTATTTATATAAAAGACTTTTTTAATGTATACATATATAATCAGAGGGTGATTTCCGGAATCAAAACATGTACTTGATGGATTGTTTTACTACTCTCTAAATATAAATCAGTGGAATTTTACTAATTTAAGTGACTATTTACTGTTTATCAATGTGAGAATCGTACCACGTGGAATTTGTAACTATTCAATGTAATGTCAGTCACTAATTTGATAAGTGAATATCAGAGTCCACTAATTTGATCATTGAATATTTTTATGTGTATTAGTGATTTTTAACTAATTTGTAATTGAAATTTACTGATATGTAATGAATACAACTTCACTAACGTAATTAATGAAAATTCTACTGATTCATGTTTAGAATGTACTTAATAGGTACGTTTCTCTAGATGGATATGGGCGAATATTGTTGCGAGTGAAACCGCAAATAACGCTTAATTTTTATATATTTTCGCACAGGATTCACTATTGTCCAACCAAAATGTTTTGACTTCACCAATACTGTACATATTTGTTATTGTTTGTAACAATTTTTTTTTACAGAAATAGCCAACAAACGAACAGACCCTTCACTGGTCCTCTTTCCTCATGAACAATTGCAGCAGTCGAGCCGGAAATACATTGCCGAAGAAAGAAAACACACAAGAAGTTAAAGATTTATCATATGTTAATGAAGACTCAGCTCCGCATTATATGCTGTTTAGGGATGTTCATCGGAAAAAAATATCGATAATTTTATTATCATCATATATGGTCATCCGTCATTTCGTACCGATATTTACGCCCTGTACCCTATCCGAATTCCTAAAAAAAAGGTTATCACTTCTCCCTCTCAAACTTATTACTCAATAATAATCGACTAAACATACCATAATTATCGAATCACAATTATCGATACTTATCGGATCCAAAAACAATTATCCATAATTATCGGAAAAAACTAAATTATCAATAATTATCGGATGAAAACTAATCGATAGTTGTCGATAATTATCGAATGAAAAATTATCGATATTTATCGGATCACAATTATCGAACAACACTTATCGATAAATATCGATAATTATCGAATGAAAAATTATCGAGTAGTTCCGAATTATCGATAATTATCGCACACCCCTAATGCTGTTAGAATTATTCCTCAACCAAACGACATTGATACCGTTATATTAGTATATTTTATTTGTTGTCATAATATTATGTTCAGTGCCGGATTTTTTTTTTTTTTTTTTTTTTTTTAATTTATTTAAACTTATTTTACATAAAATTACAATAATACACTCCAAAAATCGCGGAGATTTGTCCGGAGTGTGAATACAGTTCATTCAGTTAATTAACAATAATGTGGGTAATTCTACAGAACAAGGTAAATTTAAAATTTTATATAACACGAATGAAGTAAATACATCCGTAGGGAATGCGATCGAGACATAATAATATACCGACAATATATATAAAATAATATACCGACATAAACCGGTTCATTGCAAACAATTACAGGATGTTCAGATAATACGATTTTAATTCATTTCTAATATTTTTAATTGTGATTTTGTTCTTAAAGGACACATCCAATTCATTTAATAAGCGAGGAGTCAAATATTCCGTGGTCCTTTTACCATATACGTTATTTGTTGCAGTAATTGTTATTAGTTTTTGTTTTGTTATTTGTCGTGTATTAATTTTATGGTGGATTTTATGCTGTATGTCCCTATTAAAAAAGTTTTCTTTTAATAAGTTATACTGAAATTTATATTCTACCGGTAGCACATTGCAATGTTTAAAAAGTTTATTGTCATCATTTTTATATTGTTCTTTTATTTTAGGAGTTACGATATTTTTTAGGATTCTAATTTGTAAACTGCGTATAGTGTTAAGATAGGTTTTAAAAGTTCTACCATAAGTCGTGATACCATAGCTTATGATTGAATCAGCCAGAGCATTGTAAAGCATAAGTAGAATTTTGAATGGCGTTCTCTTCCTAATGATAACCATATTAGCCAAGAATGCTCTGAGTTTGTCACATACATTACTTATATGAGGTTTCCAATTAAAGTAACAGTCCACCACCAATCCCAGATAAGTATGCTTTTCAACAGTTTCTATGACAGGGCACTTGCATTGGTGGATATTTAGATGCAAACAATTGTGATTATGGGCCTTTAATCTATTATTTGTTTCAAAGAACGTGTTAGAGTATGGTGAGCGTATATGAACGAGTTTTGTCTTGGAGGCGTTAATCACAAGCCTGTTGTCATGACACCACTTGTTTAGCAAATCAAAGTCTTGCTGCATTTTTTCCAAAGCTTTGTTTACATTTGAATCTGCTATTAAGAGGCAAGTGTCATCAGCGTACTGATACGATGAACAAAATTTAAATATATTATTTACGTCATTTACGTACGCTATGAAATGCAGTGGGCCGAGCACCGATCCTTGCGCTGTGCCTTCAGAAACAGATATTATATCACTGGTTACATTTCCTATTTTAACAAAATAGGATCTGTTTCTTAGGTAATCATTGCACCATTTTAATACGGGGCCTCTAATACCTGTATTACTCAGCTTTTCTATTAGGGTGCTATGGTTAAGGGTGTCAAATGCCCTAGAAAAATCTATAAAAAGAGCTAGAACGTGTCTTCTTCTATCTAGATGTCCATTTACTTCATCCGCAAACCTAGATAAAAGGGACGTGGTACTTTTTGCTGGCTGAAAACCGTATTGATTTTTACTAATTATTTTATGGTCACCGTAAAAGGTATAAATTTGAGCGCTGATGTATTTTTCAATTATTTTATCAAGAGACGGTAAGAGAGAGATAGGACGATAGTTACTAATGTCGTCTTGTTTACCCTTTTTGTGAACAGGACGTACACAGCTTTGTTTAAGGTTATTTGGATAAGATCCTGATTTAATACTAGTATTAATTAATTGGGCGATACTTACTGATATTTTTTTGGCAACTAATTGAATATCTATAACTTTAATTCCATCGTTACCGGGTGCTTTTTTATATTTAAGGTTTTTAATTATTTTTTCAATGTTTTTTGCCTCTGCTGGTTTTAGATAAAAAGTTACATCGGTTGGTTTACTGTACTCGTTCTTATTCAAAAGCTTGGTTGAACACGTTGGTAAAACATTTTTAACAGCATCCTTAAATGCTAAAGCGAATTTGTTGGCAATTTCATTGTAATTTTGGTTATTTGTATCGAAAGCTTTTAAAATTATGTCATCAATTGATTTCGTCACCCTACCACATATTTTATTAATTATTTGCCATAGAATACGAGGGTTTCTGATATTTTCATTAATTTTATTTCGATAGTAATTACTTTTGCTATTTTCTAAAATTTTATGTAGTTTATTACGTATTGTGTTATATTTTAATCGAAGTATGTTATCTGTGGGATCTTTTCTCCATTTATTGTATATGTTATCTCTTTTATCTGCTAATTTTAACATAAATATTTTAATCCATGGTTGCTTAATATTCTTTTTTGCATGTTGGTTTTTATATTGTAGTGATTTATAGTACGCAGATTCATAAGCTGATTGAATAAATTTATATATTTTATGTGGACACGACATATTCATTGTTTTTTCCCAATAAATGTTATTTAACTCCTCACTTAGAATTTTTCTATTATAAAATTTTATTTTAGAGCTTTCAACATCATTCTGTATGCGCAACGAGCGAATTCCCTCGCACACTATCAAAACAATGCGATGATCTGCCAGAACCGTATCGACCGCCGCTGTGCACGGATTCATAGTGGTTAATCGAGTAAACACGTGATCAATACATGATTTAGTTATTTTACCAAGTCTTAATTCTATGCGAGTGTAATCTGTTATACCAGCCATGAATCCGTGCCCAGAGAGCATGTCGATATATTTATTCTTTATAGTAGTGTTTGCCTTGAGGTCGATGTTGGCATCTCCGAGTATGATTGAATTATAGACTACATGTTCATTTATCAACTGCGAGAGTTCTGAAATAAATCCAGTTTTGCTAGAAGAAGGAGGTCTATAGAATGCACACAAAGTTACGGTGTTATTGTTCGCGGTTTTGAGTGTACCTTGGATCGTCTCAAAGTGCATTGTTTTTACAATTACGGGAGTAAACTTAAGATAATTCTTAACGTAAATAATTATACCGCCTCCTTTTTGTTTAGAGCGCAACTTAGTGTGCATCCTATAACCCGGTATACTATATAAGGCACTAATATCATCGCCAATATTCACCTCTGTCAGAACAATGACGTCTATAGGAATATTCGAGGATTCTATCACAATGAGAAGTTTGTTGAAGTTTTTAATTATTGATCGGATATTTATGTGGATACAGAATAACTCAATATTTTGAATATTATAGGGTACGTGCTTTATAAAAGAGTTAACTGAAGGGCAGTCAAATATTTCATGTGTATGCAAGTAATCATCAATTATATCAATAGCCATTTTAACGAAGATAATTTACAAGGTGTATTATTATTATTAGTATTTTTTTTACCCTTTTTTTACAATTTTTGTTGTATAGTGACTAATGTATCAATATCAGACATGGAACGCACTATGTGAGGACGACTCTTATCTTCGTTCTTCTTCGCATATATGACTCCCGACTTGCACCACACGAACTTATATGAAGGCTTGAGTTTTTGTTGAGCATTGTATAGTAGGGTCTTGGTGTGATGTGTCAGAGCTTCACGTATATATATACGACTTTTATTTTGTTCAGTGAGTACTGGCTGAGTAAAGATGTTACCTACCGTTAATTCATTAATTTTCGCTGCGTTCAACCACTGATTACGCACAGAATTTGATTTGACTTCTACCAGTATATGTCCCGGGTGTGGCCTGTTCTTGGGTTTTGGCATTCGGCGCGTGCTCACAACGTCCTCGATATTGACATCCAGATTCTCTGCGATTTTTGCCAAAATTTGATTGAGATTTATGGTAGGAGTTTCTGGGATTCCAGCTACTTCCATTGTGCAGGACAGCATTTTTTGTTCCAATTCATTAACATGTTGTTCCACAGCTAGTACGCGAAGTTCTAGGTTTTTGTTCTTATTAATTAATTCCGTATTTCTATTTATAAGGTTTTTTATCGTGACGTCTTGCTTTTTAACAATGTCTTCTAAATCAGCTATTTGTCCACTCATATGATCTAGGGCCTTTGTTAGTTCACCCAGCTCTGTTCTTATTATCTTTTGCGTCTCTCGCGTGATGCTTTCAATTAATTTGCTTTGATTAATACCAGAAACGCGGTCTTCGTCATCAGAGCTGTCTTCATTTGGAACAAATAGAGATGATCGCCTGGAAACGTTGTTGAGGCAGTCCTCACAGCTCCATTCGAGACTTTCAGAATTCCTTAGGGCAGCTAGTTGTTTGCTGGTTAATTTAGAACAGATAGTTGATGCATGAACGGACCTATTGCATCTACTGCATTCTAGACCTGGAGATCTTTGTGTTATATTTTTATTACAACTAAAACACTTCTTAGGAGCCGTTGCTGGTATTAACGCAGGTATTTGTAAAAAACAAAAACTAACCGATTGAAAGTAAGCGCGTCCGACGCGATTGCCGAACTAGGGATGTTAAAAAATAATCGATTTTTATATAAATCGATTTTTATTTCATTTTAATCGATTTTTTATAATCGATTGTTAAAGTAATATAAATCGATTTTTAATAAATCGATTATATAAATTACGCGTTTAAATCGATTTTTATCATAGCGCCATCTATGCGACGGATGAAAAAAACTTGAAGTAAGTTTCAATTTTATAAACAGCGAAAGATTATATTTTAGTTTTTGAGACCACAACGTAGTCGTTTAGTTTTTCAATTACATATTGTTTTAAGTATTTTATTTTAAAACTAGTCTATTCACTCCACAACAAAATCGAACTTTTTTTTGTTGTATGACATTTTTCACTTCTTGTTAACTAATTTAGGTTCGCTTTTTTTAAAATCTATCCTCAGATTTTTTCTAACAGCTCTAGTTTAGGAGATACAGGTACACCCTTAAAATGTACTCTCCATTTGACTGTTGATATCGCTATCGTCAACGTCTTACTAGTTTCTGTTTCTTTTTTTGTAATGGCTTCGTCTATAAGGACCTGTGTAAACAATCCAAATAAATATTGTCACATTTGTGGCAAATATAAATTCAAAATATTCTGTTTAAATATGTCAGACTTTGTGAAAAATGCCTACATGTTATACTTTCAACAGCCATTGGAAACAAACAACAGTCTTGGATACCGAATAAAGTGTGTAAAACGTGTATGGAGTCTTTACGATTATGGAAAAATAATAAGAGGGATCCCTTGATCCTTATTATTCCTATGATTTGGCGTGAACCGTCGAACTACCACAACGACTATTATTTCTGCGTTGTAAACATAACAGGAATTAACAGCCAATATCATTCCATGTGGGTTTATCCTACTGTGCCCTCAATACTAGACCTGTCCTGCGCTCTACTGATACATTAGAACCCCAACCAAGTACATCTCAGGTATGTCCACATAAAATTGTTCAACGAATGAAGGAAAGTGATACAAGCTGCAAAGAGAGTGGTAGCAAATTTGAAGACGCCGAAAGACTAATACCATTAAACTAAGAGGACCTAAATGATTTAATAAGAGATCTCCACAACACCACAGACAAAAATGCCGGGAATGAGTTTATTTGGCTCGTGAAAAACTTTTTGAGAAATAAGAAGTCCGTCGACTTTCCTGACCAAGTCAAGCAGTTACTATTATACATTCAGCAACTTGAATGCAACAGCACTAAGATCCATTTTCCTCATAGCCACCTTGATCGATTTCGTAAAAATCTTTGAGATTTAAGCGAGGAGCAGGGAGAATGCTTTCATCAGGATATTCGCACCATGGAGGAGCGCTACCAAGGCTATTGGAGTGAAAGTATGATTACTATAGTATTGACTACTGTTGGATTATCCAGAATAGTAGTAAAACTCCAAGTTATTCAAGAAAGTCACATAAAAGAAAGTTTTGTTCTAATTATATAGTTAAATAAATTGTTATGTGACGAGAAACCATGTTTTTTTGATAAAAATAGCTACCCTTCATATCTCAAAAAGTAGAGCTGCTAGCATAAATCTGAGTATAGATTTGGAATCAGTGTAGAAAATGCAGCTAGATCCATAAAAAACATTCCATACAACAAAAATGCTGTTGTACTGTGATTATAAAATAGTAATGAAAATTTATGACGACTTTTTTTAATTGATTTATATTTTAGTTTTTCAGACCATAAGGTTTTGTTGGGATGCTCACCATTTCATTTTTATTATAGTAAAACGTTTAATCGTACTGAAAATTTGTCCTTCCTTATTCTCTACCTTGAAAGTTTTAAGGAACATTCGCTTTGTTTTTTATTTTAAAATTGGTTATTTTTTTATTCATTTACTTGAGTTTTAACCTGATAAATTGTTAATTTATGAATATGAAAAGCATGTAGATTTTTAAAAAATTGAAAAAAATTAATAAGAAGATTAAGAAGAGAAGAAGAAAAGATTAATAAAATAATCGATTTTTCGTAAAAATCGATTATTTACTTTCGTATTAATCGATTTTTGAGAAATCGATTAATATTGAATTAAGATTAATCGATTTTTATTTAATCGATTCTTTTCTATTAATCTCACATCCCTATGCCGAACTGAACTGAACTGAATTAGTTAAACAGAACTGATTAAGTAAGCACTTGGCCCGTAGCAAATTCTGGATGATAATACCGAAAACTTTCCTGTACCTGTTCTTTGTAGTAAGTGTATACGAAAAATAAAGTTTTTCGCCTATTTAAATTCCTCAAAAAAAAAAAAAATAATAATAAATAAAAAAAAGTATCAAATTCGGTATTTTATTTACGCCAAAGAAATTGACAGATTTTAATAAATCTTCACTCAAAAAATTACGCTCAGGCAAGAGATGAGTGGGCTTAAATATGCGGGGCCCCTTTCGCGCGGGGCCCATAGCAATTGCTTCTCTTCCTACGTGGTTAATCCGGCATTGATTATGTCTTACTAACTGTTCGATACTGTGAGTTTACGATAATTTTGGAGCTCGAGATCATCTTCACTTTTGTTTTTAATTTACAATATTATTATATACATTTACTATAATTTAGATTAGTTCGAAAACAGTAACAAGTATTGTATTGACGTTTTAAGCAAGGATAAACTTGTGATACAAAGTTTTGAACTTCTCAAAGATCACATCTTGCTCTTGGAGTAAGGGATTCGCTTATATAATAAATTCCGCTAAAGATTTTACAGTTGGCAATAAACTAAAGTTTCTAATAAAAAAACAATGTCTGCTATGTAAAGCTTGAATAGCTTAAACAGTATTACTTAAGTGATAAAGATTATATTAACGGGGTTAAGTAGCGCTGACCGGACTATTTATTTATAATTCTAAAAATTGCATATTGACAATTTTTGAAATAGTATGAGATTTTCATGTCTTCTGTTATCAGAAAAATCCGCATTTTCAGTTACCACCACTCGAATCACTAAAAACTAAAATCACTTGCTTATTAGATTCAAAAGTTTTTTTGAAAACTGTACCTAAAAAAACTAAATTTGATTTTAATAGAAAAGGTAGCTGGGTTTTCCGTTCCTTTCATTCAGACCAAACGTAAAGTGAAAATAATATAAAATATATTAACATGGTTATTTAAGTCCTAATTTTGTATTTCTATTGTATTTGTGTACAAACAATAGGGCTGCTCCGTGTCCCGGCGGTCAGCGCGAGGCGTCGCCGAGAACAATCCCTCATCCTCGCGCAGTAGCTTTTGTAATCTTGCGTCTAATTGTTAGCCGAGGTTGCGCTTTATTTTTTCTATTTAATTTCATCCCACTCTGTGAATGAGGAAAATTTAAATTATATTGTTGTTGAGGAGTTGAACTGGCATTATCTTAAAAATGTTACTCTTTCTACAAAGGCTTTGAACTGGAATTACTTAAACGTATTTCTCGTTTTCGTTACAGCTTATTTTTTTTTATTTTATTTTTTTTTATTTCTCTACACTTTACGTTCATAAATTATGCACATAACAGAACTGAATCAACATTTAAGCGCCTCACTGTCTCGTCGCCTCTCTGTCCTCCATGTAAGAAAAGGGTTGGAGCTTAATCTACTACGCTGCTCCACTGCCGATAATTTTCCTGTCATGAGTAACGATCGTTATCAGATGTTTATAATAACAACATAAAGTATATTAATTACAAAACACGCTAGGGGAATATACTTTGCCAGCAGAGGGACGTTTAAAATCCATTATAGTACAAAATATATATCATATAACAAGGATTGCTACTTATATTTTGAGCCTTGGCAAACAATAAGTGTTTCAGGAGCTATCTGACGTTGCCATTCGAAAGTTTGACATTTTTAAACATAACTTTTGTTAGAAAATTTTGTTATTTGAACACGATTTATTTTGTTTATAATGCTTGAAAATTGTATCAGCAAAAAAAAAATGGAATTAGCTCGTGAAATTTTTTGTCAAACGATTTTTTAAAACTTTCGACGTGGATTATGGTGTTAAACACCAACTTCTTTCCCTTCTTCTTTCCCCACTGTGAAACTCTGGTATAAGGAGTTCCCTCTTAGCCGCTATTCGCTGAGTCATGAATGTCGTGAAGGTCGTCTCAAATTAGTTGTAATGTCAGAAAATATTGATGTCTGTGCAAAATCTAATAATGCAAGATCATTATGTAACTTATCTTTAGATTGAGGTATCCTTAGGAATTAGTATGGCGAGCATCAATAAGATATTTTATTTTTTATTTATTTTTATTTCTTTGGAAAACAAACAGTGATATAATACAAAAAGAACATAACTAAATTAAAACTATACACCAATTACATGTTTTCACAATTAAATTACAAAATAATAGCTTGTACGCTTGATACAGTTACATTAAAATGGTAACAAATGCCACCTAAGGATCAGTTTGAGAGCCATTAAACCAAGTATTCGTTAAATTATTTTTGAAACAAAGTGTTGAAGAAGTAAAAAAATCAAGCTGTGGAGATACCACCAAATTGTTTAAACTTTTTGCTGCACGAATAAAGAAAGAATTTTGTCTATAATTGGTTGAAGTCTGCGGAATATCCAAACATATAGGTTGCCTTACCCATACCTGTAAGCAATACTCGAGAATACTACGCACCAAGGAACAATAAAGGATCTTAATTACTTTTATACTATTAAATTAAGAGCTTGACCGAAAGACAAAGCCCATAGTTTTATTAGCCTTTTTACAGATCTGGTCTATATGTCTTTCATATGTTAATTTATTACCCTGATTTCATTTACCCTGTGTAACACCTGATCTGTAAATTTGTATACAGTTTTTAGGAATTCAAATTTGCGAGTGAAAGTCATACAGTAACATTTCCGAATGTTCAACTGTAAATTATTACGCAGGCAGTATTGATCGAAACGTTCCAAATCCTCCTGTAACAGCTTAGAATCGCATAGTGAATCAATCTTTTTAAATATCTTCATGTCATCGGCGGACAGAAGGAAGTTAGAGTGTTGGAAACAAGAGGCTACATCGTTTATAAAAATATTAAAAAGTAAGGGCCCCAGTAATGATCCCTGGGGAACTCCAAAAGGGACATTATTCCAGTTTGATGAGAATCCACTCACTACTACTGCTTGTGATCTATTTTCAATGTAGGATGTAAACCATGGGTATAAATTACCATGAATTCCAGCAAAGAGGAGCTTATAATGTCAAAATTGAATCTATACTGATTTCTACATCACTAATACAAACAGAGACGTTATTTGAGTTTAAGGGTGAATAATTTAAGTTATTCCTATGTGACGATGGAGAGAGAAAAGAGGATTGAAAATATAAAGCAAAAAGATTACAAACACCTTGACCAGTATCTGCAGACCGACCCGCGTAGTGTAATTTAGACGGAAGTGAGTTGGAGCCCTTATTGTTGGATTTTACAAACGACCAAAACATTTCGGTTGCCTAATTATCGCATCTTCCGTTCGTTTTATGTAATTATTATAGCACTCCTGTTCTAGGCGTTTAGCCCTAGTTCGTAGGAGTCGAAAAGTATCGAGGTCAGCCATATTGCCATAAACTTGATATCTTTTATTATATTTGTATTTTTCCTTCAATAGTTTTTTACGTGAACAGCTATACCACTGTGGGAATGAAGAAGAAGTTATTAGTTTATGAGGAACATATTTATCTCTAACATTATATAAGTGGCCATAAAATATATCAACGGCATTGTCCAAATATTGCACGTACATTTAGCTGTAAAAATATTGTTCTCGTTGGATTCCGCGATTTCTCCAAGGAATTGTCAAAACAATTAATTAAAAATATGCTCGTGTCAATTGGTGCCAAAAAATACTCAAGAAATACAATCGCGGGGCATCGAAAGCTGTATATAACATCTACATAGGTGACGAATCTTAGATCTATGCATATAAGCGCGAAACAAAACAGCAATTAACTGTATGGATATTCCAAGATGAGCCAAATCCGACAAATTAATTCGAGCCTGAAGCACTTCTGACTCTTACTCAGACATCTAGTTACTCATAGATTTATTAAGGACGAGGTGTCCGATTTGTGACAGAGTTTTAACTTCCTCGACATAAACACAATTTTATAATTCCATATATAGCTGGAATAGTGCGGCATTTAATACGAGTAAATAAAATTTTATGGTCAATATCCAACGAGTTTCAACTTCGTCCGCGCGGAATTCAACTTTCTCGTCCACCGTTCATACGCGTTTTCTGCCGTAATACGATCACATCTAATTTCATAAATACTTGTTTATTAAATTAAATTTATTAATCAACCGTCTTTGAATACCAAACAGGAGTTTATATTCAAGCATACGGAATTAATTTAGTATTGCGTTTAATGTATAAAACATTGAGTTATTTTGTTTCATGACTAGGTCTACTAGTAGTTAGAGCTAAGATTAAGTATAAATACCAGCTTAAAGTGAATCGTTCGTTCAATTGTTTCTGTACATTCCAGGTTCCAAGCTATCTGGCCCGATGTTATGATGTTTCTAGCTCTAACGAAAAACTTTGTGATATTTAGCAGCGTCACCATATCTTGCCACAACACACTAGGTTCGCCAATCTGCCTGCAAAACGTGGCGAGTATTGTCAAACCCCCCCAGAACACCCCCTCTCCCCAAACATCCAACGGCTGATGTAATAATTAAAATTATTTGTGAACACTATTCAGAGATTAATTTATTATCTAAATTCAGCTACTCCTTAACTTACTTAGAGCAAATATTAATTTAGGTGACAATTTTTTTTCGTTTCCTTATGTTATCAATTTATTTCGTAAATTCTCGTTCGGTGTAATTACTGCCGGCGAACCCGCAGTTGACGGAAGCGGAAAGCCACACTTAGCGATCAATCAATTCGCACGCGAAACACACACGTCTATGGTATGGAAAAGATTCGACAACCGACTGACTGACTGATTGGCTGACTGACTGACTGACTGACTTAGTTTAGCTTAGTTATACGTTGCTAGGATAAGTGAAAGCGTCGAGAATATCAAATCTATATTTACTGTCTCATTCTTCCCTGTACATTTATGTGTTTGTTTCTTTATCGTGACAATTTTTCGTTACATCGAGTTTCGAATTACAACGATTATAAACAAGTTTCACATACTATTCTCTTATATTTACGCGAATTTTACTCATTTAATTAAAAGTCTAGGTCGGATTTTATCGCGTTTATTTTGTTGTTTTAAACACAAAATAAACGCGATAAAATCCGATCTAGACTTTTAATTAAACAAGTTTCACTTCAAAAATATTTTAACATGTAAAATAGATTTGGTCGTTACAATTATCGTCATATCTGACTCTTACGACTTGAACGACTCGACACTTGTTCTGGTTAATGGTGGAACACTTATTATATTGGCATTTAATGTTTAAGAAATTATTCTATTTCATATTATATTATACAAGTATTAAAAGTAAGTATTTATTTATTTTTTATGCAAGAAACTCTCGCAAACTCCCCATCTCGTGCAGTTGAAAAAAAAAAAGAAAAAATTATTTCGAAATACTATAATAATTAAATAAATATCACAGCATTCAAAGATTAACGTTTTTACGGCAGCTCAAAAAAAATTGCCCGACTAATAAAAATACCTCATTTCCCTTTGCAGTCCCTAAGCTATTATATTTTCTTGTCTGACAACACAAACACGTCGAGATAGAAAAGGTGTTTCAAAAATAGAGTTCTTCTAGATTCCTATATAGTATACTCAAAAATAACATCGATTCTACATTACCCGCTGCTCAGCATCTCAACCCAATACCGTTATATTCGTATCGGCAACGATGAGATGAGAACACGGAAATCACCCATCAAATTCCAATTCCGGGACAAGTATCCGTAGTAATATTATATATGATACAAACAATAGAAAATATCTCAAGATAACATAAATATAAAGTTTAATGCAATTTCAATTCACACAATATGTTATATTTTAACCCACAAATAATATAGACGTAATGACTCCAATTCTCTACATTAAATATTTTTCCTTTTTATCTCTGTGTTTTTATATGAATGTTTAAATCTAAAAAGTATTCCCCGATTTTGATGATATAAATACAAAATTAAAGTAACTTTACTCCAGACATATACAAAACGTAATTTTACTCCATACAGGTTTTATTAACCCACTTATAGTAAAATCGTAGTGATATAAATTCCGTTTTTTGATTGGTCCGTTGGCGCCGTTTGCGGTGACTTTAGATTCCAGGTCGTGAATCCGATTCCCACTGAGTCTGGGTCAAATTTTTACATGTGTAGATATGTATTAAAAACTATTATAAATTTGTATATCAGTCGACTGTTACCCAAAACACAGGCATTAATTTGCTTACCTTAGGAACAGACGATTGTATGTGTGTGTTAAACATATTAACTGACCCGTTGGCGCAGTTTGCAGTGACCCTGTTTTCTGCTCCAAGGGTTGTGGGTTCGATTCCCGCCCCGAGTCTGGGTGTAATATATATTTATTTGTATATGTATTATTTATATGTATATTTATTAAAAAAAAGTATATCAGTCGGTTGTTACCTAAAACACAGGCATTAAGTTGCCTACCTTAGGAACCGACGACCTTGTGTGTGTGTTAAAACATATTTAAAACAATATTTATTATTTATTTTAATTATAAAGTGTATTATTTAACGTTTGCTTGCTTCTTCATATTGAACCGATTTTGATTAATGTTTATACAGGTGACTGGTAAATTACTATCAATATTTAAGGAGACTACTCGTTACATGATTATCATTCGAATTATGTTAAAAAAACAGGTAAATATTAATAAACTTTTAAGTAAAGTTATTCAACAATTATCCAATTATGTACGCGTCGTCTGGACACCCTAACAGCTAGCTGCACTTTCGACACAAAACAGGTAGTTTACCTACGTCCAAACGTCGCCACGTGTTAATAGGGTAGCAGGATAAACAAGCATGATCCAGTCCACCATCCATCCACTTTAATCCTGGCTTAGGATAGGCAAAAATACTAAGATATTTTACTCGTTTAAGCAACAAATTTGTTGACTAGGTAAATGATGTGAACTTTGGCAATTTTCCGATGTGAACAAGCGGCACAATACAACACCTGTGCACGTGCCGCCGGCACGACTGTAGGGTGTCAACGCTTCATTTACTTGAATTGAAATTTATGAAAATTTGGTCAAAAAAGAAGTACCTATTTTTTACATAATTTGAATGAGAATCATGTACCGAGTATTCTCCTTAAATATTGATAGTAATTTACCAGTCAACCTGTATATAAACAGGTCAACGCAGTTTAAACCGCGTGGATAGATTAGTTTTCAATAAGAGTTCTACTTAAGAAAAATAAAACTATTATATTATTCAGAAAAAAATCTTTAAAAATTATTTTCAATAAGTAGCGTGGAAGCAAGCATGAATATTAATTTAGTAAAAACATTTTGTTTTGTTTGACATTAAAATACACTTCATCTTAATTTACGTTTTTTGATATAGAGAATAATTGTGTCACTTTTATATAATGTACATACTACAAAATTAAATTCAAGTGACGTAGCGAAGAAGAAAATAAAAAGTATCTCCACGCCTCTCGGGGGCCGAGCGTCGTGTCAGACGCAGTAACACATGGAGGGGCGAGGAGGTCGAGAGGCTCCGGGCACTCATAGCGATATTAATACTTCTGATTTTCTTTGATTAAGCGACGTCTTCAGTCAATAAGGAAATGAAACAATTGAACGTATTATTTGACGGAGAGCGATCGCACGCCGCCGCCGCCGGCGCTTCTCGCTGTTGTTTTAAGATTTCGTTCAAGAAAATCTTGTAATTACACGCAATTCTGACATAAAAGATAACGTGGAATGTTTAATATTGACAGACGTTTTATGTGATTTAAATTCAATAGAGTTTGGAGTAATGTTTCCGTTTCTGGTTCGTTCGTTTTCTTCTTACAATATTGCGTTGCGTTGCTTCTTACAATTTTAACGTTTCTTTTGTAATTGCTAATATTGATATTAATAAATGGACTTTTGGATCTTTTTGTAAAAAAATACCGTAAAAATAAAATTAATATTTTAAAAATTGTTTACGAACATTTTATGAGAACTATTATTATATTACACGTAGGAGAAGCACTTCACTTTACGCGCACTATTGTCAGCTCGTAAAATATCGAAGAACACCTCTGTACCCTCACTAGCGGCACATTTTGTAACTATTCCGTGTCCATCGGGAATATTGTACCTTTTCAAGAGTAAAAATGTTTTTCAAATAGTTTCAGTGGTTGTCTACGTACATACGGACAAAATTTGCTTTTGTATGTAAAATATGTGTATAGAATACATTAAGAACAACTAAGAATTACAAATAAGTTAAACTCAAGATACGAGTAGTTAAATTTACGAGATTGAACATTACAAAATCAAAACAAATTTCATGAAATAAAGCTTTTAATAAACTTGCTTTATTGTTGTGAAACGTCAGTGTAACAATATGCGTCACAAATGTCTGTTGTAATGCTGAGATCCTTACAAGAGCAATAGTTACTATATTTTAGAGAATATCACTACATATTATAAAATAATGTCCTCTGCCGCGTCTGTCTGTTTGTTCGCGATAAACTCAAAATCTGCTCCACGGATTTTCATGCGGTTTTCGCCAATAGATATAGTGATTCATGAGAAAGGTTTAGGTACATGTACATACCCCGGGCGCAGTCGGGGCGAGCTGCTAAAAAACATTAAATTTAAAAAAGTTAACCAAAGTATGTAATAAAATTGAATACTTGATTTGTTAATTAGTTAAAAGTCAGTTTACGGACGATAATTAATTTTACGTGATAACGTCATAAGAAAACATTCATAAATCAAAAAAGTTAATTTGATAAATTTTTTTTGTTCGATAAATTAACATTTATTTGCATCAGTTAATTCAAATATTTTATTACTTAAATTATACAGATTAATTACAAGTAACAACGTGTTATTAAAAATTTATTTACAACTTATATACATGTGTTATAGTTCAGATCCTGCAATTTGGGTTATTGTTTTTCATTCAAAGCCGCTTAGGCCGATCGTGCCTATCAATCGCTTGTTCTGCGCTCGCGCTCGCGAAACGTGACAATAGTTCGTGCATTGCAGCCGGCATTCATCGATTTACAAGACATTATCACGTCAAAAATACGGCTTTCAATACTGTTCCGAGTGATAATAATGAGACTTTCGATCCCTTGACAGTGGAATTTTTCACATAATTTTACCAGTTTGTTTATTAAGTTAAAATCGGTTTACAATTGATAATTCATTTCTCGAAGTCGGCTTAAACCGAATCACATTAAAATCGACAACTCTGTAACACGCAAAGCCTTACAAAAGCGTTTCAGAATAACATCCTTTATTTTACATCGGAGAATAAAAACAACACATTTCAAGGAAATCATTTACTTTTTAGGTTAAAATTCGAATCGATTGTCCTCAGTAATCTCCCTGAGTTCGTGTTAATCTTGTAAGGGGAGAAAAACAAAGGTTATTTTTTCATCTCTCGAGACATTTCCTCGCGAGGGTTTTTAACTGTTTTTATTGTAGCCGCCTTTTGTTTGTAAACGTATTATCTTCATAATTTGTTTAATATTCCCTAATGAATTGACTGTTTCTAAATTTGTAATTGTTTTTTGTTTTCCATACTAAGAATCAGCTGACTGTCCGTCTGTAAGTCTGTCTGCACTGGACCGTATATCTGGAACCATAACAAATGGATACATTAGTCACATTTTCACAGAATTTGTTTTATTTTGCGAATAATGACAAATAAAAAAGTAAAGTCGGGTCCTTTACGTCCTTTATTTAAAATCATATAATATTACTTTTTTTTGTGTTTTATAATATTTTTAAGATTATTCCACAAAACGCCGAAAAAGCACGTTCTTGTGTGGAAAAGGCCCTTTTATTTTTTATTCCAATTTATGAAGTTTATGTATACCTACTATAGAATCTACAACCATATCTATATTTTTCTTAAAAATTTTAAATTACTATCTTTATTATTACAAATATACAGACGGAGACGGATATTAAAGCAACGTCTCACCAGATCTATTTATTGGTAAATATTTAAAAATAAAGTTTTGTTCACAAAAACGTTATATTTACAAGAGCGTGTTACAGAATCAATATAGAATGATTGTTGCACCGAAGTATTACTTGAAACACATGTTCCGCGGCCCGAACGTATTGCAGTCCTCAGTGTGAAGTGTTCCTTGGACAGCAATTTCCGCTCGTTCACTTGAACTGTTGCATCGCGAGCAAAATATATCACTTACTAGCGAAGTTCTCGTACTTTATTATGTTTATTATGTCTTTTGTTATAGAGAAAATTTAGTTTCTGACATATTCAAAAAATGTCATAGTCACACTATTAACTCGATGTTTTAACTTACAGTCGAGACACTGACTTACTGCAACACCGTTCTCACTCCTCGTTACGGTTGTGAATTAGAAGAAGTTAAAAAATAAAACTAAAACTGGGTAGTTTTTTGTCACCTTTTTTTTTGTTAAATAAAATAATATATTGATTCAAAAAAAAAAAAACATTAAATCACAGAACACAAAAAAAAAAAAAAACATAGTGGATAAACAGCATTATTATAGGAAAAATAACGAAAAAAAAAAATTCGTTAGATCACGTGAATCATTATATTAACATAATAATAATGATAGATAACATTCTATATAATATATAGGACATAAATAAGTTTTGTAATAGACGAGTTCGAGGCAGACATCAAAGATATATAATAAAGTTTAAATAAACACGTAGATTTGTAATCAAAATGAAATGTTTACCGTCAATAGCTCCGCGTTTCAGGCGGAGGCCACACAAGACTCGTAAAAGATTTCAATGACTGCAGCAGAATTTACTTTCGTAGGGCGAGCGCGACGCCCTCGTAAAAGGCTAGATGCCACAGGAGAACTATAATAACGGCCAAGGGATGTACTTTTGGTCCCACGATCATCCATCCATTACGAACTTGCGGTTTTAGGGATTTATACAGCGGTTAAACAGGACATAGAAAATATTATTTTGTTGTAATATAGTGCTTCTTGTAATCAGGGGGTAATATTAGCACGGTGATATAACTATGCCAGCGAAGATATTTCAAATGCAATTGTGTGATACGAGGTCTCGTTCATGGTATATATTATAAAATAGTTGTATCAATAACTTAAAACAAACGGTCTTACTTATAAAAATCTCGTTAAGTAATACTTAGCCACCGTTTAGTTAATCCACTCATAAGCTATAAATCAAGGATTAACTTTTGTTTACTTATAAACATTGACTAGCTGTTACTTAGTTAAGAAACGAACAAAGAACGATACATAGATGGTTGGCACAGATTATACCCAAAATAATCGATTAGATAGAGAAATTGAATGAACGAAATTGTTAAAAATTATATTCAAGCGACATCTATTAACATTATAGAGAAAACTCTAGCTCGATATTGTAGTGAGTCACTACTAGTGACCTCTATTGACAGTTAGGAACTTGGATCAATATTCTAATTTCTAATATGTTTTTAATCATTTTTATTTTGATGGGTAGTAGTCGGATTCTCAATTACAAAATTCAACAAAGCTTATTAAATATTAAATTAATAAATTTACTTAAGATATAACCTCATTTAAATTATGTTATTATAATTAAAATTAGGTACCTAAAGATCTGTATTAAACAGACAGATAACGCTCATTTAGTATATATTAATTTTTATATAGAGGAAATTTCATTCTAAATCTCTTCTTACTAACAAACAAACGCAAGTAAGTAGATCAGACGTCGCAATAGAACAGCTGATTTATGTGAAATCCGCCATCTTGCCGCTTAACGAGGGTTAAACTATGTCTCGGCAGGGTTTAATTTTGACAGCGATTTACGCATTACTTAACGAATTCTTAACGCTAAATAGTGTTTATGAGTGAAGTTTTTGCTGATCAGTTGTTAAGCAATGGATTAAATATTAAGAAACGTTTATGAGTAAGACCGTATGTGTTTACCATTATGTAACTTCTGTACAAACTATCAACATATTTCTTCGGACTTTTTGTTTGTGATTTCTTATTTACGTAAACTTTTTTACTCCCTATTAGGAATTTTCCAGATCGTCATATATATACTTATTCAGCGGTTAATTTGGTCACTTACATAACGATTCCTTTTTGGACTCATTAGAAATAAATTATAAAAGAAAAATAAAAACTCAATAAGCCACATATCGTAGAAAAAAATTGTAATCATACATCATACTTAACCGAATTCACTTTCCCGAGAAAACTGATCGAAAGGTCAAGAAATGTCAAAAGCACTTCGCCTATATTAAAGTCCCAACGGGATCGAAGGAGCCTGTTGGGTCTAGGTCGAAATGGAGTCGTATCGACGAATTCCTCTTCTATTGAGTGAGAGGTCACATGCTCGGACAATTCGGTAGATGACGGAAAAGTTTTTATGTTTCGTCAATATTATATTCGGAAGGCCCGATGTTACACGATATATCTTATGTGGAGTAATATCTGCCTCGATGACGTAACGAGTTCATTCTCTGTGTGAAAATGTTTGCGAACTTTGTAATTTATATATAAAAACACCTTTGTCTGAACCTACTTAATACTTTCTGTTTAAGCTCTTGGAACTATTAGGGCTCTTGTTATTTGAGAAATTTAAATAGTTCCTACGATAAAGTCAAAATAATATCTTCCATGTCGAACGATCATCGAAAATTATGATGGAAGCATAAAAAAATATTCTTTTATAAATTTATATTTAAGTATAAATTGATATCATAATATTCATTAAAACGTTCCACGTTTAATTTAATTGTTTAATAAGAATTATGATTTCATCATGTCGTAATGTGTTAGTCTTATCGCTATAAAGAAAACAACCGCAATTATTTAACATAACTTTGCATAAACTAGAGATTCAACTAATCCATATTCATAACATCTTGTAAGTGGTCAAAGTTTTGCTATCGCGTGGATTCAGATAAATATTAAAGTTAGCTGTGAACACGTGAGGCGGGGGAGGAAGTGGTGGGGGTGGGGGGGATGGTGGGCAGCATGGCGGTGTCTTTGAGTTGCAAATGTTATTCCCATTTTAACCAGCGTCAGTGAAATAATTGTTCTGCAGCGTGCTCATTTCGCCGTTCAGGTACAGTCTCATGCTTGAAATGCGCTTAAGGATGTTTTGGACTGCGTTGGTGACGTTTTATAAATAAATATATTTATAATTAAAGTTACAGCAGCGTATTTTCTTAACTACTTTAGTGTTAATTTAAGTGTTTCTCTCATATCGAATTATTTTTAAAACAAATTATGTTTTGCTGTGTTTCAATTTTGGCTTTTTTTGATCGTTTATTGATATCATCACTGGCAATTAAAAATAGTTTTGTTAACTTGTTACGTTTTACTGTTTCAGTATAATGTTCGATTAAACGATTCCATAAACTTGAAAAACTTATATTTATTGCCATCACAGTGTTAATATTATTCGTATCATGGATATTAGAAAAGGTGAAGATCGATTAAGGTGGTCACTTTTATAATTCAATGTACGATTTCTCACTGATCTTGATAAACTTTTTATCACCTTTGCCATAACCCTCGTGCTCAGGAAATAGTCCTTGGAGAAATCATTTGGATCATAAAGTTAGACCGAAAGGTTTCGCAATACATTGTTCCTGGAATAAGATTTCCAGCTGATTTTGTTTATTTTATCTTTGATTTGAGCAGGTCAAGAGCAATAGTATTTTCAAAGGGTTTTTACGAGAGTAACTATTCGTAACTTGAAGGTTAGGACGGTCTTTAAATTTTTATACCGGGTACTTTTTAGAGTTCCGTACTCAAAAGATGCCAACGAAACCCCATTATCAAGATTCCGTTGTCTATCCGCCCATCTGTTTATTTTGGAGTTATTAATCCCTGCTATAGCCAGGGTAGGCCTTCAGACTAAGTCACCTCTGTCAGAGTTGTATTTACTGTAATACACATGAAATTTTCACAGAACAAATATTAAGTATAATATCATGTAAGAAACGTGTTTTTTGTCATACCTAAATATATTAGCATCAAATCTTTGTATCTCATTAGGTTCCGGTTTAGGTAGGTTCCGGTGCAAATATATTATAAGTAATTTGATATTTACAAATTAGAATAAGCAAGTCGTTGCATAATACCTACTAAAAATACTAAGGAGAAGAAAGAAATGGTAATAAACTCAAAAATAAATGAACACTCAAGAGCGAAAAAATCGTAAGTTTTTAATTACAGCGTGCTGCAGCTTAAGCGTTGCAAATTAAGTGGGTTTTAACAAGCGGCCACAACTAAGCGCCCGAGTTGACCGTTCACTAGAACGGATAACGTTGACCTTTTAAAAATACCATTTTAAAATAGGCAATTACCCACGTGATTTATATTGTCGAACTAAACAGCTTCCCCCGCTACAATTAGCATGAAGTAGTTTTGCAGTTATAATTGTAGTTTTATTTGTTTTAATTTATTATTTATTTGATTTAATTTTTCCAAGTGCTAAAGTTAAGTCCTTTTCCTTTAGAATGACTATGTTTAGTTTATAGTATATTTGTATATATAAGAAGTTTCTGTTCTGAACGAACTGGCAACTTGGTGCTTTTCAAAATTAAAAACAATTGGGTAGTCTTTAAGCCATGTTCGGTAATATAAATTACATCAACGTTTTCTTTTCTACGTTCAGTTAACGCAATTTATCCAAATAAAAGGATAACTGTTGTTTTTTAGTGTTCCCTCCTATTTGTTAGAACAAATAACAATATTAAGACAGTGGAGGGGTCATACGTACAGTCAAGTACCTTATCAAATATTTCACCTATATATTATAGTTATTAAACTTATAACAAAGCTCGAATACGTTGGTATTGAACGAAATATTGATACATTTTTTTTTGTCTTATTGAAAGTAACATTGAATGTTCGAAATGAACTCTAATATATTTCTTTTTATTTATTTATAAAAGTATTTTCAGGTCGTATTTTTTATCTACTAGTACGAGTAGGTAGATATATTTGTAATAAAATATTGCTCTATTGATCAGAAGTTTGACGTTAATAAAGTAAGACAAATGGAAATCATTATATAGATTTATATGTATGTATAGATGAAAACATGTTTAAAATCTCGTTTAGTTTTTAGGTAGTAAAAAAACTCAATTTTATAAAAATTCATTGTTCTGAAGTTTTGATAAAGCGTTGAAGTTGGTGTTTAGACCTCTACTAGTTTCTCCCCACCAACACATAACTTAAATTATCAAAATTTATTGGTTTATTACGAAGGTAGAAAATTCATATTTATAAAATGGTTCGTTAGTAGGTATTATTTACAACAATAATATTTATTATAAAAGCCTCACACTCAACGGCTCGCAGTAGGATGATAACCCTGTGTCGGTGCTCCGGAAACACACAGAACACACAAGCAAAAAGAGACACGACAAACTTCTTAATGATTTATAAAAATAGTTATGACCGCCTGGTACCAAACCAGCGACCACCGTTTTTGACGTGATAACGTCTAGTAAATTGATGAAAGGGTGCCCGTTCGAAAAAGATGACGTCATCATTGTCACAATTAGTGAGCGAGAGCGCACAAGCGGTAGAGAGGTACGATCGGCTCGGCCCAAGCGTTCGGCTCACGATCGGCGGTCGGCCTAACTTACGACGCGTCCGAGTAGAAATGACAGCGGCAAATGGCGGGAAACTGTTTTGTCAATATCGAAGTAATGTCAAATAGTGAAAAGTTGATAATATTATAATGTAATGTAATAATATAAGTTATTATATTTATTATTAACTTTTATATTATTAACTTACATTAATATATAAGTAAATAAATGTAAGTTAATAATATAAAAGTTAATAAAATCATAAAATGGTTACCATAGTTTATTACAACAACAATTGCAGCAAAAAAGGTAATTAATTCTTGCATTTTAAGAATCCGATTAGCGATATAATCTCATATATTTGTTCTTTGATTATTAAAAAAGTAGCATCGGTGGGCGAGTGCGGTAATATTAGGTTATATTACAATTTTGACTAAAAAGTTATTAGGACTCATATAATTACGATCGTATAAAAAGTAAACTGTTTTTATTTAGTATATTTTTAAAATTTTCTTACTTTAAGTTATTAAACTTTATTTAGATTTTATATTAAATACAATTAATTACCTATACAAAATAATGATATATTAGCTTATATTATACAAAATAATGTTAATTCAGTGAATAATTCAATTCCATTCATGTTTTCTTATGACTTTATCACGTAAAAATTATCGCCCGTAAACCGACTTTACAGACAACCAATTTTTTTTTACAAGCTTTTTATTAGCTTCATCTGTATGTTTGTGTGTTTGTAACCGACTCCTTTGGATTTCATTTTGACCCACTTCAAAATTCAGACTTCATTTAAACTTAGTAGACTTATCGAGGACCGATTACAATGCAATTACTTAAATAGTTAGCCCTGTTATCCTTACCAGGATCTTCAGGATTAGCTATTTGTTTTTCATTACACGATCGCCTTCTACTCGAATAAGTTACCGACTTCGGATAACCTGAAAACCGGCTATTTCATCCGAGGAAGATAGCAGGAGCCTAAATTACTTATGTCACGAATAACTTACGACCTTAAATAAAATAAATAATAGTTAAAGAAATAAAATAAAAATAAAACACGCTAAAAAAGCGTGGAGTTCTTTTTAATATATTATTTATGCTTTTTAATAAAATATTTATATTTATTGTATTGACACCTCGGCACTATAGCACTCGATGCTTTTTTTTTACAGTATAATACATTTTTTTTTATGTACACTATTCTTAATTCAAATTTATTAAAACATTTTACACTACTCTTAATTAAAATTTATGTTTTATTTTTTACTTTGATTTTTATAAAAGCGGGTTTTTTAGTTTTTTAAAACTATTATTTTAGTATAAACCGCGCGCGATGAGAATGGCATGCGACCTTTTGGAACTGAGACGCGCACGTTTCAACGTCCAGCCGTACCTAGCATCGTCGGGCCGTTCGGCATACGCGCGTCGAAGCTCGCGTATGCTAGAATTGTGTTATCTGACGCCTGGATTTCTGCTTGAGTTTTATTTTAAATGAGATATATATATATATACAGATATTCCTATGATAGATCGCAGAAATAATTATTTTTATATATAATATATAATAAATACTAGCTAATACTTAAAAAGAATTATCTCTTTGTTCAGCACTTATTTTGCTAACACTACGTGAGAACTGTCATTTTAGATTTACTTTGACAAGGTTCCATCCCATTCTCATCGCGCGCGAATTATAAACATTCAATTGTTGTGACCACTGTGACAACGCATCTTCAAATTTCATTAAATAATTAACAAGCAATAATTTACAAGTAGAAATTATTTTTAGAACTAGATATAATAATTAAGAACATGAAAGCGTTATGAAAGCAGGTTGAACGGTAATCTTTTAATACGGTTTGCAAAAAGAATACCTATTTAATAAAAACGAGAAACGAGATGAAAATAAAACACCTCTCGACCGCCGTAAAACCTGCACTAAGCTTTTAATGCTCGTCGAGTTTTATGACATTTACTAGTTTCTTCCCGCAGACTCGCTCGGATTTAGCAAATCTAAGAATAATGCAGAAATACTGTTAAAAATAAGAACCTAAAAATTACAAGTTTTCAGTTTTGAAGACCATCGAGAAGAGTGGAATTAATCGAAAATACGAGATCAAAGCTGATCAGTTTTGATATTAATTTAATTTTATTATTTTCTGTGGTGATCGTAACCACATAATTAGATTTTATTAAAAATTCTTCTCTCTTATTACAGTTCCCAAAGGCAGTACGAGTACACTTATAACTATATAAGGATAATTTTGGGAGTACGAACCCAAAAACAAATGGACCGACAGTAATCTTCTCATATAAACATTAGTATTTCCTTTCGACTGACTCCTCGTTTTCCAGCTGCATTCAGACATCTTGTTGCGAATATTAAAATCGTTTGTGGATTTTAAATTTCTTTAAAGTAGTTTGTTTTAGCTTAACTACTTAAATTTATTTGGAATATTGTTATATAATGTATATATATGCTGGTTTTGTTTTTTAGTTTAGTTTTAATAATTGATCGCTTTAAATTTACCTCATGAGCTTTAAGTGTTTTTTTATTATTTTGAAACCAGATTTTACGTAAAGAGTGTAATTTTTTTTAATGTAAATTAATTACAATAATGCCTCTCGGCCTACACTAGGGGCATTATTATATTGTTGTACATTATTATATTTAGTAAAGCCGATGATGAAATAGATGATAAAATAGTAGATGTCTCTCCAACATTATTATTTAGTATTGACTAATTGTTGTGTTTTATTAATTTTTTTTGACGTTCGTTGAGTGTGTGTAATCACCTTATAACGATTTTTTTTATTAATCTGCGTAACAATTTTAAATATGTTTCAAATACTTGAAATGAAAAATTTCAAAAATATTTAAGTCATGTGTTTAGAGCGATATATTTAGAAAATAATACCGATCTTAATAATTAAAGAGTGTTTTAAATAAAATATAAATGACTGTTTAAATATATAATTCTAATAGAAAAATCTACTTGAAATATATAAAAATATATCCGATATCCATGATAATAAAAAATTATCTCATTGTGTACAGACCACTGCGAAGTGTATGTAATAGTTGATAACAGATCAGCGATTTTATTTGATCTTCTGAATAGTCCGACTCAAACTCATTTGTCATAAAATATCCATTCACACCTAACATCGAATACAACACAGACTTTCGGTTTGAATGTTGTGGTAGTCTTTAAAAGCATCGTATTTTTATAATATTTTTTCTTAAATTTTATTTTATAATAAAATACCTTAATTTTATTTTTATTTTAACACGAAATATTTGTGTAGATTTATTAAAATATGCAATAAAAAAATAGTGGTATTAGTATTTGAGTAGATCTAAAAATAAAAACTTATATAACAAAAATAAACACAACTAAGAGTGTTTGTGACACTAGTTATAACGAGTAAGTGTGTAATTGCACGTTTATTTCCGCCAGTGTACCCACAGCGCATTATCTACATCGTTTTTTATCACTGCATGTAAATCGCCGACGACTGAGACCTTCCAAACTGAAGCGACGACGCGTGAAGCGGAAAATGAGCCATGACTGTGTGTAGTCGCAGTGTTAAAATGTATTAGCTGAGATGAGCAATAGTTATACATATTCTTAGAATTTAGGAGAAGGTTTATTAAAAAATAATTGTATTAAATTAAATAAAATTAAAATACCTACTAGATAGCTATTAAAAAACTCAAAAATACATTTTTTTAACAAATGATACAAACTGACTGTACGTTGGTTTACAATTTATATCAAAAGCAACTATCTGCCAAACTAATTACAATACAGCAGCAATTTAACGAGTAGGTACACGACCACCTCTACCCCGGAATGTGTCCAACTAACAGCGCCCAAGTTAACTTTGATATCCGTTAGACCCAATAACAAGAGCAACTTTGTAGAATTAATTCTTTTTCTTTACAATAAATATGTCACGTCTTCAGTTAATTTGCAACAATATAATAAAATCGTAACCTGTTGTATATCGTAACCGTTTCTGTATATAAGAGATATTTAGGAAAAACTGATTATAGCAGTTCTAATCAGAGCAGCAAAAGCCAAAACAAACAACGTTTGTTCCCAAGTCACGAAAAATTTGCTCTTCAAAATCGGGAACGGTTTTCACGGTTGTGTTCCTGGAGGTCTTATAACCTGCTGTAGCTTTCATCTTGATACGTCCGCTACAAGTTACAGACGGCCGGCTGGTCAAATGGTCAGGCAACTGGCACTTTACGCAGCGGTCGCGGGTTCGAATCCCGCCAGGTGCAGATAATTTGTATGACGAATATAGATGTCTGCACCGGGTCATGGATGTGTATTTATATATAATTATATGTATTTATATAAATTTATTTCCGTTCCTACTACCCGTAACACAAGTTCTTACGAACTTAGCACGGGGCTAGGTTAACGTGGTGTGATTGTTGATTAATATTTATATTTATATTTATATTAAGTTGAGCTATTATTCTAGAAATAATTGTAGCATACTCTCTAAACATGAATCAGTGGAATTTCACTAATTTTAAGTGGCTATTCACTTTTTATCAATGTGAGAATCGTACCACGCAGAATTAGTGACTATTCAACGTATGAATATGTGAATATCAGAGTCCACTGATTTGATCATTGAATATTTATATGTGTGTTAGTGAGTATACACTAACTTGTTATTGAAATTCGCTGATATATAGTGAATACAGCTTTACTAACGTAATTAATGAAAATTCCACTAATTCATGTTTATAGAGTATATTAATTATCGTATAAAAGCTAAACGGGGCTCACAGGGATTGGATATTAATCCGCTATTCTACACCAACTCGGAATGACGGAAAAACGTATAAAGTTCACGTTAGCACTTTGGAAAACATCGTATCTCTATGTCCAGTATCAGATTTTTAAAATTTTATCTTCTTCATAATTACGCTGTACGATAGTCGAAACCAGTGGATGTAATAATGTACTCCATTTTAATTTCCTGCAATGAAAGTATCTTACATTTACGAGAGAACACAGAGAACTTGATAGTGAATATATTTGGTATTTTCATTTTCGCGTGAAACAATAAATCGAATTTCATTTATTATCTGATATTGCTCATTACGGTCGTGAATTTAATTGTAATTAAACGTTTCATCTGATAATATGTTACTTATCTTTACAGGCATTATTTTTGTATTTGTATATCCATTTACGGATAATATCCAGGATGCCTGGGTCGGCAGTCCTAGACCTATGTCGGACTCGGCACTTTGGGAGTGCAATACCGTACTAAACCCCTGTGGGAGCCTTCAGCCGCTTTAATTGGAGGGTCCCGGATCTGCAGGCAACAGGATCCCTCCACCGACAGGCTGGCCTCGGCGAAAAGGCCAGACTTCTCCTCCATGGGGACTGTCCGGCTAACCTCTGAACAGTCCCGACGACGCCGTGTCTAGCAGGACCGGGTTCCCATTCCGGCCCGACACGGGCACAGGGGCGTTACTGGTGGCACATTAAGTAGCGCCTCCTACGCACGTCCATTCGTCGCCCGCGGATGGAGGCCACGTCGGCGGCCTCCTTTCTCACCCACTCGTCGGCCTCCTTCTGGGACATTACTGTCTCGCAGAAGGAGACCATCGCCTTCCAGGACTCGTCGTCGCCGAGCATCGCGGTGATGATGCTCGGGAGTGACAAGTCCCCTCCGACGACCGACGTCAGACCTTGACGCAGCACCGCCCATCTCAGGCACACCTCTACGGTGTGCTGGGCAGAGTCCACCGCCGCGCCACAATCGTGACATTCAGTCGTCAGCTCCCTCTGGGCCGTCCGGCACAGGTAGTCACCAAAGCAACCGTGCCCGGTGAGAATCTGCGTCAGACGGAAGGTGAGGGGCTTGCATTTCCGACGCATCCACCGCTCAAGGACCGGGCGAATGGCAGCCGTTACGCGTGTGCCATACGGCTGCCCCGCCAGGTCCTCCCCTTTTTTTTTTTTTTTTTTTTTTTCGCAGGGGGCCAGGTCCTCCCCCTACCTCCGCATAAGCCCTTCCTGCCCTATCCGATGCTCCCGTAGGATCCCGTCCAACGTAAGGTTCTCACCAAGAGCCCTCGTACCCGAGACGTATGACTGGGTCTCGGCAAGAACTTCCACCACGAGCTCCAACGGGGGGTCGCCGGCTAGAGCAGTAGCTGCAGCCCACGATACCGTGCGGTACCCCCGAATCACCCTCACCGCGATTGTCCTCTGCGCCTCCGTTCTCCGAGGTCCGGGAGGAGTCTGCCCAGCACACTCGCCGACTTCAATGATTACCATATCTACTGGTAACAAACGAACTAGTTTATAGCTTTCTAATTGCACTGTTTGTCGATTTAATTTTGTTTAACCATTGAAATAGGATTAATAATCATTTCAAAAAAAAAATTACAACAAATAAACATATTATATATTTTTATAATATATTTTTTTTATAATATATTTTTTAATTTTCATGGTCACTAACACTATGATTGAGACGTAAAATGGGATATATATTTACGGACAAACGTTAACAATGACAACATCTGAGTTCCCGATATTTCGGCACTGTTAAATACGGCGTTTTATGTTTTAATTAACAATAATAATATATAAATAAATAAAAAGTTTTAGATGTAGATAAACATATTTCTATATAAATTAATTTCATTATACAAACTAAATTAAGTGTAACGTAAAGGGATCGCGTCATAAGAATTATCATAAGCATGAATACGCCCGCGGTCGCGCGATCCGGGCGGGCGGCGGTGCGCAGGGCGGACCGGGCGGGCGGTTAATATTCATGCGCGTCGCTTAGCGATTATACGAGATGAATATGCGAGTGGACGCGTGTCACCACTTACATCCCTGTTTTACATTAAATGTCACATTAAAATTTTTAGGCTTCCAAACCCAAAGAAACGAAAAAGTCAACGGGACTCTACTAGTAAGACTCCACTGTCCGTCCGCCCGTCTCTCACAGTCCGTATAATTTTAACAGTAATAGGTTTTGAGAATGATTATTATTATTGCCGCTATAACGATACATATTCAAATGACAACATTTTAAAAATTAAAGATGTTTTAGCTTAATCCCTACTTCCATTGTTACTCAGATAGCATAGTAAATACAGTTTAAATAATTTATTTAAAACTCAATTTCTGAAAAAAGAAAAATACGTGAATATTTTGTGCAGGATTTCTCAGAAAATTTTTAGTTTCAAGTAAATAAATAATCATAATAGCACAGAAGATAATTTATGTGTATATAATAAACGCAATAAAATACTGTTCGTGGACAACACATTTTTTTTTTTAAATAAATGTCAAATTAAGCTTGGCTCGTCCTTGTTTTACTTCATGAAGTTGTTAATTTTAGTTTTAGCAGTAATTAATATAGTTTTGTGATTACGTTGTTCTTAGTGGCTATAATATTGTAACTTTACAGTATTCAAATAATATCAAACTGACAAGTGAATATGATCCGCCAATTATTCAACAAACGCCAATTATGTTTTGTTACGCTTTACTAGAATCTGATATATGTAATTAATTTTTGTAATTTAACAGGTATAGTCTCCTTCAAAACTAAATAATTTATTAGAAACGTGCTAAGATTACCAAAATTTAATAAAATAAAACAAAAAAATTAATATAGAAATACGTTTTTATTAATTATTTAGCCTTTCACAATATAACCATACCACAATAAAATTTACAGTAAAATTCAACATGTAAATTGAATGCCATAAAGTTTACCGTGAAACCTTTACTCAGCACTGCGAGCCGGTTTTACAGCACGAGATCACGTAAAAACAAACGAGCGAGCTAGATAAACTGTCGCGCTAAACACGCCTCACTCTGACGTGGTTTGCTACCACGTTAGTGTGCGCAGTCGTGCCCTTATCGCTGACTAATGGCCTCCATCGATCACGACGGGGTCATTATTCTCAGCGCTAAGAATTGTAAGGCCGCTGGCGTATTAGCGTGTCTCGAGCGTGCGCGTTTCTTTAATGCTTGACCGACATCAATGCTGTATACACGTATAAAATTGAAAGTCAGCGCCATTCTTTCAGAAACGACAATCGCTGCAATTCACGCTCAATGACAATTGCTGAGTGATCTTTCTGTTGAAACTGCTTAAGCTTTACCGTGGACATCCGAGAAACGCTAATATGTAAGCAGCCTAAGACTATCAATGTCATTGGCTCGGTTTGTCTCGTTCTACGATAGATGGAGCTCACTGATAGTATATAAATGAAGGTACTGTAGGTACGAAACGACTTTTCTTGTACAGCACACGAACTTTATTTATATAATATTTCCTTGAGATAGTATATGTAGGTAATACATTTTTGCAGATCATATTACAAGAAAATGTATATAAGAACGTAATTAAAGTCTCGTTTCCAAAAATATTATAATTTAGCGTTACTAAATTGAAACCAGAAAAAGTAGAACATTACAGCGGAATACTGTCTCACACTCGCCGACTTTCTCACTGCGGTGCTCTCGATAACTTCCATATTAGAATCGAACTGGACCAAGTAATGCGCTCGCTGACAGTTTCACAGTTGAATGAAACTATACTAATCATCTGAAGAATCCCTTCACACAATGTCGGTGACCGCGACAGAGGAGGTTCCACCTTAAAATTTAATCAGTTCGCTAAAGCTATCGGAAAATTGTGTATATTTTATAATACGAGTATAAATAATTATTTTTAATTTTATATTGGTTATTGGTTTTAAAAATTGTAAATAGCAATAGATAACGTTTGTTGCCGAATGTTTATTAAAGTTACCTAAACGTGGAAATATTTAGTAACATATATTAACAGAGAAAACATACACTTGTTGAGAAAATATGCTCTATGCAAAATTTTATTTGTTACTTAAACGTAAAAACGTTAAACGTTACGTAACGTAAAGATGACGGTATGTTACTATATATTTCATACGTTTCATGTTACTGTATATAGCATATTGACTAATGTTGCTCAATAAAACTTAACCATATCGACGTATAATTATACACGTGTCAAGTTATCTAGAGCGTTTGAAAAAACATGCACGTGCAACGTAATCTATGAAATGACGCAGTAGGTACTTAAAGTTTACGCAAATCGTATTGCAAACTTTACTGTTTTTAATGACAAAATGTGAAAAAAAAAAATATTTCGTTAGGACCGAAGTTACGAGGTAATTAATGCTGTATGCGAAGGATTTATTGAAAACAAGAACAACTTCACTGTATTAGGTTTCCTTTGCTATAAAATAATTATATTACACTAAAGTTAAAAATATTCTTAAAAATCGATCCGTTAATTATTTATTTTGTGTTGGCCGTTGAGTGTGAGACGTATATTTATTTATTATATATTTATTTATTTATTTATTTCTGTTTGTTTTAGAATTTATGAAAAGAAGTTATTATAATTTTATTATAAATAGATTTTTATATATATATTAGAGTCTCATGAAATACTCTCAAGAAAGAAGAGAGAGAGAGTTATTTTGCACTTGCAGTACGCCATAAAGCAACACAGGTGTCGCAAATTCGTTAGTAGATAAACGTCTGAAAGCATAGCTAAGTATGTGGAATGAAAGGTGACTTAATGTCAATTTCTGAGATTTGGATCATGACCAAACTAGCTTAATATATGCCGAAACCTACTACCTGTAGATAGACTCTTGCAGAATAACTATACAATTTTAATTCGATTACGATTACACACATCCAAACTACAAATAACAACTATTGGCGCACTATAGACCAACGTGTTTGGGCTCTCTTCAAAACGGCTCATTTATTTATTTACTATAGTACACAAAACAGAATAAAATCAATATACTTTTACATAATATAGATCGTTCACATTATATAGGGTTGGATTATATTCCTAAAATATGTGCACACTTCATGATTTTAAACAATTTAACAAAGTAGTAGTTTATTTATTATTCTATACTATTGAATAATTAGTCTTGCTAAGAATAGCTATAATCTTAATAATTTACCTCTCTAGTAAATTAAGACTTACTTTTATTTAAAATATCAATACTTTCATTATTTTCGGTGACAATATAATGATATTGATGACTTTATAATGATAAAGGCGACACATTCTAACGATAGGATTGTAAAATGATGTGTTATTAATGTAGAAATTTAAAACAAATGGCTTATGAAATTGATTCCAGGATCTTGGTCTAATGTTAAAAATGATCAATGAGAGGAGAGTCGGCGAATTTATTAATTTACTCATTTGCTAGTATCAGCCCGTAAATAATCCACTGATGAGCGAAGGCCTCTACTTCATATAGAAGAAGGGAACTTCATATAGAGGAAGCTTAATTCACCACGCTGCTCCACTGCGGGTTGGCATCTTATCAATATATCAATCGTTCAGTTAAAACTAATTTTCGAGTATGATATAAGTCAAGTCTATGTAATAAATAAATATATTAATATTTTATAGAACAATACCATACACGACTACAAAGCAAGTATCCCGTCGCGCCGGGCATCTACTAGTACCACGGAGTAATGTCACGCCTTAACAAGCTCAATACTGTGTGTTTCGTAAATATCGTCTTCATTTTGCTATACATTATACACTATTTGGAGGAACAAATTTACTTGTATAATATATTAAAGAGTGCGAATATATGCTTATCATTAATAATATGTATACACGAAAACTCTTTAAATTATCCTTTAAGACATCAAATCTTAGAGTATAATTTATAATAGATTATAACAGGGTTTAATGTTGTTATATATTCCTATAAATTATAAGTAATTTTAGTAAAAAGAAAAACACTAAAAGATTCATTAATTGTATTAAATTAATTAAATCAAGATAAAATACCAGATAGCTCTTACAAAACTCAAAAATCAATTTCTTATAACAAATAATACAAAATAATTTTACGTTACATTATCTACAATTTATATCATCAGCTATAATCTACCAAACTAATTACAATATAATAGCTATTTAGCGAGAACACGACCGCCTCTCGCAAGCTTCTACCCCGGAATGTGTCCAACTAACAGCGCCCAAGTTAACTACATCCGTTAGAGCCAATAAGTTTGTACAAGTAAAACTATTTGTAATCATTTTTATTTTGTATTAATTCTGTTGTCATTTATATATAATATATACAATGTTATTGTTAAAGCGCAAAAAAAAAAAATCTGTCACATTAAGTATCCTTTCATTTATTAACTTATTGTGTTAAATCTTAAGATTTTCATTCTAATTTTATATTTATTAATTTATCTTATTCAGATTCTGTGTCATATATGTTAACCTTTTGTTGATCGTTTTCTTTCGCAAGCTCGTCCATACTTATTTTTATTTATATCTATATCATCATATATTTTTTATATTATAATTTTTTTTGTACAATAATTAAACGTCTCACGTCTCACACTCAACGGCCCCCAGTAGGATATGAATCCTGTGTCGGGGGTCCGGAAACACACACAATACACAAGCACAAACGCCCAGACCACGACAAACATCTGTATGGCCTATACAAATATTTGTCATGTGCGGGGATCGAACCCGCGACCGCTAGCGCATCAGCCAGTTGCTGTGACCACTGCGCCAACGCGTCGTCAAAATTATTATTAAATAAGTCACAAAGGATAACTTATACGTTACAAAGGCAACATTAAATACCAAGCTTTTGTAACAAACGTTAAAAACAAATTAAAAGAGATATCGTAGCAGATAGTGCGGGGAAGTTGTAGACAGTGCTACGAAACTGTACGCTTGTAGCTAGTGGTTAGCAAGATCACCGTTAGTCGTTAAATATTTTATAAGAAAATGGCTGTTTATACAATTATAAATTAATATATATTTATAATAATTTATAATTGTATAAAAAGCGGGGTATGTAACAATTGATTCATTATTCGGACACCCACCACCTCAGTCCCCCGAGATCATGGACGCTGTAAAGGGTCCGAAACGTCGGGAAATAATTTAATTTAATTAAAAATCGTTAAACTGTAAAGTTTTAAAACGAATAAACGCGATAAAATCCGATTTAGACTTTTAATTAAATGAGTAAAATTCGCGTAAATATAAGAAAACAGTTTGTGACTTAATTTATTATCTTTTATTTTCATTTGCACCAGTATTACTATAGCAGTATTTCATTTTTTTTCTTTATAGTATAGGGTGCAAACGAGCAGTCGGAGCCTTTTGGTGACTACCGATGCCCCTGACCAAGAGGATGCAGATGCGTTGCCCTCCCAATACCCCCCAAAGGCAACGAGATACTCATACAGTACGTAACAGTACGAAAAGCGACAGCGAGAGGTAGCCGCATCGCACTATCTCTTATAAATAACTAAAACATGGGAACAACTGTTAATTTAATGATTAACTCTACTTATTTTATATCTCTCTGACATATGACTGGAAGACCCTTAGAGATAATCACCTAGAAGTTGAAATAGTTGACAATTAAAAATATTTCGTATCTACTGATGAAAGAATCACCTATCGCGACATAAATATAGTTCAATATTTAAGGTGAACGATATTTAAAACATATAGATGTCGTAATTGCTGTGCTCGTGTGAAGCTAGCATGGTCGCTAATTATTATACAAACGGTATCAGAGAATTCAGTTAAAATATAAATTCCTATTTTACGTATTTAACTAGAACGGAGTCGTTTACGGTGTTATTGACGTAATTACTGATATCACAAACAGCGCGATGTCAATTACGTAGTTTACATACAGAGGTTTCAACACACGTTAATTATGTTTTACTGATTTTTTATTAGAATAATAAGCTAATTTAAATCGCCTATTTTTTGATTTCCATTTAACATTGACTTATATAACAAAACAAAATATCTGAATATTTTTATATACGCCCATCTGATCTGCTTCTATTTTTATATTAGCTCTGAACTTTATCTTATGTCAAGCTTATCAAGTAACTAAGTTGTGACTCACGCTGGCCAGATTTTAATTGACGGGGATAAATATATTATAAGCAATTTGTCTGTTAAGTAAAATAAAATACTTAGAAAATACTTCCACTTGTTTTCTTTAGTAAATTTGTTCCCGATAAGTACAGTGTAAACAAAGAGTGACGCTTTAATGATTGTGTGGTTAATCATACTTGAGTATTCTATAAAACTGAATATAAAAATAAACTTCAGTATTAACATGATTATAGAATATGAAACGTAAATTATTTCTTTTAAAAACTGATGCACAGTTCACAACGGTGTCAGGTATTCTGAGATGAGTTTTGTGTCATGTCATTTCCATATTTCCTTCTTCATAATTTATGTGAATTTTAACAATCACAGCGGTATCGTAAAAAGGTGATAAAATAAATTATTTATGTTGTATGATGTGTATGTATGCGTGTGTGTGTGTGTTTGTGTGTTCGCTCGTGTGATAGAAATTCTAAATCAATGCAGATTTTGGGTGTTAACAAATATTTGACATAAATATTTACCTTGGCACTGAATTAACGACAAAATATTTAAATTCTGTGGGAGGAAGTAAATTGACATGAAACACAATTTCCTCTATAAATAAAATGTAAACTCTCCTGTTTGTCTTCCGCCTCACCGCTACTTAGGAGCGCGATGTCACATTAAACTTGGCTTAGGAAGACCTTTATGGTAATCATATTTACATTCGCTTATTATGTATCCAAGATATTGTTTTTATATTAAAAACAATATTGTTCTCGTTCCAATATATCCCAGTCGAAATTTAATTGATTCGCCATTCTTATGATTTTGCGCATGTTTTATGAAACTAAGAAATGTTTTATTAATATCGTATTTCATTATCGAAAGAACCGAAGTAAGACACGTACCTTTGCTATTTAATAATAAGGTTTACTAATTTTAAATATTACTATTGTAAATTAATATATGTAAGTAGTATAGATAGCGCGGGAGCGAAAGGCCGATTTTAAAACTAATTTATTTATATTTAATCGTTCGAGTTTTATAACGAATACAAATTATACCTATTAAAATTAATTACATTAGTTGAGTCGAAAGATTTTGAGGTCGGACTGCTTTGTTGAAATTCATAATATAATATTAAAAGGGAATTAATAAATAATTATACTAAAATAGTCTGTCATCATCATCATCATTATCATATCAGCCATTGGATGTCTACTGCTGAGTGTTGGCCTCCCCCATCGACCTCCAGGGGGCCCGGTTCAAAGGTCCCTGCATGCAATGGCTTTCGGCGACTTTCCTCGAGTCGTCTGTCGATCTCGCGCTCCGACGCTGTGCTTGCCGGTACGTGGTCTCCACTCTAGAATCTTTCTGCTCAATCGGCCGTTAGTCCTACGAGCTATGTGCTCTGCCCACTGCCACTACAGCTTGCAAATCCGTCGGGCTATGTCGGAAACCTTTGTTCGTCTGCGGATCTCATTATTTCTGATTCTTTTTAAATTGTCTGTAAATAATTAGTTCAAGTTTTGCGATGTAACTATGTATTCTACATACAAAATTTTGAAACAAAAAATAAAATATATAGAAATAGATTATGTTAACTTAGAGTTAATTGTAATAATTAGTGTTCGGCAAACACATTGTGAGACATCTTCCGGCACGCTGATCTGACGATCTGTACAAGATCGCCGGCGGAGGCTGGATGAGGATTGCGAACAACCGGAGTATTTGACATGAACTTGGAGAAGCCTATGTCCAGCAGTGGACTGCAATAAGCTAAAGCGAAGTAAGATTTAATTCGCAAAAGGTAGGGGTTTTCTAGGATTTACTTCATCAACCTGTACCTACGGAACCCACCTGCACGTGCACCGCCGTAAGCCTCGCTACGCTTTTGGCTTGCGACGCTCGACTGAAAGGGGGGAGATGAGATTCGAACCTTTGCAAGTTCTGACAAATGTTTGAAGTCGGCGTATCAACGTCTAAATTACGAAGTAATCGTATCTACAAGTGCAACATCAATTACAATAAGGACGAAATCTTAATGCATAAATGCATTCTAAATTCTGTAAATTAATGCGTAATAAAGTTACATTTCATGTTTTCCATTACTAATAACGATATCGGCGACCGTTCTGGTGTAGTGGTGCGAGTAGTCGCCTCAACACCGGCGGTCGCGGGTTAGATTTCTGTTCGGAGCAGATATTTGTATTTGTATAAATATTTGTTTCCGGTCTGGGTGTATGCCCTTGTGAGGTTTCCCACCGTGTCTCGGAAAGCACGTAAAGCCGTCCCGATTGTTTTCATAAGCACCTAATAGCGAACGTTACTCATGATAGGGAAAATATCTGCCAACCTGCAGTGAAGAAGCGTTGCGGATTATGCTCCATCTCTTCTCCTACATGAATAAGAGGCTTTTGCGCAGTAGTGGGATGTTAACAGGCTGATTCAGTTCAGTTCAATGACGATAATATAGATAATAAGACTATGAAACTTGTACATGATTTGATCTTTTGTGTCTTAGTTGTTTGTGATTGTGTATGGAAGGTATAACTATAACGTTTTCCTTAACAACTATAACTAGGCCGTGAATCAAAGACCCTAAAGCTGTAACAAAAATACTTCAAAGCTTAAGTCTGAGGAACTTACCGCAAGTTTCGAACTCTCCGAAAATTTCCTTCTCCTTGACGCTGCTTTCGAACAATGTTTTTGTCTGTGTTTCTGTATCGATTTGATTTTCTTTGAAACTAAAAGTAATTGGTTGTTCACGACGTATATACGAGTATACATGTATGTGTACTAGTAGTTATTTCATTTTATTCATGTTTTGTTTTGTGTGCGTTAATTGAAACGCCGACCGTTATTGGTTATTTTTCTTCTATTGACTATGTTGGTCAAGAATTTATTTGCATGCGTCGCAACTGTTGCGGTGTAGTTACACTGACTCTTATGCAGGAACTAATTGAATTAATATTTCTTCTGGACTACAGCGCAGCAGATAAAAGGTTACGAATTTTATGAGTTATGTTCTTACAAATCAGACTTAGCATTAGTGTTTAAGTAATAAAAATGTACACACTATTAATTTCTATACAAAAAATAAAACAAAAATATAAAAACTATTTCTATTTATTATTTGACCCGAAGAAACTGCTTGAGATGCGTTTTTAGACAGTGAGAGTGAAGCTAGAAGTAAATTTTTTTCATTTTCCTTCCATTTTCCTAATTTTCCATCTTTCCATTTCTCGCTTCTTGTTCACGTTTAGGTAAAAGAATATTTATGTTCAATGGAGGACCATGAACTATAAAATATATTTTTATTGCAAATGATGCAAAGAATTTCGAATCGCATTGTGGCCTTGTCTTATAATATAGTATCAATGAAATGGATTTAATTACGTAAATTAGCAATTTTTTTTGATGGTCAAAACAAATTTTCTATAAATATGAAGGCGGACAGAATTAGTGTTTTCAGTTACTCTGACCTGATCTAGACTCAACTGAAACAGCTTGTAAATTTCCCACAGCTGGCGAAATAACTATTTTACTATATACGATAAATTGGTACTCGTATCGAATCAGATGGACTCTGTACTCATAATATTGGCTCAAGTAAGAAATTGTATATAAATTAGTTTTTAGAAAGTTTATAAAATAAATAGGTACACGTGTAAATTAGCCTGTTTAAGTTTCATTTAAAAACCTTAATAAAAATAATTATAATAAATTAAATTGTCATATAAATAATGTTGTAGTAATAATACTGAAATTATGCACTTTTTATATATATCTAATTCATATATGTACATAAAATTACTTGTATATTAAATACTAGCGGCCCGCCCCGGCTTCGAACGGTTATTTAACTAAAATTTTAAAAATTATAAATTTATATTTTTTATCACCTACATGCGCCATCTATCGTATAATAGTAGAATATCGTTTTTATATTTAGTGACATTTAACATAATAGTATCTATATTAATGGAAAATGATGTTTATCTAAAATATTAAAACGATTTCTATTCCTATCCGCAATATTTAGTAAACTTTTAAGTTTACAAAATAATAATATAATATATACAAAATAATAACTCAAAAATAAGTTTTGTGAGTTTTTAAGATTCCTTAGACCAGATGGCGTTGGCGGCGTAGGTACCTATTTCTATTTTCTTAAATATTTATTTTTAAATTTAATTACAATGAAACAAAAACTAAATTATACTGTGAGTTATGTTTAATTTTTATGTATTAAAGTTATTTACATTGGTTTTGTACTTTTTACGTGATACGTGAACACAGAAAAAAACGATAAGAGATGGCGCTGATACAAAAAAGAACGCGCTATTGAAATTTATTCTCGATGATATATAGTGTATTAATAAAACGGAGGTTTTAACAGATTTATTATTTGTATAGATACTACCATTCTGGTGTAGTGCGAGTAGTCGCCTCAAACCGCGCGCCGGTGGTCGCGGTTTCGATTCCCGCTCGGGGCACATATTTGTATTTGTACAAATATTTGTTTCCGATCTGGGTGTATGTCCTTGTGGTTCTCCCCACCGTCCCTCGGAGAGCACGTAAAGCCCGGTTATTATCATAGATACCTGATAACGATCGTTACTCATGTTTGGGAAATTATCCGCCAACCCGCAGTGGAGCAGCGTGGTTGATTAAGCTCCAATTCTTTTTCTATATAGAGAAGAGGTCTTCGCTCAGCCGTGGGTCGTTTACAAGCTTATACAGAAAATATACTGAGTGACAAAGACGCAATTTGTAGACTAAATATAAATATTACAAAATGTTCTTTCATCCAGCCTAAGGTGGAGCTACATATCTAGATGGTTTTTAACTTTTCTTTTGAAAGTACCGATACTGTGACAGAGAGAGATAACGGAAGCTAGGAGGGAATTTCATTTTCTAGCCGTGCGTATTAGAAACAAGGAAGCGAAGCGCTTCGTACGAGTTCGAGCAATAACGATTATGTAAGATTGTAGACCTTTGCGATGCGTTGCGGTCCGGTAGTGCTACGTACCAAAGTACACAAAGACGTACATTTTAACGTCAGGTTCAGTCTACCCTCAAACCCTTCCAAAAAATATTAAGAAAGTACAAAAGAATATATCGTAAAACAATAAATTTTAACAAACTCTGTTTTAATTTTTTTTTTATTTGTTTCTCAGTTAAATTAGTAACGGCCGCTTAATTTAATTAAAATTTGTTTTCGGTACACTGATTTGCTAACAAATGGTTAATTAACATGATCAACGAACTTCGGTTTCTCCGTCGATGATTATAGCATTCCGATTTTTAAGTATTGTCAGATGTCCTATTACTAAGTTGTTGCTAGTTTTAGATTTTTTGAATAACCCCGAATAACTCGTGGTTATCGGCGGTGTGTGTGTGTGTGTGTGTGTGTGTGTGTGCGTGCGTATGCTTGCGCGCGTGCGTGCGTGCGTGCGTGCGTGCGTGCGTGCGTGCGTGCGTGCGTGCGTGCGTGCGTGCGTGCGTGCTTGCGTGCTTACGTGCGTGCGTGCGTGCGTGCGTGCTTGCGTGCGAAAGATCGTCGTCCGAGCCACACCTGTTATTATCACTTTGTTGCGAGTAAAAGATCTTGATATTTTGACGCAGTATTATTTATTATTTTAGATTTGAAACATAAAAACGTATTTTTAAAAACAGAAAAGACATAGTTTAAAAAAATATCATGGCTTCGGTATTTTTATATAGTGTTTGTAGTCGGTTTTGTGAAATAATAAAAAAGATAGTACTTTTGTGACACACAAAGTTAATATACGATATTTTGAAGTATCATAGCGTGCTAATGGTTTTATTAATAAAATGTATTTTATTTTTGTTGTTTGTGTGCATAAATACGACTATGATTATTTATGTTTCTACATGTTGAACTAAGTCAATATTTGACTACCGTCGTCATCTATATTGCGACCTCTATACACAAATGGATAACTATTTTAACCGAAAAATTAGATAGGAGGTCCTATGTTTGAGTGTATATATTATATTTTTGGAGTTTACTCCTTAAGAATCGATTTTCATATATAAGGCGCCCGGTATGAGAAAAATATGAGAGGTAAAATCTACTGATGAATGACCTCGTTACTTTTTCGGTGCGCGCGCACCTATGGTGCGGTGCGAAAGTAATGTTGCTCTAATTGATATTGAAAAATAATATTTAAAAAATAAATGATAATTGTCAGATAATAATAATTACATAATTTATCAACATTCCTAATGAAATATTTGTGCACATCTGAAATTGACTATTGTGAAAAGTTTAATGTAAAATATTTCGCCGATTAGTTATAATAAATGTATATAAAATGAATAAATATATATTTATATATGTATATATTTTTATTAATTTGTTAATTTACCCTTTCATATGGTATTAATCTTATTTTCAGTTGGATAAACTCTTTTTGCGTATGTTTAGACAATCGTACTTAAGGAGTAAACTCCAGTCGTGCGTCGGAGCTGACACACACAATTTTTTTTATATTACCGATTTTGGAATGTCTTTTTTTTAAAAGAACTCACTCCAGAGGTGGTCCCATGTTAACCAAATCGGGATATTATGTCGGGATCGCTGGGGAATCGACGAAATCCGTAATAATAACACGTATGATTTTTTCAAGATTGATCTAGGTTAATTTCGGTTTTTTTTTTATTCATAGTGTTTGCTACCCAGGTAGTACCATAGGAATGTAGATTTCATTGATAATGAACTCTGATAACATTCGACAAAACTTCTCAATTGTTGTTAGTGAATCAAAAGTGGCATACGACTGTTGATGATAGCTATTACATTGAAAAAATGCTGCTTCTACTAGCAATTATTAAGTATAATTAAGTAGAATATTTAAAGAGCTATTTTAAGCGGGGTTCTTAATATTATCATCATATTAGTCATTGGATGTTCACTGTTGAACGTAGGCCTTCCCCATCGACCCCCTGTGCGATCGACTCTCGAAACAACCTTCATTGAATGGCTTCCGGTGAATCTCCTCTCCATCTTGTGAACGGCCGTCGCACGCTGCGCTTGCCAGTACGTGGTCTCTACACTCGAGAACCTTTCTGCTCCATCGGCCGTCATTTCTCCGAGCTATGTGCCCTGCCCACTGCCATTTCAGCTTGGAAATCCATTCTATCTCTTTATTAAATCTTAATATATATATTTTTCTATAAATAAATAATACAAATTTATCGCTTACATAATATGAAGATGTATTTTTTCTTTACAATAAATTAGTAACCCTCGCATCCCGGGGACAAAAGCTCTGTATCATACGACATCTAAGGTAAAGTACTCACTGGACCGAATTTTATTATATTCGACTCAGTGACTCGGATCGCGCTCGGACGGGTCAGACAAACATTTGTCGTCATTCCTAGAGGATCCGACCGTGCCTTGACAAACAGTTACAATTGTTTGTCAGATAAATTATTACAATTTACAAGAATAATCGTGAATTGGTCGCAAATAAGTAAATAGCTGTTGACTTAACGGATCATGGATCAAAAGGAAAATAACCGACAAACAGTAGTTAGAACTACAACATATAAGATTCCGTATCGCGTCAATGTTTAGCTATATCACTACATAGTATAAAACAAAAGTCGCTACCCGCTGTCTGTCTATCCCTATGTGTGCTTAGATTATGATGTGGGTTTTTTAATAGATAGAGTATTTTTTTTTAGATATAAGAGGGAGCAAACGGTAAGTCGGTTCACCTGGTGGTAAGTGTACACGATATCCATAGACGCCCGCTAATCAATCAGAGGATTAGCAGGTGCGTTGCTGGCCTTTTAAATGGGTGTATGTTCTTTTCTTGAAGGTCCCTAAGTTGTATCGGTTCAGAAATACCGTAGATGGCAGCTGGTTCCATAAAAGGGTCGTGTGAGGCAGGAAATACCGCAAAAATCGGGTTGTTGTAGATTTCCAGACATCGAGGTGCTGTTGGTGAAATTTGAAATTTTGGCGAGATGTCCGGTGGTGGAATTCTGCTGCAGGTAATAATCCGAACAATTCCCCGGAATACTCCCTGTGATGCGGTAGAAGATGCAGAGTGATCCAACATCTCTACGCAGTGCCAAAGAATCAAGCTGATTGAAGAGAACCTTGTCGTCGACGATTCGAGCCGCTCGGCGTTGAATGCGGTCAAATGGAAGGAGCTGATATTGGGGCGCTCCAGCCCACAGGTGAGAGCAGTATTCCATGTGGGGCCGGCGATTCGAGATGAAGGTTTGTATGTATATAACATGCTTAATACAGTAGAGACAATCAGATAATTTTAGAGGTTTCTAATGTGATGTCGTAAACACACTTTTCTATTTACCCTACTAAGTTTGTAACTATTTCTTAACTAGCTTTGTAACTATTTTAACTGTGTGTTGATTTTTTTTTTTTTTTTTTTTTTTATGACAGATAGACAGGCATTTGACCGCTATCTCACCTGATGTTAAGTGACGATGCGGTCGAAGGTGGAGCTTGCCTGCCTAATAACAGCCTATTCACTCTGGCCTTGAAGGCACCCAGGTTGTATCGTTCGGGAAACACAGACGCGGGCAACGAGTTCCATTCCTTAGCCGTGCGCATCAAGAAAGTAGTGCCAAAGCGTTTTGTGCGCGTAGGTGGCATATCAATGACATAAGGATGGAACGATCGACCGCGCCTAGTGTCCCGATGGCGGAAGGTTGTTGGGGGAATTAGATCGTGCAATTCCTTCGCACACTCACCAAAATATATTCTGTAGAACACCGACAGACGAGCTACCCTACGCCGATGATCGAGACTCTGCAACTTGGTGTCTGTCAGAGTAGGGTCACCTATGAGTCTCTTAGCTCGTTTTTCCACCGAGTCCAAAGTTGCCAGTTGGTATTTGGCGGATCCATCCCAAAGGTGGCAGCAATACTCCATACAAGACCGAACTTGTGCTTTATACAGTTGAAGCAGCTGTTCTGGAGTGAAGTATCGCCTGACCTTAGAGAGGATACCTAGTTTTTTTGCTGCAGTTTTTGCTTTGGACTCGATGTGCTGCCCAAAGTTCAAATTGGACGATAGCTCTACACCGAGGAGCTGGAGGGAGTCGGTAATTTCTACAGAAACATTTCGGAAAGTCGGAGCCAGGTGTAAAGGGCTCCGTTTAGAGGAGAACACACACGCCTGTGTTTTTGTAGCGTTGAACGTGACCAGATTGGCATCGCCCCATTCGGAGACTGCCTGGAGGGCGACGTTCAAGCGGCTGACCATTTCCTCTCGACAAGACTGGATAACATCCTTACTAGCCCTTGCACTCGAAAAGTATCTGTCCGTCACTGTGCTGTCGTCAGCATACCCAAAGGTACCGGGGACGAGCAGATCATTAATATGGAGCAGGAAGAGGGTAGCGGACAAGACTGATCCCTGAGGAACACCGGCGTCGATAGCCTTTTGGTCCGACGAGTACCCGTCAAGGACAACTCGAATTGAACGTTCGTTCAGGAAATCAGAAATCCAAGCGCAAAGGCCAGGTGGAATACCATATGAAGGAAGCTTGCTTATAAGGCTCGCGTGCCAAACTCTGTCAAAGGCCTTCGAGATATCGAGGGACACGGCAAGAGCTTCACCGTGTTTATCAATGGCCTCACTCCAAATATGTGTGGCATACACTAGAAGGTCCCCAGTCGAACGGTTCTGGCGGAAACCGTATTGCCGGTCGCTGAGGAGATCGTTACCTTCCAAGTGGGCCAGGAGTTTGTTGTTCAGTGCACGTTCCATAGTCTTACAGAGTATGGACGTGACCGAGATGGGACGGTAATTGACAGGGTCTGCACGACTACCTTTTTTGGGCACAGGCTGCACGTTGGCAAGCTTCCAAGACTTCGGCACTTTGCCAGTCTTAAGTGACAGGCGGTACAGGCGTGTAAGAGGTGGAGACAACTCAGGGGCACATGTGCGCAGGATTGTTATTTTGTTTCCAAATTCGAATTGTATAGAAGTTAAACTGTTTTTTGTAATTAATATTATAATCTGACTGGTAGTTATTTTCATTTAACCTTCTGCCACTTCTGGTTCCTGAAAGTATTATATATAAATAGAAGAAAATTAAATTATTCACGTTTAATATTAAAGAAAAAAAAAACTTGGCAACATCACTCTTTTTGTAACAAATATTCAACAGTTTCTAGACCTTGTGACTCCTTTTTTTGTTTGTTTTTATTCTCGTTGCGGTATGTGGCACCTCTACTGTTAGCTGATGGAAGGTGCTCTGATACATAAATTAATCTTTTTTTCCTGCGATACCTACATGGTCAAGTTCTCAACTTATCAAATTAAGCTTAAGAAGGAAACCAAATAGTTAGCTTGTAAGTTAATTACATTCAATAATGTTATCGAATGATTAAACGTCCATTTTACACCTCTTCTATTTTAAATTATATCATAGACTCAAAGAATATATGAAAACATATATATGAAACAAATTCACAGAACTAAGAAAGGTTGAAGGGTGTTTGCGCAGCGCGGAGTGGACGAGAGCTGCGGAGAAATAATATTTTCATTTCGACTCAAACTCAGAAAGTTACAGCTTTAAGGAGCTCCGCTTGAAATTACGTGAATCTCGCTAAATACGTAGCCACGCTTGATGGAAACATAAATAAAGTACCATAAAACTGTGGACTACTCAGAAAAAAAATTGAAATGTTAAGGAACTTCATAACATCTTGACTAACGTTGGTATAAATATACAACCTTTTTACTGACTTCGAAAACTATTTAATTTTATGATATGGAAATTATTAGCCTCGCACGAAGACGAAACTCTTACTTTATGGTTTTTTTTTAACAATTTTTTGTATCCTACTAATCATATCAATCTGATCATCAATCGTAACAATTATTTTTATGTGTACATTTCGTTGAAACGCCACTAATTATTGCAAATAGTAAAAATAAATAAATAAATAAATAAATAAATAAATAACGATACAACTGATCGAAAATAGGGACATAATAGTTAGGTAAATAGCAGGAACGGCCGCCAGAACGAGTTTCAGAAGTACGCGGTCTAGCTTCTCGTAGCGATACCAAGCTCTACCGCCTCCGAGTTCCGAGTTAGGACTTGTTGGGCGGCACGCGCGTGACGTACCCGCCGCCGGTTATTTATTATCTGACATGGAAGTTGAAATTAATTTTTATTTATTTTTTACTCAGAGGAGAATCAAATGTAATCAAAATCAAAAATTTGTTTTATTCAAGTAGGCATCAAAAGTAATAATCAAAGTAATATCCCTGACACGTTCACTCTCGCGCATGGCTCAAGTGACTGACGTAGTGCGATTGAGACAAAAGTAGTTCTATATATCGAGGGGTGAAAGGCAGAACGGTTTAAGCGACATTTTGTGAACTTTACAGGAGAGCCATTCAAAGTTTAAAATTTCAGAAAAAAAATCATTAAAAAAAAACTATTGTAGCTATTCTATGGGAGAAATTTTTAAATAAAGAAAGTTAAAAATTTCTAACTTTTGGTGATATCAATAAATTAATTAGAGCTACAGATAAGAAAATAATGGTCGCTTAATACAAAAGCGGTTTTAAAAAGGTGCAAGCAAAACGGTTTAAGTGACAATCATATTGTTTCTTCGTAGCTGCCAAATAAGTTTAAGCGTATTATCTGAACTTTTTAATGTAAAGCAAAAAGTTTTATGCGACATAGTATAGAAATATTAACTGCAAGCTATTTGAGTTATCTTACACCTGCGATAATTTTGACTGAAAGGAAAAAGAGTTTAACTGACCCTTACTCTAAAATGTTAAATGTTTTATGTCTCAATTTTTGTCATCAATATTTAAAATTGGTAGTTAAACCTAAGTTGAAAAGGAGATTTGTGTCATTTTTATACACCTTAAGTCCTATTTGGGGTTTTTTCAAAATAAATAACATTCTCTTATTTACCCTGTTTTATTGAGTTTTATCACAATAATTAAATCAGTCTTATAGGAACTATGAATAATTGTCAAACAGTAATCATTATCAAACAACCTCTTTGAGCCTCTCTGACTTGTAGAAGAGATTAAACTGCTGGGGCTCATAATAGACTCAAAGTTCACTTTCAACGCGCATGTGTCTGTAATATGTAAAAAAGCAGCAGATATATATAAACAACTCGCATGCGCGGCGAGTTTCTTGGGGTCTGAATGGGGAAATAGTTAGAATCAAATACGTGGCGGTGATAGAGCCCATCATCCTATACTACATCTATACTATATCATCATCTACATCCTATACTATACTCATGCAGCAGAGAAATTATCGATAAGAAAACAATTAGACTCACTGCAGAGAGGCTTTGCCCAGAAAATTTGCAAAGCGTATAGAACGGTGTCTTTAACATCGGCACTCGTCCTAGCTGGCTTACTCCCACTTGACCTTCAGATCCAGGAAGCCGCTATGCTCTATAAGACCAAGAAGGAAGAAAAAGAAATGGCTCGACCGCACTACCACCAACTCCATTGTCTTTACCTCAGGCCCAAAACACAATCACAGCCTCTCCGCATTTTCATCCAACACCAAACCCAAACACACAGACAGGCAGCGCAACTCAAGAGCAACAGCACGAGAAAAACAAGCTTTAAGCGTACGAAGATCGACGCGCTTGTACAGAAACAGGACGATGACTCAACCTACCGTCTGATGCGGCTGCACAACAAGGCAATCGCTCTATTCGAGTGGGGAAAGGAGTCCGCTTTTGCGCAAGCAAGCTCGTGGCTGCAGCGGCAAGGTGAACTCCCCGGGGCGACCCCCGGAATAATAAGCGTGGACTCTATGAGGGTCAGTTATGACAAAGACGACGATATATCTTCGTAATTACGAAAGTCGTCGTAAGTTAGCTGTTCTACTATGTATGCCTCTGGTTCTTTTCGAGCCAATGCCGGGCTACTGTAGCCCATTGGGAGGGCGCCCAGATTATAGTATTTCTTACCGCCTGTTCTATGGTGGAATGAATGTCTCTGTCTACGGTCATTCCAGTATGCCCAGGCAGAAGATAGTTTAACTGGATCGACTCTAGATTTTTGGCTTGAAGCAGTGCATTATGAACTGCCGCAAGTACAATTTTATTACGCTCAATTATATACGCAATTATATACGCAAAAATTATATACGCACAATTATATACGCTCGCGACCGTCTGACGACTGAACCGCAATCGCGTAATGGTCCGGTACATAGGCCACAGCTGTCAACTTACGATCGACGATATAAACTGTGTATTGTGACATTAATAAAACGCGCCATATTAAAATAAGTCGGCTTAAATTACAATTATGTCTCTTTTAAAAATTTGAAAATCGTTTTAAATCTCAGCTTTTAATTAACTGTTTATCATAAGCGACAATCTTTTAAGACTTTGGTAGATTAAAAATGTTTTAAACGACGTTTGTAGATATATAAAGGAAAGGAAAAATTGTTTGAAGCGTCACTCTGGGTGGAAATCAGTTGCAGGCTAAATAATTTAACCGACATTCTTCATAGAATTTTGATGCAGGCAAAATGTTTGAAGCGACGTCACACCGTGTGAGTAGTGGCAGGCAAAATGTTTTAAGCGTCATCACACGGAATAATCAGTGGAAGGCTAAATGTTTGAACCAACATTGGACTGTAAATTCGGGTTAGTAAAAATAGCTTATATCAAGGGTGGGTGTAATGATGTCAGGTTTAAGTCCGTCATCGAAAAAAATATATATAAATTAATGTCGGATAATACACTGGCCCTTAGAATTGAATCCTAAAATAGCTTTGTCTCAAGCGCCAAAAAAGTGCTCCGATTTAGACGCTAGTAGGCTCAATCGACGCAGAAAAATGCGCTGATTCTGAATATATACATAACTCAATATCACCCAAAATGTCGCTTGAACCTTTTTGCCTTTCACCCCTCGATATATATTTGTCTATTATATAGGTACAGATATATAATTTTAGTTGTATATAAGTACCATAGATGAATATTAATATTAATGTTTAGAATCGACAAACAATACAATTCCGAATCCAGACTCGAGTTCCAAGAATAGATCTAGGAAATATTAAATAGGTCAAGATTATAATAAATGACTCGTAGAAGAATGATATTTTAGTTGTGTTTGTTGTTAAATGTTCTTTATTTTCACCCACAATAAAGGTAAGTTTAGATGACACAGAAGGGAAAAAAAAATATTTAGAACGCAAAATAATAAGTAAAATATATAAATTTACACATTTCTTAAGAAAATTATAAAATCAAAATAAATCAATATAAAATCTAATCAATCAAAATATAAAATCAATAAAATCAATATAAAATCAAATAAGTTTTGTATTATGAAATAAAAAGTTGATTTTTTATCGTCCTACCGGTGTCGTTAGATCTGCACGTTATGACTGCTGAAGGAGAATTGTGTATCCAAATTAATTCTGGAACTTATTTAATTAAAAGTCTAAATCGGATTTTATCGCGTTTATTTGTAATAAACAAATAAACGCGATAAAATCCGATTTAGACTTTTAATTAAATGAGTAAAATTCGCGTAAATATAAGAAAACAGTTAATTCTGGAACGTTCTGAAGCCTAACACCGGCACACAAAAAAAATTAAGTAGAATGTGCATTTGACCGGACCTACCTACGGGTACGTATTTTGGTCCGCTGAATCCGAATTCGAGGTCAGTTTGACCCCTACACCCTCAAAATTTCGAGAAAACTTCGAAAAACCGTAAAAATGATGAAAATCGGCAGTTTTAATGATAAAAAAATTTTTTTGAACTAAACTAAGCGTGATTTTCATGTATTTCGATCCGCTGAATATGAATCGAAACTTTATTGAGACCACGAGCCATTTTAAATGTAAAAAAATTACACAAACCCTCCAAAATTCCGAAAAAAGTATTTTTTTTTGGTTTTTTTACTCTCGTTTTTGTCTTTTGACGATTTAATTGCTTGTGCCTGTAACCAGGGCACCTCCACGTGGTGACGGTGACGGTAAAGCCAAGTCTCGAACTAGATCATTAAGTACTTCTCGGCTAAACGTTTCAGGGTCTTTTGTTTTTCCGCCAGGTAAGTACTCTTCATCTTCTGAATGTTCTTCTTCCGAACTTTCTTCAACTAGCGTATCGTCTTCTTCTACATCCATTTCTTCCACCGTATTAACTTCCTTGACAACTTCTATTTTTTGTGGCTTAGCTAATGAAACATTGGCGTTTACAATTTTCTTTTTTGTATTCCAGGTGAACCCGGAAGTATATGTCATACAGAAATAACAATTCTGTAAACCAGTTGGTGAAGACCATATCATTGGTATAGTGAATTTCAAGTTGTCCTGTTTCTTGGTTTTTTCCCACCGGATTAACATCATGTTACATCGACTACAAATCGTATGTGGAACCCATGCTGAATCCAAATGAGTAATTTGGACACCAAAAAAATCATCATAAATTTGTTTTTATCAGATAACGATCTTCGATTCCTTTCCAAATTGTATTCTCCACAAATGTAACAAAATGAATCAGGACTTTTATTACACAGATGAGAATTACTTCTTGTAATAGTATAATCTCCAGTAGCCAAGTTTCCGACTTCTGAAGAGCTGCAGTCGCTTGATGACGATGCCTGCGAGCCTGCTTTCTCACCCTGACCAGACGCCGATAATGGGGCTCCGACTGCCTGCATCGTAAAGTACTTATCACTTGTACCTGCCATGACGGCACACACGCTGTTAACCCAGGGACTCTGCCAGATGGTTCTGTTGCCCACCGTCACCACGTAGAGGTGCCCTGGTTACAGGCACAAGCAACTTAATCTTCAAAAGTCAAAAACGAGAGTAAAAAAACAAAAAAATTACTTTTTTCGGAATTTTGGAGGGTTTGTGTGATTTTTTTACATTTAAAATGGCTCGTGGTCTCAATAAAGTTTCGATTCATATTCAGCGGATCGAAATGCATGAAAATCACGCTTAGTTTAGTTCCAAAATTTTTTTTTATCATTAAAACTGCCGATTTTCATCATTTTTACGGTTTTTCGAAGTTTTCTCGAAATTTTTTGGGTGTAGGGGTCAAACTGACCTCGAATTCGGATTCAACGGACCAAAATACGTACCCGTAGGTAGATCCGGTCAAATGCACATTCTACTTAATTTTTTTTGTGTGCCGGTGTAATTAATAGCTTGACGAAATTCTAACATAATATTATATTTTGTCAGATACGTCCTAAATGTGAGAGTGACATAGGATATGGAATATAAATATGGCTTACAGGGATTATAATATACGAAAATTGGTTTCATTTTTATTTCACATGTAAAGTCTTTAGAAAAAAAAACAAAGTACATTCTAAACAACTTCATTAAGCTTATTCACTTTTTTGCAATGAATAGAATAATATATAACACTATCCTAGGGTAGAAAGTATTATTGTAGCTTTAGAAACTTAGAATTAAATATAATATATTATTAGTAGTATGGTTCAAAATATTTATATGTTACTTTATTGTGGCAGTTAACACCTATTACGCGTTGTGTATGAATTAGTTGTCTTTTAACATATTCTGAACGAGTAGTGTATAATGACTGAATAGAAGGACTGGATCATGCTTATTTAGCCTGCTACCCTGTTAACACGTGGCGGCGTTCGGACGTGGGTAAACTACCTGTTTTGTGTCGAAAGTGCAACTAGCTGCTAGGGTGTCCAGACGACGCGTAAATAATTGGATAATTGTTGAGTAACTTTACTTAAAAGTTTATTAATATTTACCTATTTTTTTACATAATTCGAATGAGAATCATGTACCGAGTATTCTCCTTAAATATTGATAGTAATTTACTAGTCACCCTGTATATTACACCTAGACTTGTGGTGGGAATTGAACCCTTGAATCTGGAGCAGAAATCACTGCTAACTGCACCAACGGGCCAGTCAAGTAGTAGGCATAATAGTGCCACAAACAAGTAGTGTACCGACTGGTAAGCGCAGCATCACGGCGACACAAGCATCAGAAACAGCACTAGTAACTGCAATTGTCTTTTATAATCTAAGATTTAATCCACACTTGTAGAAAAAAAAAATATATTTAAAAAAAATTGGTTGTCTGTAAAGTCGGGTTACGTAAGTAATTAGGACGTGAAAAACGTTAAAATTGTCGTGGTCTGAAAACCTTAATGGTGATTTATTAATATTACAATACAAAACAGTTTTGTGTGATTTAGTCACCACTTTAAAACTTACACACAGTTAATCAAATATTCTAAAATAGTCGACCACCATTGTAAATAAATGTGTACCTACTGAAACAAATATTTTAGATATAGTTTCAAAGATAATATTTTACGGCACAGACTCCGATACCCATTAAATGAAACCAATAACCCGATAGAGCCGTTTTAACGTTTCGCGCTCGCGTTCGACGCGGCGGCGACAATTGCTCGCGGTTAATATACTCGTAAACTTTTCCATCACTATTTTAGTACTGACTTGCGCTGACTCTTATCATTGTTTATGACGATTTTATAGGAAATCTGTAGCAAGACGGTATACACTAGCGATAGTATGTCACACGAACTTACATAACCTTAATAATATTCTATATAAATTTACGTTATTTTTTTTTTATATTTTTACGTTATTTTAGACAAATACAAAAGCTTTGTACACACGTATACAAAGCTTTTGTATTTGTCTACACGCCTTCCTTTTGTCCGAGATGGGAAACAAAATACGACAAGCAACGTAAAGTAATATAATGTGATCAAACCGTTATATTTCATGAATCAACGCGACAAGTTAGGCCTTTTTAGGACCTACTGTGGAAGACTCAAACACTGTTAAAGAAAAACTTTTACATATTTATGGATGTATTTTATTCAGAAATTCATTCTTTCGTCACGATGTTTTCTTTAACCAATGAAGATAAAATCAATATTAAATTAAAAACCTAAATTGAACTTGTAGCGGTTTTTTAAATACTAGGCAATCTTGGCAACACGTTTATTGGTAGACTGACATGAAAGCCACCTAATTCATAGAAGTGACGTCATTACTTTTTAACAATGACAATGGATCTCGAGTTATTATTCAGCGTGTAAATAACAAGATAAAAATAAATACCCATATTCATGTTACTATGCATAAATCACACCTGCCAGATAAAAAAGATTGATTGGACGTCAGAGCGTGGGAGTTAATGAACTAATGGAGTTGGACTCACTGAGAGTTCTGCGGATTCTATCTGTCCGGAAACTATGATACATGCGAAAGTAATTACTATTTAAATGTTTTTGCTTCAAGTACAAGAAAAATAGAAATATATTATTTGTAATAACAACAATGTTATATATTAAATACTGTATTACAGCGGTTCCAGATTAATTTAATATATTGACTGGCCCGGTGCGGTTGGATATAATAGTGAGGTAATGTCTACCGAGACACTAGAGATTGGCTTGTAATAATTTCTAGAGGTTAACTAGTAGTAATTAACTTACGGTAGCTGGATAATATTGGAACATTACTTAAGCTTGTAATGTACCTAATGTTAAAATTTAGCCATTTCTGTAATGTGTTTTTGCTACATTGACGTATTTATTTCAAATGTTTTTTTTTTTTTTGTATTTCAAATATTGGTTTTCGTATTTTTTTAGGAAATCACCTTATGGCAAAATCAATATTTTCGTTTTATTTTATTTCATATATATACATTATAATTATTTATTATCAGTTCGTTCCGTGTAGTGTGTGTGACGTGGAAATTATGTTTTGTTTGTATGACGGGTGTCTTCCCGTCTCTTACGAGTCACGCTCGAACACAGACATACAGATTATATTATTTTATGTTCTTAAAATATTCTACTAAGAATGTACTGCTTATTGAAAACGTCATTGAAAAGAGGTCTTCTAGTATATCTTAAAGGTTCCGTACCCAAAGTTGCCGACGGAAGTTCTTACTAAGACACCGTCTTCCGCCAGTTTTCGCAGGGCAGTAGGTAACTTAGGATCCACGACCGTTTCATAGACTATCTGTTACTACGAGTACGTCCGCTATAATGGCACATACACTATAAATAAACTTAAAAATCGGAGGTCACCATACATCATATATGAAGTATATTATTTGAAGTTTTTAGTCATTTCTAAAATTACTTGATGTGATTAAATATTGTAATAAATGCTCTATGTCAATTATTGTCTACATTTAGATCGTTTCTTAATCTTGTTAACTTTTTTTTAATGCAAGAGGGGCAAACGGATAGCCGGATCGCCTGGTGGTAAATCAAAGCGACATCCATAGACACCCGCTACAACACAGGACTAGCAGGTGTGTTGCCGGCCTTTTAAATATGAGTATGCTCTTATTTTGAAGGTCCCTAAGTCGTATCGGTTCCGAAATACCGTTAATAACTGCACTCAAATGCCGTCTTTCGAGTCTCTGGACAGAGTGAGCAGCGCCCTCTCTGTTTTTCCGAATCCGACTATTGTAACAGTCTGTCGAAAGTATTTTAAAAAATATATTTGAAATAACCGAATATAGTATACAGTTTATCTGTCTAACTGTATCTTTTCGCATCATCCCCAAACTACTGAATGGATTTGAATGAAATTGGTATAATTCAAGTTCATACTGAGATACGATACTAAATCTGTTTATCCCGAAATTCAGTACTATTCCTCGGGAGAGGAGATAAAAGTCAATAATATGTCTAATAACTACAAAGTTAAATACGGCTAATAAATAAAAATTTGGAATATATATCATACACAATTATTCTAATATTATTATGTGTGTGTGTATGTGTGTGTGTGTGTGTGTGTGTCTGATATATGGCTCCTAAGGCCTATTTCATTTGAATGAATAAACTAAAACTTTTGTGTTCACGAGTTACGAAAACAAATATCTAGCAGATAAGATGGAGTTAGATGGTAAAAAACAATAATATATCATAAACTTTTACCTTTTGTATACCGTTATACGTCAGATATCATTATTTATTATATTATCATATATTTATCAGCAACTGGTGAAACAGGCACACGGTAATGAAAGTAGCAAGGAATTTATATATAAATTGGAATGCGTATGTGCACACAAAAACGTTCCTAAGACCTCTCTTATCTCATCGAAGAGATGCAATCCCTCGATTGCATCTCTTTCTACCATGGATTCAAGGTAACTCGCAAGAAAGAGACAAAATACTAGTAGTCAATGAAATGCTCCGAACGATTTTTTCACTTTACATGTTGGAAACAAATGTCAACCTTGCATATTTGAATATACAATTTTATTAAGTGAGCGTTCCAGTTATAATATAAATTCCTTGGAAAGTGGTAATGAGAGTTTTGTTGATTATATGACATTATGTAAGTTGCTGTTATCATTTGCAATATAAGATTAATAATGAACAGTTACAATTAATAATTCAAATACATATTAACTCCAAGATGGAATCTTTTTGCACATCTACACCAAAACCATTCCACTCGTCTTCACTCCGCTCCGCTCCGCTCTATTTCACTCTATATTCCATTCGATTATGTTTTAATCTTTCTTGAATTTTTAACAAATTGTAAAACAAAACTAATACCTGTGCTATCGTCTCGAACAGACGTAAGATAGTTTAGAAGCGCATTGCTAGGTGTAGTTTGTGAACGAGATCTCGTGTTTGGCTCCACTTCGCTCCATAAAGTTGTGTTTTAGTTCCGGCTCATCTGGTTTCATGTAATGCTGGTAATATACGTATCTAACTTTAGACAGTTCCTTTAAAGGTAACTGATAATATTAACTGAATTTCTCATTGAACATATTTTTATAATAAAATTAAAGAGCATATCATGTTATTGTCGAAATGTATCAGTGGATGAAAAGTGTCAATCGTAATTCGTACTAGAAAATTGCTAGCTCAAAATCTATATTGAAACTGATTAGTATTTGTTTAGGTTATCATGTTGTTTGGTCTTCAAACAAACACTTTTGAATATTTGTCTTCTGGAAGAACTGAGGTAACTATATATTAAGATATTTATAGGTATGTATTTATATCTGTAAACGTAAAAACAGATATATCGCTAAATATTAAAAACCCTTCACATGCTACTTCTTTGATATAATACAACGCATCTGTAGCGGTACAAATAAAATTCATCATATTGTAACACAGAATGTCATAACGCTCGTCGCTCGCCGCAGAGTAAATGCTATTATTGTGCCATACTTTAACAATTATCTTTTTGTATGAAGAACTAGTGCTTAGCACATGAGCCGTTGGATGTCCACTCGTCACTCGTCCACATCGTTACACTCAGTATAAAGTTTAAATAGCCCGAAACTCGTAATGTAAAGGAATACATCATTGAATTTTAATTTACAAGTAACTTTTAAATATTGAAAAAACAATATTTATATCTTTTTTTTTTCAACTCAATAATAATTTACAAGAAATTAGCAACTAAATACGTTGTTAGTTAATTAAACATTAATCTTAATTTTACGAAATGTTCAACATCTACCTTCACTAAGAAACAATCAAAACCGAGAACAGTCTATTACAACTACAATTTCTTGTCGTAAATTATGTATCAAATAATTCGTCTGTGATTTAAGCGCTCGGGTCTACAGCTACATAATTACGTAACCTTATTTAAGTTATGTCAAGTGTATGTCTGCAAAACTATTACAGGACTATAAAGAAGTAAATTATGAGTTACGTCTGGTGTGTTCATAATATGTATAGTATGTACAATATCAGCCGTAGGATGTCCACTGTTGAACGTAGGCCTTCTTCATCATCTCGGGTTTGCCTATAGTCGCTACGCTTGGCAGATGGGTTGGTGAATACAGTGTGTTGTGGTAGGATATAGTGACGCTACATGTGCCTGATGCTGCTCTAGCCGATATTGCGGACGGTAGGGTCGGCGGAGGGTAGGTAAATATATATTATTATGAAAATAAACAGAATTTTGTTGAATAGTTATTAATCAAGAGTGTATGTGAGGATTTGATTAAACATAATAACACAATTGTACGAATAGTCTTTAAAATATTTGTAAAGTACGTTACTGGCGACAAGTAGGTAAATATTTATTTGTACAAAACAGTCGCTTTTATCAAAGTATTCAAATGTAATTCGAGCGCCTTTCCGTCGAGCGGCGAATAAACCCGAGACAAAGGGAGTGCCGTGCTATCGTAATAAAGAGTAAGTTTTCATAGTCGAGCACAAACAGAAAGTTGTCGGAATTGTTCTCGAAAGATGCATCTCTTGTTCTGTCTGCCTCCTTTGTTACGGAGAAGTGTGACGATCAACTTCGTATATTACTAGCCGCTAGCCACGACTTCGGTCGCGTGGGATTTGCTTAACTTAATATTAAATGGCATTTATCTAACTGTAATTTTTTTAACACGAAATATAATTATGTAACGAAATTAACGTGATTTATTTTTAAACTTTGTACACTTATCGAAGACCAATGACAATGCAATAGTTTGAATAGTTTGTCCCATTATCCTTGCCAGGACACTCAGAGTTAGCGATTATTCATATCTGATACCTGGTAGTGTCTTCGTGCCAAACACCGTATGAATGTCACTAACAATAAGACACTACTGACATGGTCTTCATGGCTTAATTTTTTATTTATTACAGCAATGATGAATGAAGTATGATTTGTACTTCAGAGTATAACATTAAAAATCTTATCATTGGGTCTGTAATTGGTCGGATTACAATGTACTCGTTTGTAAAAAAATTCGGATTATAGGGGGTCTGAGGCAATTCTCTATAATGTGAGAAATTCGATAGTTTGACACTGTCCTGCAAAACGTTTGTCGGAGTACCGAAGGTCCACTATACTTAATAGTTTCCAAACACGCATTGATTATTTTCAGATCTGAAATGCTTGATAATCTTAAATGAAAATGGATTCCTGTGAAATGGGGTCCTGGCGAAACTAATATAATATACAGGGTGTCCCAGAACTCAACGTCAAGCCAAAACAGGGTGACAGGATTGATTGTAAGCATCATGAGAAAAATCAAAAAAAAAATCTATCCCATGCAGTTTGGAAGTTATGGGCATTTAAGCAAAACTTAGAAAATTGGTCAAACTGTAACCATTTTTCGGTTACTGTGGTTAATTTTTATTATTTTTGTTCATTTAAACTTTGAAATCGTAACCCTAAATAACATTTCTAGAACCACAATCAAAAATAATGACACAATTACCCCAAGTTTCTAGAATTAAGACTATTTGTTAAACTATGAATTTAAAATTTTCAAAATTTGTCGACTTTGAAAGGCCCTCCTTTAAAAAAAATGTACAAAAGTGCCTTGGCAAGTACCATTAAAAGTTCGCGCATTTAATCAGGATTGTAAAATGGTACAATACTTGTTAGTTTCATACTAAAAAAAAAACTGGTAAAAAAATAAAAACCTCAAGTAACCCGATTTTTGCTAACCCATTATACTCAGTTCAAATGTTTTTTATTCGCACAAGCTCTTGGTAGGTTTTTAATTTAACAGCAAAATGATGAGAGAGATGGATAGTGTACATGTTTGCCATGAGCGAGCGAGACAGATAGTGACGCCACGCCACGTTGAGCGAGACGTAACGTCTCACTAGACGGAGATGCGCCTGACACCGTTGACTGTTAGTACGTTTCGCTCATTCGTCTACTGCGCACCTCTCCGTATTCGCTTGTGTTGATTTAGTTCTGACAACTTTGGCTTCTCTCTTTTGGAATTGGATTTTTGTGTTGGCATCTTTATTATCTACCATGCCTACGCGCTACACTTCACATGAATATGCGAACATGCATCTCATTAATGGAGAATGCAGATGCAACGCAAGTGCCGCCGCTAGACTTTATCGTGAAAGATATCCAAATTTAGAGCGCTATCCCGATCACCGCGCGTTTGTTAATGTGCACCGTTCACTCACGGAGTACGGCCATTTCCCGAATCAAATACGGGCTGGAGGTAGAGCTCACTTTCCTAACGAGGAGGAAGTGTTGCAAGAGGTAGCAGATGACCCAAGTATTTCAGTTCGTGGAATTGAAGAAAGAACGAGAATACCCAAAAGCACAGCACATCGTATTTTACAAAAAGCCGAAATGCATCCGTTTCACGCACAATGAGTTCAAAGTCTTCTTCCTCGAGATTATCCTGAAAGGATTTCATTTTGTAGAACAATGCTACAGAGGCATAATGAAAATCCCCAATTCATCCAAAAAGTTCTCTGGTCTGATGAAACTACATTTAAAAAAGATGGTTACATAAACTTACACAATTTTCACGAGTGGCATGTGTCGAATCCATATTTAATGCGAGAAGACAGATCCCAGTATCGCTTTAAGGTAAACCTGTGGACCGGAATTTTAAACGGCAAAGTTGTTGGGCCTTTTGAGCTGCCTGAGAACTTGAATGCCACGAATTACCTACATTTTTTACGAGAAAATTTACCAACTTTGTTAGAGGACGTACCCCTAACAGATCGTCGCCACATGTGGTATCAACAAGATGGCTGCCCAGCGCATTACGCCGTGCAAGTCAAAGATTTCCTTAACCAGGAATATCCGGGAAGGTGGATTGGACGTTCAGGCACTATCTCGTGGCCAGCCCGTTCCCCAGATTTAAATCTACTGGATTTTTTTTATTGGGGCGTTCTCAAAGAAAAAGTTTATACAAAGCCCATTGACAGCGTAGCCGAACTGCGTGAACGAATTTCTCAAGCTGCTGAGGACATCAACTCTCGAGGATATGCCCGGCTAATAAATAGATCTTTTTTAAGAAGATGTAGAGCGTGTATTGAGGCTGATGGCAAACAATTTGAACATTTATTGTAATAAAAAATGTTATTTCATTTTATTCTAATAAACCTAAACTAAACTAAGTCGAGATTTTTCATTATTTTATTAATTTTACTTACTTTTGTTGACTTTGGTAAAAGCGGCGTCACTCTTTGTCTCGCTCGCTCATGGCAAACATGTACACTATCCATCTCTCTCATCATTTTGCTGTTAAATTAAAAACCTACCAAGAGCTTGTGCGAATAAAAAACATTTGAACTGAGTATAATGGGTTAGCAAAAATCGGGTTACTTGAGGTTTTTATTTTTTTACCAGTTTTTTTTTTACCAGTTCGAGAAATTAATATAAAAAGTAAGTAGAAGTTAAGATTTTCTTCTAAGCGCTGTACCAAATTCGATTTAAAGAGACAGATCAAAATTTGTTACTTGCTTTAATTTCTCTCATTCAGTATTATTCACAACCATCCCGACTCACAATGCACTTTTAAGCAGCGGATAACTACTCCTAAAGATGGTTCCATAAATTCACAGACTTGTTACTTCCTGAACTACTCCAGTGAGTTTACAGTTTAAATGAAAATATTATTCCGTAGCTGACAAACTTTCCTTCGAGTCCACTTCAAAGGACCTCAAACGGCAACGTTCCGGCTGCCCGGTCACTTCGGAACGAGTGATTTATTCCGAATGGCGGAGAAACATTAAACTTGTCGTCTTGGTAACAACTTTTATTCATAAAAACAGTAGCAGTAGTGAGGATAAATCTGTAGATAACATTGATCAATGAAATGAATCATTTTTATATTTAAATATTGAAATAAACAGAGAATTCTTATTAGACATTATCGTCTATTTAAATATGTGTATATAAATAAATATAATAATTATGACGCCCATCCCATACATGAGAGTAATTATTTATTGATAGTTGTCGACTATTGTGTTTCCCTTTGACAACCGTTCTTGTGTAATACGAGTAGTCGCCTCAAGGCCGGTGGTCGCAGGTTGGATTCCCGCTCGGGGCAGATATTTGTATTTGTACAAATATTTGGTTACGGTCTGTGTATATGTCGTTGTGGATTTCCTCAAGGTTCCCGGACCATTTACAAACGTGTGTTATGAATTTGTTTTGAATCGTTATTTTCAATATCATCATTGCATTTACTTTGCAGATAGTGACGTATCGATGCTCAACTTTATTGATTAATGTCAATAATATTATGAATTCAAATAAAATTGAAATTTCAAGTATAAAATTTATTTAAAAATTATCATGTGTTCGGCTATGAACAAAAACATTGTCATTATGTCTCAAAATTTCGAGACATGTGTACACATCCACAATGGATCGGCGTGATAAATTGAATTTCATTCTCTTTCTCTATTGTAGATGTAGTAGAATTGGGTAAGAAACCTAACAAAGACTCATGTACAGATAGCCGTAATAATATTGTAATTGTGTCCTGGTTACTCTCCTCACTTTATCTTCATATTTTATTAATTTTACTTAAAAAATACGTAATTCACGTTTCTGACGTAAAAATAAGTTAAAAATAAAGAAGATATTTTCATCCACTACAGTACAAAGTAATATAAATAGAAATCGCACAAACATGAAAGGAAAATGACATTACAGTCTTGGAATACAGCTTTTAAACGAATAAGTCGTAAAAAACTGTTGCTACAATCACGTGATGTCAGCCGGGAATTAAAATACCTAATGTATGCACTGAACAAGAACTCAACGAACAAAGGCTAGAGATGGTCGTTTAACGCCAGCGTCGCCGGCGTCCCGCTCGTGTACAGATTTTATTACATTCGAGAAAAATATTAGTTTTATTTTTATAACGTTGTGTTTGTTACTTGTTCCGTTTATAATTTGTTTATTTATTTTAATAGTTTGAATAAGTAAAGTTTCATTTTTTATGTCAAAATTTAGCTCTTTTGGTTCAATTGTCTCAGTTATAAATTGTTTATTTCATGATAAGGTTTCTAACATCCGTATTGTTCGCCAACCGGCAGTGGAGCATCTGCCAAGCCGCAGTGGACCAATAATGCGGATCAAACTTAGAACCTTAAACAAAAAGGAGGTACTTGTGTCAGTAGTGACGACTAACAGTTGTTTTAGTTAATTTCAATCACTTTCTATACTTATCGGGCGATTTGGTATACATTTGATTAGGTTTGGAGGACATATCCTGATTTTAGGTGTGACTGTGTTCACTATATTTTTGCTCTTAGGATAATATAAGAATGGATTGAGTTTAAAGCATAACGGATACGTGTGTGGTGTCTGACTGGCATCGGATAACAAAATTTGCCACTGCAGTTACTGAGGCGTGTAGTTTAATTGGCACTGTTCCCGGAGCCAGCACCTCAGGGATGATGGTTCAAATTCTGTTGTATCGCAGTACGACTGCCAAATATTTTATCCTTATGGTATTAGGTATTTATGAAGAGTAAAAGTAGGTGAATAAATAGGCTTTTTATATGAAGACGAACATATCGAATTATCGGTAGTTGTAAGTGTAGATATTATGGTCGGCAAAGCGCTTGTGACGCTCCTAGTGTGTACTCTTGTTTGCCACCATAGTTTTACAAAAGTATTTGAAGAGCTAAATGATATTAAAATTTTAAGTATAGGTATATGAAAACCTATATATTTTGTGGGTGTCCGGCATATGGCGAACCTCTAATGTGTTAGTTGGTATAACATGTCAGTTATAAAGCTATTAGCTATTTTATATTTAAAAATAAATAAACAAAAAAGAGCACAGTACGTGCACTCGAAAGGCTTTGTACCATCGTGCGATATTAACATTAATTAGTTTAATATCATTCACGTTTCTTTTTACTTTAATTTTTAAATTTTGTCATCATAGCGGCTATAGGCACTCATGTTTTGTAGAAATTTCAAATAATATAATATGGTTCTATTGACACACCTTATTAATCATAAATCTCTTCGAATCTTCATTTTATAGAATAATTATTTAGTATTTCTTTAATTAATTGCACTCAATGAGACCCTATCAACGATCAGTAATATAAATTCTGATAAGAAAAGTCGACAAGTAACTTAACAGTTACTTTAAGAAGAAAAAAAAATACAATCAATACATGACTCAATAATTATTATAAATTCAGTCACATGTACAGCATGAAAGCAAGCGTTACTACACCCACCATAATTGTGAAAACCTAATTATTATGTTACCAGTGTAGAGTCAGCTCGCCGGGTGTTTTTTCATAATTGCGTTACTATACTAAAAGAATATTTTAAAAAAAAAATATGCAAATGATGGATAGCTAAAAATTAAATTTAAGCGCAACCTATACGATTGGCTTCTTGGTGCGGTTGGCAGTTAACCTGCTTTCTGCACCAGTGACGTGGGTTCGATTCCCACTCCGAGTATACAAATTTAATAACAAAAATTCAAATATTTATAACAGACGGTTTGACGGCCTTAGGAACAAGTGACCGTGTTTTTATATCAAACATATTCTTATGTAATTTATTTCAACCTAAAACATATGATGACGGTAGATAAAAAATTCAACTGGCAATGTGTAGTATAATAATATTAATTTTATTGAATAATTAATTTTTTCAATAAAATATCACTTTAGCTTAGTTAGACTAATTAAACTCCATTTAACGAACTCTTGTCTAAACGCACAGATTTCGTCAAAATTTATTTCATATGCACTTTCTTCTCTCGGGTTTTACCTTGACCCGGATTCTCTCCACTCTTTTTCTCTTTACTTTGCTTATCTTAACGTCATTTATATAGCCTGTTATGAACAATTTATTGCTATATCGTTTTATATTTCATTTATACACATTTTAGGAAAGTAAAAAAAGAAAATAATTCAAAATTGATTTTTAAAATCACAGGGTTAGCTCTATTGTTGTTTTTGACGAAATGTTTGCTGATTTAACTAAACGTATAAGCACTTGCACATTGCAGAGTATTTATTCCAAGATTGAATATGGTGAAGAACATTTGAATAGTAAAACCTACGCTGTGATCAGTTTCTTAGCATTAAAATAAATATTTTTACCAAGAACTTTGGTAATTTCATTACTGCCTACTGCTAAATGAGAAGATATTAAATATAGATTCATACTAAATGCCAATACGGTTGTATACATTCAGAGAGATGAATTCCATGAAATTCCGATTACAATTAGCGTCGATTTTCGAGTCATCAGGAATCGATTACATCCGCGCCGACAATGAGCGAGACGTGAATATTAAGTTCGTAATTAAGTGCTCCGTTTTGATTCCTAATTGACACGTGAGAGCAAACAATCACGGAATTATAGTTATTACTTGTGTCTATTTACAATATACAGATACATCAGTTGTCTGTAATCAAGTCACCGATTTGATTTGAAGTTGAGCTAAAAGTAAGACACCTCCTTTCTAGGAGAGAAAGAATAATTATGTGCCAACGGGACATTTACAGAATGTTACAATGTGATTACAATATAGTACATTATTTTCTAAAAAGTAATTAAAAAAGTGAACTAATCTAATAAACGAAACAGTAGGATGTGATTCTTCTTAGTGTTATAGCCCTTATAAATTTTAAATATATGAGTTTGCACCTTATGTGTGCGTTTTGTGTTTGTGTGTGTGTGTGTTTGTGTGTGTGTGTGTGTGTTTGTCTGTGTGTGTGTGTGTGTGTGAGTGTGTGTGTGTGTGTGTGTGTGTGTGTGTGTGTGTGTGTGTGTGTGTGTGTGTCTAAGCAAATTTTAATGGAAAAACGTATTTTAAGTGTGAGTCAGATTTGCACAAGAAGGTTACCACCAACAAGGAACAATGTTTTTTAAAGTTCATAAACATTGTTTTAAGGTTCACCTTAAAAACTTTAAAAAAGAAGACGTGTCCTGACCCTCTTAATTTTTACCTTTTTTTTTTTGACGTGATAACGTCTAGTAAATTGATGAAAGCTACTGGGTGCATGTTCGAAGAAGATGACGTCATTGTCACAATTAGTGAGCGAGAGCGCGGAACAAGCGGTAGAGAGGTACGATCGGCGGTCGGCCTAACTTATGACGCGTCCGAACTCCGAGTAGAATTGACAGCGGCAAATGGCGGCAAATGGACGCAATCTCTGTTTTGTCAATATTGAAGTAACGTCAAATAGTGAAAAGTTAATAATATAATGTAATGAAATAATATAAGTTAACTAGCAAACCCGGCGAACTCCGTTTCACCACCAGATGGATTCGTTTTTTGTAACATTTCGTTTGGGGATTAAAAGATGAAAAAAAATTATATTTTTTGTTTTATATTTGAAAATGAAACTTAAACTACTTAAAATGAAACGTACTTATTTTCGTGAGGGATACTCACACCACGTACTGGCGCCATCTGCTCCACCACCATCCAAAACCATATTGGTTTGTAGTACATGCTATGTATCAGAGATGGCGCTGTATGTGAAAAATGATTTTCCCTAATTTCCTGCTTTTTCCTGAATTTTGTTTGCTATAAACCTCACGGAGCCCAAGACCTTTCCAACGAATGCAAAACCGTGGAAATCGTTTCGTGCGTTCTGGAATTATAGCGTCAGGAAGGAAAACCCGACTTATTTTTATATTATAGATAATATATAAGTAAATAAATGTAAGTTAATAATATAAAAGTTAATAAAATAATAAAATGGTTACCGTAGTTTATTACAACAACAATTGTAGCAAAAAAGGTAATTAATACTTGCATTTTAAGAATTCTATTAGCGATATAATCTCATATATTTGTTCTTTGATTATAAAAAAGTAGCATCGGTGGGCGAGTGCAGTAATATTAGGTTATATTATAATTTTGACTAAAAAGTTATTAGGACTCATATAATTACGATCGTATAAAAAGTAAACTGCTTTGATTTAGTATATTTTTACAATTTTCATAAGTGGTTAATGATAATCTAATTCGTTATGCTAACTTTAAGTTATTAAACCTCTTTATTAAACTTGATTATTTCTTGTATTACATATTTTCAAATGATTTAACTTTATTTCGCTTTTATTATTAAATACAATTAATTACCTGTAGCTTATATACATAGATATGTATATATTATATAGGTACCTAAATATATATTATACAAAATAATGATAATTCAGTAATAATATTTCAATTCAATTCATGTTTTCTTATGACGTTATCACGTAAAAAATATCGTCCGTAAACCGACTTTACAGACAACCAATTTTTTTTTGTATTTCTTACTATAGCGATGTTAATATAATATGTATTCTGTAAAAAATCAACTGTAACTATTCCGGCTTTGGTCATCAAACACTAAAAATAATAATAAGACAGTACTTTACATTACTGTTATGTGACGAAGCAGGACGTATTGTTTTATTAATGAACTAGCAGATACACGTGACTTTATTTGCATATTTGTAAATGTATGAAATTAATAAATTAAAATTGGAAATAAAAATCTTAATCAATTTAATACATATTTCCACATCAAAGGGTTACAAGTGTATTAAGTATATTTCAGGAAGGTATATTTCATAATAAAATCAGAGATAAAATTACTACGAAGTAGGTTATATAAGACCTTCGTAAATTATATGTTATTAAAGTGAGTAATGATCCTCGTCAAGAGTTAATATTACATGAGTACAACGCAGAAATGAAATTAAGAATGTTCCCACGTGATATTAACATGTCGACGATCTTACGACCAGCAATGTTTCATAAAATGCCTTGTAGTATTTCGTTCTGCATCTTTCAAGTCACTGTAGCTGGTTGCTGAGTTAATAATAGCGGGTACAAGTTCACTTATATAGTCCAATAGATCGTACTAATATTTAACACATTTGTTTGTGTGCTCGTGTTTTTTTTTTGCCTGAATTAGCGTGAAATGGATGATATATATTATATTACATAGATACACAATTTAGGTATGACTACCTATATTATGTTGGAAACCATTTGGGCTAATTATCTGACAATTTTATATTAAATGCACTTTTATTAGGTACTTTGTAGAGAACATCTAAATTACACGAATCGACATGACGTCTTGAAAGAAATTATCATAATATTATGAGTTATATTGAATGCCAGGTGTGACATACCTGACCTCGCTGATGATGTGTTTACTGATTTTTATCATCAAAACCGGTAGTAGTTTGTACTTGTTTAATCCTACTCGAGTAGAGTTAAGTATTATAAATACACGTTCACTCTACATCTGACTCGTTGGCGCAGTGGACAGTGACCCTGCTTTCTGTTCCAGGGTTGCGGGTTTGATTCCCGCCTCAAACATTATTCGCCACCTCGAAATTTATTTCTATATGTATTATTTATATGTGTATTTATTAAAAAAAATGTATATTAGTCGGCTGTAACCTAAAACACAGGCATAAAGTTGCCTACCTTTGGAACAGACGACCGTGTGTATATGTCAAACATATTTATTTATCTCCGAAGCCAAAATATATCAACAAGGTCAACCTTTCAAAAGACACGCCTACATCCCTTCAGTCTTAATCTTTAGATTTCCTCAGTTTCCTCGAGCTTCCTTCATGAGACAATAATTTTGGAGATATAAATCAAACAAAATAAATAGAAAAAGACAGAATATGACAAGCGAAGCAGGGTGGTCGCTTCTTCACTTGGAGTATCTTGCACTTTACTTGCGAGCGTTAGTTTTATTTTTAAATATAAAAAAGGAACAACATTATTGATTAAGATTTTATCGACTTAATATCTGTTTCGAGTTATTGTAAACACGGATATTGTATGTTTATATATTATATAAAACAGATACAAACAATCAAATGGAAAACTATCAACTTTTTGATGCTTTTTATTGAATGGCGTCCCTTGTTAACGAGACCATCACTGATGACACCGGGATTACGATTTTTATTTCGGCTTTATTATTTAATTACAAATATATATTATTTCATATGAAATATTAGAACAATTCATTGTATAAATATTGTCACAATTTTTTTTTATAATTACACTTATTACAACCATTAATGAAACTTAAATTGGCTATAAATAATACTTTTGCGACAGTTTCATTGAAAAAGTTCAATTTCATAACGCTACAATCCACTGAAACAGGAGTGGTTTTAAACCACTCTGCCTGTTACATCGTTCCTTACAATAGCCGTGGTCTGAACGTTATCATAAAGGCAGTAGGAAAAGATACTGATAGACCGTTACCTCTCTGACAGATCATTACACGTGCTTTGACCGGATTGCTTGAGAATATTTGGTAAGTGCCAATATCTTCCATGTACGCGGCGTTGAAAAGCCGATTAACACAAACAACTGAACGCTGTTCTAAATTCAACTGTCAGTCAAAGACATACATATATTCTGCTTCTATCGTACCACTGTGGAATAGTTCCCACAGTGATTGTTTCCCTTCCAAGAGTAAGTAACATAAACAGGTGTTAATAATAATAACAAGCTTTACGTGCTCACCTTGAAACGGCGGGGAAACTGACAAGGATAAACATCCAGAAACAAATATTTGTAAAAACACAAATATTACTTACAAGTGCAAGTTGTCGAATGAAAATTATGTTATGGTAATTATTTATTCCTAATTCTCTTATAGTTCGTTTTTTCCCGTGTCTCCGCCCGCACGAAACTCAATACCACGGTAAACGTACATTTTTCCGAGATAAAAAGCCATGTGCTAATTCAGATGCCTTCCGGTGACCGGCAGGGGAGAATAGTACCTACTTCTTTCTTGGCAAGGAGTTATAAAAGGCGACTAAGGCCTTAATTGTGCGAACAACTGTACACCAAGCATGATGGTGATGGGTAGCAGTGTCATTATATCCTGCCACTACACACTGCGCTCGCAAACCCGCCTGCCAAGCATGGCGAGTATTAGCAAACTCCCCCAAAGATGATGGAGATCCTACGTTCATTAGTGGACATCCAACGGCTGACGTAGTTGTGGTGGTGGCTATTCCAGATTGTAACCATATCTGTGTAAATTTCATCGGTATCTTTAAATATTTATGCATTCAATCTTAAATTTTATACTATAAATTCTATTCAAAATCTTTATTTAGTAATTTCCAACACAACAACCGATACGTCGGTCGTACAAAGTGCAGACAAAAGAACCGCAGACCTGGCACGGTACACCTATTGAACTGAGATTATCTGATCTCCACGCACGAGTATCCTACATATTACATTCGTGTCACAGTCTTCTCTGGTTTCAACTTGTTTTATTGACATTCGTGACATTGTTGCATCGTTACTCCAGGATCTTCGCATACTAATAAATCAACCCTTGTTTCTCGAAATCAGACAATTAAAATATGCTTCTGTCTTAGCTTGTAATAATAACAATAATTTTTGATTTTTTTTCGACGTGATAACGTCTTGTAAATCGATGAATACCGGTTGCACGCAAGAGGAAGTGTCATGTGTCGCGAGCGAGAGCGCCGAACAAGCGATAGAGAGGCACGATCGGCCTAAGCGTTCGGCTTGTAAATAAAAAAACAATAACGCAGATTCGAGGATCTTAAATGGCACACTAGTATATAAGTTGTAAATAAATTGTTAATAACACGTTGCTACTTGTAATTATTCTGTTAATTAATTTAAGTAATAAAATATTTGAATTAACAAGCGCAAATAAATGTTAATTTATCGAAAAAATTGTAATTAATTGAATTGACTCATTCTTTATATTATACAAAATAATTATAATTCACTGATAATAATTCAATTCAATTAATATAAGTATGCAATTTTATTTTCAATGTTTTCTTATGACGTTATCACGTAAAAATATCGTCCGTAATCCGACTTTACAGACAAACATTTTTTTCATATATCCTGACGTCTTGTGAATAAAAGAATCCAACAAATGTATAGATTCTGAGTGAATATAAAATTCTACCCTTGGAAGCGACCCTTACTTAATCGTTACTTAAAATAAAAATACTCGTATACTTTTTACGGTATATTTTCAAATTATGTAGTACCCCGTGAAAATAACTGTATCAATCTGTTTCGTTTACCCACAGCTGGGCAAAGACCTCTTTTCCATATTTGAGAAGGGTTGAAGCTTAATTCACCAGGCTGCTTCCAACTATGATTAACGATCGTTATCATGTGTCTATGATAACAACTGAAATTTAAAATATATAGGTTGTCTAACTTCTATATACCGTCGTTTGAAAGGTTGATGTTACACTTTTCGAATGGAAATAAAATACCACCTTATATAATGATACCTTATTTATGGTAATTAACAGAAAACCAACAGGTAGCTTAGGGGTAATGCTACAGATATTGAGACTGTATTTATTTTACAAAAAAGGGCTATTCGTGGCATTTACGATCTTGGAGCTAGAGTCTCCCTACGGGATCTTTTTCCAAAGATAGACATATTAACAATTGCGTCGCCAGTATATTTATAACAATATTATATATATTCACCAGAATATTCATTGTTTTGAAATAAATAGCATTAATCGCACTGTAAACACTAGAAGGAATAACAAAATTGTAACTCCAAGCTTCCGACTGCGCAAAGTAAACGTGTCATTTCTGGGTTATGGTATTCGCATGTATAATAAAATCCCACAAACAATTTTGGAATTGTCTCATAATAAATTTAAAGATTTTATAAAAAAAAAAAAAGATAAAGCGTATTATTCGGTGCAGGATTATTCGGTGCAGGATTACTTGGTCGATAAAGACGTGTGGACTTAGTGCGCTGTATTTCATGCAAGATATTACTAATTTTGTACTAAAACACAGTTTATATATTATTTTCAAAAGAGTAACTGCGGAGTTCCTTCCGATTCTTCTCTGCAGAATCTACATTCCGAATCGGTGGTAGCTTTACTTTTACAAAAAAAAATTATCACTTGAAAGTGTTAATTTGTAAAATGACGATTCGAAGGTGCCCTTGGGGCCTATTTGAATAAAGCTAATTTTGATTTTGATTTTTTGATTTTGAGTCCCAGCGCTAAAACAAAGCTGCTATAGATGCTACTTCCAGCTAATTATCTATAAAAATGGCGATCATCAGCTTGTGTCATTTCTTGTAAAAATGGTGGCCATCAACTTGGGGCATTTTTTGCAAAAAAAGGGCATCAGCTTGGCGTATTTTCTGTAAAAAGGGAGGCATTTCTTGTAAAAACGGAGCTATACAGTCTACACGTACGTGTAGATTCGATCACAAACTGTAGACAACTGCTTACAACTTGCTGAAGTTTTACCATAATATATCATCTATCGTAGTAGAGAATATCTATCGTAGAGCTCAAGAATAAATAATAGTACAAGGTAGAGCTCAAGATTGTCACCGGTGGCAGTAATTAAGTGGAGCGGTGGCCACGGAGCGCTGCATGAAGGAAAAGAGTCTGAGTGAGCAGAAAAATTAATTGGTTTAATTGTTACCTAATTTCATTAATTTTTTTAATAGTTTAACTCTTTTCAAACGATATTTATTAACAGACGTTGAAACGCCTTTACTAGTGTCAAGATAGAACAGCTTATTATGCCAATGTTTCGTAGAAAGGAGAAGACACGAAGAATATTGATCAGTGCCGTCGAGGTGATAATGTTAATCTAATTTTGAAAACCGTTTCTAAGAATCATCACATTTTTTTTTGCATAAAGCTTCTATTTCGTAACATTCAGTTAAGCTAGCTATTCAATTTTTTATTTTTATTTATTAAATAGTACGTATTTAAATTATATACATTTTTGGCTCAAAATAATTATTTCAATATTAAAAATTCATAATATTTCAGTTCAATCTCGCTCAACAAGTACGCCATCACTCTCGTGTTGGTAAAATAATATACATATTTAAAAAAAAAATCATCGCATTTGCATTCTTAATGATCAGAACTTTTAACTAGCGAGGTTTTTCTGTAAGAAACTTCGTATTGGATTCGTTGAATAAAAAACTGGGTCAAGTGTGAGAGCGCCATTAAAGGGTCGAAAGAAAAATAAATAAAGATATATTTTCAAGTTATCGTGGAACTGTACATTTTTTTTTTGAAAGCTAAATATCTGACAGGTTTTGAACAATGTTTTACTTCAATATAAACTGCGCCGTCCTTTCGATGACAGATAATTCGTGACATTCAATTCTCATTTAAATGGGAATTGAATCGCGTAAATAAAGCAATGCTACGTGAAGGCCTCTTCTCCATATAAAAGAAGGGTTAGAGCGTAATTCACCACTGTCCTCCACTGCGGGTTGGCGTATAATTTCCCTACCATGAGTAACGAGGCACAGTGTCGAGACCCACAAGGACATACACCCTGACCAGAAACAAATATTTGGACAAATACAATCTGCCCCGAGTGGAAATCGAATCCGCGACCGCTGGCGTTAAGGCGACTACTCGCATCACTACACCAGAACGGTTGTCAAAAGGAAACACAATAGGCTTAAGCTAATTCAGTTTACAACTAACAATAAATAGTTACTCACATGTATGGGACACACGCCATAACGACTGACCGCCGCGACCTCGTCTTATTACGGCTTCTATACATTTCTCAAACAAAAAACAACCTTACTACCCAAAGTTAAAGCTCATTTTAACTTTTCCTAAACATTCTAAATTATAATTAAAAAAAACATGAAACAGCTTTGAGTGCATTTTTTTATTCAGCGAAGTATTCTCTTTTGCTACTCGTATCTTCATTAATTTAACTTTTAAACGTTCGTTGTTTTATAAAGTTTTTAAAGCATTTCAATTAGATAGCATTAAAAAAAAACATTTCTATTTAATCAGTGTACGCTGAAGTATTTAAAGTACTTTTTAAGTCAATGTTACTAAATATTATAATGTTTAAAAAGTAATTTACACATTTGACATAGCTGTAAGCTTTATCTATTAGTTCAATATTATATGGCTTATAAAACAAAATTTTAACAAAAAATAAAACCGACTTCATAACAAATAAAATTGTAAATATAACAAAAATGCACTAAAAAGTAAAAAAAATAATTATGTATTCTTTGTCTATAAACAAATTATTACGATAATATAATGTACATATATTGTTATTTTCGGAGTCGGTGTCAGCCAACGTAGTTTAACATTACAATAGGTGTACACTATTACGCACTCAAACGCAACAGGGCGGAGCGCGGGTGGTTTGACAAGAAGGGCGGTTTACGTTTTGGTGCATTTTTTGTATTATAATTTTTTGTTTTGAAATCATTCTATTTTTTTCCTAATTTTTTATTTATTTCTTGATCTGTGAATGGGTGAATCTGTATCTGTATCGTATCGTATTTCCTTGGCTGACACCGACTCCAAACATAACAATAATTGTACATTATATTATCGTAATAATTTGTTTATAGACAAAGAATACATAATTTTTTTTTTTTACTTTTTAGTGCATTTTTGTTATATTTACAATTTTTTTTTTGTTATGAAGTCGGTTTTATTTTTTGTTAAAATTTTGTTTTATTTCTTGATTTTTAGTGAATCTGTAGTTCGATAACTAATTTTATTTATATTAAGCTGCGCGGTTACAGTTCACAAGCTATAGGTACCACCCTCGAAAAAAGTATCAACACTGGTTGGTTTGCAACAAAATAGATAATGAATGGGCTCTGTGAGTGTTTGGTTTATTACCCCTATTGTTTACGTTCAAGTGGACAGGCATCAGTTTATTTGGAATCTACTATAACATCAAAGAAGGGATTTGTCGATAGTCAATAGCAGGTAATCAAGGAAAGGTTAAGGAAATAATGCAAAATATTTCTTAGGATGTATTTTTAATATCCTCTTTTAAAACATACAATATATTATATTATGTTATACAACTTAAATTAATATCGTTATTACCTGCGTCCGAGTGGCATCCCTTTATCGATAACAAATTGGGCATTGTCACATTCCTTTGACTTAATGTTTGTAATGGCGAACTATAGAACAAAAAACCCGAACAAAATCTGTTCAACATGTGCGGCAGTGCGGTGCGCGCGGGGTGAGGCGGCCGAGTATGAGAGGCATAGAATGCGACATAATTGCGACGTATATTGTTTATATTCTGCCTATTGAATTGCATTAAGCAAACGTAATGAGACCAACGGCATAAATCATAATGTGCCTTCCTTTCTGCCTTTCATTAGGTATTAGATATTATATATTATGTTATAAACATTTAAGTTAAATTATTTATTTAATTTAAGTTGTTTATTTATTTCATTTCAATGCCACCCAAGATTCTAACTGTCATTACTTTCCTGAGATGACATCATAAAATATTCCTCTGCTAATTGACTAATACTTAGGTACACTTGTTGCACACACAATGTCACATTTAAGATTTTAGTCTATGACAAATGACGCAAAATGGTATCTGTTAAATATTTTAACAAATTAAAAATTTTAAAACAAACAATCACCGATGAAAAGCTATTCCTTTATACTTTGCCATATAGCTATTTTTGAGCTAACTATCTTTTAAATACAGGACGTGCTTTGAAACGCGCTATCTCATAGTTCGGCGCAACATAACTCTACACCAGAGTCGTAATCTGAGAAAAAAATATAATACTGTATAGTTTAACTTGTAGTAAACATAAAAAACATAACATGTGATAGTCTTACAAAACAAATTAAGCCACAAGGAACGATTGTGTGCAGCGCGACCCGCGCAGCGACGCGCGGTATCAGGAACAAAAATACGCATTATTAAGGATTACTCAAAAACTACTAGTCACATCTCGCTCAAATTTAAATGGGACCACATGACGAGCACTAGCTTTTGAATATAAAAAGAATCATTAAAATCGCTTCATCCAGTATAAAGTTATGAGGTAACACACATTAAAAAAAAAATAAAAAAAAACAGTCGAATTGAGAACCTCCTCCTTTTTTTGAAGTCGGTTAAAATATGACCGTCCTAAGAAACAATGGTTTTGTTTATACAAATTGATGTATGATGATGTTTGGTATTGTATGATCTGTCAAAGTCTTTACATACCCTATTTATTCATGTATTTATCATAATAATAAATTATATTGAATGGTCCGTTGGCACGTGTAACGAGTAATTATTTGGGTCGAATATTTTTACAATATGTACCTATATGACTTCTCAAAACAGTCACGACGATTAATATCTAGACTTTAGTGATAGCAGTAGATAGTGAGCCAAGTACAGTAGCGTGCAGTAGTGTGCAATATTAAGCACTCGTCTAGAACATCGTACGAGAGCGCGCTGTCACAAATAATTCAACCCTTCAATGGCGTTTAAGTGCCTTCGCCAGTCTTGCTTCTATTTTAATTCCTTTTATTTTTAACTATCAAAACACTTTACATTCTATCGCTAATGTAATAAAGCTCAGTGTCGTATGTTCACACAATCACTAAAGGCAGTTTAATACTAAGTTTAAGTTAGTAAGATTTCCTCGGCCGCCTTTCGAATAAGTATTTTCTGCTAGCCTTTTATTCTGAAGTATATATCTTATTTTTATTTATTTATAAAATGTTATTGTTCTTTTAAATAAAGATGTGTTTAAGGCAAGCTATTGATTGAGTGGTTTTGTAATAGTTTATTATTATTAGCACGTCTAATTTTTTAGCGTCACTTTTTGAATTTCATATTAAAATTATGTAGTATGTAGAAGCAGTTATGCAGTACCTACGAGCTGCGGGCTCAGGCTCCGTTGTCGGGCTTTAAAGATAATAACAAACAAACTGATATAAGACACTTTAAATTTTAAATGATCTCGTCGCGTGATAGGTGTACGTAATGCTTCTATAATAGGTATGTTAATATAAAACAAGTATGCTTAATTAAAAAAATCAAAAAACCCGACTGCGTAAAACACTCTTATTATAAACTAAAAAGAATAAAACAATTTACTAGCTTTCATTTGATACCCATATTGCTACAGTAAGAAAAAAAATTCAACCCCCCCCCCTCATTCCACCATTTGCGGGCGCCATTTTGAAAATTTATATAGCCTATGTCACTACTACAATTTAGACAAATCCAACGACACCTCATATGTCAAAAACCGTCCAGCCGTTTGGGCTGTAGGGCGTGCCAAAGAAATGGACATACATACATACATACATACATACATACATACACTCGAAAAACATAACCCTCCTTCTGTCGCAGTCGGGTAAAAAAAAACCTCGTGTGTACAGAGTACCCACGTCAGAAGTGAAACTTCTTTGGTAAACTCAATTTAAAATTTATTATTTAATAGTAAATGGCTGTCAAAGACTAAAGAGTAAGTATATTAAAGTGTATATCAGCTAGTTAATTGATGCTTGTAGGCCTTTAGAAACAAATAATATTGTTAATATTACATTATATTTTTAATATCTAATGCATAATTTAAAAAATACGTACCTCTTATTAAACTAAAAGTTTAATCTTTGTGTTATTCTCCAAGAGTATTTTTTGTTAGCAATTAAAAAAACCATAATTATGTCAACATGTGAAATATCTTTAACATGGCGGCCTGTCGGGATGTTTTTTGTCCTACCTTCTTTTTCATATGTATAAGCCATAGCACACGGCGTATTTGAAACGCGCAGACGATGCGCGTTTTAGGTACGCGCGTTTTGGACGCCGTAGATGCTGATTGTTGCATTTTCATTGCTTCAAACGCGCGTACAAAGGGGTGGAGAAGGGGCAGAGGAGAGGTGAGCGTTCACAAATCGCACGAAAGCTACGAACGACTACAGCACGTCTGTATGGCTGTAATGCGCGTATACGCGTAGTAGAGGCACGTTTCATGCTCGCCCCGTGTGCGTAGGTTACAAGATTAAGAATCTCGTTTGAAGCGCGTATACGCTCTTCATCTGTGTGTTATCTGCGCGTTTAATATACTATGCTTTTTATAACTATTTTTCTCTCGGGCTACGTACATATATCCGTCTTTATGGTCCTGACACTCATACATGACGCTCATATCGTGACGCGAGCTTAAAATTTTACCCTCAACGCGCGCAAAGAAGTTTCACTTCAAAGTTTCAGAAAATAGTAGTAAATAAAAGTCGAATATATCAATTAACTTTTTCGGAATTTGTATCAAAATGTTAAATTTTATTTTTATTGAGTGTACTCGTATAAAGCGAAAAGAACACATGATATATGAGATACACAATATTATTTATAATAATAGGGCCACACTAACGGGAAATGCCGTTTAACATCGCGATGAACGTAGGTGTAACCACGACTCATCGCGATAATTTGACAACGCCACAGTATATTAATACATAGATATACACAGTATATTAATATATAGATAATATTACCGTACCTACGTTCATCGCGATGTTAAACGGCATTTCCCGTTAGTGTGGCCCCAGTATAAGAAAAATACACAGCTGCGTCCCAAAATAAGTTGAAGTGTCGATAAAGTTTTTAATATAATTATAACTAGCGGCCCGCCCCGGCTTCGCACGGGTATTTAACTAAAATTTCAAAAAATATAAATTTATATTCTTTATCACCTACAACTGCGTCGATACTGGAAAATATTTGATAATAGACGGATTGAGTTGTCAAACATAATATTTTAGCACGGGACTTTGTCCGCGTAGAAGTCAAAAAGGTTATAAAAGGATTTTTATTTGTTTTTTTTTACGTTATTTATTTTGTTATAACATATAAATTATTATGTTAAAATATTTAAATACTTATAAAATATAACAATCTTTATTATAGAGTAGGGATTTAAAATTTAAATAAACATTAAAATAAAAATAAAAAATGTTATATTTTATGATCAAGAAGCTCTGCCTTTGATCTGGAGAAAGTTTCGCGGGGGTATTATCTTTTTACAACGAAATCGAAATACTACACCTTTCGTAGTATTTCTTTATAATATTTTTTTTCCTTCAGAAAGCTAGAATTACCAGGCTATTCTGGAATTCGGGCCGGGATGGGAACCCGGTCCTGCTAGACACGGCGTCGTCGGGACTGTTCAGAGGTTAGCCGGACAGTCCCCATGGAGGAGAAGTCTGGCCTTTTCGCCGAGGCCAGCCTGTCGCTCGAGGGATCCTGTTGCCTGCAGATCCGGGACCCTCCAATTACCGAGTGCCGAGTCCGACATAGGTCTAGGACTGCCGACCCGGGCGTCCTGGATATCATCCGTAAATGGATTCCCCTGCGTAAAAAAAAAAAGGCTATTCTGGAATACGCCATATACAACTGACTGTGAGAGAAGCAGCTTTCGCTTAAGTATACTCCCGTTACAGTAAGAGTTTGACCTTAAGCTTTGTTTATGGTAAATACATACTCATATACACTTATACATTATATTATTATATGGTTCCCGGAAATCAAATAACCATTTCCTATTTTAAGCAACAGGTCTGAGAACTGCCCGGCAGTAACATCTCCCCTTAGATGGACTCTCATATTTATGGTAAGGCTCAGTTTCGTTACTGCAAGCCACAAATTCTCCTGTACTGTAGTGTATTGTATCAGCCTGTAAATAACCCACTGCTGACCGAAGGCCTTTTTTCCATACAGAAGATGGGTTGGAGCTTAATCCAACACGCTGCTCCACTGCAGGTTATCGGATAATATCCCTACCATAAGTAACAATTATTATAAGGCATCCATGATAACAAACGGGACCGACGGCTTTACGTACTCTCCGGGGCATGGTGGGGAAACCCACTATACACCCAGATATACACCCAGACCTGAAACAAATATTGGCACAAATACAAATATCTGCTCCGAGTGGGAATCGAACCCACGACCACCGCCATTGAGGCGAGGCGTTAAGGCGACTACTTGCACCACTACACCAGAACGGTCATCAATGCTTCGTTCGTTGTATCGTAGGTATAATTACACCACAAGTCTCAAAAAGAATAAACCCGCAAGTAATTATTTTTTAAATTTTAATTGACTCGGCACAGTTAGTAGTGACCCTGCTTTCTGCTCCCGGATCGTGGGTTCGATTCCCGCCTCAAGTCTGGGTGTAATATGTATTTATTTCTATATGTATTATTTATACATATGTATATTTATAAAAAAATGTATATCAGTCGGCTGTTACCTTAAACACAGGCATTAAGTTGCCTACCTTAGGAACAGACGATCGTGTGTGTATGTCAAACATATATTTATATTTAATAATAGTCCAAGACAGCTTTTATGTCCTCCTTCTTAGTTTTAGTGTAAGATAAAGTTAAATGGGTACATGATTTATAATGTTTTCTGATCTTGACATAAGTCCGTGGTGCCAATCTGTACTAATTGGGGTGTTAATTCCGTATAATTCAAAATTGTTTCCAAGTTCACTTCGGTGTCTTCTATATCTGTATCACTGTGAACTACAGATGCCTTGCTGATGAGTCATTTAGTTTAAAACCCTGACTTAACACAACACCAACACTGAAGTAAAAAATATTATATAAGACACTATTTTACAATAAAGCAATCACACGGTATATTTACAACTCAATTTTGTTACGTTTAATTTAAAGTCTTGCCTGTTCCACCAGGAGCATCCAAAAAAAGATATCACCTACACCTGCGTCAATACTGGAAAATATATTATATATTCCTTATTACACAGTAAAAAGAATTGTTTACAATATTTAGTAATGTACAATGAGTTTTGGCAAGGGCGAACTTATCTCTAGAAGAGATCTCTATATTATAATAGACGGATTGATTGTCAAACATGTGTCAAAATAAAACGTAATTTAAATCAAAAGCACTAAGGAGTATTTATATCAAAATAACTTTCTACCCCCTTTTAACCCCGTTAGGGAATGAATTTCGATAAAACACGAAACACGTCTTCAATCAATTCTGTTAAAGAATATTTATGCAAAATTTGAAGTAGATTGGACCAAGAAATCACGTTGTCCCATACAAACTTTGCCTTCTTTTTTCATCCCCTTAGAGGTAGAATTTCGTAAAATCCGTTCTTAGCTGACCTCTACTTGGCAAAAGGAATATTCCTACCAAATTTCAATTTTTTAGGTCTCATAGTTCCAGAGATATCGTGATGAGTGACTATATCTATAGAAAGTCTCCTATATATATATATAGATTATTTATATTTAAGTGTACGTCACGGATACTGCAACAATAAATTAATAATCTGATTTGAAAAATGTAATTTACCCTTTTAAGACTCCATTAAAATATTTGCAGTTTAAAACGGTTTGGAATGTTTGAATTACTCGCACAAATTTTGGGATGGTTAGTAAAGTTTATAGAGAAATTTGGTAAACATACTTCAACCGAAAAGATCCTTCGGGCTTATAAAATTCTTTGTGGTATCCTGACTTTAAATTAATTTGAAGACATAACTTATGGTAGTAGTTAAAATAACAATATAGGCGTGTAATAACGTGTGCACTATGTGTATGAGAAAGAAAATTTTGTGAGTGTGTGTCATCATTTTCAAAAACCTAAGTTATTAGTCTATTCGATTCGGATACTAGCCAAAACAAAGCCAACAGATTATTTAAAAGTTCATATGCTTTTAGTTAAAATGTGATTTTGATTTTACAAACAGACAGCGTATACATATGTATATAAATAAAATGATAGAAGTCTACCATTGCGCGCATATAACTAGATAGATTTTAATTAAGATTTTATTTTTTACTTTCAAGACAATAAACGCTTATCTAAAAAAGGGCTATATCTTTATTCAAATAAAGTTTTATGAAATAAAAATAAAATTATGAGCACTATGTGTTCAATTATGTTTTTTCCTATGCAAATAAAACCCGTTGTTAATATAATAAGCAATGCAGACGAAGTCGCGGGTCTCAGTTAGTGTTTATATGTATATATATAGAGGGTAGGTAACGTATGTTTTGCAACATGCTATCGAGGTACGGTATGGTTTATCGCTGAGAGCACGCGAGGGGCATATTATTTTCGGGAAGGTATTATCAGCGTCTTCCTGTTAATCTTTCCTTTTACGTGCCTATCGTTAATAGCGAACATAACCTTGTCACTTAGCGTAAATAGAGGTTAAGATAAAAAAATAAATAAAAAAAACATACATCATTTCAAAAGAACACCTAAGACTGCGTAAACGTACTTTTCAGACGCAGGAACGTGGGTTGCTAGTTAACTACAAATAACGCAACTAGTGATGACGCCCATCCTTTGCGTCGATTATAATAGTTTATTAATATTCATTTTTTTTTTGTTTCTGTTTAGAAAGTCTGAAAGTCATAATATAGGTACAAAGGCTTCTCAAAAAAGATTGTTCCACTTCGAAGATTGAACATTAAGAATGTTAACCCAGATTTGAACCCAGTAACGGTTGGTATCCACATGTTTCATCCACTACGTCGTCTCAGCTAACAAATAGTCAAAAAAGCTATTTATAAGTGATTTCATTATATTTACATTTACTGTAGACATGCGTAATGGTAGACCATTCGAGTTTAAAATTTATTCTTTAGCAGAAACTATCTCAATTTTTATATTGTTTTGTATTGAAAACAATGTTTAACAAGATTTGTGATTCCACCGTTTGGAATTTTTTTAAAGTAACGCTTGGCTTGGATTCTTAAACAATACTCATCAATCATAAACAAATACTTGATCTTTAACAGGTCACAGGTCAAGTTCCTGTAGCATCTTCAAATGCATTTTCTTAAAATATCTATCTAATATATATAAATCTCGTGTCACAATGTTTGTCCTCAATGGACTCCTAAACCACTTAACCGATTATAATAAAATTCGCACACCATGTGCAGTTCGATCCAACTTGAGAGATAGGATAGTTTAAATCTCAAATTATAGTCGCAATTTTAATTTGATTGATTGGGTTAGTGGCTTTCAGTTGTGCCAGTTGAGCACAGTTGATTCCGCCAATGTCACGTAGAGTGGAGAATACACGGAGGAGATTGATCGGTGTGGTTGAGATAACAGTCTTAATTTTAATTTGTAAACAGGCAAAATAGTAAGACTTTCATTATTACACCGTAACCTAAAACAACACAAACATTTAATGTTAAACTATAACTACAGCTGTTAGTAACTAGGGTATTACAAACTAATTACACTAGGACAGACACATGATATATTTACAACCTAATTTTATTTAATTCAAAATATTTACACAAAAATGTACAGTAAGGACTAAACACCAACATTAACAAACATTGAACATTTATAGGACGTGGGATATCACAGGGAAGGATGTCATATACAGGACGGAGGAGTTTTCGGCAGGAGAAGAGGATGTGGGAAACCGTGCCTTCGTCAAGGCCACATTCGCACAGTGAGTGGTCACGAACTCTGATTTTAGCTAGGTGAACAGGTGTACACGCATGGCCAAGACGCAAGCGACAAATACTAGATGTGACCCAGCGGCTAGCATGTCTATGGAAGAAAAACCAAGGGCGTCTTGGAATATCTGGCTGAATGTTTGAGTAAAATTTACCCTTCACCAATTTTGATGCACTCCATAATAAATTCCAGGACTTGTCCATATGGATTTTGGCTAGGGAGCGAAGGTCTTGACAGGAATTTTTGTAGTGATCAAGGACACCGGTTTGGGTAGCAGCTTTAGCGCATGAGTCTGCTGTCTCGTTACCAGCAATGCCAGAATGGCCTGGAATCCAGACAAGCAGCATATGCAGACCCTTTTGATTGCAAGAGAGCAAAGCCTCTCTAATATATTGTTTTAAACTAACGCGATCTAAGCCTCTCTAATCTTAAAAATAATAGAAACCTTCAACTTGCTACGAAACGGGTTTTCCTTAATTGCTAAGAGACAGCTTAGTGAGTCAGTGTAGATTACCGTCGGTCCTAAGTCATGGGAATGGGCAAAGAGGATGGCTTCCAGAATGGCGATAGCCTCACCGGAAAACACAGATGTTTCAGGGGGGCATTTATACTGCAAAATAATTTTGAATTTTGGAATCCAGCAGGCAGCACCAACACAGCTGGATGGGGAGAGTTTGGATGCGTCAGTATAGATGTGATTATGGTTTAACCAATTTTGATGAAGAATTTCTTGAAATTTGTACTTAATATCAGGATCACCTTTTTTAAGAGGCAAATCTGTGATGACGGGAACATTGTGAGTAAGGGCATTGAAGGATGTAGAGTACAATGGATTGATAAGGGAAGAGGCGAGAGAATTTGGGAGGTTGGTGAACTTAAGGTAGCTGTTTAACAGGAAGGAACGTGAATGGTTTGTGTTGGACAGTTGGGAGAGCTTGTTGAGCTTAGGCCAAAGAGGGTGGGAGGACAGCTGTAACGATTTGATGACAAAACGATCACTCAGAAATTGTCTTCTTATTTGCAAAGGGGGGTCAACGCACTCAACCTGTAGGGCATTAGTGGGCGATGATTTCATGGCGCCTAGAATAATGCGTAGGCTTTTGTATTGAATTTTGTCTAACCTTAGTGATAAGGATTTACAGATAGGCTCTAAAACAAACAGACCATAATCTATATGGCTACGAACAAGGGAATTATAAATTAATTTTAAGCAGTAGGGATGTGCACCCCACCATACACCTGATACTGCTCTTAATACATTAAGTGATTTTTCACACTTTTTGGAGATATAATCTATGTGGGAAAATCCATTCAGCTTAGTATCGAGTATTATACCAAGAAATTTAGCCTTGTCCACTAGGTTGATACGTTCCCCCTTATAAACCAAATCGAAAACAGGGACTTGTCTTTTCCTAGTAAAGGTGACTGCCTGACTTTTGTTTATCGATAAGGATAAACCGTTGTCAGACAGCCACTGGCCTAGATAGTGCAAAGCAGAGTTAAGGCGAAAGGATAAATTTTCAACTGATTTAGATTTGCAATATAGAACTATGTCATCTGCGTATTGCAGGATGTTACAAAAACTATCAACCGACATATCGAGGTCATGAGTATAAATACTGTAAAGCAAGGGACTGAGGACAGAACCTTGAGGGAGACCCTTCCAGGCAAGTCTGGGAGGAAGCACGAGTAGTGGATGTCTTACAGATATTGTTCTGCAGGATAACATGCTACATATGAAATGAATCATTCTTGGCGGAATACTCAGCTGGTGCATTTTCTGCCTGAGTATTGGAAGAAGAACATTATCATATGCAGAGGCTATGTCCAGAAAAACACCTACAAGACATTCTCCCTTAGAGAAAGCTAGACGAATGTCAGTTGTAAGTATACTTAAACTATCTGTTGTGCTGAATCCCTTCCGAAAGCCAAATTGGGAGGGAGACAATATGTTTCTACTTTCCACTATCCATTCCAAACGATTTTTCAAAAGGTGCTCAGTAATTTTTGCCAGAGTAGACGACAAAGCAATAGGACGGTAGGAATTACAGTCTAAGGGGTTTTTACCTTGTTTTAAAATAGGGATGATAATTTGAGATTTCCAAGATTGTGGGATGATTCCTGTCATAAACAAGGTGTTAATTATATTAAGGTAACAATGTTTTGCTTTATCGTTAAAATTTTGGATAAAAGAATATGGGACGCCATCTTCCCCAGGGGTAGAGTCCTTTAGCCCATTCAGAGCGCACTGCAGCTCTGAAAAGGTAAAAGGGGAATCCATATCATCCTCAGACGAAGCTGGCGAAGGAAAAGAAGTACTGTACTGACAAGGGACAAATGGGGGAGCGAGCTTGTCAGCAAAATCATTAAGCCATACGGAAGGATCATTGGAGGATGGGTTATTGGAGTTAAGGGAACGGCGAAATTTTTTCAAATGGTTCCAAACTAAACGAGGGGGAGAGCGGGGACTAAGGGATTCACAGAAATGTATCCAGCCAGATTTTTTCTTTCTTGATACCAAGCGTTTAAACTTAGCATCAAGTTTTTTATACCTGATAAAATTCTCAGGGCACATTCTCATAGAATATGCTTTCTCTGCTTCTGACCTTTGTTCAGCAAGACGTTTGCAATCCTCATCCCACCAGGGGGTGGAACGCAAATGTGTTTTTGAGGGGTGCTTTTTGGGAAAATGAGTGTTTGCCGAATTAAGAATAGCTTTAAGGAAGAGTTCGTAACAAATTAAAATATTTCCATCATCCTGAGAGTCAGGGAGGGAATCTATCATGCTATCAACGGTTGCAGCATATGCAGAGTAATTGGAGGATCGAAGTTTGTACTTAAGTAAAGGATTAGGGATAATGGGACAGGATTGATGATTCATAGAGAGGATAAGAGGGAAATGATCACTGCCAAAGGTGGATGGGAGAACATTCCAAGATAACATAGAAGCAAGGGAAGGAGAGGCTAAGGACAGGTCTATAGCGGATTTTGGATTCTGACCCGGATATACCCTACGAGTTGGTGAACCATCATTGAGGATGCAGAGATTGGCATCATCAAAGAGGTCCAGCAGCAAGAGGGCAAATCCATCATTGGAGTGGGATCCCCAGGAAGTATGATGGGAGTTAAAATCACCCATGACAAGGATAGGGCTAGAAAGAGAGGAAAAGATGGAACGGAGTTCAGGGATAAGGGAAGGACTAGGATGAGGAATATACAGAGATAAAAAAGAGATGTTACAGGATCTAACAGCAACAGCATTAATATGCTGGCTGTGGGAGGGTAGAGGGATTTGGGAAAAGGGGATAGAGTGCCGAACAAGGACGGCACTACCAGCATACCCATCACTTCTGTCATCTCTCAAACAGGAGAAGCCCGGAACTCGAAAACGAGAACCTGGGACTAACCATGTTTCAGAGATGGCAATAATGGAGGGGTTGTGCAGGTTAATTAAGGATAGGATTTCAGGTTTTTTTGGACGGATGCTCTTACAGTTCCATTGAAGGAAGCTGATTGGAGCCATTATTTACGGTCTGATAAATTTGGGTAAGTAATAAAGCAACGTGGGACGGTAAAGGTATATCGCTACATGTAGTAACAATACTGTGGACCATTTGGACTAGATTTTCTAGTAAATTACTACTAGAGGAGGGAGAGGTAGTATTTGGGTTGTTGAAAGCACAACCATTAGGAAGACTGGAAGGAGTAACAGCAACAATGGATTGATGGGCTTGTTTGTCGTACCCTTTGCCTAAATCAGCTCTGAGACGAGGAGTGTGCGTTACCGTTTTACGGTAGGACCAATTAGGTGAAGAAGGAGGTTGTGTTGAGGGGGTAGGAGTATATGAGGGGGGGGTGAACATTTCCTTTGCCATCTCTGCATATGACCTACGAACAGGAGGATAGCGAGAGGATGCTTCCATATAGGATATGTTATCTTGAGACATATCGGTTTTGATTTTAATTTGTCTGAGGTATTCAGGACAGTCCTTCTGGGTTGTAAAATGTCTACCAGAGCAATGTAAGCAAGTCGCATTTTCTTTTGTTACGTCGCATGAATCACCTGTATGCTCTTGGGAGCACTTGTAGCACCGTGGTTTGGACCTACATTGTGACTTAACGTGGCCAAAACGGCAACAGTTAAGGCACTGGATGGTAGGAAACTTGTAAGTCTCGACTGGTAAGGAAGTGTGGAAGGAAAAAACTCTATTTGGGAGTATTTGACCTCTAAATGTTAAGACAACTGACTGGGTTGGTATCCAAGATACAGAGCCTTCCTGTATGTTCTTGCGGTTTAATCGGCGCGCTTTCATGACTGCACCACAGCCAGCTGCACTACAGCATGGTAGATCCAATGAATCAACTAATTCTTCCATTGACCAGTCAACCGGAATACCTTTTATAAGACCCATTCTTGTTATGTTATAAGTCGGTACAGAAGCTTTGTACTTACACATTTCAATCACTGGGTTTTTTAAAAAATTATTAGCAGCTTGCGCTGTAGTGAACTCCACAGAGATTTTATTCCTACCTACATTTTTGACACCATCTTTTACAACTGAAGCAATTTTATGAGTGTGTAAAAATTGGCCGAATTTCAAAGCTCGGATCGTAGTTCCTGAGGCTGGGTCTGGGGTTTCACGGGAGACGTGGACAATGAAAGGACCTTTGTCGTCATCGGTGTAACTTTTAGGGCCTTCGGAAAAGGATGGGTGGGTGTAAAGTGATTGGATCGACGGATTAGCTGTGGATGGATGCACAATGGTTTTTTTGGATGATGGATCACTGGAAGAGTCAACAACCGGTCGTTTTCTCACTATTTGTTGGGAAGAAGATTCAGATTCCCTTCGCTCGTCAGAACCGCCCGTATCAGGCGGGTCCGGCGGACGGTCGAGGTCCATTTTAAAGTTAAATATTAACGCTAAACTACGATACAATTAGAACTAAACACTTACCTACAATGAAAAAGTCAATTTAACCACTAATCCCACTAAAATCTACTATTTAAACTGTAAACAATATGAAAAAAATAAGAAATAAAACACCAAGATCACTCAAACACGTGTGTTAACCACAGCTAACGCAAGCGGAACCGCAATTTTAATTTATTGCTAATTATTTGTCTGTTATTATTTGACAGTCACAATTATCTGTTAACTCCAAATGATTCTAACAGATGTCGATACCTTTCGACTGGGTTGAGTAAGTAATCAATAGATGGCGCTGCTATGGTAAATCTACGAACGTGTCATATAAGCTACATTTTAACAGCATAATTACCACGTGTTGTTGACGCTATAAAATTAATTAAATTTATTTCGTAGTGAACGAAATACCGTATAATTCAATTATTTCCACTTTTTAAATTTTTGGTGTATACCTATATTATAATGAAGATAATACAGTGAAATTAAAAAAAAATAGTAAAATTAAGTTTTTACTTATTTGTGCTTCATTGATCAACTTCCCCTTCAAATCTCAATCCAGTGAATTTGTATACCAACATCAACATTTTCGTCTTTGTTCGTAAATAATTTCATTGTACTAAAGGGTTATAGTAGTAGAAAGTCAAATAAGGAGATCACAATATTTTTTTACAAATACCATCTGTGTGAAAAAGCATAGTGGACTCCGTGACTGATGTTCTCTTATTGTTCCTCTTAGATTGTTTACTATAATGTAATATAACAAAAACTTTAGCCACAGCAACGCGTGGCCGGGTCAGCTAGTTATATCATGTAAAAATAAATCATAACCGGCAAATGGCCAAAAATATAAAACAAATTATTCTAAAAATATAATTATTACTATTGAAATAGAGAAACTAGCTTCGATAATAACTCTACATTGTTATTAAATAATATTTAATCTTACCGCACTTAATGTTAAGAACAAAAAAATTTACTCATATTCAATCATATCATTGGAGACTTTTCTCAAGGCTTTTTGGAGATCAACAAATATGTAAAAGATTAGTTCTTATGAGTAATATAGATATATGTATGATTCATATTAAAATTCTGATTGATGCTGATTTGACGTAAGTATATATAATATTAATAGATGTCACACTTTGCAGCGGCGACTCGTGGCGACGTGCGGCGTCAGCGGTCCCCGCGTAGGTATTGCATGTAATACGTATGATCGTATGTGTGTGTGTATCTATCTATGTATATAATGAGTATTTGTACATGTGTTTCTCAAAAATTATTCACTATTAGATTTTGTCACTTCCGGCAGAGAATTTTCTTAACAAGGACTATAAAGTTTATACTATTTGTCACTATTCTAGATGATTCTTGATCAGCTAGTTACTGTGGCTACTGCACTAACCATTACATATGTAAAAAAAAACCAACAAGAGTATTAATAAGAATGGCTATAGTTTTGAAACTATTCACTATAAACGCTCCTATTCTGTGCTCTTTGTTCTAAAGATTATAATGATTAAACTAACGTTCAGCGCTCTAAGCCAAATAAACTTTTACCACGAACTTCAGCTCCGACTGCATGGTAATTAGTTCTCCAACTTATCAAGCCACCAGATGAGAATTATTCTCAAGTAATTCACCTGCACAATTCTTGAATGCATCTTACCAGAGGTTGTTGAACTGAAAACTCTATTGTAATAATTGCTGCCACTTCTCTCTTCTTCTCATATATAATAGAAGAGCGTTAAGAGTTGAATCTGTCACGATTCTCTGTTGATTATTAGTGGATACACAATTTACACTTTTACTGTTTCACTTGGTACCCACATCATAAAGAATGATATGATGATTTATGTCACTATAAAACTCTATATTGCTAAATTCCAGATTTTATTTGTAGATACCTAAGATTTAATAACTCTCTATGATATAAGTCCAATATGAAACGCAGTCGTCATTAATTTCGAGTTGTTACCAGAATTTCTCTTGGTCATCACATGTCACAGGTTTAACATTGAAGAAATGACACATTCAGTGTTTTTTATGTGAAAAATTATCAAAAACCGTTAAAACATCTCAAACTTGACATTTACCAACTCTTGATTAATAATAATAAAATTAATTGATAATAATATTTAAATAAATAATAATTAAAATTGATATAATATTTAATTGATTATAATACATTTATTATATTAACATTATAATGAACAAAATGGCAAAAAAAATCCTTTCTTGAACTTCATAAGGTTGGCTGGTAGATAATGTACGCGAAGTAAACTTCTCCTTTATGGGCCAAGGTAATACAATAATTACCAATTCTAATAAATTTAAAGTTTATATTTAAAAGTATTTAATAGGTTTGAAGCCAACTACATCCAACGGGTTCTGGCGACTTTTCTCAAGTCGTCTGTCCATCTCGCGAACGGCCATCCGACGCTGTGCTTTCCGGTACGTGGTCTCCACTCGAGAACGTTTTTGCTGAAATTGTTGATTCCTTGATTCATTGATTTTAGGAATAAGGCCACTTTTAGTGCAACATAATTGAACTTTATTCAAAATTACGTTAAATATTTATAGAGAGACACTTGATATGCGTGGACGTAGACGCGAGCCGGAACCAGAGAGAGAGTTTTCCCTCTATGTCCACAGATATGAAAGACGCCGTTTGAGCGCGGATAATAAGAATGAGAGAGATGATGATAATCTAAATGGTGTCATTCATAAACAATAGATATATAGAGCAATAATTGTGTTATGCAATAAAGAATTAAAATAAATAAATGAACGCAGACATAGATTCCATTGAGAAGAAACAATAATAAACTCAACAGTTACTTATTAAATTTAGTCATATGTCCTGCATCAAAGACATCACTATAAAACCCACACATCCTCGTGATTAACATAACCTTGTACAGAGTAATATACACGTAGAAGAACACCGATATTTATCGCCGAGTTCACTGAAACATAAAGTGATCTCGATATTTGGAGATATTTTCATTCGATCCCAAGCAACAAATCTTTATGAACCTCTGTGTCTGTAACGTATGAACTTTGTAATTGGAAAAATTGAAAAGTTGAATAACGATTCGAAAAATACACGTATATTTTTGAAAATACTCGCCATACCGATAGCAAAGTCGTCTATACTGTTGTAATACAACTAGTAAGTTTGTTAGTTAGAAGTTACGATTATAAAATTTATTTTCGGAATTCTGTTAAGTATGAAATGTTATTGAGTCATAATAAGCGTACATGGACGTGAACCATTTCGAAATACATTTTTAACGGGTAAACTCCGGGAACTTCTAAGAAATAGTATAATTAAATGTTCGCAGCGCGAACAAAAAATATTTTGAACGCTACGTTTTCTTTTTGTTGTGATGAAAATTTGTGACTGAATTGCTGAACTGAACATTATAACTAATATTTTTTATATTTTATTTTTAAATTTAGGAGCTTGTCGCTGGTGATTATTATTATTTTTTTTTTTTTGTATTATCAAATGCCTTTACTTCGAGTAGCCCACGAGTCGGGTAGACAGTAGTAGTAGTAGTATCTTTTCCGTAAAATTCCATATAAGGAAGTCCATTTACGAAGCACAGTTGTAAGCCTTAATATATCATAATATTGGCTCACAGGATCGGATTAATGGCCATAAATCTCTATCAAAACAAAAATCAGGTAAAAGTGATTGATTTAGTTGTTTATTTATTTAATATGGAAGATGTATTATAAAGAAGACTTGAACTGAATTAAAACAGCCTGGGACGTTTACCCACTGCTTTGCAAAAGGCCTCTTCATATATGAGAAGGGTTAGAGCTTAATCCACCATGATGCTTCAGTGCGGGTTGGCAGATAATATTCACTGTCAATTAAATTCACTGTCTATCTTAGAAGCTATGCATTGGTTTTGTTCACCTGATTGTATATAATTATAATGTTATATAAAGAAATGATGACAGTTCTGATAATTTGATTGAGATTAAGTATAGAGTTCTTATGGTCTAATTTCTTCAAGACTTCTTCAAATTTTTGTATGTTATTTATAGTCTGTAAGCGTCTTACCGCTAGGCAAAAGCCCTTTTTCCATATATGAGAAGCCTTGAAGCATAATAATAATAAAAATAAAAAGTTTATTTAATAATAATAATAATAAAAAGTTTATTTCAGATTGAACATCAAAATATTAATCGCTCGCTGTCGAGTGTTTGTGACAGCAACCAGTATCGAAAGTTTTACGTGCTCTCCGAGGCACGGCGGGGAGACCCAGAGTACAAATATATGCTTCGAGCGGGAATCAAACTCGCGACCGATGGCGTTAAGGCAACTAGTCGTTCCATTACACCAGAACGCTTGTTTAGATATTAGATGTGATATAATATAAAACACGATATTTTATAACAAATTTAGGTAATAATTCTAGGATTACTAAAATAAAGTGTATTCTTGTATCGAACAAATGAACAATATTATTTATGCAAAGTAATCGCTCAGCGTGGGGTTCTACCAGTGTGTCTCCAGCTCGAGTAATCTCTCTCACAGCGCTCAGGAGGTCGCGGAGAGGGGTAAGGGAGGGGGTGCGGGTGGAGAGCAATCGCTCTCAGGGGTTGTGTAGCTTTTGACTTATAAATAATGAGACTGCCACGCGGCAAGGAGCCGTTGCAACAGATTTCTGTTTAACTTAATGCTTTATTGATGTTATTTCTTAATGGCTGCAGTAATGTGTTTGAAAAGAGAAATTAAAAATTTGATTCAAAGCTGGTTGTACGGGCATTGTCCTATTAAATACCAGAAATCAGGTTTGATTTTATTCGCTTCTCCTCTGCAGATTAAATTATGTACAGAATGGAAGCTAGGAATGTACATCCTACATTCTTCGCGAGAATTCTCAGTCGCCTCGGACTGAGCAACTTTGACGTTTTGAGAAAACATATGAGTGTGTGTAAACTTTACACGCAGTTGAAGTAAAACTTCTTTGACATTGTGACAGATGACGATTAAGTTAAAAATAAATAAGTCATGTTAAACTAACAAATAACTGTGCAAATTGTGCAACTAAAATATTTTGAAAAATATTACAATATTATATCCGACGTATTAGTAAACACTTTTTTATTTCGTAATTTCATTTCTGTCATTATAAATGTATTGATTTTTATGGTCAAAGAAAATATTAGTATATTTTTATAGTGTGACTGACTCGTACCTTCAAGTTCCTGATGAGATGACACTTGGTATAGATTAGTCACATCCAATACACAACATCAATTACAATTGTAAAAATAATCGAGAAACATAACCGGTAATCCCCAAGAGGGCTGTAACAAGGGCGACCATCAATTATATGCTCACGGAACATGTTTTTTTGGTGTCAGGGCTGCCACTTTCATCAGCTGTAAAATATAATACACTTTAATTTGAAAAGAAAACGAACTCAAGTTAAACAACGTCCACGGTTCATGCAACCGGATTAAAATATCGGCTTTTTTTACTGAAATATTTTTTCATACGAAATATTATTTAAGTTACTTTATGAATATATTTAAAATAATTACTCCAAGGTAGAGTTGGCGCAGACTTCGAAAACTTTATATTTTTTCATAAGGCAAGCTGTAATTACTAATAATCTGTATTTATTTAATAAAATTGTGCACCTACCATCTATCTATATACCACTTTATCTGCTCTAAGGTTGCCTGGAAGAGATCGCTATTTAGCAATAAGGCCACCTTTTGTACTAATTCCTATTTTTGTTTTGTAATATTGCTTATACTTGGTGTACAATAAAGATATTGTTATTATTATTATGTACTTAAACAGAATATAGTGTGCATACCAAAAAAAGTAAAATAATGTACAATATATCAAGGCTGACAACCCTACGTCAGGTTCCGACCGCGACCACCAAACGTTTTGTCTCTATTTATCTTTATTTACCGAAACCATTTTTTAGCTGACGTCAGATTCAACCCTTCATTTTATAAGCCCTTATGGGCATAAATGTGCATGTGTTTGAGCTTTAGCAAATACAACATGCGGCCGTTTTTAGTGTCGAGATTACATAAGCTTATTACGGACCCTCAGTATCGCTGTCAGCACTGCAGTGTGCTGTAAATGATAAAGCTTAATGTCCCACAATTTGAGAAATATTCTATACTTAATACAATAATAATCCAATTTCTCTTCGTAATAATAATCATTATGAAGAGAATTTCGATTTCAGTATTTGTGGGTTTCATTATGCATATCAAAATTTTCACATACTAAATAAGTATTTGAAATTTAAATTCTCACAAAACTAGGTTAATAATAAAAATAGGTTGAGTGTGTGACTATATTTGTGTGAGTGAGATAGTGCGTGCGTTGTAAGCATGTAGGTGTCTCTTTCTCATGATTCATCGGTTAGACGTTTAGAATTTATTAAATTAAAACACTATTATATTGTTTTAAACTAACGCGATCACTATTCATATTTTAATTTATATTTGCACGGGTGCTTACCGCGTTTATAATTTTGTTGAGTTCCCTATATTTCGGCAAAGTTTCAATCGCAAGAGCCGGAATATAGGGAACTCAACAAAATTATAAACGCGGTAAGCACTCGTAAAAATATTAATTTATAAAACACTAGTAGGCTTTATTTCGTAAGAACTTTATATTATTAAACTTTCTATAAGAATTATAATATTATATTAATTACATATTCTGTTTTCTATCAGAAATTACAGCTTAGTACAAGTCGGTGGACGAAAATAACGTAAACATATAAGAAACGTCACAATAACAGTTCGTCAGAAACATCAAAGCACGGGATAATCAAATGATCGCTTACACGTAGTTTGTGCACGTTCAAAATCCTGAACGAGCCGTCTAATCTGTCTAATCGAGTTTACTGCCGTCTGCAGAGAGCAGGACGACGCGTGTTCATTATCAACTTAGTGCACTGACTTCGAACTTTACACCGAGCAGTATACATTATCTTGTCCAAAACAAAAATTTTATTAAAGTATACTAATATAATTTAAACGTGACCATTTCATTCTCAAGACTAATCTAAGGATTTACTAATTTACTCCTTCAAAAACACCTTTGGTTTCAGGTTGTATAACTTTGTGTTATGACTGAACTGAAACGAACTGAATCAGTCTGTAAGCTTTCTACTGCTGGGTAATGTCTCTTCTCCATAAAGGACTTGGGTTGGAGTTTGATCCACTACACTGTTCTTGCTCCTGCACTACAAGTTGGTGGATAATTTCCTCACCATGAGAAACGATATCTCGCACCACTAAACCAATATGTGTCTACCATCAAAATTTTAATAGAAATTTTAAAGTATAGACCAAAGACACAAGTAACTTTGAAAAAATTCCTTCGTGACCTATATTTAAGACTTATATTTTAAATTTTAATTAACACTTCGAAAGAATTTATGAAGAAACAAAAGTTTCTGATAATTTCAAGTTCGAATTGAACAAGTCTTTTTTTGTTTAATTAAGTTTTTCTAAGTAATTTTGTAACGTTATTTTAACAAAATATTTCAGTAGAATGAAATTTGTACAAAAAGGAAAACGCTATGATTTAAAAAAAATTGGTTGTCTATAAAGTCGGTTTACGGACGATAATTTTTACGTGATAACGTCATAAGAAAACATGAATGGAATTGAATTATTATTACTGAAGTATCATTATTTTGTATAACATATATATATATATATATATATATATATATATATATATATATATATATTTAATATAAAAGCGAAATAAAGTTAAATACTTTGAAAATATGTAATACAAGAAATAATCAAGTTTAATAAAGAAGTTAAGTTTAATTAACTTAAAATAGTAAAAATATACTAAATAAAAGCAGCTAAATTTTTATACGATCGTAATTATATGAGTCCTAATAAGTTTTTAATCAAAATTGTAATATAACCTTATATTACCTACTGCACTCGCCGACCGATGTTACTTTTTTAATAATCAAATAACAAATATATGAAATTATATCGCTAATCAAATTCTTAAAATGCAAGAATTAATTACCTTTTTTGCTGCAATTGTTGTCACTATTATAACTTTAAAAATAATAAATTGACGTTACTTCGTATTGATATAACAGTTTATTATGTATTGACAAAACAGTTTCCCGCCATTTGCCGCTGTCATTTCTACTCGGACTCGTCGTAAGTTAGGCCGACCGCCGATCGTGAGCCGAACGCTTAGGCCGAGCCGATCGTACCTCTCTACCGCTTGTTCCGCGCTCTCGCTCACTAATTGTGACAATGATGACGTCATCTTCTTCGAACGGGCACCCTATCATCAATTTACTAGACGTTATCACGTCAAAAAACATTGTGTATCTTGAATTTTATATCTTACTATAGGTAACTATCGCACATTCGCCGAGAATCAAGTATTTTATGTATTAATTAAATAATATCTAATATGTAAATAAATTACTTTTACACACACAAGCACACGCATACACACACATACACATACGCGCAATGTCTGTTTTTTAGGTAACAGCCGACTGATATAAATATTTATTTTCAGATAAATGTACATATAAATAATACTACAGAATCGGGTCTGAAATCGAATCCAAAACTCCGGAGCGGAAAGCAGGGTTAATGTAAAATGCGTCGACGGACTAATGTATAATCCTATTATTTAATATTATAAATGCGAAAGTTTGGACGTTTGTTACTCTGTCACGCAAAAACTACTGAATAGATTTACTGTAAACTTTACAGTAATATAGCTTATATACATCATAATAACACATAGGCTATAATTTATAAATATTTTGTGTAATTTGGCTATATCCAAATATACCATAATACAACATAGTTTAAAATTTATCACGCGAAAACGCGTAAGTGACGACTATACCGCGGCGCTTATGACCTTCTTTTCGCGAGAATCCAATAAATTGTCGACTGAGAACACTAACTATTACTATTTATTATTATTACTCTGCACACTGTTGTAAGAATTTCATACGGATAGTCTGAAGCCTGGGGAAGGACACAGGTTACTTTTTGTCAGCACAACCACGCGGGAAAGCCGCGAGCGGATGTTAGTGTTTCATACATTTAAACGGGAAGCCTTCCTTGTGTCACATCATGTCAGTGTTGAATTAAACATCTTTATTACTGACACATGCTTTATATAAAAAAAAGGTTTAATATCATCATAAAATTTCCACACCCTGAGCCCCATAGGTTGCCATATCAGCGATATATTAGGCATATGAGCATTGTTATCATAGTAGATCCCTACTGCACTGAATCTCGGTAGCTGACGTGCTTGTTATCTTTATTCACATTTTAACTTGTATTTTGAGGTACGGTCTGCACACAAAATTCTAGATATCAATTCGCTTGAGTTCGAATCTGAATTCAGATGCAGTATGTGATAAATAAGATGTGGGAAGACCTATATCGTGGAGGCAATTAAAAAAAGGGACTAAAAACAAATTACTAAATCGTAAATTAGTATCTTAGAAGGTTTTAACTGAAGCAATCAATAATTAAAACATTCATAAAAAAATATATATATATATATATATATATATATATATATTTATATTATATATATATATATTTATATATATATATATTAAAATTATAATTTTATTCATATTTTAACCATAATATATATTCATTTACATTCGATGCATGGCATTTGACGAGAGGGAAAAAGAGAGAGAGAATGATGATATGTAGGGAACGTTTTGATAAAATGTTACTAAATAGTTTTGACAGTTTTAATTAAACTCCTATAGTATAGTTATGTCATTTAAGAACTGTTTCATGACTATAGCTATGTTATGAATCTTATAATAATAAAAGTTAATGAGAAAATTATAAAAAACCATAAACCTAAGTCTTTGTATACAGCGTCTTCAACTATGATGCGACGCGCTGGCCCGGCGTCACGTACACGCGACGAAGTACAAACTTACAGACCTAGCGCGACGCGGTGAAAATCCGCGCGGTTTTCTCTCGTAAGATTTTCTACGTATAAAACTTTTACACAAATAAAAAACTAAAACGGATAAAAAAAATTAAATTGCGTGTACTAGCGTACACTCGTAAGAAGTGAAACTTATAATAAAAACAGTTAACTTTTTATACGATCGTAATTATATGAGTCCTGTGTTTGCGTTCGGACATATTTATATTCGAATTACCTACTCACTATAGAATACATCATACAATAACTGCAAAATTCTATATAGTGATACTTAATTTCACTCAAGAATCTTAGAGATTGCTAGCGCAGTGGCTGCCAACGCGAATTGAATTTCGTATATCGATCGAGAGCTGCAAGTTCAAAACCCTGCGAGAGCCACATTTTGTAGCATTCAAAATTTGATATTTGATTTATTAAATTTAACTATTTATTTATATATATAGGATTTCATCTACTACCACTCGGAATCTTCCTTGCGCATGTGTTTATTGAAAAACGACTGAAATACGCAATAATCAAGAACAAGATGGCGCGTAACGCAAGATGGCGCGTAACGCAAGATGGCGCGTAACGAATAAATCTTTCCAACCCCGATAAAGAAGTTTCACTTCAAAAAGTTTTTTATCCGTTTTTATATCGATGACACAGACATCTTTATATACGTCACTCTGTGAGTTCGTTTAGGGTCTTCACATCAAAAATTACATTGAAATGTACCACTAAAAAAACATTGTAAAATAAAATTTGTAAGTGCTATAAAAACCCGTTAAAATTAGAATCTTAATATAATAGAATCTTAAGTCAAAATTTTGTCGAAAAACTCGTACAGTCTATGTAATATACCGCACCGTCATCAACACAACCGCATCGCATTGCAGTGCGCACAGGGTTCACACTTTAATATCTCCATACAATCTGCGCGTTTACGGCGTTCATACCGAGCATACATTACTCTGAGTATTTTTCAATATTCCCGGATATAAACGGTTTAGTGGCACATACGTGCGGCCGCCGTCCGATGAGTTATTACTCAGTTCTCTTTTTTTCTCTTGTCATACTCTTCCTATTGTTACTATATGTATATATATATATATATATATATATATATATGGTCGTGGAATAGGCTCAAGCCTATTATATATAGCATATATTATTATATATAGTATTATATTATTATATAAGCCTAAAGGATGAACGCAGTGGTCTCAGCAACTGGCGTTTGCGCTAGAGATCGTGGGTTTAATCGCTCTTGACAAATATTAGTATCCAACACAAATCTTCGTCGTGGTTAGCGCGTTTGTATATGATATTGGTATTATGTCAGTATAAAGTCAGAGAACGAAATGCTTTATCAAAGTAAAGTGATAAGCCCTTGAGATTATCGATGTGAAGTTTGAATATAAAGTAGTACATAATATACCCATATCATCTAATAGTATATTATGATAGTAACGCGGACATGATAGTTTAAAATATCATCGCTGAATAAAATTCGTCATATTAAGCTTTAATTACTTATTGTTTTTTTTTAATTAATGAAAATTGTTTAACTGGAATTTATAACAGAAGATTTTATTAACTTATTAATTACTCACCAGTTTTCAATTAACTATAAATAATTCTTCTATAAATTTAAGAGAAAATTGATATACAGGATAAACTTTATTATTGGAATATTAATAATTAAAATTATTTTAAAATACTTCACTTACATTAAAACGATCTTCGCCCAGTCACATACGATCAGAGATCAGTATAAAATCTGCCGAATAACTACAGGTATTTAACAGTGATCTATGTGATAAGATGGATGTTTCTTTTTACAATATAGTCCATTATATACAGAAATGTCTCGAAATCTATGTACTTGAATGTGAATCGCTTATTCTGACTTTCATTTCAGTATGTCAAATGAGTTGTCAAGGGCTATTATCAGGGTAGGATTATGTATCTTTAATTTTTTTAAATGTCAATGAAAAATCTCATCTTTTCACAAAACTATGCTGTTATAAATATTACTTATATATCAAACATACTGTACGCAACAAATCTACATTTTTTTTATATGTCATATAAATACATATATTTATTACAGAAATTTTACATTATTATACGTATTTACAATTCAAAACTTAAAATAATTATTTACAAACAGTTTTGGTATAAATCATGTCCGCGTGGAATGGTGCAAAGAATACTAGCAGCATTTCCCCGTTGAATTGAAAAAAATTGAAAAAAACAAATCTACATATTATATGTATATCAGGTGTAATTAAAGATACTGCATAAAGGTGGGGTTGTGTTTACCCCATCTCTTTTAAATTTCATGCTAATCATATCCACAGATTAAATTTGCACGGTAAATAGGTTTATTCAGTCAACGAAAATACAGATGATAAAATCTTGCCATGTGCAATAAACAAATTTGATATGTCAAAATTGTACTGATTTAGATATCAAATAATGTGTAGAGTTTATTTATGTGTTTGATACATTATATTATGTGTTTATACACATAATAAAACTCTAGTGAAGCAAATCGTATTCAGTATTTAAAAAAAAATTGGTTTTGTTTAGAACAATAATATTGTTAGGAATGCTGTCACTAAAGAAATGATTTTTGTAGTTTTATGAAGTAATAAACGCATGTCAATGACAAACGACTTGAGAAAAGTCGCCGGAAGCCGTTGGATGGAGGCCGCTTTGAACCAGTCGCTCTGAAGGTCGATGGGGGAGGTTTACGTTCAACAGTGGACATCCAATGGCTGATATTATGATGATGACGATGATGAAACGGATGTCAATGAAATCAAGCATTATTGTAGTCTATAAATCAGGAAATTGTAGCCTTTTTTGTATGTAGTAAGGTACAAACGATAATGAAGTAGTTATTAATGTCAGCGTAGGTATAAAAACGCGCTTACGTTAGTTTTTAACACATGCGAAAAACAAACATAATATCTACGAGATAACCATATCCATACCTTATACTATGAAGAGGTATTTTTCACGTTGTATGTGAAAGATCAGACCTAATTATTGATTTTTGAGAAAAATGCTCTTAAAACATTACAGCCATGAAACGGGTCTAATAGAAGTTTTTAGTAATAATATCGTTGATATAACTATCGATTTTACATTACTCGTATGTTGAAAATCCAGTCTTTATGATAAAATATAATCTCTGGATGTACAGTTTCCACGGAGACGTTTCAAAAGTAAAATCGTGTATTAGGCTGCTTAGAAACGTATATGTTTAATAAAAACATTCTTAAAATTGTCTATCGTCGATAATCAAAATGACTATTATTGAAGAGACCGAATTAAAATGATGGTCCATTGGACAGTTAATTTGTTATAATTTTTTTCATTTTTATAAACGTTCTGTTTTGAAATCTCACTTGAGTTTGAATGAATATCGCACTTCAGATGAGACAGACAGAGAGTAAGATCGTTGATATGATAAAGGATAGTAAGGATTCGCTGCCTTGGTTGGTACGGAATACGAACGGTCATATGGAAATACATAATTATATTTAAGAGTTTCTCTATAGCTTGAAAGATGTAACGAAACAGAAAAATCCGAACTACCTGAGTGAGTAAGTAAGAACGTTCGTGCTCTGTTGATATTGAGTTTTAAACATTACACATAAACTTTCTTCGTTCTCGTGTGAAGTTATTTCGTGTTTCAATAAAAATGAGATTGTTATTTTCCCCATTATTTCCCCATCGAAAATAAATTTACTTGTCATCTGAAAATACTTCTCGACTCTCGCGATGTCGGCGTTATAGAGTGTAGTTCGATTGCAAAATGTACGTGAAAACATATTGGCAAGAACATGCGATAACTTCGTAAAGTTTGACTCGTAACTATAATCTATGTAGACTTGGCTTTAATCGCTTATTTTCTTGCAATCTTTTATATTATTTGTACAACTTGCATATAATATATATAATATGTAAGGGGAGACGTAATTTCCTAATAGTAGATGTAATGATGTAATTACTATTAAGGAATTACGTAGTAATTGTACTTGTCAAATTAGTTCAATAGCTCTTTAAATAAATGTTATTTTTTGATGAAAACACCACGAAATATTAACAATTTTTGAACTTATTTGAAATTATTAATTATTAACTATTTAATGGACATGATTAGTTATATTATGTAAACGATTACCATTCTAGTGTATTGTTGCGAATAGTCACCTCAACGCCGGGGGGTTACAGATTCAATTCTCGATTGTAGCTCGATATTTATATAAAAAATTGTTTCTGTTCTTGATTCTTGTGGGTCGCCCCACCATGCCTCGGAGATCACGCAAAGCTGTCGTTTCCGTTTCTTATCATAAACATTTGATAACAATCGTTACTAGCGGTAGTGAGAACATCCGCCAACCCGTAGTGGAGCAGCGTGGTGGATTAAGCTCAAATCTTTCTCCAAAATAGAGAAAAGGTCTTTGTTAGTACGCTTACAGACTAATGCAGTTTAGTTAAATTCATATTACAAAAAAGATCAGCACTATATATTTGTAATTTCTACGTATGTTAAAGCGTCAGTCTAAACATGGCAACACCCACTTACTGCTGAATTATATTTCTTTAACTCCCTTAGTCTATAAAAATATCTTTAGCACTAAGGAAGCGCTGGTTTTGATTTTTAAAATTTTATCAATATTTTCGTACGAAAACAGGTAAAATGATAAAGATATGAATTATCCATTAGTCCGAGTTCCATTAAGTGGGTAGAAGGTGCAGGTCATTAATTACATATTCACGAGGTCCGTCGGTCTGTCCGCGCGCTCGCCACACACGGCGAGGGTTGAGCCCTTTAATCCTTTTACATCGGCTCGGAATCAACGTAATAAGATCTTGTACGTCCTCTGGAAAGCTCCTATGAATTACAATTTTTTTATTACTGATATCAGGAGAACGATTATGGCATATATTATAAACTTTTCTCGTCCTTTATGTACTAAATAACAAGTACCTACATAGTACATTTTTAATCAAGTCTTTGGTACAAGTAATATCGAAGTAACATCTCATCAAAGGACTAAAGTACACTTATTCTGACGGTGAATGTAATACAAGTTACTAGGGAGTCGTAACCGAAGAGTTTAAAATCGTATTCAGCTATTTTTTTTTTTAATGGTTCTGAACCTATAAGTGTAGTTCGCACCACTACAACGTTCTGGTGTAGTACTGCGAATAGTCAATTCAACGCCAGCAGTAGCGGGTTAGATTCCCGATCGGGTCAGATATTTGTATATTGATATTGTATTTATAGGTAGGTAGAAAAGGTACAAAAATATGTTTCTGGTCTGTGTTCTTGTGAGTCTTTATCACTGGGTCGTCATGGTTGAATGTGAAAGCGACCCCATGGCGTCCCACTACGGCGCACGACGGTATCGATGGGTTTTAGTGCGGTATTCGGCCTGCTGGGATTGACTTGCAGCCCTGGCGTCTCGTCGCGTGTCCCACATACCCACCGTTTTTACGGCGGGATGCGTAAATGCATTTCCCATCGCTGAAAAAAGGGTTTCACCACCACACAAAGGGTCACGATTGTTATCACAGACATCTTATTAATCATCGTCGTTCACGATCATAACACTTTTTTCTACAACAGAATAAAAAATAAAAACAAAAATCCACGTAAAACAACATAGCGGCCTTATCGATAAAAGCGATCTCTTTGGAAATTTGAAGTGTTTACAGAATATTTATTTATAATTTTTATTTATTTATTTATAAACTATATTGCATACTAAGTAATACAAACAATAACAAAAAAATAAAAAAATAAACGTACAAAATAGAGCGCAAAGGCGGTCTTATAACTGATAGTGATTTCTTACAGACAACCCTTGTCTATATAGGACACATTGGTCATAAGGTAATGGTAAGCGGTTTTACGTTTTTATTTTACAATAAATAAACATTATTTATAAAAAGTAAGTTAAAAATTAAAAATACATAAAACGTGTTTATTTAAAATATTAGCTTGATATTGTTTAAGCATTACAGAGGTAAGAAACCCGCGTAGCAGTTCGACTCGCGCTCGGCTGTTTTATATTTTATTTTTTCTAACCGAGTAGTAAATTACATTTATTTGAAATTCAAAAGAAAATAAGTCAACCCAAAGCTATAACTCAATACTGGACAATGTATCATTTTTATCGGTAAAATATGAATAGAGCTAATGTATTTATCAGCTAATGGGATTTAGTGCAGTACCTACATTGATAACGACGCTATTATAATATATAGCGAACGCTGTGACATGTGGGGTTAAGGTTTGAACATTTTACGATGATATAAAACCTTTTTTTACAAAGAACACGTGCGGTATTTTTATAAAGATTGCATTTAAAAGTCTTATGGAAAAATATATTTTGTTCAAGTTATGATATAGTAGTTTTAATAGGAATATCTTATAAAAACAAATGAATTGAAAATTAAAGCAGCCAGGTCTCACAAATGGGTAAAGACTGGCTCTCCATATAGGAGAAGAGTTGGAGCTTAAACCGCCACGTTGGTCCGCTACTGTTTAGCGGATAATTTCTCCAAGTAAGAACCGTTATCAGGTTTTTTCAATTATCAGGTTTTTAATATGACAACTGGAGCCGATGACTCTATGTGTTCTCCGAAGCACGGTGGGGATACCCATAAGAACATACACCCAGACCGTTGGCTTTAAAGCAACGTTTCATACATATCATTTGTATGTCAGTTGTATGAGACTAGTAAGTGTTATTTTATTTCAACATCAACGGGATGTGATGAAATGAAACTCTTGTTATAAATTGAAATCGCTGTCTTTTAGTGTTCGGATAAAAATCGTGTTAAAATAAAACCGATTTCAATAAACATTTTGTTGCGACCCCCGTTGGGGTATAAATAATATATTTTGTTTAGGAAACTGCTGTCTGTTCACTTTTACACACCAACACGGATGGTTTGCATATCAGGACTTTATTGAATCTATTATGATGCCATTCATATCAATCTCATCCGGCTGATACTATAACTAACATTCATATTGGATATTAGTATGTATGTACTAAAAGGATAATTTTAAAGTCAATTCCTGTTTACGTTAATAAAGATTTTTTTCTCCAATATAAAACTAAAATTAATAAAACAAAATGTAATTACTCAAATAATATTTACGAAAAGTGTATTAATGTCAAGTGTTATGAAATGTGTTTGAACTAGAGTGGATGAATAAAAAGTAATTTTATTAACAATTCAAAATTTGAACACGATATATAAATATACAAGTCAGAGTGTGAACTAATGGGGGAGTCCCCAAGTGTTTATAGCTACGTCCTCGTTCGTCTCCCCTGGACCCTGTCCTGACCCCGGTAACGCAGGTGGCAGGCAGGTGACCAAACGCTATAAGCTAGACTTGGGTTTTAGATTGTTTTGTCTTTGCGACTAATTGTGTTGAGATGATTACGCGGAGTAAAAGTGCAGCTGCCAAAGGCCCTTCTCAGGGCCAACCCAACGGCCCTTCTCAGGGCCAACCCAACGGCCCTTCTCAGGGCCAACCCAACGGCCCTTCTCAGGGCCAACCCAACGGCCCTTCTCAGGGCCAACCCAACGGCCCTTCTCAGGGCCAACCCAACGGTCCTTCTCAGGGCCAACCCAACGGTCCTTCTCAGGGCCAACCCGAAGGCCCTTCTCAGGGCCACCCCAACGGCCCTTCTCAGGGCCAACCAAAAGGCCCTTCTCAGGGCCACCCCAACGGCCCTTTTCAGGGCCAACACAACGGCCCTTCTCAGGGCCAACCGGATGGAGTAATGGAGGTTCTGGAGGACATCTCCATTACCTCATTGTCTGAAACAGACCTCGGGAGGAAACGTCTATACTCCGGGGGGTCGGAAGACACCGCCACGGAGACGGAGGCAGGTGTGGCCGCAAAGTCCATACCGCGGTCAGCGGCCAAGCGGGGGAAAGCGCATACGCTGACCAGCGCCAGGGCTGCTCTGCGGGAGCGCGTGGAGCGGGACCGCGAGGACGGCTTCGAGGCAGCCCTTCAAAGGAGGGCCTTCTGCAAGCAGAAGGAGGTGGGAGAAACGACGGAGGAGGTCCCCATCGTGTTAGACGACGTGGACAGGCGGGGGGCCGAGGAGCTGATGATGGCGTCGGAGGCAAACATCAACTTGATCCTCGGCCTAACCGGCAAATCTGTAAGCCTCAGGGGAGGGTACGCCGCCAAAATTAGGAGGGCCGCCGGGTCCATCAGGGAGGTGCTGGAGTCCCTGGTGGCCCGCAACGAGTCGGATGAGGTCCGCCGACTGAGGGCCGACAACAATCGGCTCTCGCGGGAGCTGGAGTTGGTCCGACAGGAGGTCCGCTCCTACAGGAGGGAGTTCGAGGACAGCCGTAAAAAGGCGGCTGAATCCTCGAACACGAAGGAAAATGCCGACTTTATGCGCGATCTCGCGCATATGGTCGGCAACATTGTGGACGGCCACCTTTCGAAGCTCCAGCGCTCGGCGGCCCCTCCTTGCCGCCCTCCTCTCGCTGGAGACAGCGCACCGCTGGCGCGGGCCACAAGGGCCGCGCTGGAGGAAAAGGGCAGGGGTTCGGCGGCCCCTAGTACGGATGTGGTGACGCATTCGGGCCGGGAGGAGTACCCCGCCCTTCCCCAAGCATCGAGAAAAGGGAAGGGGAAGGGAAAGGGAAAGGGGAAGGAAGCGGAGTGGACCGCATTTGGCCCCTCCACTTCGAAGGAAGCGGCCCCACAACTGGCCGAATCACAGGCGGAGCCGGCGGCTAGCTGGACTGAGGTCGTCAGCCGCAAGTCAGCCGCGAAGAAGAAGAAGACGACCTCAGCGCCGCCGGCGAAGACCGCGCCGCCAAAGAAACCAGCTGCTCCAGCGCAGCCGGAGAAGAAGGGGGCCACAAAGCCCAATCTAGCGCTCCCCCGCTCCTCGGCCGTAATAATAAAGTTACGGCCAGAGGCAGCGGCTAGGGGGGCAACCTACGGGTCGGCGCTCCTTAAGGCCGAGACGAGCGTCGACCTTAAGGAGCTGGGAATCGGCCCGCTCCGAATCCGCCAGTCGGCGACCGGAGCGCGCCTGATCGAGATTCCCGGCTCCACGAGTGGCGAAAAGGCGGACGCCCTAGCCGCTCGCCTGAGGGAGACCCTGGCGGAGGAGGTGGAGGTGCTCAGGCCTGAAAAGAAGGCCGAATTAAGAATCTCAGGCCTGAGCGACGCGATCTCTGCGGAACGGCTCACCATAGCGGTGGCAAAGGAGGGGGGCTGTTCCGCAGGGCAGGTCCTCGTGCGGAACATTCGCACGGGGCAAATGGGGCCAGGGTCGGCCCATATTGAGCTCCCGGCAGCGGCTGCGAAAAAGCTGCTGCAGGCCGGGAGCATAGAAGTGGGGTGGACCAAGGCGACGGTCCACCTCCTGCAGGCGCGTCCCAGGCATTGCTTCCGATGCCTGGGACTAGAGCACGTCGCCGGCGCGTGCCCAGATGGTACTGATCGCAGCAATCTGTGCTATCGCTGCGGTCAGGCAGGCCACAAAGCAGCCGGGTGTTCGGCCGCCGCTCATTGCGCGGTGTGCGCGGACTCCGGTAGGCCGGCAGGCCACGTGATGGGGGGCATGGCATGCAAGCCCCCATCAACCCGCGGGAAGTTCCCCCCGCAATTGTCCCAAGGGGGGAACCGAGTGGAGGCAGCAGACGCTGAGATGGCCGAGTGATGTCTGGGCATCTCAGCGTCCTCCAGGCGAACGTCAACCACTGCGCCGGAGCCCAGGACCTTCTCCTGCAGTCCATGGCGGAGTGGAGTATTGACGTTGCAATCGTCGCCGAGCCATACGCCGTGCCTCCTAGCCCACACTGGGCGGGGGACACTGAGGACTTGGTGGCGATCGTGGTGAGGCCTGGAGCCGGCCCCCCCCTCGTCGTCAAGGCGAGGGGCCGCGGGTACGTGGCGGCGGTTCGGGGAGAGGTGGCTTTCGTCGGAGTCTATCTCCGAACCGTGACCTGGCGGCCCTGGAACGGTTTCTCGACGTTCTGGGGCCGCTGGTGGGGCAGCTAGCCCCCCTCCAGGTGTTCGTGGCCGGCGACCTCAACGCCAAGTCCACGGCTTGGGGTAATCCGGCTACGAACCCAAAAGGGAGGGAGGTGGAGGAGTGGGCGCTAGCTGCCGGACTGTCCCTACTCAATGTGGGGGCAGTCCAGACGTGCGTGCGCTGGTCGGGAGGTTCCGTGGTGGACGTCACCTTCGCCACGCCGGCCATCGCGCGCAAAGTGGAGGGGTGGAGGGTGGAGACGGGAGTGGAGACTCTCTCGGACCATCGGTACATTAGGTTCGAGGTGTCTCCAGCTCCCGTCCGTCCGGCGTCGTCGTCAACGTCGTCCAGGGGGCGAAGCCAGTTTCCGCGTTGGGCACTGTCCAAGCTCGACCGGGAACTGGCAGAGGAGGCCGCTATCGTCGGCCGCTGGAGCCTCCCGCCGCTGTCAGAGTTTGGTTTGGATGAGGCGGCTAGTCGGCTCTGCGACGCATTTTCTGCTGTCTGCAGAGCGGCCATGCCGCCCGCGAAGCGTCCACCCCCGCGGCGGGCACTATACTGGTGGTCGGCCGAGATAGCCGGTCTCCGTGCTGCCTGCAACGGGGCCAGGAGGGAATATACCCGGAGCAGGCGGAGACGCCCCCAGGACGTTGACAGGGACGATAGGCTGCGCAGGATCTACGTGGAGAAGACGAAGATCCTGCAGCAGGCCATATGCCGAGCCAAGGAGGAGGCCTGGCTGGAGCTAGTGGGGGGCCTAGAAAGGGACCCCTGGGGCCGACCGTATATGTGGGCGCGGAACAAGCTTCGCGCCCAGTCGGCCCCAATCAGCGATACGCTCCAGCCGGACCAACTAGGGAGGATCGTCGGGGAACTCTTCCCCGACGAACCTGAGGACTTCGTTCCCCCCAGAATGGCTCGGCAGACGCCGGACACGGAGGAGGGTGTTCCGTCACCCGTCACGGAGGCTGAAATGGAGGCGGTTATTACCCGCCTCCAGAGTAAGAAGAGGGCGCCGGGTCCAGACGGGGTGCACGGGAGAGTTCTTGCGATCGCTCTCGGGCACCTCGGCGACAGCCTCCGTGAGCTGTTTGACCGCTGCCTGCGGTCTGGCCAGTTCCCGGAGGCCTGGAAGGAAGGTCGGCTCTGCCTACTACCTAAGGCAGGGCGGACCCCGGACTCGGCTTCGGCGGTGCGACCGGTGGTGCTGCTGAACGAAGCCGGTAAAGCCTTGGAGAAGATAGTGGCCTCCCGGCTCGTTCAGCACCTGGAGGAGGGCTCGGGACCCGGACTTTCAGAATCCCAGTTCGGGTTCCGAGCACGTCGGTCGACCGTCGACGCCCTCAAACGCCTGCGGGCGGTGACGGGTGAGGCGGAACACGGAAGGGAAGTGGTGGTCGCGGTGTCGTTGGACATCGCGAACGCCTTCAACAGTCTGCCGCACGCGGTGATACGGGAGGCACTAAAATACTTCGGAGTGCCCCCGTATCTAAGGAGGCTGTTGGAGGCGTACCTCTCCGATCGAAGGGTAGGCCTCGAGAACCGGTCGGGGTCCGTGGAGTGGTGGCGAGTCGGCTGCGGTGTCCCGCAGGGATCCGTTCTGGGTCCGATCCTGTGGGACATCGGGTACGACTGGGTCCTGCGAGGCCGCCTCCTCCCCGGGATGGGTGTCATCTGCTACGCGGATGACACCCTCGTTTATTCCCGGGGACGAAACTACAAGGAGGCGGCGCGGCTGGCCGAGGTCGGACTCGACCTCGTGATCAGCCGCATAGAGAGTGTAGGGCTTCGTGTCAGGATTGACAAGACCGAAGCCCTGCTCTTCCGCGGGACCGGCCACAAGGGACCTCCACCGGGGGCTACCCTTCAAGTCGGAGAGGGGAGAGTCAGGATGAGCCCGCAAATGAAGTATCTCGGGCTCATTCTGGACGGAGGGTGGACCTTCAGCCCACATTTCGCGATGGTGGGACCGAAGGTCGTGAAGGCGGCGAGTGCGCTGGGCAGACTCCTCCCGAACCTCGGAGGACCCAGCGCCGCCTGCAGGCAGCTGTACTCCGGAGTCTGCCGGAGTATGGCGACGTACGGTGCCCCGGTTTGGGCGGATCGCCTCACCGCGAAAAATAAGGCGGCGCTGCGCGCTGCGCAGCGAACAATCGCGGTGAGGGTGATTCGGGGGTACCGTACGGTATCGTGGGCTGCAGCTACTGCTCTAGCCGGCGACCCCCCGTGGGAGCTCGTGGCGGAGGTTCTTGCCGAGACCTACTCATACGTCTCGGGTAGGAGGGCTCTTGGTGAGAACCCCACGTTGGACGGGATCCTACGTGTGCGTCGGATAGGGCAGGAAGCGCTAATGCGGAGGTGGGGGGAGGACCTGGCGGTGCAGCCATATGGCACACGCGTAACGGCTGCTATTCGCCCGGTCCTTGAGCGGTGGATGCGTCGAAAACGCAAGCCCCTCACCTTCCGTCTGACACAGATTCTCACCGGGCACGGTTGCTTTGGTGACTACCTGTGTCGGACGGCCCAAAGGGAGCCGACGACTGAGTGTCACGATTGTGGCGCAGCGGTGAACTCTGCCCAGCACACCCTCGAGGTGTGCCCGAGATGGGCGGTGCTGCGTCAAGGTCTGACGTCGGTCATCGGAGGGGACTTGTCGCTCCCGAGCGTCATCACCGCGATGCTCGGCGACGACGAGTCCTGGAAGGCGATGGTCTCCTTCTGCGAGACAGTAATGTCCCAGAAGGAGGCCGACGAGCGGATGAGAGAGGAGGCCGCCGACGTGGCCTCCATCCGCGGGCGACGAATGGGGGTGCGTAGGAGGCGCTACTTAATGCGCCTCCTGTAACGCCCTTGTGCCCGTGTCGGGGCGGGATGGGAACCCGGTCCTGCTAGACACGGCGTCGTCGGGACTGTTCAGAGGTTAGCCGGACAGTCCCCATGGAGGAGAAGTCTGGCCTTTTCGCCAAGGCCAGCCTGTCGCTGGAGGGATCCTGTTGCCTGCAGATCCGGGACCCTCCAATTAAAGCGGCTGAAGGCTCCCGCAGGGGTTTAGTACGGTATTGCACCCCCAAAGTGCCGAGTCCGACATAGGTCTAGGACTGCCGACCCGGGCATCCTGGATATCATCCGTAAATGGATTCCCCTGCGTAAAAAAAAAAAAAAAAAAAAAAAAAAGAGTGTGAACTAATAGTGGCAATTGAAAAATTCATTTAGATGGAGATTTTTTAGAATCTCCGATTTTTAGATCTCCGCAAGACTAAACAACAAATACTACAAAAAAAAAAAAACATTCGAAATGTAATCGTACTCCTATTTTAATTTCGTCTAAGACGTCAACCAAGTGATATGTAAATAAATAAGCATCGAGAGGATAATATATGAACGTTTGTCGGCGACCGCAGGATCAGCTGACGTACACAGCATTCGCTCCGAGAATATAATTAAGGGCGACCCTTGTTAGGGCGACCAGCGACCCTCACCCGGATTACTCCTTCTTGTCATTTTTATTAAAAGTGCCTGCGACCGGATTGTTTGGATTTATAATTCACGAATTTATGCGGAGAACCTTTAATTTTGGGTAGAAAAATATATACACAATAAGGTTTACGTGGGTCTTCTTTGATAGCCAATGTGAATTAAGTAGCAATTCTTATCATTTTCAGTAGTGGAAAATTTACAGGATGATATTAGCGCAACGCAGTTCAGCTATGTAGGCTTTAATATCTGTTTAGGCTTTATTTATTAAATATTTTATCACCAAATCTATAACTGAGCCATCAGAAGTTTTATCAATTAATATAAAAAAAAAAAAAAAAATAAATAAAAAAAAACTAATAATTTGTTATGACTCAATTATTCTATTATGAAGTTTAACATCAATGAAAGAACAAATAATTTAATTCAATTTCCAGTTCTTACCATCTTTATTTTTCTTATCGCGGAAGCTGATAAAAGCGTATTAAATTGCACTCCTTTCAATTCCTAATCCTTTAAGCCTCGCTCCGTCACCTCGAGGAAAAACTGCCATCGCTTCTCTTGCGCGACAATATTTTATAAAGCGAATGAGTTTTGTATACACGTTAGGAAGACAATTCGTAGAGTCTAGGACAAAATAATACCATAGACATACATATTACTCTTCTTTCAATTCTAAAATTGAATTATCTTTTTTTTTTGTAAGAGAGGTCATTAATTGAAATCTAAGGCTATAGAAATTACTCTATAACTGATACATAATTAAAAATTAACAATAAGTCATATCCTTTACATGTATTATGTTACAATTCTAGTTTCCAGAATATTCTAACAACAAGGAACTGTTGTCGTAGTAATTATAGTAAGCATTTCCACTAATTAACTAATTCCTGTCCAGGAGTGGATCCCAATTTCACAGTTGGTTTAGTTACATCAAATGTGATATCTAGTGTAGACTGTCATCGCAACCACAGCGATGGTATAATTATTGCTAATTACTGTGACATAAAATATTCCGCTTCAAACAGCAGTAATGACGATCGTGCTTAGTGGTGATGAAAGTTCCATTCACATCAACTGACATCGATTTGATTCCTGCTGGTACGAATATTTGTTAATAGTCAGGATGTTTATCGTTGTAGGCTTTATTCGCTACCGTGTCTCAGACAAGTTAAACCTGTCGATACAGGTTGCTACTATTAGCGCCTAATAATGATCGTGTTTCTTGATAGGAATATTATTCTCCAATTCGCGGAGGTGGTGGTGGCGGTCGTGGTGGTGGTGATTATGCTGATGATAATGATGATGAAGATGAAGATAATGATAATGGTTGTGGTGGTGATGATGATGGTGGTGGTGATTATGCTGATGATAATGATGATGAAGATGAAGATAATGATAATGGTTGTGGCGGTGGTGATGATGATGGCGACAATGATGACGATGATGATGATGATGATGGTGGTTATTTACACGATACTAGCGAGCTAAGGTCGCTGATCATATTAAAAAAAAAAAGTTAAATATATGAACAATAAAATAATGTTCTTATGTAGAAAACAATAATCAGACTAATATTATTTTTTTTATTTTTCGTGTAATATTTTAAATTTAGAATCAATAATTATAAAAATAAAAATTTTAAACAACGTAAATTCAATAGTTAATTCATGACTTAATTATAGCATGGCACTTTAATTTGTCACATGGACATTTTAATAAACACAAATCAAGCAATTATCTCGTAGCGTGAACCTATTTCGATCAAAATATTAACAACATAGCTATTATAAACATGAAACAGAGTAAAAATTGCGATGTTAACAAATCGTATTGCTTTTCGAAATTAAAAAGCCTTGAAAGAAAAAAAATTAAAAAAGACTTTGGTTTGATTTTTTCACAACAAATTTGCATAATATCTCCGAATTATTCTTCATGTCTTTTTCATTCGACAGTCTTCAAATCTTGTAATGTGAATTTTACGGTTCGAATAGCTTTTAAATTGTTAAAAAAAATAATTATGGAAATTTATATTTGATTCGTCCCCTGTTTGCAGTTCGAAAATGTTTTTATTGTTTTGACGAATTAGGTTATAATATAACTAGCGGCCCGCCCCGGCTGCGTACTGCTGGGTACGTATATGTACCTAAACCTTCCTCATGAATCACTCTATCTATTGGTGAAATCCATATGAAAATCCGTGCAGTAGTTTTTGAGTTTATCGCGAACAGACTGACAGACAGACGAGGCGGACGACTTTGTTTTATAATATGTAGTGATTTAGCACTACACCGTGGCGGACGCCGAACATAGTTATAAAAGTTAAATACATACATACATCTCATCTGTCTGAGCAGACGATTCTTCTTCTATATACAATAATAATAATAATAATAACTCTTTATTGTACACCAAGAATAAGCAATAGTACAAAAGAAAAAGGAAATAAGTACAAAAGGCGGCCTTATCGCTAATGAGCGATCTCTTCCAGGCAACCTTACGGTAGAGGAAATGGTATATAGATATAAGAAGTGTTGTGTACTTCAATATGCCTCCATGCTCCACTGCAGTGTTTTGCTAAATTTCGTTGATTACGTGTGTTATATTAAATATGGTGCGAAAAATGTTATTGTAGTAATTAAGTATTATTAAACAAAATTATTTCCAGTTTCTGAGTGTGTAATTGTTCATGAATAAAATAAATCCACATGTAGTATATTAAGTATACTCCATATAAGAAACTTGACTTTCAAATAGATGGACATTTTTTTTTGTATTTTGCTGCAAGTAATGTCGTTATCTGGGCCCGGCAACCTCATAATAGGTAATTAATATTAAGCCCCTTGCTCTTTCTTTTTATAAACGTAATTTAATTTTCTTTACATTTTTACCTTTTCAAATGGCTTTACATCAAATAACAAACTGATTGTGAGGATGAGTGTAACTTCCGCCGTAGAAAATCCCGTCTTTTAAGTCATTTTAAATCAGTTTTTCCCGAGATTTTCAAGAATTTCCAGTAAGTTCTCACGAGTTGGTCTAAAATTTCAAAATTAAAACTATCGAATAAACTAATTTTAATCAAGCTGGCTTCTCCAAAATAAAACCTATGTCAATTAATATAACACAAATGACATCCATGTCGTAGATAAGTGTTTAAATATACACACTCACACAAACACTAACCAAGAACTCAACACACGAAGCACAAAGCTTAGAACACATGTAACATCAAACAGATATGATGTTCAGAATACATTACTAAGTTTAAGTCATACGCACATATAAAACACAATATAATTCATTTTAAGCGCAATAAAGTTATACGTGACGCGAACTTTCGCCTTCGGGCGTATTTTTCTTATCTTATTAAAGTACTATTTTATCTCGTAACATTTTTCTTAAAGGTAATAAGCGTGAAAGCTTTTTTTCTACTTTATGTTCTTATATTTGTCTAGAAAGTTTGTCATAAGCGAGCGAGTATGAAGTTCGTTCGTATTGTAGGCGACACAGCTGCGTGGATTTAAGAAAAAAATATAGGTCAAGTGATGGGCGGACTTGCGCGGCGAGGGTACGAAAGAAAACTAGAGGACCAATATTTGTTGCGATGTTCATCTCATCTATAAAATATAATGTACACATATAGTATAGTAGCGTTGTGTTAAATCATTAGATATCTTGATTTAAAACGAAGCAACCAAAGACTTAAATTTGCCTTATTGCTATTACTGCTTTTAAAAGTGTCAAGCACTTCCTATTAACGATCTGAAAAAAAAAATCTAATTTCATTTAGATATTTAAAAATAATCGCATAATGAATAAAAATATATCTCTAAATAAAATTATTTATTAATTGTTGTTTTTATTAGTTATATGTGGAGTACAATAAAGAGCGTAAAAAAATATAGTATCAATTACATAAGTTACAGAGGTGTTATAAAATTCAGAAAAATAATACATATGTGTGTATAAAATACTAAGTGTATATTAAAATTTATATCAAACAATAAGTATAAGGAAAATATACAACTGATTTAAAATGAATTGACATCTTGATAATTTTATTTTTGATTCGTATTTCTTTGAATAACATTTACTTACATTTAGTTACAAATAACACCTTAATTAGGACTATATTTGGAAACGTAATAGGACGACAGTTTTTTACATGAAAACAACAAAATTCCTAAAATTCTTGCTTTTTTGTGGTGAATATACGTAGATCTTTACTGAAAGTTATTGTTTATTTTTATAATTGCACAGTTTGTAGCAACCATATTATGATGTGAGACAAGTGTGTTCCCACGGAAGACTTGGACAAGACAGAGATAACTTAGAGAAACAATTCCACAGACTAACACAGGTGTCTCGTCTAGGCCACTGGCCTAATATATATATTTTTTTGTTTTATATTTTATTACTCATTACATTAAATAACTGTTTGCTAACTTTCGTCTGTCCTGAACCATAATAACTACATATTTAATTTTATTTAATATCAGTGCATCGAACGAGACATCAAACACATACCTACTACACATATGTACACATACCTGACGCAGCCCTTAATTTATTTGACTTGTACGCATCCTCTTTACATAACTTAAATAAACTTACGTAATTATGTAGCTGTAGACCCGAGCGCTTAAATCACAGACGAATTATTTGATACATGATTTACGACAAGAAATTGTAGTTGTAGTAGACTGTTCTCGGGTTTGATTGTTTCTCAGCGAAGGTAGATGTTGAACATTTCGTAAAATTAAGATGAATGTTTAATTAACTAACAACGTATTTAGTTCGAAATTTCTTTTTAATTATTATCATTGAGTTAAAAATAAAAATAAAAATATTGATTCTTTTTTTAATAATTAAAAGTTACTTGTAAATTGAAATTAAATAATGTGTTTCTGTATGACTTTATACTGAGGGTTGCGATGTCAGTACTATTTAAAATATTTACTTTCTAAAAAAAAAAAAAAAAAAAAATTGAAATCATTGCGCTAATGAATAATGATTGAGTAAGGTTTGGCTTGGGGGCATGCAACTGACCTCAAGTAGAATTTTAGTTCCAAACAAAATTTTATTTTAAAGTAAACCAAATCATTTTTTACTTACTTGACTTACTTTAGTTTTTCCCCAATCTTCATTTTTATCTTGAATATTTTAAACGTTATTAACGTTGAAGTTCAAGACATTTTTCGTACGAGTAGGCTTTAACAAGACCCTTTGAATCATCAATTTGCGTCAGTGTGATTGTTGAAGAGATCTCAAGGTTATCGAGATCTCTGGATTCAAATTATAACGTACTCTGTCTCTCTCTATTAATTTTAATTATAAAAATAATATAATTTATGTAGGTCAAGCATTGTTCTATACCATTCTGTAGCAGTTCCACTGCTAGACAATAATCTATACTTCAGTTAAGATGTAGAAGATGTCTTAAATTTTTTTCTATATCTAAGTTTCTTTAATTTACTACTACTACTGAGGGGTAGTTGATACTTTGGACGACGACAATGTAACGGAAACGCGTTTCGACGATGACGCGTTTATATAGAATTCGATTTTTAAATATTTATAGTATAATGATAATCAAATTAATGTATTTATTACGTACTAGCGGCCCGCCCCAGCTTCGCACGGGTATTTAACTAAAATTTTAAAAATTATAAATTTATATTTTTTATCACTTACATGCGCTATCTATCGTATAATGGTAGAATATCGCTTTTATATTTAGTGACATTTAACATAATAGTACCTATATTATATGACAATGATGTTTATCTAAAATATTAAAACGATTTCTTTTCCTATCCGACATATTTAGTAAACTTTTAAGTTTAACAAAATAATAACTCAAAAATAAGTTTTGTGAGTTTTTAAGATTCGTTAGACCAGATGGCGTCTATGTCGCGTAGGCGTATTTCTATTTTCTTAAATATTTATTTTTAAATTTAATTACAATGAAACAAAAACTAAATTATACTGTGAGTTATGTATAATTTTTATGTATTAAAGTTATTTACATTGGTTTTGTACTTTTTACGTGATACGTGCACGAACAAAAAATGATAAGAGATGGCGCTGATTGAAATTAAATCGCGCTATTAAAATTTATTCTTGATGATATATAGTGTATTAATAAAACAGAAGTTTTAACAAATTTATTATTTGTATAGATAATGCACGATATAAATAATTGTATCTATTATTGTTGTTATATTATCAATATATACCTACTCTTTTAAGTTCAAACATGACTTATTTATTTTTTATTTAATCGTCATCTGTCACCATTGTGTAAAACTTCTTTGATATTTCAAAGAAGTTTTACTTCAATCGCGTGTAAAGGTTACACAAACTCATATATTTTTGTAACAGTGAGCTGATATAAATTTCAAGAAAATATATGAATTTTACTTCTAAAACCATCGGTTTTGATTAACTAAAATATGTACTAAACACTTTCAAGCCTCATCGAATTAAGTTTTGGCGTAGTTATTAAACATCAAATCATCCGACTGTACATATAATAATTTTACGCCAGTTCTTGAGTTAATAATAAACTTTATTAACACAATGTTTTAATACATTTAGTCCAATAGTTTCATAAATCTTTACATGTTCTTCAAGTCACGGTGGGAACAACTATAGAGGTGAACTGTATCAGCTTGTAAACCACCCACTGCTGAGTGAAGGCCTCTTCATATAGAAGAAGGGTTCCGTCCGCACTCCCGCGCAAAATAAAATTATCCCGTGGTAAAATACAATTATCTGCATTCAGTAGGATATAAAACTGTTCGTCTACGTTAATGGAATCTTAACACATTACACTAGAATTGTTGTCCATAAGTAGTAGAAAAAAAAAATTGTACTGTTATGATACAACTACAAGTACTGTACATGATTTCCCCCGCGGTTTGACAATTGACATAAAGATTGACGTTTTTATGTCATTTATATTATGGAGGTTAGAGGTAAGGAGCACACTCTTGTGTTACAAGATATTATATATATACAAGATGGTACGCGCGATATTGTCTGCGTTTCATTAGTAGTTAGTATCCCTTTTTCCTTCAGATAAGGATACGTATACTAATCAAGTGAATAAATAAATACTTTATGCACATAATAGTAAGTTGACAATAACATGATGCAACAGACAGATAGGGTTAGATAAATTTGTTTGGACTTCCATAAGAACTTCAACCCCTCGTTTCATCCCCTTACAAGTCGAATTTTCAAAAACACTAGGATAGATTTTTTTTTTCTTTCTTATTAAGTACCTAAATATGAAGTTTCATATTTATATGACGTGTGCAATGAAATTAATGAAATATAGAATAGACTAAACAAGTAACATAGAAATACAAACAAGAGGAAGTGGGAGTTTGTTCAATGCCATCACATTTAATGCTCGTTTCAAATATTTCTCGTTAATAAGCGAAAGGCCTTTATCGAGATAAATTTATAGGCAGTTAGTTACACTACTAAAACTCTTCAAAAAGTATAACGATTAGAGATAAATAAATATGCTTAACATACACACACGGTCGTCTGTTCCTAATGTAGGCAAGTTAATGCCTGTGGTTTATGTAACAGCCGACTGATATTTATACATATACATATATAAATATTATACCTAGAATCTGAGTGGAAAGGGTCACTGCTAACTGCGCAATGGGCCAGTCTGAGTCTAAACTACTCAAAAAAGAAAAACAATATAATATAATTAAACTTTAAAAACATTTGACCTTGAGAGGAAGTAAAGCCCGCAACAAAAGCACAATTATATTCCCGCTTCATAATAACGATTGTGTACGTAAACGTTGTTGCAGTGCGTGTATACTATAATTCGCGCTTACACACATACAAGCAGATATAACTCCAACTTAGGTCGTAATAGCAATTCCACGGTGTAAACAAGGCCTTTGTCAGTCGTTTAGTTCTCCGTTTAGTACTCGTTCAAATTGAAGGAAAATGTATGTTTATAAGGGTCGGTACATAACATAGTAACATATATTTTTACTTAATATAAGGATATGTGTAGATTGTTCATACATCTTGTCGCGTATGTGTGCGTTTGCTTGTAAATATGTAACTCTGATTTGTGTGACAGTCATTGTAGAAGCTAAGTTTTCTTATCGCTTCGTTGTATGGGTACATGCGTTATTAGATTATATTATATTCAAGTAAATATTTAACGCTTAAAAGAAATTGTCTTCTGAAATCTGCAAGCGAAAATATTAACAGATGAGTGATATTAATAAATATGTTTAACATACACACAGGGTCGTTTGTTCCTTAGGTGGGAAACTTAATGCCTGTTTTAGGTAACAGCCAATTGATATAAATTTCTTTTTTTAATATAAATATACTTATAAATATTACACACATAAATAAATAAATATATAGGGTAGACTGGGTACGGTTGTGACAATTTTTGTTTTATCGCCAATAATTTTGTTAATATAAGGTAAGCTGGTAGATAAGTAATTTATATCATAATTTGTTCATTTGTCGACGTAAAAATACTAAAATATTGTCCCTAAATACGATGTATTACTCATCAAATTAAAAAAAAAAGGGAAAGTGTCACAACCGGCCACAGGGCAAGGACGGCTGTGACAGTGGTTGGATTCGGTAGTGACATGCATAAACATACAACAAAATGGTATATAATAAGTTTTATTGCTATAAATATTTAATATAATGAAACGTAATATTCTTGAATGTTATGTTTAGTTTATAAATTATAATAAAAAGCTTTAAAGAGGTATTTCTGGAAAGAGGTCCCGGGTTCACTTCTTTATAAGGATCTTCATATTCACTGATGTCACACCGTACTCTTTTGGTCTTCCGCAAGCGTTTTCTAGGCATCTAAAAACAAAAAACAAAATTATATATATGTCACAACCGTACCCACAAAATTTGTCCCAACCGTACCCGACGCACTCTTTCGAAAACAAAAAATTGCCACGACTTTGCCAATTAATCTATGTAAAAATTAATCACTCGTAATTATCTATTAATGTTCAACTTATAACGTAAAAAAATACGCGGTAGTCTATCTGTATATATATAAAAGTAATTGTTAAAGGTAATCAAACAAAAATACTTACTTTTGACTGTTCAAAAGTAATGTGGGCTCCTGCTCACGTTAACGTCCCACGATGGCTGTCGCAATGCGCGTTCAGACTTGCACCCCGCTTCTCTCTCCCATAGAACCCTCTCCCGTATTCCATATAGTTTCGCTAATAAGACGACTGTCACTACCGTACCCTGGTACAACCGTACCCAGTCTCCCCTATTACACGCAGAATCGGTGCTGGAATCTAATCTACAACTCTGGAGCAGAAAACAAGGCTACTGTGCCATCGGGCCAGTCGATATTATGAAACCGAAGAGTATTGTAGACATTACTTTTGACCTTTTCCATAGGCTTATGTTTACAACTGGAAATGAAGTTAATCGGCGCTTTAACGAATTTCCTAAGTAGGTAGAATGTAGAACAGAATTTATTTGACTTTGTTTAGTCTAGTATAGTAATGAATGTCGTGTTAAGATGTTCGAATCTCGACTAGTGTGTAAGAGGGATTCTCTCTATTAGTCTGGGAGATTGCGCTGAATCAGACAGTAATCCCATTACACTGGCTTATACTTGTTCCTTCAGAGTCGCAATGATTGCTTCAGCTCCGTAGTTTCCATTACCCGCTGAAGAGACAAGCTAACAATAATAAAGATAGTTACAAATGTTTATTTTCACGTTCAATCCGAGGTCTGAAACAAAAACAAAGAAAATTATTAGGATAATAAATAGTTTAATAAAAATCTAACTATATGTATTTTTTTACATAAGTTACAATAACACACCAGGATTATCAAAATATAGTGCCCAACCTCTATCGGGCTTATCTGTGGGAATTTTTATTCGCAATATAATAAAATAATAAATAATATGTTCGATATTTATAATCACAAATAATAACAAAATAACTTGGTTTGTTTAACATAAAATGCAAATGCAAATATCGGTGTACATGCAAAAAAAAGATACGGCACGAAAACATAATATCCTCCTTTTTTAGGTCGGTTCATGAAAACTAGATTTCGACCGTTTGAGCGTGACGTTGGCAACTGCACCAACGTCCCGACGCCCTCGTATTTATGTAGCGGTCTCCGAAAATATTAACCTCGTGTGGATGTAAACTTGTACATCTGTCCGTTAGAGCGTGGACTATAAACATGTCTGCATTCTGCATTCTTCCACAACGAAAAATAATTTAACAATTCAGAGAATAACATGAAGGTAAGTTATGGCATAAGTTTTGTCGTTTTGTCATACGGGTAAAGTATTTTTTGGTTTTTAAAAGACTCCTAAATCCAAACCAAATCATTACTCTCCCTAATACACTTAACCTCATTAACTTGACTAGTTATTGGAAACATAAACTATAGGAAATGACACACAATGACACAGATGGTGTATCGTGTTATTTCCGGTAGTCCTACATAATGATTTCCAAGCACGATTAACTCATCTTCGGATATATACGTAAACTTGCGTTGTTTATTTGTGATTTCGCTAACAAAAAAAAAAAAAAAAAAAAAAAAAAAACGAGAATCACATTAATTTAAATTGGAAGTTGGATTTAAGATTCTTCATAAAATTCGTGAGTTAACTAATTGTAAGCGCAATGCACTCGGCATATTATCAAAAGGAAGGTGCCGCGATCATAAGAGTTATTAGAATTTGCTGGTTTTCTTTGAAGACCCACGTTTTGTTCTGTGATTTCGTTGGCAAGTCAAAAAATTTCAATTTATAAATGATCTTATTATTGATATTTTATTCAAATATGTTGTTACTACTAAAACTAAGAATTTATGTACACAGTCGTAATATCCTTTATTTCATTCTGTTTTCATTTTCGAAAAACAAACTCCGCATTGCTATGATTCGAAATATGCCCGCTAAAGGGGCATGTTTAATATATTTTCCTTAAGTTATCCAAACTTACGGCAGGCGAAAGCTGTTTCTCCTTTGTGTCTCTGAACTTGCAGAAAATACTCTAGGGATATGACTGAAAAGTACAAGTCGGATTTTTTAAAAGTCTATAGAAAATTTATGAAGTTGTCAAGATCTATGTATAATGGCGAAAAGTAAACTAGTTGAGTATAGAAAACGTACTAATCTGCTGCGTTGCTAATAAATATGTTTTAAGCCCGAAGCCAATTTTATTATTCAGTTAGCTAATTTTATAATTAGCTTTTCTTTTTCTGTGTTCAAAAATTTTGACCTATTTTTATCAACACAATTTCTTTAATGTAATATCCTTTTGTTAACGTTGACGACCGTTCTATAGTAGAGGTGCGGGTAGTCGCCTCAAACCGCGTGCCTACGGTTGCGGGTTCGATTCCCGCTCCGGACAGATATTAATATTTGTTTCAGATCTGTATGTCCTTGTGGGTCTCCCCACCGTGCCTCGGAGAGCAAGTAAAGCTGTCGGCTCCGAATGTTACCATGATACCTGATAACGATTGTTACTCTTGGTAGAGAAATTATTATCCGACAACCCAGAGTGGAGCAGCGTGGTAGATTAACCTCCAATATGGAGAAGAGTCCTTCGCTCAGCAGTGGATTGTTTACAGGCTGATATAGTACAGTAAAGTTATTGCATATTTGATATTCAACGATGGGTTGACATATTCGCAGACATTCGCAGCAACTTCCTCTTACGATAATTGTCACGTTTTTGATACCCGCTCATGACATATTATGTCTTTACAAGCCATACAGATGATTGTCGTGATCTAAGCGTTGTGTTGCATGGTCTGCATTTCTGAACCCCTGACATAGGATTTCGTCCTATTGGAGCCGTTGAGTGTAGGGTGAACATACTTATAAAATATAGAATAAAGTACTCAAAGTCTGAAGCTCGTTGCCCCATCATGTGTTTAGTTGGTTGTTGATTTTTTACATTAATCTGCCCCGTTGCCGCAGTTGGCTGTGACCCTGCTTTACTCCAGGGTTCTATTACCACTACGAGTCTAAGTAAATATATATTTATTTATGTAATATTTATATTATGTTTTTATATTACAAATATAATATCAGTCGGCTATTACCTAAAACACAGTCATTAAGTGGCCTACATTAGAAACAATCGATAGTGTGTATATTAATCTTATTTATTTATTATTTGTCTATTGGATGAATTATCGACGAGCAGCCCTTTTGAATAAACAGTGACCAGTCGAGTGACAGTAAACATATTTTCATATTTTCCCTCATAGTGACATTTGTACAAAGGAAATATTATAGTAATATTTTCAGTTCCTGTATAATTTTCTATAAGTGCCTACTCCATACTTGTATTATGTTACGTGTAGACGATAACTAAACCACCTATTAAATAACTTAACCAACTATTTAGCCCATCAAAAACTCAAGCTACTCTCATTGGAAGTCATAAACTAAATATAAAAATTAACTACTCAAACTTACCATATATTTCCCTTAATGGTGTTAAATTATCGTATCTGGATAAGGTGAAGAATCTGAAAGTATATTTTGATAGAACATTGTCTTGGACTTACCAGATAAGTGAAGTGAGCAAGAAAATATTTTTGGCCGCAGGTTCACTGAGGCCGCTGCGTAACTTTCTACAAATTTTGACCAAATTTGCATCAGCGCATTCTCTTTTGCTTTTGACTTCAGACTGCGCCAATTTTCGCTATCTTAACCTCACCGAAAAGTAATTTAAATAACTGAAGCCACTTCAAAGTGTCATGATTTGATTAATATTTCTCTTACGTAAATATGACCACATATCAGAATTTCGTCAAAATTTCAATCAAAAAGGTGCATTTTTTGCACAGAGAATTGGAATTGCGATAAGACGGGGAAAGGTTGCCATCATTTTTGGCACCATTCCATGCTGACGTGATTTATTAGTTATATATTATATATTTATTTATTTTTTAGTTTTCAAATTTTGCATTTTAAATATGTTTAAAGAAAATAAATTGAAATCTGAAATTTCCTTATTAGAGGAGTTTATGTTTACAAGATGTTAAGTAAATTAGGCCAAAATCTGTACCTTTAACAGCTTCCTTACAATCTGCTCGTTCACTCTTGAGTCTGAGATGAATTATAAACAAAGTTAATGTTAGAAAACGAAGCGGTACTAGCATAAATTTTAACCCGTGATAAACGGTTTTATATCTATTGTTTCGCCTCCTTTACAAATTCAACCTGATTTAAACGATCTTCTATGTTAGTATGTAAAGCTGCCAACAGGACCTAAAGTTCCACTATATATTTGTCTGGCCATCCATTGTCACATACTCGTACCTGTATCCTTCTGTATCGTAACATACCGAATTCTTACAATTTAGAGAGAACGTATATTACTTGTGTCGTCACTATAATAGCGACAAATAATTAAAATATATTGAATTATAAAGTTGATGAGATTTCCCATACATTAAACTTTTTGTGCATACTATAATGTTACATACATGATTTGAAAATTTTAAAATAAAGGAAGATAGGAAAAAAATAATATGCGAGTTCAACTCGCACCTAACTATTCATTATATTTATAATTTTAGAAAGGAGAACAGTCACAAGATGAAGTGTGTCGTACGGGTATTTAGGTGCGTTTTCGAAAGGAGCTCGGCAGCGGTTGAACTAATTAATTTCTTTAATTGCGCGGCCCTTTCAACTCCGTCTTCCAGTTTTTCAAAGGCGTCACTCAACGTCTGTTGTCGCCAACAATTCTGAGCTTTGCACCTCACCGCTGATGACTCGTTTGAACATGCTTGTTATTGTGTCTAGCTTCCAGCTTGATAAAAAGATTTTAAAAAAAATCTAAGTTTTGGCAAAAAAAAAAAATTGTTCTGAAACTTTTCGACAATGAAAATCTCTCGAAAAAATCTACCTATTTTGATAATTTTCAGTGATAAATGTTGTTTTTTAAAGTTAAAAGCTAATTAGATACTGGAATTGACAGCTATAGGAGATAAAAAATTATCTAAGGTCTGCACATTATTCTTAACTTTAGTAAAACCAAATGCATGCACAAACATTCACCATATTAAAACCAAACCGCAAAAACATAAACAGAGATGATCTTACCACAATAGGACTCACATACGAATGTCTACATAGACATAAACATAATTGTAATTTTATAATGCTGCAATGTGAAACAAATTTCAAATATTTAGGCCTTAATATAGAAAAACATTTTAATTGGGCAATGCATGTATCCGATGTGTGTAATAGACTGAGATCTGTACTGGGAAACTTTTATCAATTAAGAAGAGTACTGCATTTAGATACTTTAAAAGTTTTATACTATGCCCTTGCAGACTCACCTGTTAGTTATGGTTTAATAGTGTATGGGCGAACATTCAAATCTTAAATTAAAGACATCAAATATCTACAAATTAGGTTGATTAAATACTTAGTTACTAAGAAGATAAAAGCAGCATGCAATAAAGAGTATGATAAATTGTTTCCTTTAAGTAAAATATTATGAGTATAAAGAGCTAGTGTATAAAAAATATAATAGTATAAGAGTTGGGGAACAAAGATAAAAAAAAAATGTAAAAATTATAAATTATTATGGTAAACGAACAAATAAATATTTAGTATCCCATGTAATTAATAAAATAGACATAGACAGACGCCAAAGATAAATAAAATAGGTTTACTTAAAAACAATCAAAAAAATTAATAATTATTAGATATTATGTAAAACCTAAGGATTAATCTTATGACATTTAAATAGATAATGAGCGTATCTCGTCGACAAACGCTATCAATAAGTTTGGCGCGTATTTTATGTACATAAAAAAAAAAAACCTACACACACAGAAATAGTGACATACTTGTAAAAATAGTTCATAGAATAGTAGGAGCTTCATAGAACCACAAAACGTGGAGATCTGATGAGAACTCAAATTCTGAAAACTGGGGTGAAACCAATAAATTCTCAATTTTTTGAAAAACATTGATGTCATTAGCTAATAGTTGAAAATTTAAATTTTAAAAAGAATTATAACAGTTAATGCGTATTATAAATTAAGAAATCTCTAAGTACTCATTTTCTGCTTGTTAACAACTACAACAACTAACAAGTACATTGACCTAGTGACCAGTTATGACCACAGTGTGAACAATTAAAAAAGCGTTGAAAAAAGTATGTCGATATTGGGGTTCTTGGTATTTTTATATCGTCACGACCAGAAAACTTATGGTAGATCGATGGTTGACCAATTACATCGAAAAAATGTGTATGACGATATTGGGGTGCTAGAGATTTTTATATCGCCATGACCAGGTAAATTATGGTAAATGACTGACATATTTTTTAATTTTTATATCAAAAACGTTAACCAATTATTAAAATCAACTGACCAATTGTGACTATTCTGAGATAAATAGAAATGATTTTAGAACCAATTTGTAGGATTAATTTGAGCCGCCAAAATTTTATCAATGTCCTTGGAATTTTTAACCCTCTGTCATTATTGTCAAAGTATTGACCAATTACTTAAAATCACTGACCGATTATGACCATTTCGTGACCAATTTGGACCAATTTTTAAGAAATCAATTTTCACCATTTGTGCCGCTCAATAGATGGAGCTCATTCTAACTTTAGAAACAATTTATGATCACATACAATGTGGTAATTGTAAAGCTTTTAAACAGATAGGTTATTAATTCTTATCAATTTATATACGTTATTTACATACGAACTTTATGCAGATTTTGATAAACGTTTACACCATATGATTTAAATGAATATTTTAGGAGTTATCGCAAAATGCAAACTAACGCGCGCAAAAAAACAATTCCAGCGCGGGTCTCGTACCAATAATGGAACTCACTTGATGCAATCACCCTTGCGCTGATAATCTCGCTGTTGCTAAGAACATTATATATATTACCCGTACGAAGCTGGAGCTGGTCGCTAAAATTATGTTATTAAAAAACAATACAATAACTATCAATACTTTCTCTAGTCGTTTGTAATTATAGACACATGTTTCATTTTACTCAATTTTTACGACTATATGCTACTCTGATAGTTCGACGTATCGTCTTACCAGTTTGTACCTAACGCGACTAATCCCTCTTGACGTATTCTCAAGAAAGGAGGTGGGTGCGGGTCGCGAGGAGGAGAGGGCAATTGACGCGGTCGCGATACACGGGATCATGTGCCGCTTGTGTCGCAACGTTGTCTACCGTTTAGCTGGCAATTTGTATTTCGTCTTAACGGTCTTAGGTTATCACCTGCAGGTTAATAGCTCGCTCGCTGCAGGTACAGCTTATACGCTTGAATTCGGTGCCAATTGCAGCTAGTTAATTTTTTAGGAAAAAATATAAAAATTATAATTAAAATTATTGTTTTTTGAAAACAATATTACATAATAGAAAAATTATAATAAATAGCTTATATCAAGTAATCTGTTTCCCGTGGTTTCGTCCGTAAATCGCACTTCTCGGTAATAGGTACTCCTATTATAGTACAATTATATTTAATCCTGGATAGAATTTCGTAATAATAAATTATAACTCATATACAAGCAAGAAGAAGCTATTTAATAAATTTTAAGGCGAAGCATGATAGTTGCGTAAAGTTTACCGATAAATAGGCCTCTAAGAAAATATATACACTAATTCAATTTTCCAATATATTTAATATTTTCCAGTAAATAAATTTAACCCTAGAAAGAATATATGGGAACTTACCCATACTACGTGATTCATTCAGGGAGGGAAAGGTCTTCAAAAATACCAGTACGTGCTACAGGTTCGCCTGGGTCTTAGGTTTTCGTCACGTAGTCAATATTCTTTAGGGAAATCTCGCGCTTTTTGAGCTAAGTATATTCAAATATTGCGCGTAGCGTTTAACGCTTTTTAAACTCACAGACGTCACATGGGGGGAGGGGGGGGAGAGCTAGTTAAAAACTGTAAAAATGGGGTCACGTAGTAGGTAAACTTTCCCTATTTTTTTTTTTATAATGCGAGAAAGATAACCGTATATTATAGAAATAAAATAATACGTCGTTTCGACATGTACTCATTAAATGCACAAATTTACTCGTAGAAAAATAATACATAATATATTTCGTATTTTTTATAGTGGAATTAATTTTTTATATTATTTTTGTAAATTAAAGTAAATAATGTCAAACATGTCACGATATAATCAAAGAGATTTTTTTAACAAAACAAAAATAAAACGAGATCTCTTCTTTCGACTAATTTTATTTATACTTAACTATATTGAATATAATCAACTTTTTATAACTACTTAAATTATCACACGATAAAAATTAAAAAAAAATCTTTGTCCTTGACGCTCATAAGATAAGCACTAATTTTTTACTTCTATGTACGGGATTTTCGCACTGATTACATAAATATTTTGTCATTCTTCTAATTTTATAACGACTATGCACAGTATTCTTATTATTGTTACAGAAACATCACCTTCCGAAAGAGACTCACGTCTGTCATCTTTGGTAGAATATTTTTATAAATTTTATTTTAGATACTTTGGTGGGAATATAATTATTCTATTCAAAAACGCCCAAGGAGCCATGAGACTCCATTTATTAGTAAGTATCACACAGATATTCGTTTATTCAACTAGAACCTCTAGAAAGGCGCACTGTTTCAAGCTGAAGTTCTAATACAATGTTTTCCTTCAGAAGCTGCCCAATCCATATTAACAATTTCTGTATTAAACTTTGTGGCCCGTGAATATGATCATTGGTAGTTTCAGACGTAGGTTTCTTTTTACAGGGGTGCTACAGTCGGTGACCTCCGCGTGGTGCACCCTGGAAACGTAGGCAGCAGCAGCTGCACAGTTGCGATTGCGGAACTGCTGCTACCTACGGCTAACGACCGACTCGGGAGAACGCCGGGTATGCGATTCAGCGCTCCGGGGACTTCTCTGTTACGCAGAGTTGCCCCGTTGAGCGGCCGCATGGCGTATTGGGGACAATCGTCTCCACGGGGGCTCAACGGAGGCGGACGCGTCTGATGTGCACTCACACTGCCGTCAGACAGAACGGCTAGGCTTGTCTTAGTCGTTCACCGTCCTCTCGTAATCCCGCTACGTGGTGTCGTGGTCATGTCTCGCGGCTACGTGCGGGACCGAGGGTCTTGCCTTGACCGGCCGGGCCGCGAGGAAGAAAACCTCTATAAAAAATTACCCCGAATCCTAAGCGGCGACGCAGCGCGAGGGGATGCATGGCTGACGGGTGGATCAGTCTCGACTGCGATCCTCGTACGGGTACCGGCCGACACCCCGACGTTACGCTAGGCTTACCCAGGTACAGGGGGCACTGCCTGGGCGGACCGTCTTTCCCCCATACTCGTGGGAACAAAAATGGAACCCTTAAAACTTAACATTTATAGGAAGAAGGATACGGGAGATGAGTCGGCTGCCGTCGACTCAGACGATTACAGCTCGGCGGCAACAGCCAGTGAAGATGACAGGCGGGGCAAGCGGCCCCACGGAAGTCCACCGTCGACCGGCGGGGGGAGTTTGATTCTCGCCGGATGCAAAAGACGGATTCTCGAGCGGGAAGAGACTTGCACCGAGGCCGAGAAGGCCATCCTGGAGCAGGCGCGCGCGGCCGAAGAGGGGCGCAGAGCGTTGGGCGTTGACGTTTGAGACCCGCGCACGGCCGACGCTCTGGTGGATCAGGTTGCCACAGACGTGGACCTGATTTGTATGGTGGCGACGAGGTCGTCCAACCTAAAGGGGACATTCGTACGGACCCTGAAGGACGCGGCGACCTCGATTAAGTCTATGGTAGAGGCCCTCAAGGAAAGGACAGCCTCGGAGGAAGTGCGTCGGCTCCAGGCGGAGAACTCCCGCCTGAGACGCGACCTCGAGGACCTCCGTAGACAGGTGGTGGAGCTACGAGAGCAGAGCTCGTCGAATGCCGCTCCCACCTGTCTGCCAAGACGAAAAGAGAGCCTCGTTGAGGAGGTGAGCGCGTCGGTTATTCGGTCGGTGGGGCGGATGATTGATGCCCGCTTCGCCGGCCTTGAAGACCACCTCCTGCCCGCGAAGACGCTCCGGCCTCCGCTTGCGGCGGACAAGAAGAAGAAGGCGAGGACGTCGCAGAAAGCGCCGTCTTCCAGCGCCACCCCTGCTCCAGTTCGGAAAAGGCGAACGCACGTGAGCGAGGAGACGGCGCCCGCAGTCGAGGCTGGTGACGGTGAGTGGTCCACCGTCGCTAAACGAAAAAAGAAGAAGGCGCCTAAAAGTTACGCCACCGCCGCCGCTGCTACTCCGGCCCCGAAGGGACCGCAGCCGCAGCCGCCGGCGAAAAAGAAGAAGAGGGCGAAAAAGCCGAAGCTGGCTGCCCCCCGCTCTCCGGCAGTGCTCGTCACGCTTGACGAGTACGCCGAGAGCAAGGGCGTCACGTACTGCCACCTGCTCAAGCGGGCGGCAGATACGATAGATCTGGCCGAACTCGGCATCGTCGGTGGGCTCAAGCTGCGGCGCGCCGCGACTGGCGCCAGATTGTTGGAGCTGCCTAAGGGGCAGACTCCGGAAGCGGCGGGACGCCTGGCGGAGGCCATGCAGGCGTCGTTGGGGAACATGGCGAAAGTCGTCCAACCCATGAAGCTCGCGGGTGTGCGAGTCTCTGGGTTGGACGACTCCGTCTCCTGCAAGATGGTGGTCGCAGCGGTGGCGACGGCTGGCAAATGCGACGTCGGCGTAGTGAAGACTGGCGCAATCGTGGTTGGACCGGGTGGGATGGGGTGCACGGTGGTGCGATGCCCGATCCCAGCCGCTAAGGCCCTGGCTAAAGCAGGCAGACTCTTGGTCGGGTGGAGCTCGGCCAGAGTGCAAGTATTGGAGCAGCGTCCGATGCGCTGCTTCAAATGTCTGGGAATCGGGCATACCCGCCCGACATGTCCGGCTGCGATTGACCGCAGCGGCGCGTGCTTCCGGTGCGGCGTGGAAGGGCACATTGCCCGCAATTGCACCGGAGCACTGCGCTGCGCCGTGTGTGCTGCCGCCGGCAAACCGGCGGCTCACTTGATGGGGGGACGGGAGTGCCGCCCCCCCAAATCGAAGGGTAGAGCGGTCCCTAAGACCCCAAAGTCCTATATTCCAGGTCATGGAGGATACTGGGGCTATGTCGCCATGACCTGCCGCAGTCTCTCCCGTTCGCCGGTCCCTGGCGTAGCGGAGATAGAGCGCTCACGGTGCCCGCGAGCGCTCTATGACCGTAGGCGGCCCGCGTAGGCGAGCCAACCGTCGGGGCGTCATGGTGGCATGCGCCAGCGATCCCGTGGCGTCCTTGTACGACGACGAGGGCACCGCTGGGTTTTAGTGGGTATTCTGACTTCGCAGTCAGCGAGTCCCACATACCCGTCACCTTCGGGCGGTGGGATACATAAACGTATTTCCCAGCGTCAAAAAAAAAAAAAAAAGGTCTCTTTTTACAATTTTCAACTTCTTCAGAACTGTCATCATGAAGTGAACTCGGCTCATTTTTTTTAGATTAACTGTAACCTTCGTCTTCTTGTAAATTATTCTCAAACTCACTATACATTTTATTTCATTTTCCTTGCTAAATTCTTGCCACAATTAACAAATTCGTTCGTCAGTTTACAGATTTTGTGACGTCATGATGTTCTGCATACATCATCTAAGTGAAAAATGTGTCGTGTCAAACTACAGAAATACAACGAAAATACAACCAGAAACGAATACAAAAAGAAACATAAAAGATAACCGTACGTCGCTTCATACGTAGTAGGTTGATATCGAAGCCAATAGCGCACTTACCCGAGCAATGTTTGTATGTCCTGCGAGTTCTCGTAAATAAATAAATAAAGATGCTTAACATACAATAATAAACGGTTCCTCAGGTAGGTAACTTAATATATGTATATGTATAAATGATACATATATATTGGCCGTGCGGTGACCGGCAGAGAACAATAGTCTCGACCTCTTTCTTGCCGAGGTGTCAAAAAGGCGACTAAGACAATATTGGTGCGAATAACTTTACACCAATCAGGATGGTGATGGGCAGAAGCGTCACCATATCCTGCCAGGTATTGCGTATCCTGCCTGTGTATTGGCAATCACACCCTGAGATGATAAGGGAGACCTTAGGAGAGGGAGAGGGGGAGGAAGATATATCTTGAGGCAAACGAGCTCGTTAGTGATAACCAATATGGTTTTCGCAGGGGACGCTCGACCGGAGATATGCTTATATATGCCACCCACCTTTGGAGCGAGGCCTTGGAGGGCCACGGTGAAACAATAGCCGTTTCATTAGACATCTCAAAGGCCTTTGACCGGGTCTGGCACGAGGCACTACTTGGTAAGCTTCCAGCATACGGCATACCTACTGAGCTCTGCGACTGGATATGTGACTTCCTGAGGGAACGGTCAATTCAAGTTGTCTTGGATGGCTGCTCTTCCGATTTAATGGCAATCAATGCTGGGGTACCTCAGGGATCTGTTCTTTCTGCAACCTTGTTTCTGCTGCACATAAACGATCTTTTAACACCTGGCATTATTAGCTACGCCGATGACAGCACTGTAATTGTGAGGTACATGTCCAACCCGCGAGCTAGTCCTGAGGAGATTCGATCCTTGAGAGAGTCTATGATTGAACGGGTGAACGAGATATTGCAGTGGGTGTCCGATTGGGGCGACGCCAATCTTATCCAGTTCAACCCTTCCAAAACACAGGCGTGTCTTTTCTCCGCGAAAAAGAGTAGCTTCGATTTAACACCCACTTTCGAATGTGTATCCTGACCGATTACTAACCATCTAGGGCTTCTAGGTATTACCATCACCTCTAACCTCAACTTTGGCCAACAAATTGAGTCTATGGCACAAGCGGCGTCCAAGAAAATATCAATTCTTTCAAAGGTTCGGCGGTATTTCAGCTCTGAACAGCTGCTTAATCTTTACACTGCCCAAATTCGATCCTGCATGGAGTACTGCAGTCACCTCTTGGACGGTGCAGCCAAATATCATCTGGAAACTTTGCACTCAGTTGACCGAAGAGCCCGTAGGCTAATTAACAACGAAGAGCTCACAAATAGGAGACTACACACTCTTGAGCATCGTCGACGAGTTGCCAGCTTATCGGTTTTTTATAGGATACACTTTGGAGAGTGCTCGAAGGCTCTTTTCGAACTGATTGGGCCATCTCCGTTCATATCGGACTACTAGGCGCAGACAAAGGTTTCATCCTTACGTTGTTGACATACCCAAAAGTCGAACTAAACGGTTTGGCAGCTCGTTTTTGGTGAGAGTCGGCAAGATTTGGAACGACCTGCCTAGGTCTATTTTTCCAGATAGGTTGAACTCTGGAGCCTTTAAGAGTAGAGTAAACAGGTTTCTTTTGGATGGGCGTGTACCACCTTCGTCTTAATCTACACTTTCCATCAGGTGAGATGGAAGAAAAACGCCTATTCCATTACAACTATAAAAAAAAAAGACCTACGTTCAGCAGTGGAGATACAATAGCAGATGTGCTGGTTGATTTTTCATTCTACCCTCAAAATTTTTAAAACATTAACATCAGCAAGTTTAATCAATCAATTTAAATAAATACGAGTATATATTACAGACCCAGATTCGGGCGGGAATCGAACTCATAACCCTGGAGCAGAAAGCAAGGTCACTGCAAATCGCGCCAATGGGCGAGCCTTATTGCAGCGAAACATTCAGTTCAAATATTTTTAATTTAAAAGAACACACTGTTAACGTTTAATAATTTTAAGTATGTATAAATAATCCGTGAGAAAGACAACGAAACCAATTGCGTCAACGGACTAGTCAAATTGCATGCATATTTTATTTTAAAATAACAAAAACCTCAATAAAATACACTTAAAGAAGCGTCAGATATTTGCTGCCATGCGCCAATCCTGCACATTTACATTGTTAAGCATAAAATTTCTAACAGATAGTCGAAGTATCACATCGAACGTCCAACCCACGTCACGTTTTAGTACTGTACCTAGTAAAAGGAATGTTTACTACAGTGATAAAACGATCGGGTCAGGTCACACGACTGCAGCTTTCTGACTCTATAAATAGCGCTCTACTTTACAGCTTTTTACAGCTTTTACTCGCAGAGAAAGTTACTATCAACCCATAACTTGAACCATTTTCAGCGTTCATTGCAAAATCATATTTTTTCACACTTTGCACTTAAAAAAGACTTAAAATAAGTTCTTAATAGCTGTCGGTGTGGATCTAGTTTAAATGTCTCTAATGGAGTTTTATAAACACTTTCAATTGTAAAGAAAGTTAATACTATTAAGACTTTTATCTGTGACTTTATGTCTGAAGTCATAGTCAGTTCGTGTTCTCGGCCCACTGGATAGTTTAGCTAACTATTTTATTATCTAAAATAAATACAATAAAATTGAATACTTGGTTTACTTGCCTTAAATTGCTAATTTGTAATAAGTGAAGTACTAATTACATGTGTTTTTAAAGGTTTGTTATAGGTTATAATTAAAAACACTGTGACTCATTGAGATGAAAGAACAATAAAAAAAACGTCAGCATGGTTGAAGCCTGGCATACTGTCTAGGTTTTTATAAAATTTGTTGAAAATACTACTTTTTACGAACTTAATGAGAAGAGATCAGACTTGAACTTTGAAATGTTTAAAAACGATCTTAAATTACAATAAGAAATTTTACCTAATTTTGCTTGACTAAGCAAATAAACTAAATTGAATCAAAGCCACGGATAAAAGTTAGCCAGAAAATATCATCCGTCTATTTGTTAATACAATAGGCATTTGAGTTGATGACCTATATCTGTCATCGACTATAAGTGGGGTACCAGAGTTACATTTTTCGTACGAAACATGCGTTGTTGTGGGTATGATATTTAGCCTTTAGATCCAAGAATTTACTTTTATTTCTCAAAGTGGTTCCTAACTGTACTTAAAGTGAAACATCACGATATATCAGGCGTATCATGACAGCTTAGCAGCTAATTTTTAGTATAATATGGATGATACGGAGATTAGTTTATCAAGCAGAACAGTGTCATTGTGGATGTGATCAGCCAACCTCTGTCCTCTTTGGTTCCACTGTCTATATCCAAATTGGCCCAGTCTAAGCTTATCGTCTCGTCTTTTGCTTATCTTTGCGTTAAAGTCCTCCATGACAATATTGAAGTAGGTTTTATTCGTATGTATGGCTCTACTTATGACCTCATACATAGCCTCTACTGGTTCATCTGGGTGTGCTGAGATCGATACTCACTGAAGGTAATACAAGTATACACCTGTATGACCTTCAGCGAGTATCGTTTATATACTCGTCGTCGTCGAGTATAAGGTACGCAACCCTGTTCTACACACGTCAACATTCAAAACGAACTTTCTGAACCAAGATGACTTACAAGAAAGGTCACGATTTTATGCACGGGTAAGCGTTAAAGTTTTCAAGTAATTACAAAATACTGTGCGGTTATTGAAAACATCGTTTGAATTTATGAAAACAAATTCTGAATTTATGTTCAGTGACCCGAGTTGAACAGCGGCGGATTACGACACTCGCTTCGCTTGAATGGGACAAATATGGCATTGTTTGAATAAAGATGAATCCCATTCCTGTCTATTTTTGCTTAAAAATTAGTATTTTTGTGGGTATTTTAGAATATTTGTATAAGTATATAATTTGAAAAAAGCTTTGGTACTTATAATTTATATGAAGCTCGTTTTTTGGTGGGTCGAACAAACGAATTCGGGATCTACTCGACTGGCTCAAATTCTTTTTGCTTTTACTAGTAAATAAATAATGTGATAAAATGTTATCGAAATTCCAAACAGGTAATAATTAAAAAAAATAAAGTTCAAACATAGCTTTTACTACCATCAAAGCGAATGTTAATTATTAGCTAATATTTTTTGCTATACTAGTTTGAATTTTCATTTTCAAAGCAAAGTTTTCAAAAAAAGATAAAAGTCAGTCTTAAGTCTTTTTTGTGCGACTTGACTCGAATTACAAATTCCTGCATTATTACATGTACATAATTATAGACTGCTATATTGTTATTGCTGGGTATAGGCGTCTTTCCTAGGATTTTAATCCGCAACGCTGGTTAGTGAATTTCTCGCGGGTTGGCTAACAATAAGATATATGTATCAGTAAATTTCTTCAAACGTGTAAGTTTCCTCACAACGTATTCCTTGGCTTTTAAGCACAAGATAAAAAGATAAATTTGACCACTCGAAAATTCAGCAGTACCAGATCTCATTTGATCTTGCGACTGTATTACGTCAATTAACGTCTTCTCTGCAACCATTTCAACCATTACGAATTCGATTTTAAGTAAATCACCTCCTGGTGGTACTGAATGAAATTACTGTAATGTTACGTAATAGAGTACAAAGCAAATGTCGTATTTGCACTGAAACTATTATTTGCTCTCAATATTAACTAAATCAATAGCAGCAGAGCTTGTGACGCTTAACTTAACGATATATTATTGACAATCATGGTTACAATGGTCGTCGTAAATAAATATTAAGAGATATAATTAGCGCCTTGTGACCACACATGCTTAGAAATATTTTTTCTTTTTGTTCTTTTCTATATTATTTGAGGCGGTGTTTCATTTTTATTGGAACTTATGAGTTTTTGAGTTTTCTCTTTATTTCTTAGTATATACTCGTATTTAATTGAAAACATTCACGTTTTAGATAGGTTTAAGGTCATTGATATGACATGATTTTCTATGATTATGACATGACATGGTGTATCATAGTCATGATCTTCAGACTTTCATTTAAATCTTAAAAAATAGAAAGAATAAAACAAAGACTCAAGATAGTAAATCGAGTACGATAAAATATTCGAAATGTAAAATAAATTACAAATACCTTATTTAGAGGTAATGTTTCTGAACGATTTTCCCGAAATGTTCCTGATCTTAAATTTGTCTCATTAATTCACATTCGATTCAGTCATAGAATAAAGAAAGAATTTCTATGGATTCAGTTCTATCTAATTTATCGTTCGAACCTTGTTCCTCATCACTTCAATTTCAATATAACAATACTGAACGTAAATTTCTATAATTTAACAAATGTAAAACAAGGTGTGATTTCACAACAGAGATACTAATGGTTTCGTACAGTTAATTGGGGGCGAATATTGGTTAATTTTCTATTTATGAATAATTCAATAGAGCTCAGTTCACACAAACAATTACAATAATAGTAATTAAGCGGTACGCTTTCGTCTCTATTATAAATAATAACAACTCTATTCTATTCTCTCGAAATTAAATATTATTTCGTGGAATCAAAATATATAATATGAATGTTTCGTATTGTATAACAACCATTGTTTGTGGTTTGTTCATTAAATAGTTGTGTAATGTCGCATTAAATGAGACGACTTGTTTGTGCCAAGGTTCGCTTACTAATGATTTAATTTTATAACAGGTATGAGATTGTAGCTACCGTGAGTGACACTACTATTGTGATCCGTTTCCGGTTCATAGTATAGTTATAAATATAATTGTACTGAACTGAATTAACCTGTAAATGTACCACTGCTGGGCATGGGCTTCTTCTTTATATAGGAGAAGGGTTGGAGTTTAATCCACTACGCTGCTCCATTGTGGGTTGGCGGATCAGTTTTACATAATTCAACATGTCAGTCATAGCAACTGGCTTATGCACTAACGGTCGCGGGTTCGGTCTCCGCATATGACAAATATCTGTATAGGCCATATGGATATTGGTCGTGGTCTGGGCGTTTGTGCTTGTGTGTTGTGTGCTGGGGGCCGTTGAGTGTGAGACGTGTATTATTATTATTATCTTATCTATCTATCTATCTATCTTTTAGCGCTCTCCAAGACACGGTAGGGAGACCCAAATACTTGATTCGTCTGTCTTAAATATCTGCTCCGAACGGAAATAGAACCCACAACCACAACTAGAAGGCGACTCGCACCGCTACACCAGAACGTCTGTCGCTATAGATAAACATATATAAATGTTCGATATTTGTTTTTATTATTACTATTACTTTAAGCTCGATCTTAACATAATTTTACTGTTTCATATCACAGTGATAGTAGTATAGTATCATGGTGATTGCGTGAAATTCTGAATCGGAACTATTCGGTTTCACTAAGATGTTTGAATCAGATGACAGCTGATCCAAGTCAGATAAAAACAATTTAAAATCACAAATGCTATTTCGCTTTGAAAATTTGACGTTTAGCGATTGATATATTTCAGACTAATAATATTTACTAGTGGTCGCCCAGTGGTCGAAATTCGACCTAATCTATAATTGACAGCATTGTCTACATCAGAAAAATATGATTGCGCATAACATGGTGAGTATATGAAGCTGTCATTGGACCTGATCTAGGATAATAAATTTCGATAAAAAATTCGTTGCAAGACTTGTATATTAAGACCGTGTTGACAACAGACTTTGACAATAAATAAAATTTGTGTATGTATATTAGTTATATATTATTGTACATATGTGTGTGTGCCGTAGTGTGTGTAGTGTTTTTTTTTAAATGAATTTAATGTATTTTTTGAGCTTTATTGGAAAAAAATATTAGCATTCTGCACTTCTTGTTCATATAAACTTTAACTGCTCCAAATTTCATACTTCGTATTAATATAGATAATAATACAGTGACATAATATGTACATATCTGTAAACCAACTGACATGAATATGCTACAATAGTTAATGTAATCGTTACAAGATTGGAGGTGGAAGCACATGTGAGGGGTGAGTGAGTCAAGTAGCGTTAAGAGAATATCTTAATGGGATCAACGTCTGCTGCAACGTTCTTTGACTAATAGCTTGAAGAAACCTTTGTACACCACGAAACTGTGATAGTTTTATTGTACGTACAACTACTATATAACTACTATAGTTGTTAAATAAAACAAGCATTATTTTATTAAAACACTTCTTTGAAGTATATTTTAGTATATGAACAAAATTTATTTCTTTTAATTATCTAGATCTTTCGTTCGTTTCATAAAAAAGGTAAATGAATACATTAACGCGTTCCTGATAAAATATATCTATACAAATAATAAATCTGTTAAAACCTTCGTTTTATTAATACACTATATATCATCAAGAATAAATTTTAATAGCGCGTTTTTTTTTTCAATCAGCGCCATCTCTTATCGGTTTTTTATGTGTGCACGTATCACGTAAAAAGTACAAAACCAATTTAAATAACTTTAATACATAAAAATTATACATAACTCATAGTATAATTTAGTTTTTGTTTCATTGTAATTAAATTTAAAAATAAATATTTAAGAAAATAGAAATAGGTACCTACGCCGCCAACGCCATCTGGTCTAAGGAATCTTAAAAACTCACAAAACTTATTTTTGAGTTATCATTTTGTTAAATATGTCGGATAGGAATAGAAATCGTTTCAATATTTTAGATAAACATCATTTTCAATTAATATAGGTACTATTATGTTAAATGTCACTAAATATAAAAACGATATGCTACCATTATACGATAGATGGCGTATGTAGGTGATAAAAAATATAAATTTATAATTTTTAAAATTTTAGTTAAATACCCGTGCGAAGCCGGGGCGGGCCGCTAGTTATAAAATATATGACGAAATCACAAGATGCCTAAGTTAAAGTGTTTAAATAAAATTATTAAACAAAAAGCCGTCGGTCCCGGATGGTATCATAGATATCTGATCTCAATCATTACTTATGGTAGAGAAATTATCCTATTAATTAAATTATTAATGCGCAGTGGAGGAGTGTGATGAGCTCCAACCTTTCCCCTATATGGAGAAAAGGGCTTTGCTCAGTAGTGGGACATTTATAAGCTGATTTAGTTCAGTTCGAATGCTTTTAGCTCAGTCGTGTAGAAACGGTCATAGCTTAAAAAAATCATTAAATGAAGCTTCTGTTATATACAATATATAATATAAGCTTAGACATAAGTATATCGAAGGTAGCATCCCTTTCTGTGTAAAAAAAAAATATATACTCAATCGGAATACGTAATTTTTTTAGCAATGCAAATCCGATTTCTTTTTTATTACCTGCATATTCAAACTGCTCACTCTGTAAGTGAATTGCGTCGACATCGCTTGCATTCCGTATAAGACCGACTTATGTTCACACTTGAGTTCCTATTCTATATGTTCTAACAAGATAGTTAATTCAGTCACATCGTAAAATGGCTAGACTGGTTATAAAATGCAACATGTATGACTTTATAATTATAACTGAACTAACAAAACCTTGGACTGCTACGATTTACATATTAATAGTCTTACATTAGCATTCAACTAATATATTGCTAATAGCTGCTTGGACTGTATACTGATAATTTGACAACAAACAATGAATTAATTTATTTTATAGAATTTGCGATGTTTAAATCTTATATATTGGTATAATATAGAATATATTTATTTCAATTTCATTGGCGTTATTTATATTTCGTTATTTAGCTTTTTAACGTTGGGGAGGCAGAGTACCTATTACTAAAAACAGTTATGAAAAGGGGTGCTTTTTTTTAGGACTCAAAAAGGACGTTCAATATAAGGATATCTCCTTTTTAAGCTCCTCGCTCTCCTATTAAAGGCTAAAACGTCGTTAGAATGGTTATCGGCTTTATTTATTTATTTTTATATACTCGTATATTGATTGATGATAAATAAAAATGTCTTAATATTTGTCGAGAAATCTGGATTATATTTCGAATAATGATTATGTAACCGACTGGACGTCCATTAAAGTGACCGATTCAGCCAATAGACTAAGACATATACATACTCGTACATTAGGTATTCTAATTCCGAGAAGACATCACGTGATTGCGACCTCTAAAATTTTTACAGCTCGTTCGCGGACGTTCCTGAGGCGCAGTTTATTTTAACGTCAGGGACATAAAAAGAATCCTTGATAGAATAAAAATATTTTAATTGTAATAAAAGTACTTAAAACAATAAAATACTGAAATGATTTTTTTTTTATTTCCAATTGTTTTATTTATTTATAGAAAATATTATGTATGTGGTTTTTATAATCATGGAGCTCGATTCGATCGAGTGGTTAACAACGAGACCGGATAGGTTGTGTAGTTATATAATAAACTTACATACTAATATCTACATTCTAATACTTATACAAGATACATAATATATGTAAAATAATGAAAATTTTATTATAAACTAATAAATATTAAATATAAATAATAATAATAATTATCATCATATCAGCGTGTGGATGTCCACTGCTGAACGTAGGCTTCCCCCATCGATCTCCAGAGCGACCGATTCAAAGCAGCCTTCATCCAACGGCTTCCGGCTACTTTCCTTGAGTCGTCTGTCCATTTCGCGGATGGCCGTTCGACGCTGTGTTTGCCGGTACGTGAACTCCACTCGAGAACCTTTCTGCTCTATCGGCCGTCAGTTCTACGAGCTATATAAGAGAATATAAATAACAAATATAAATAAAACAGAATTAATTAAAAGATAAAGCATTTAATACGATAAAAAAACGTTATTAAATCGTCTCCAGTTTAAGATAATGATATTTAACATAGTTCTAAAATATTGATATAGACTTAGCTTTTCTTATGTGTAATGGTGTTCATCATCACCATATCAGCCATTTTATGTCCACTGGTCACCTCTAAGGGGGTTTGCTTATACACGCCATGCTTGGCAGGCGGGTTAGCGAGCGCGGTGTGTTGTGTTAAGATATGGTGACGCTGCTACCTATCGCCATGCTTATTGGTGTATAGTTGTTCGCACCCAATTTGCGCCACTTTGGCCTTAGTCGCCTTTTACGATACCTCGTCAAGAAAGAGATCGGGACTATTCTTCTCTACCGGTCATCACACGGAAAATCTAAATTATAGTCCATTTTAAAATTGGAACATTATTATGCAACTAAATACCAAAAATATATCCGCGATATATGAGATAAATGTTATCTATGTAATTTAAGCATAAAAATTTATCATAAAATTTTTAACTTATTGTGAGTTAGTGTTTGGTATGTATGATGTAGGATATCAACAGCAAGTAACAACGTTAAAGTGACGATATTTGAGCCCGAGTGAGTTCAAGCATCCGTGTTATAATTAATTGAATATTATAGAGCGAGGAAGCATAATTATTATGTAATAGACGACGCAAGTTAATCTTATTACTAAGACTTTGAAATAAACTAACAAATTCTTTGACTAAATTATATTTTATTGCCAAGTTTTTTTCTCTGTTTTATCCACAAAAGTTTCGATTTATATAACAGTCTTTGCATTTATCTATTTATAAGCCAAGTTTCAAGTTTTATCGCAAATTGTTTAGTAGTTTTCTGCGCTTGTATAATTTTATAATACTGTTATGTCCTTGTTGGTCTCCCTACCGTGCCTCGGACAATACGTTAAACCGTCGGTTCTGATTGTTATCATAGACACCTGATAACGATCGTTACTCATGGTAGGGAAATTATCCGCCAACCCGTAATGAAGTAGCGTGGTGGATTAAGTTTCAACTCTACTTCTATATGGAGAAGAGGCCTTCGCTCAGTTGTGGGTGGTATACAGGCTGATACAGTTGTACAGTATATAAATATATTTATACAAGTTCATTCATTCACTTGGCTTTCAATGGTGGCAAAAAAGCATAGTTGATTTCACCAATGTTACTCAGGATGGACAATACACAAGCGAGCGATGCAGTCAACAACCTTCGTTAAATTATACAAAATTAGAAAAAAGTGATAATTTAGTTAAAAATCCCTTCAGCTAGAAGAACACAAATATTGAAGTAAGAAATATATTACATACAACTACGTTATTTTAGACGATCACAAAATTTACAATTAAATTTTATTAAATTTAATGTATTTACATAAAAAGTGATAGAGAGAACTAAAAACAAGCATCAACAAATATTAAATATTTACAGGACGGTGATATTGTGAGGAAGAACATCGTACACGAAAAAGTAGTTTCGGACAATTGAATAGGATATGGGATGCTGAATCTTCATCGAGGTTTCATACTCATAAAGACTGACTGACTGCTCGAAATTTCAATGGTTCCCTCCTTGTAATAATTTTATATCCATTTTTATTATTTTTACATAAAATAAAATAATAAGTATCATTAATAAAAGCTACATTAGAGAGACATTCATGTAAGAAATAAATTCGTTTTACTCTGAAACATAGACTATTTACAGACTAAGTACCAACTTCTAAAGGATAATATTGTTGTTTTAACTCGAAAACTTTGAACTTCTTTATAAGAACGCATTGTTTAAATTATGAAGCAACTCTTAAGCGTATATAAATACTAATTTTTTAATATTCGTTTCTTATTTGGCAATGAAAGAAACTTTTTTAAGTTTCTTTCAGTATCTCGTCATGAATTTTTTAACGTCATTTCTTTAGTGTATAGTAGAGCAGAAAGGGCGGATAAGGATTCGATTAATTTTTAAATTATCATGGGAAAAAAATCAATTATTATAGAAGTATATATTCGATTGTTATAGAATTATGTGTATTGTGTATATAGCAATGTAATATCTAGATCTCCCAAAATAAATACACGTAATCAGTCCCTTTTTATATGCCTAAACTTAAAACTAAATATGCCCAAAACTACTTATTCTTAGAGCTTGTAATAATTACAACAAATATTTTCTCAATATTTAATAAGAAATGCAATAATTTTGTAAATTGTAATTGATTAGGTATATAAATCGTTGTTTATTTCATTTTTTTTATATTTGTTTATAATTGTATTGAATATGTAGTTAGTATGATGAGTTGAAGTAATGTTGTATTTAAAATTAATTTTATTTTTTAATTAATTATTTATAATTGAATGAAAATCGTCAGCAAAATTATTAATTTATTAATTTTATCATAACTTGACATATTTTAATTTCTGTGTGTATTTTTTCGATATTTTTTTATGAATGTGTGCTCTTTTGCTCTTTTATGAATTGTTTTAATTCATTATATTACTATTTTGTTTGTTAACTAAAAAAAAGAACAAAAGTGAAAACAAAAAATAATAAAAAAATATATTTTTCTCATTTATATTTTCTTTATAGATTTCCTCAATGTGGCGTTTCTATGCGAAGACTGAGGAATCAGCAAATCAACTATGACAACGGGTATAGTATTAGTGCCACTGCAACGCTGTTATACTGATTATGTGTAGGTACTCGTAAGTTTGTAAGTGAATAGTGAGCGTAATTATTTGCATCTCAGCTGGAACTTTCAACTTGTCCCCAATGCACTAATGGAAGGTTGTTTGGAGGCCGCAAAGCCTTCAAAATTCAAACATAGACACACTCACTATTATCCGTATAGATCCGTCCACCCATTAGTGCGTTTAATGCATATTCTGTCAGATGTTTCTTCAATTTTAAATGTTAATATAGATTAGAGTTTTTTTTTTTTTTAATTATTTCTTATAATAACGACGACCGTTCTGGTGTAGTGGTGCGAATAGTCACCTCAACGCCGGCGGTGCTCTATAAATCTATTGTTTATGAATTACTCCATTTAGATCTCTCATTCTTATTATCTGCGCTCAAACGGCGTCTTTCGGGTCTGTGGACATAGACGGAAAAGCGCCCTCTCTGGTTCCGGCTCGCGTCTCGACATCCACGCTTATCGAGTGTCTTCTTATATTTTACATAATTTTGAATAGAGTATAGGCGGTCGTGGTTTCGATATTAGATCGAGCATGTGTATCTGTAATAATACTTGTTTCCGGTCTGGGTGTATGGGGTATCCCCACCGTGCCTCGGATAGAACGTAAAGCTGTGCTGTAAGTGTTAACACAGACATCTGATAATGATAATTACTCATGTTAGGAAAATTATCCCCCAACCCGCAGTGGAACAGCGTGGTAGATTAATCTTCAACCCTTCTCCTGTATGGAGAAGAGGTCTTTGCCAAGAACGTCTACAGGTTGATACAGTATAGTTAAGTACCTATAGTAAAATTGTAACTGATCAAATTCTGTAGATTGAAAATATTTTGAAACTTTTTTGGACGGATCTGTATAATGATGTCACGGACACTGCTACGAATAGTTCACTATATAACACTAATATTTCATTGGTCCACTCTTTATTTAAATACGACGACCGTTCTGGTGTACAGCTAGTGGAGAATACAAGTATTTTCAGAATTTTAGTGTTTTTCTTTGTACGTGAATGGCCAAATCGCCAAATTTATGGAACCGATTTAGACGTAACTTAGAATATACGTAGCTTGTAAACCAGGTCACAATTCAGGTTTCAAAATATTACGAAAAATTAAGGTTCTATAGTCAGAAAGTTTCACAATAATTTACAAACAAAAAATCATCAACCTAAAATATACTGGCTTACCTGACGTTAAGTGCGTTCTATACCAATATAATGAAAAACCGTGAAAATCTAGTTCGCTAGTATTTAATAAAGAGTTTCGGATTATTGTAAATAAGGTGCCGGAGCAAGTTGTAAACTCCTCCAGTAGTTGAGCTCGAGAGCGCGCTGAAGTTGGCGTCGCTTGATGTCGTTAGCTTATTTATCGTACATGTCTGAACTAAAGCTTTGTGTACTTAGAATTCCTTTATTGTGAGAGAAATATACCATTTAAAGGTGATATTTTGTAAATATAATATATTTATCGCCTCTTTAAAAGAATAACGTGATAATTTATAAACCACAACTTTACAGGAGAGCAATTTCAAACATTTAAGAGTTGATAAATTCTAAAATATTGATAATTTTACTTATTATTAATTGTTTTCCTACAGTAAAATTATCAGTATTTTAGAATTTATCAACTCTTAAATGTTTGAAATTGCTCTCCTGTAAAGTTGTGGTTTATAAAATATCACATTATTCTTCTAAAGAGGCGATATATCATGTTATAGATGTATTTAATCCTATTGTTCCAATTTCTGTTTACCCTACTTTCATATTATATACTGAAGAAAACTAAGTGGAGAAGAACTTTATGTAAGCTAAATACGAATGAAATCAAGCGTTTCCATACTTCGTGTATATCCTCTTGGGTCTCCCACTGTGCCACGGAGAGCACGTAACGCCGTTGGTCACGGTTATCACGGACTTCTGATAGTGATCGTTACTCATCATAAGGAAATGATCCGCCAATCCGCAGAGAAACAGCGTGGTGGATTGAGCTCTAATACTTCTCCTAGTCTGAGAAGAGGTCTTTGCCCAGCAATGGGACAGTTGCAGCATGATTCAGCGTAGTTAAGTTCAGAAGCATTTTTATAAAGTTAACAAAAATTTGAAATTTTAAATGGTGGTTAAATATTTTTAGTACATTTCACAACCGGATATGCAAATCATATAACACGAAGTTCGAGACCTATCATTTCCACACTACTTCAACGGAAATGTCGATTAATCTAAGACTGGATGAATATGTATGTATGTATGTCTTCTCGGGAACGTTAATTTATGTAAGTATGTCTGACACTTGCAAATAAACCAGCGTGGCTGTTCTTGGCAGCATCTCCTTGTATATATCGAACTATTGGCATGCTTTATCAACTTATTTGTGTTCACTGATATCTAAAAAAAATATTATACATTACGGGTTACATGCACATCTATCTTTTTCTCGCTCGCTCATAACGGGCAATGTACATCTATTTTGTAATTGTTTTGCTGGAGATGTGGATATCGTAGTGAAGATCGGTCAGTGGCGTTAGTGAATATGCGAGAGGACGTTTTGATTGAACTAACGGCTCCCCAGAGCTCAGTCGGTGCTTGAGAATCGTACGAACATATATTACAAGTGACAGGTATTAAAGGGATATACACATATGAGTGACTCTGAACAAAAACAGCTTACGTTGTTTTTGATAAACTTGTAAATGCTCTGCGTATCTATATAAAATAGTTTTGTTGTAGACATTTTTATATAATTAGATTTTTGTGACTAGATTGTCAACGGATTGGCACAGTGATCACATCAATTGGGTTTTGTTCGATCCGCATACTGACTGAATCAGCCTGTAAACGTCCCACTACTGGGCAAAAGCCCCCTCTATATATTAGAGTATAGTTGGAGATCAATTCAAAACCCCACTCCACTGCGGGTTGGAGGATATTTTTCCATATCATGAGATACGATCGCCACCAGATGTCTGTAACAATAACCTGACTGGAGGGACGGCTTTACGTGTTCTCACGGTAGGGAGACCTACAAGAAACCAGACTATAAACAAATATAAAATTAATAATAATTCATTTTATAATAATTTTTTTTTTAAATTATAATATTTTATATATATAAAATTAATAATAAATTTACTTATTTAATTTCGTTAAATAAATATCATCCTTCTAGATAAAAATATCTATCCCAACCCGCAGTGGAGCGGCGTGGTGGATTAAGCTCCAACCCTTCTTCTATATGGAGAAGAGGCCTTCGCTCAGCAGTGGGTCGTTTACATGCTGACACAGTACAATACAGATCAGATATAAATAAAAATAAAAACATAATTTGGTTTAAGTTTTAAATAATGTTTGTATGGATTTAAACATTTTCGTTTTTGATATGTTTTTCCGGACCCTCGACCCAGGATTTAATTCACCTGGGGGCTGTGGAGTTAAAGTTGTTTCTTTGCTTATAATATAAATTATATGGTTGAATTAATTTTCATTGATTATACGCTGGCGGTACGTATATATATAAAATACTAAGACAAACTCCAGGAAGAAATAACTGAACAATTGAATATTCGGTCTTTGTAAACAATATTGTGAGACTGTTGAGTTTTGTCAGTAGTCGCAAGGAGTTGTGTTTGTTCGTCTCGAACTTTGACGGTGCATTCACCGCCTGCAATCGAGGAGTGTGAAAGGGCAAAACATTTGATTGTCGAATAAAATACACTCGAAATGGAAAATCGAAGTTTAAAATAGATATATTTATACAAAAATATATCGATACAGTTAGATATTTGATTTTAGGTATTTAAATTTTAGTCCTTGCTAGATTAAGTAACGAGATCAAATAATAAATAATATTATTGATATGAGTCGATATGATCCAACGAGTGCTTGAATGGAAACGGTTTCAAATCCGTACTATTTTAGCATCTCAATAAATAAAAAAAAAAAATAAAAAAAATGTAAACTATGAATTCAAAAGAACTGTTCAAAGTTGGTTTTTATAAAATATATTTTGATAGCTGTTGCTCGTGACTTTGTTCGTGTGTATAACGAACTATCCCACGAGGACTGCTCATTAGACCTAAATTTTAACGTTTGACACGTTTACGTATTTTACGTAATGTTTTATGCTTATTATATAGAATAATAAATATTCTTTATTGTATATCAAAGAAAAATACAAAATATATTAAATTAGACTCTTAGCTTTGTACAATGGGCGGCCTTATCGCTAAAATCGCGATCTCTACCTAGCAACCGTGTTGCGGAGGATATTATACCCAGTGAATACAGACAGACATAGGTGTACTTATAACAAATAGAATAATATTATTGTATTTTTTTTTTTTTATTGGAAATTTGAGTGCGTTTGACCTCAATCTTGTCTAATGGTAAACAATGATGAGGTCTAAGGTGAAGCACGCAAACTCAAATAATGCCTGTTCACTCTTGCCTTAAAAATCCCTAGGTTGTACGCATCGGGAAACAGTGACGCAGGAAGAGAATTCCATTCCTTTGCAGTTCTAATAATGAAAGATGATGCGAACCGCGAGGTACGAACCGGAGGAATGTCGACCACGTATGGATGGAACCCCTGCCCTCGTCGAGTTGTCCGATGGTGGAATGGTGCTGGGGGAATTAATTGATGCAATTCCTGTGCACACTCACCGAAATGTAACCTGTAAAAGACACACAGACTAGCAACCAGTCGGCGATGTTCGAGGCTCTGGAGCTGTCTTGAAGTAAGCATCTCATCACCAATGAGTTTTCTGGCACGCCTGTCGATAGCTTCCAGGGCTTCGAGCTGATACCGGGCGGAACCGTCCCACAGATGGCAACAGTACTCCATGCAGGAGCGGACTTGAGCTGTATAAAGTCTTAGCAGCTGGTCCGGTGTGAAATAGTGACGGACCTTGGAGAGGATGCCCAGTTTTTTTGAAGCAGTCTTAGCCCTGGATTCGATATAGCTTCCAAAATTGAGTTTGGACGATAAGTCTATACCGAGTAGTTCAAGGTGGTTCGTGACTGGAACAGGCACATTTCGGAAAGTGGGAGCCAAGTTGAACGGGCTCTTTTTAGCGGAGAAGAGACACGCCTGGGTTTTTGAAGCATTGAATCTTACTAGATTGGCATCACCCCAGTCGGAGACAGCCTGAAGAGTAAGATTGGCACGGTAGACCATTGCTTCTCTAAGATCGTCCACTTCAGTTTGTCTTGTTCTTGCACTGGAGAAGTATCTCTCCGCGACGGTGCTAAATAAATAATAAATATTATATATTTCTTATAATACATATGAGTGACTAACAAATATCTATATTGATACACAGAAACACTTAACTAAGGTAAACATACATATATCCATTCAACTATTGCATTTTATAATAATAGAAACCCTGACTTGACTACATTTCACATATTAGTACCAATTGTCATTCAAATAAATGTGTTAATCCAATAGTATTTTCGTTGTTCGCGAGTTAATCCACTCTGAAGAGAATTGTGGTAACGATCTCCAGTAGCCGCGCTCATTCGAAGCAGCTCGCTGCCAATATAGGGGATTACGTTTAATCCATGTGTTACCTAGACTATCTAGATACAGACTTGTGAAGAATTTTGATTGTTGATATCGATTTATAAGCCTGGATGTTGTTTGAGTGAGAATCGTATAATTACACAATGAAACATGATTTCAATAATAAAAGAAAAAGAACAGGCATATGATTAAAGTCATTAATTTATTGCATTTGTTGCAATCAAATACACAACATTATACTCATTTCATAAGTTTATAAAGGAACTATACTGTAATGTATCAGCCTGTAATCAACCCACTGCCGAGCGAAGGAGACTTCTTCATATAGAAGAAGGGTTGGAGCTTAATCCAACACGCTGATCCACTGTGGGTTGGCGGATAATTTCCTTACCATGGGTACAATTGTTATCAGGTATATAAAGAGTAGTTTGGTGTTATATATTATTTAGATCTTACATCCCATTGTGATTCTCAAATACAAATCTTCAACTTTATACTAATCTTTGGTAGCTTTATTTAGAACTTACACGATTTGTTAAATGACGAATCAAACGTTCCAGAAAAAAATATTTTTGAACAAAGTATAGATTCAATATAATTCTTTATGTAATTCAAATTTTATTTACACATATATTGTAAAGATAATTAAAAAAAGGAGTATGATTGGAAATGCGATTATGTAATATGTATATCAAATTACCAAATCATAATCATCACCAGTTCATAATTGTGTTTATGTATACTTTAGTATTTTAGGCGATAGTGAGTCGTAGAAATTTATTTTCAAATGTGATTTAATACTTTTATCATGAAATTTCAAATAATTTATGTGATATTAATAGTCTTAAACTATTGCAAAAAATCACTAGTCAATGCTGAATGATAATTTATAAGCGTCTATTTAGTTCTTGGAGAAAAAGCTTTACCACATTCTATTAGGAAGGACTATTCTGAAATTTTCACCACAATTTTCACGATAAACCTTTTTATATATTTATATTATAGAACGAACGTCCCTTGGGTTTTACCTACGTCGACTGTTGACACTTGTTGAATTGACTGACATTTCTGTGTACTGATTCATTCCTATGAGAACCAATGTGAATGTATTTCCAAAGTTATTTCGTCTCCCAGCCGTAGGTAAATAGGTCTTAACCATGCACTGTGATTTGACAGTATATTACGTACAGTAAAAATTAATTTTTTTCATATGAAATCGTAGAAGAAATACAAATAAACATGGAAGAAATCACATGTTACGAAATATTTTAAAATTTGTCGAATGAGTGATGACAAGCTGAGTGCACACATTGCTAACAAACTAAACTTTATGTAAGGATCGTTATGTTGGCATTTTCATGTTTTATTTAACATAATCTTAAATACAGGAAGTGGGTTTGTAAGTGTAGTAACAGTTTATTTAAAACTAGCGGCCCGCCCCGGCTTCGCACGGGTATTTAACTAAAATTTTAAAAATTATAAATTTATATTTTTTATCACCTACATGCGCCATCTATCGTATAATAGTAGAATATCGTTTTTATATTTAGTGACATTTAACATAATAGTACCTATATTAATTGAAAATGATGTTTATCTAAAATATTAAAACGATTTCTATTCCTATCCGACATATTTAGTAAACTTTTAAGTTTAGCAAAATAATAACTCAAAAATAAGTTTTGTGAGTTTTTAAGATTCCTTAGACCAGATGGCGTTGGCGGCGTACCTATTCGGCGGGTACCTATTTCTATTTTCTTAAATATTTATTTTTAAATTTAATTACAATGAAACAAAAACTAAATTATACTGTGAGTTACATAACTCACACTAATTTTTATGTATTAAAGTTATTTACGTTGGTTTTGTACTTTTTACGTGATACGTGAACAAAGAAAAACACGATAACAGATGGCGCTGATACGAAAAAAAACGCGCTATTGAAATTTATTCTTGATGATATATAGTGTATTAATAAAATGGAGGTTTTAACAGATTTATTATTTGTATAGATTTTATATTACACAAGGAATGGTACAGAACTGAACCAGAACGTTATTATTGTTTTTTAAACTTTAAATAGTTCCGTACGAATTTTAAATGAAAACCAACAATAGTAACACAGAGGTAACAGTGGACCATGTACGAATTCTTAGACATTCAATAGATTCATTAATTGAATACAGGCTTGACATAAATGTTGAATTTTGGGATTGTCAAATATATAACTTGAAAGAGAAGAACGTTGAGTCGCCGGTGTCCTGTAGAAGACGTTAGAAGATTATTTCGGTTCGGTTCAGTTCAGACGTAATTTGGTAATGGACAGGCTTTTAATTATATTTCTCTGAGTAGTTCTCTTTGATATTTTCGTTTTAAAATAGGTTTCAATTTAATTATTAAATTTCAATCAGCCGAGCTTAAACAGTTATTAGAGTAGTTTGAGACAGCTTTGACTAAATTTCAGCAACTTTCAAAATAAAAACTAAATGGTCTATTAAACTCCAAACTGTTTTCGACAACTTAAATCAGCCTTTATATTTTACAAGATACTTTTATATGAACGAATACTTGTCATTAAAAGTTTAATTTATAACGCTGTGTAATAGCTTTAGGGTTCCGTAATATAAGGATGAAAAAAAAAAAGATTTATTGAAATAAGTTTGAAAGGTACAGGCCCAGTCAGCTTTCGAGTCTTGTATAGCAATGTATATGTATATGTATATATATAAAGGTTACCACCGGATTCGTAGACTTGTATTACCTAAATTTTACTATTCTTACTTTCGTTTTTCAAAGTAATATGTCCTTGGAATCGCAGAATCTTACAGAACAGAACATAAAAAAAAAACATTATATTATGTCACATATACATATAAAAAGTATACAAAAAAAAATTTAAGGTACTACGGCAGCCTTACAGAGAGCCGTTATAGGTATACACTTTAAAAAATCACAGAATGTGTAACTATAATCGATATAATGAAAAAGAATATGAACAAAATAAACAAATTTTCTCTACATTTTTAACTCGATCTCAATAAATATACAAGTATATCATTAAAAACTAAAGTCGTACAGAACCTGTGCAGTTCGACTCACTTTTATCCGTTTTCTACTATAACGTTTTCTCTAAGACTGCGCTCTCTTACTTTACAGTCACACTCATAATTGCCTTCCTACCGGTGGGATTATTTTCTTTGCAAAATTAATGTTGAAAAATCTCATATTGTATTATTATTAAATAAGATTATGTTTAGCGAAAAAGTGCGAGAGATTATTAAAGAACGTTCCAACAACAATTTATTTTTAATGGACTTTAGAGGAATGAAACATCATTTGTGAGGAAAATTTAATTTTTAGATCTATTTATAACAAAACTGAGGGACATTAATTCTGTTCATATATATATTTTTAAACAATAATTGTTACTAATTTTACTGCTACTCTAGCTAGAATAATATCTTTTTTATTGTGGTTCTTTTTTCTTTTTAACTGTTTACATTAAATCAATTTTGATGATCCAATTATTATAGATTATGTACCTGCTCAAATTGAGTTATGACTAGAACACGCCATGATTCATATAAGCAGGAAACGTAAACGTTATTTTGGTAGTTATGTTTTCCCGACCGTAACAAGGAGGTAATAAGTATAATTATCTATTTAACAATATTATACTTAGTTAAAACTCATAGATAAAAAGTAAATATTTACAGTGGTATGTGGTATAATCATGTCTGCAAATAATGGTGGCATGAATACTGGCAGCTTTTCGCCGTTAAATCGCAATTAAGATACTCTTGGGAATAATGAACTAGCCTCTTATTTTAATTATTTTGTACTGCTACTACGAGGTCCAATTATTTCGACTGCAAATGATACAAAGATATAATTTGAGACATGTGACGAATATTTGTGCCATTTAATCATTTCAACTTTTACCGCAAAACTCCCGGTCTTGAGACTGTCTCGTTAACATGTGTTGTAGCCAATATGTCGACGCAAGTTGCGTGCTACAAAAGCAACCGTCCCATTTTACAGGGTACAAGCGTCAAGCCTCTTCGGCTCTTGCCTTAATCGTGAATTTCTAGTGAGCTCAATAATACCAAGAATGTCGTTGTTAGCAAGAGCTTTCGTAATTGTTTCATTCAGAGAACCATGGTGAAAAAAACCTACCTGAACTGTTGTTAAAAAAAAACCGTGTAGTAAGAAAGAATCATCTTTTTTTGATACTGACATCTGGAATGAACTTCTACGTCACAGCCTTCTTTTCTTCCGAAACACAATGAAAAGAATCATCATCAATGAAAACCCATCATCATATCAACCATTGGATGTCCTCCCTCCCTTAAACTGGAGCTTGTTTAAAAGGCCCAGATAAGTATGTCATCACTAGTAACACATATTAACCCACCTAACTTAACTTAATAATCTTCAACTTAAGCCTGTAAGAGATTAATTGAAATGGTTGAATTTAGTAGTAAGTATAAGTGCTATTAATGGCAATGAGTAGCAATAGAGTGACAAAGAACGGAAATGGGGGAAGTTAGCTTCCAACTCTTTAAATTTTTTTTTGTCGCAGGGGAATCCATTTACGGGTCAGCAGTCCTAGACCTAAATCGGACTCGGCACTTTGGGACTGCAATACCGTACTAAACCCCTGAGGGAGCCTTCAGCCGCTTTAATTTTAGGGTCTCGGATCTGTAGGCAACAGGATCCCTCCAGCGACAGGCTGGCCTCGGCGAAAAGGCCAGACTTCTTCTCAATGGGGACTGTCCGGCTCACCTCTGACCAGTCCCGACGACGTCGTGTCTAGCAGAACCGGGTTTTCATCCCGCCCCGACACGGGCACAGGGGCGTTACTGGAGGCGCATTAAGTAGCGCCTCCTACGCACCCCCATTCATCGCCCGCGTATGGACGCCACGTCGGCGACCTCCTCTCTCAGCCGCTCGTCGGCCTCCTTCTGGGACATTACTGTCTCGCAGAAGGAGACTATCGCCTTCCAGGACTCGTCGTCAGCGAGCATCGCGGAGATGATCCTTGGGAGCGACAAGTCCCCTCCGAGGACCGACGACAGACCTTGATGCAGCGCCGCCCATCTCGGGCACACCTCAAGGGTGTGCTGGGCAGAGTCCACCGCCGTGCCACAATCGTGACATTCAGTCGTCGGCTCCCTCTGGGCCGTCCGGCACAGGTAGTCACCAAAGCAACCGTGCCCGGTGAGAACCTGCGAACAGATGGAATGTGAGGGGCTTGCATTTTCGACGCATCCACCGCTCAAGGACCGGGCGAATGGCAGCCGTTACGCGTGTGCCGTACGGCTGCCCCGCCAGGTCTTCCCCCCACCTTCGCATTAGCACTTCCTGCCCTATCCGACGCACCTGTAGGATCCCGTCCAACGTAGGGTTCTCACCAAGAGCCCTCCTACCCGAGACGTCTTGGCAAGAACTTCCGCCACGAGCTCTCACGGGGGCTCGCCGGCTAGAGCAGTAACTGCAGCCCACGATACCTTACGGTACCCCCGAATCACCCTCACCGCGATTGTTCGCTGCGCAGCGCGTAGCGCAACCTTATTTTTCGCGGTGAGGCGATCCGCCCAAGCCAGGGCACCGTACGTCGCCATACTCCGGCAGACTCCGGAGTACAGGTGCCTGCAGGCGGCGCTGTATCCTGCGAGGTTCGGGAGGAGTCTGCCCAGTGCACTCGCCACCTTTACGACCTTGGGTCCCACCATAGCGAAGTGTGGGCCGAAGATCCACCCTTGGTCGAAGATGAGCCCCAGATCATTGATTTGGGGGCTCATCCTGATTCCAACTCTTTCACTGATCGAAGGATATTTATTAGGCTTAACTTGTTTTAACATATTCGAACTTTTCGGCGTGAGTGTGGTACATAAACCCAGTCGAGTTGATGTAACCAAAAAGCATAATAAATTTAACCACCATTCCGCATCACAAGCGTTATTTATTCATTGTACAATAAAATATCAAAACTAGTTAGATACTCGAACCAGTATCGCGTTTTAATCGACACAGTTTTACTGACAATAAAGCCGATCCAAAGGATTTATGCAATAACCGTGTCTATAACAAAATTCGAATTTACAAACTCATACACAACGAATCTATTGACAAAATTTAAATAGGGAATGGTATTAATTTGTCGACTATATTTAGTTACGCGACTCGATTTCAACAAGATTAAAACAAAATTTCCTAGTACATTACGTACACTCCAGTGAGTTCTTGTAATTCCTTTAGAGTAGAAGTTTAATTTAACAATGAGTCTTGAAACTATACTTGATGCTCTGTGATATAATTAAGATATATGAATATTTTGTATTTTGGTGTATGAATTACAGTTGCCCGTGACTTTGTTCACGTGAGATTTATCAAAAAATATACATTTTTCCGAAAAAATAGTAGTCTTGAAGAAGGATCTTTGTGTTATACCACTACAACCTATCTTTTTGCTAATTTCACCCATATCCGCTTAGACTTTAAATAAATAGATATGTTTTGACATATACTCACGGTCGTCCGTCCCGAACGTAGTCAACTGAATGCCTGTTTTTAAGATTTGAACAAGCTTGATTTTAAGACTAGAGGCGGGAATCGAGCCCACAACCCTGCAGCAAAAAGCAGGATCACAACCAAATACACCTACACTAGTCATAACTATATAAATAAAGCTTATATTAAAGTTTAGCGAGCGAACATACAGTAAGGCTGCTATAAATTATATTATAGAACTAGCTGACCCGGCAAACGTTGTTTTGCCATATAAATAATTTTTAAGTAATAAAAAAATAGGGGTTGGTGATAAAAAAGTAAAAATTTATCGTTGTATGTATTGTTTAATGCCACATTATAAAAAAATAAAAACAAAAAATTTCGTCAACATTTCGTCAAAATTTCGTCAACATTTCGTCGAACAACCCTTATTACTTAGGGGTATGAAAAATAGATGTTGGCCGATTCTCAGATCTACTCAATATGCTCACAAAATTTCATCAGAATCGGTCGAGCCATTTCGGAGGAGTTCAAGTTCGAACCCCGTGACACGAGAATTTTATATATAAGATTAAACCTGTTGAAACCTTTTTAAGAACATTTAATATATACTTAGTAAATTTAAAATGCGGGCAGGGTATTCCCGGGCGAGAGGTGTGGGGTGAGGGGGTGTTTATCGCGTGTTCGTGTAATGAATTTTATCATTCAACTCGATTTGGACTGTCCCCATGGAGGAGAAGTCTGGCCTTTCGCCGAGGCCAGCCTGTCGCTGGAGGGATCCTGTTGCCTGCAGATCCGAGACCCTCCAATTAAAGCAGCTGGAGGCTCCCGCAGGGGTTTTGTACGGTATAATCCGTAAATGGATTCCCCTGCGACAAAAAAAGGACCCCCTTTTCGTAGTTATTCCTAGTAGTAACCAACAATGAGTTAACTTCATTGAAACTATTACAAATAACTAAAGTAATACGACGTAAGTACTAGAAATAAAATAATAATAATAAAACATGTTTGACAATAAAACAAATGAGAAAAATAATTAACTAAAAGAACGTAGTGTCAATCTGTGCCATAAATTGATATTTATGTATTTTTATATGACCTTGAATAAGAAAACTTTTTTTTTTTTATATATGTTAGTTGGATAGGCAAACTGGCAGACGTTCCACCTGATGGTAAGTGGTCGACGTCGCCCATGAACATAAACTAGTTTACCTGGAACTAGCCCAGCCAACTCATTTATGTGTTGCCTATCCTGAGACATATGATGTTAAGTCTCGGTGCCAGTAATTACACTGCCTGTCTTGCCCTTCTTTCCGAAACACAGCAAAGCTGTTTCACGGAAGAAATAAGCAAAACTAATTATTTCATATTTTAACAGTAAGATATATGAACTTTTAAGTTAATTTTTAATAGGATTTAATGTAAGTATTGGAATATAAATCCTTATTACACTTTACTGATAATTATCACTAACTCTATGGACCTAAAAATATTGTGTTAATATTTCATCATTTATTCGTTAATTCGTTTGTTTATTCAATAATTCGCTATAGGTCCAATTTTTTAATTCTTTAACTTTCCGCTAATCTGACGTAGAAAAGTGTTATCATAAATACTTGATAACGATCTTTACTCATGGTAGTGAAATCATAAACTCGCAGTTGAGTGACATGGCAGGTGAAACTCCAACCATGAGAGAATAGAGCAAACAAGTGGTAGAGAAAAAAAAATTGCTGTGAAACCAATAACGAGCACGATACTTCGATAACTGGAAACTTTGTAACAAGTATTGCATATGAATTTTATTTTTTGTTCAACCTTTGAACTCAATACCGAAGAGCTTAAAAGATATAACTCATTTTTTCTCATTATAAGGTTACAAGATATTACTTGTATAAAATACATATGTTATATATTAGCTATTCTGGACTGTTGTGTATCAAATTGTATTTAATATGATACATGGATATATAATTATTAAAGCTACCCCTCCTAGCAGAGTATAATTGGTATGAGATTTTTCTTAAATATTGTCATATGGAAATTAAGTGATATTAGATCTTATTTTCAAACCGCAAAACATCTTTTATTTCTACGTGCAATGCTGTATGAACTCATATTTTATAAAAAAACAATATTGTCTCATTTCAAAAAAATTACCTTTCACATGATTATTTGTACACAGCACTAACGCTGGATGTTGCGTCTTATTTTATGAAGGAAAAAGTTTGAGATGAATCCTTTGCGTCGCTGATTCACTGTGGAGTGTGTATACTGAAACTAAGATTATACGATATTTGAACTGAATTAGCTGAATCAGTCTGTAAAAGTCCCACATCTGGAAAAAGGCCTCTTCTGCATGTAGGAAAAGGGTTGGAGCTTAATCCACCATGCCGCGCCACTGCGGGTTGACGGATAATTTTTTTACCATGAGTAACGATCGTTACTAGATGTCTGTGGTAATTACCGGGACTGATAGCTTTACGTGCTCTGCGAGCACGTTGGGAAGACCTACAAGGACATACACGCACACCGGAAATAAATATTTGCACAAATACAAAGATCTTCCCGAGCGGGAATAGAACCCGTGACCACCGGCGTTTAGGCGACTCGCGCCATAACACAAAAACAGTCGTCGATACGATATCACTCATCAAGAATTATAATTTTCACATTTTATTCATTGACTACGGGATGGCGCAGTGATCACAGCAACTGTCTTTTGCGTTCACGGTTTGATGCCCGCTCATGACAAATTAAAAGTAGCAAGGATGATATTAACCAGAGTAGTCGATCGTAGAATAATATATTTTACAGTCGACAACTTTGATTAATTTAATATAGGTGGTAGCTTTACTTTTACAAAATAATAATCACTTTAAAGTGTTAATTTGTAAAATGACGATTCGAAGGTGCTCGTGGGTCCTATTTGAATAAAGTTGTTTTCGATTTTGATTTTAATTTTTGATTGACTTATAATTTTATCATAAAAATGCCATTTATTTAAGGATGAACCGATGGATAGCATCATATGCTCAGCTACTGTAAACACTGCTTCTTGGACACATATTTTGGATGAATTGATAGCGCCTTAGCCGCAAAACTTGACAGCTGAAGGCTTACGTCTCGGTGTAACATGTAACATGGATTTCGTTCGTACTTTTACGAAACATTTGTACGAAACAAACGTACGAAACAAACAAATGTACAAACGTACGAAGAATTTGTACTAAGCTATTGTTATATTTAATTTTTGTTCTTTACTTGTTCGTTTGCTTGAATTTTAATTGAAATAAATCGATAATTTTAAATGTTAGTTTTTAAAACAGCTTCGTAAGGGTTTAATTGCTTTTAAATATTTCTATTTGCCTGTTTATATTAGAATTCAATTTGTATACAGCGATGACTTTAAAATTAATCCCAATATTTTTACCTTTGAACAATGAATGGCAAATCTCGTGTAATAAATTTATCGCACCGTTGCTACGATTTCGTAGAGCTAGCTACAATTTTATCGTAGACGTGCTACGATTGCCTCTTGAATTATATGTGAATTTCTTGTTACTTTGCTGAAATGGGTGTATTTACACATGTTAGGAATATTGTTTTGTTAAAACAATCTAAAACTAAATATGATTTCAACTCGATGGATTTGTTCATATGAATCTTGTATAAGTTATTTATACAACTAAACAATTAATTTGATTACAATAAGCGATAATGAATTCAGTCAGCCTCGTATAAATATTAAGACTTAAATCTGCGAACATATATAAGAGTGCTACGAAACAACATACTATATATATAGTTTTTAAAAGGTTTTATTAAATTATTAGTTGGCAATAAGTCACAGCGTTCTCCATTATTGTTTAATACGTTGACATTAAATCAGGGGTTCCAAACTACGGCCCGCGGGCCAAACCGGCCAGCGACAGCTTAAGACTAGTGTCATAAATCTTGCCAGCGATAGCCAATGTCGTATTGCTGAGATAAGTTGCAGAAGAAAACACATAATGATAATTACTCAGTTTTTTTTACTTGCAAGGTAAAACTTAACAACAGAAATGATGACCCAGAAAAATTAACTTAAGTATCTAGGTTTAAGTATATTAATAACTAATAAATAATTAAAATGAATCCCACTAATCACAGTAAAACAAAAAAACACGTTAATAGCAGAAATATTAAAAGTGTTTTGGCCCTTGGTACATACTGAAAAAATCATTATGGCCCTGGATTAAAGCATAATAAAAGTATTCAGTAATAACACAATTACTGCCTACTCACTACCTAATATAAATGTAATAATCACAGAGAACGCGGCTTCAAAGCAATATCATAGACGCTTCGCACTATCTCCGAGCTGAAGTTAAACAAGAAGTATTACGTTTTATTTATAGAGGAAATTGTGTTTTGTCTGAGACTCGCCGTCGGTCTCTGCGGACTATATTTAATAGAGGGGAGTGAAATTATTATCTTGTCAGTATTGGCTTCAGAAGTTTGTTATTTTTGAAGCCACTGAAATAATTTAAATTAGTGTTACAGCAATAACTTATAAATCTTGGTTATATTTGCACATTCATTTCTTCTCTTCAAAAAAAAAAAAAAAGGTTTATGTGTAATATAAACATTTCTGTAAGATGTAGGTATAATTAAAGTAATAAATTTTATAAAAAAGGCCTATAAGCCGATAAGAAGTTCTAATCCAATAACCCGAATTCTTATCAAACACATTAATTTCAATGAGCGGTCCTTTTTAAAACAAAACTCGTTCGAACTCCAACAATTGCCTCCGAAGAGCAATTCACCGACAATTTCGTATAATTGTAGTGCGTTACCGCGATTTAAACGACTCCTCGAGACTCCATTATACATTTGAGATAATCCACGGTTATCGGAAAGAGACAGATGTATTATGCTAACAATCGGACAGAGAGAGACTGATATTATGTACGTAAACAACGTCCACTGAAGTTGAAAATTCGTAACTATTATTAACAACCGACGGTGCTATTAACTGAACCTCAATTATTATTGAAATTCGTCACCACAGCGATTTATTTCGATCGCGCAAGTTACGTAATAGTCCCACGTATGAATTATTGACTACTCGCTGCCGTCACTAACCTTTCTCAGTGGATCCATCTGTCGCTGTACTGCTGATATTCAGAAAAAAAAGTTTTGTTAAAATCAAAATAGCTTCATAGCTTGTAAGTTTTACTTACCTAACATTACCTTACCTTTTCTGGCAACTTTGAAGCACTGAAAGATAAGCAGGTTTTTTGCAGTTTTATCCACCATGCCGCTTCATTTTGAGCTATTGAATAAAATTGTCTAGAATTCCTTCTAAAACATACAAGTCTTCTTACGACGTTCCCTTTACTGAACTTGAGATGATTTTTAAAGACAAAAGCACTTTATAACTTGATTCTGGCCTGAACCTTTTAACATTTTTGTATATTTTTTTCAGTATTTAGTTATTCACTTTCTTCAAAACTCTCATAATTTGGTAACGGTCTTCTGACGGTTTATTATTTTTTCATAAATAAAGAGTTAAAACAATTAAACTTTTATTTAGTAAAATATGATTTTAATAATTTATCGACTTTATCACAAAACTTCGATAGATAATGTTTAAGCGCGTTATAGTGGGAGAGTTTGTCCATCTGTTTGTAAAGTTAGATCTGTGAGTAGTGTACATTCTGTTTAGAGGTATCTGGTTCGCCTCTATAGTTGATACAATGCATTTGTTACCGTGGCTGTAAATGTACAGACAGGAAGGATATTTGCATAGAATTTGGTGTTGTTGATGTTAGCATAGAGATTGTAAATTGGAACTATTAGAAATGAATTTTATTAAATCAGATTTGTTATTTATGTAAACAAAGCTATTGCTAAAATCTGTCTGTGTGTGTAAAACATACTAAACTTCAGAAAAAACATTTAAAAAAAATTATGTTATATTATGTCCTGTGAAATCATATTTCAATAATTTTAAAACAGGGTGAGGTTATAAGCACATTAAAGAAATAATTTATTATGTGATTAACGTCTTCATTTTTTAAGAATATTGGCCACTCGACGCATACATGATATTTACATACTATATATAGTTTATAAAGGTCTGAAATTTTCTGTCAGAATATATTCTTGAAAAAATATCTATAAAACTTAATTATTATCGCCAGGTTTATTAATGATATAAACACAATATCTTAATAATTGATAAAAGATTTACAGCGTCCCTCGAGTGTGGTGTAGATTACGACTTCGAATTGAGTTAATGTCGTTCGGGTATTAATTAGGCGCGCTCGTGTCCGGGCGACATAATTGGTCGCATTTCAGTGGCGTCTAATAATTTATCCCCATATCTCTTCGATAAAACATTATTAGAGAACGGATGATATATATACCTGAGAAATGGGAAGACGCCAAATTGAGTCGTGTGAGGCCGCTGTTTTATTGGGAGAAAAATATAAACCATGTACGCGACTGGAACCGCGTTTTTACTCGTATCACTCGAACCATCATCATCAATGGTCGCCATGCTTTGCAGGCGGGTTGGCGAACGCAATGTGTTGTGGCAAGTTATGGTGATGTTACTGCCTATCACCTTCTTTGTTGGTGCACAGTTATTCGCACAATAAAGTCCATAGTTACCTTTTACGACACATCGGTGAGAAGAAGATCGAGAGTATTCTTCTCTGCTGGTCACTTGAATGAATTTGTGAAACTCGTATTTTAGTAAAAATGAATTTAACTGGATTCGAGTGGTGGAAAAAAAGGACTAAAAGAAAAGCTGTTGTGTTAATCCAAAGCAATCTAAGTTATTAAATTAATCAGTAAAGTCTTACTCGAGTAACTCATTATAATGACTCAAATTATATAATCCCACTCAAGTCGCATTGTTAGTATAAGCTCATAAATCATCGAAAATTCAAACTTTAAATCGAAAATTGTGGACAGTAAATAAGATTGTTTTCGTAAAATTATCGAGATAAAATGATAACATCAGCTTAAGGTAGGCTAACACTGTAACAAACAATTTCGTGATTTATTTATTTTTTAAAATGTCGATTTACGAAACGATACAATTCAACAGGCGAATTGATTTTAATGAGTATTAAGATATATATTTTATATATTAAAAATATATTTTATTTATTTATTTAATACTTTATTACATACATAAATGAATTAACATTGTAAAATATTTACAGCAAATGTGCAATGGTGGCCTTATCACTAAAAGCGATTTCTTACGGGCAACCATAATTACAGGATTTCTGGACACAAAGCAGTTGATGCGTAAAGTACTACTGTCATACATACTAAGTTACATACATAAAATAGTAGTTTAATACAAATATATAAGCATGCACATACATACGCGCACACACACACACACACACACACACACACACACACACACATACATATATTTATATATTATAATATATACCTACATCAATACATAACATACATACATGTAATACTTTATTTAAAAAATTGTGTAAAACTAGATGTGTATCGTTAAAACATCACGTCGGCTTGTCTATTGTACTCATTGAGGCTACGTATAGGATTATAAAGCGGTATTTTCTTTATAAAAAATGCTTTATCTGTGTCAAGATTAACTAGCGACCATTATATAACTCCTTTTAGGTATATTCAATAGACCGGTCCATGCAATTTATTTTTTTCGTAACCATAGACCTTCAATCAATCATAGTAAAGCTGTCATTACGGCCTTAAAATTTCAAACATTATATTGCGCCACAAATAACGCAGATTTTATTTTATGTTTATTATTTTTTCTTTTATTTTCTGTTTTATTATACACTTTTTTAATATCTTATATAATTTTTCTCATCTACGTATCTAACAAAAGGTTTCTTAATGTTTTTTTTAATTATTTTAGTGTGCAATACTACGAAAGCGTATTAAGGTTGAATGTTTTATTTAAAGGAAATAACAAAATGATCCTGTTATATTTCGAACATAAAATCACAACAGAGAAATAAACTCTATTATGAAATATCTGACCACGGGCCTGTGGTTACGGCGTAGCATCTCGCTTATTGTTGCAGTTAGCTACGAGTCTACAATTTCGTAGCATTCGCTACGATTCTCTCGCGCTATCGACTACGAATGCCTCCACTGTGATTAAGCATTATTGCTGGCAGTAATCGATGCTGCATATTTTAACTTACCGACTGTCGTAGACATTATGTGATTATTACTGAAATAATTTTATAATTAAAAAAAATGTTTCTATAATAATAAAATTAAAAAAGATTATTTTCTAAAACATGCTAATGTCACAATCCGTGCAACATAAAAATAACTGTTTGGGCCATTAGCTAATCTATTTATTGCGAAAGATACTGTAACATCCTGTTTATACCCTAGTGTTTATACCCTGGGTAGTCTCTTATGAAAAAAAAAAGAGGTTGAGCCTAATTAGTCACACTGTTTTGTTGTGAGTTGGCAAATAAACACTTTCTCAAAATTTCTTTCAATAGCATATGCTTAGTTTAATAAACATGTTTTCGCGATAAAAACTTAGCTGAAGCACCCCGGATAGTAGCTTTCGAAATCGTCTGATAACATACACACTCGATCATTATGCCTGATCGGCTTGAGGAAGGTTACAGGATATCAAAAAACGACTCATCTATTCGTAAAAGTTTTTTTTTTTAGTTTTTTTCTTCCACTACAATAAAACACAATACGATATTAGAAAAAATAATATTGTAATTCAAGACTTTGTACGTCTTTTTATGACTGGCTAGTATGCGCAGTTGGCATTGACCCTGCTTTCAGCTTGTTGTGGTTGTGGTTTCGATTTCAGTCCCGAGTCTTGGTTTAGTGTATATTTATTTTTATGTTTTAATGACATGTACATTTATTACATACACTCATTTGCAAAAAAAAAACGGGCGGTTTCGATTTTCTTCCTGGCTGAAAAAAATAAAATACCAAAAAGGTTTTAATCATTTGAACATGTTACTGGCCAGTTATAAAAGTGCCATAATGTTTATAAGAGTACATTCCAAATTCAAATTTTTGACTGAGCCTGGTTTTCAAAGAAAATAACTTTTAACTACATTTTGTGGCGCGAATTCCCTATAGTTAATATCGACTCTAATTAACTGTTTGTCAATTTTTATTAAATTATCTGGTGTCCTTGACATTTAAAAGTATTGTTATTGCTGTTTAGCAATCTCGAAAATGGTAGATAAAGTGATAAAAGCGAGCAAAATTATTGCGCTGCTTGAAGAAGGTTGCAGTCAATGCTTCGTGGCTCAGACGCTAAATGTGAGTCGGTCGACAGTTCAAAGGACCTGGCAGCGCTATCAAGAGACCGGTTCCGTCAAGAGAAGGCCTGGTTCAGGCAGAAAGACATGTACCGAACCACGGAATGATCGTTTTCTAGTTAGTCAAGCGTTGAGAAATCGCAAATCTTCTTATGTGGACCTCAAGAACACCCTCGAAGAAGTAAGAAATGTGCAAATTAGTCTATGGACGGTCAGGAGGAGGCTTCTCGCTGCTAATATACACAGTCATCGCCCGGCACGCGGCCCTAAATTACTCCGTGGACATCGAGTTGCCAGGCTTAGCTTCGCTCGAAATTGTGTGTCATGGACTCATGAAGACTGGGATAGGGTATTGTTCTCCGATGAAGCCAGGATATCTCTACATGGTGAAGACCGAAGTCGGCGAGTGCTACGTAGACGAGGAGAACGCTTTGCAGAGGCATGTTTTGAAGAAATCACACCTTATGGAGGGGGCTCTGTTATGTTTTGGACAGGAATAAATTCTATGGATCGTACGGAGTTAGTCTTCATCGAAAACGGTACACTGACTGGACACCGATACATAACGGAAGTTCTAATTCCTTATGCACAACCCGCTTTAACCGCTCTTGGCGAAAACTCAATTTTTATGGACGACAATGCTCGCGCCCACCGGTCTGGCGGTGTGGATGCGTACATGCTAGAAGTCGGAATTCGTCGTTTGGACTGGCCCGCTAGAAGTCCGGACCTCAATCCCATAGAGCATGTCTGGGACGTTCTGAAGCGACGAGTGAGATCAGTGCAGCCGGCTCCGCAGACCATCAGAGAGCTAAAGAATGTGATTACCGCGGAGTGGGAACGTATTCCCCAAGAAACCATAAAAGATATACTCACTAGCATGCCCAGACGAATGCAAGCTGTGATTTCAGCAAGAGGGGGTCACACTCAATACTAAACTTTTATCTGCTTTTAATGTATTCAAGAAAAACAAAGAAATTAACGCGTTTCATTTTTATTTAGCGAGCAGGTACAATCATAGTGTTTTGAGCTTAAACATTATTTCTTAATAATTTAATTAAAATGTTATGATAAAACTGATGAAAACTATTCCTTCCTAATTAATTTATAAAATTCTGAGGATAACAATACCTAAAATTGTCAAACAAAGTAATAGTAACTATATTTTATAGTTCTTTGCTTAAGTGCCCGTTTTTTTTGCAAAAGAGTTTATTTATATATATGTTAGTAGGTAAGCTATGTAATTTTGACATAGTTTACTGTTACCTCATTGAATGTAGTGACATTACATTTATAGGATCCACGTCCATTCTTGTCAAAAAATACAGCCAGTCATGGTTTTATTATCACTGGTATTAAATACATTTTAAGTAATAAATTTAATTAATTTTTATTTTTATGGTATATATTCACGTACATAATATGGTATTACATTTATATAATAATATCAAGAAGAGATATTGTAATTCTAACAAGCCTTAAATGAAACTTTATATGTAACTTTTGTTTAAAAATTTATTTCACATTCGGAAAAGGAAAACATCGCAAGGAAATCTTAATATCTTCTAAGAAAATCTTGTACATACATATACATTGATAATTACATTGATGAATCTGAAGTTAAGTAGTGGATTTATATATATATTACTCCTTGATACACATGTAAATGTTTTATTAATAACTAAGCTAAATAACCTGGACAGAATATAGAATATACAACCCTCACACACAGAAGAGCGGAGAGAGACCAATTATTCCTTTATAAGATTCTTAACGGACATATTATAGATAGCCCATTTCTACTTCGTCACATTAATTTTAACTGCCCTCGTGTACATTCACGCCATAGATATCTGTTCTATACTCCTCTTGTTAAGCGAAATTACAAAAAACACACTTTTATACATCGATCGTGCAATTTTTATAATCAATATTTACAAAGCATTGACCCTTTCAGCTGCTCAATAAGTGTATATAGGAGGAGTGTAAGACAGAAACTGATGGAAATATTATAGCTTGATTTTTTCTGTTTTTTTTTTTTTTAATATTTATTGACATACTAGCTTATTTTAAATTTTGGTTTTGCCTACCGAAATTATTGTAATTCTGTTGTATTTGTTTTGTTTTGTATTTTTACATTCTCCATTTTCCTAAAATTTTTGTTACTTTGCTCCAAATTCTTTTGCTAACCTATATTATTGCTATAACTATTAGTGGAAACTTGTTTGAAATATGTCTTAGTGATAAGTTGTTTATGAATGTACTATTGATTTTGTTTGTTTCCCAATAAAATAATAAAATAAAAATAAAATAAAATTAAATGTGTCGATGATTTGGAAAAAAAAAACAGGCAGTTATAAGGACTGCCGATAGAAGTGAAAACTTAAAACAATAGAATAATCGTGTTCTTTTTAAATTTTATATAAATTATTGTCTTATTTATTTAAATTTCATAATTGTCAAATTGAAATTATTAACATTCTACCGGTTTTCCCATTTGGAGGCACTCCGAGAAATAATTTAAACAATGCACAGTATACACAAAATAAATTTATCAAGTGGTCAACATAGCTTCACTGATTGCTATTATAGCATTTCAGTGACGCGAAGTTACAAGATTTTACTTACCCAAAAAGTCAAACTCGCATATAATACAGTCGAGTATATACAATGTATTAATGTATTTATGCGTATACGCGTACACAGGCCGCTATACTGCTGTCGCTAATCTGGCGCATGCGCAAAACGACATGAGCATGTCGAGGTCATTGGTGGTGACGCGAACCCATAAGTTTTTCCCCTACCAAAAAACGCTCAACGAGGCTAAAAAGTATTCACTTCAAATAACACCACAAACGCAAACACCAAAACCACATTAAAATTTATTATTAATGTCCTAATATTTGTAATCTTTGATACGAATGGGAATCGAATTTGATAGAACTAGCACAAAACCAGTTTTTAACTACACATTTAATTTAATATTGTAAAGTATTACAAAATTAACTTAATATTATTTTAACGTTAGTAAAAGACACATTCTGTGGACTCGTACACAAGTTCTGTGGTCAATTAACCACTAGAATGGTTGAACTAACGGTGACCACACTATTGTACTTGGTCTGGTTTGATTACGTAATTAACAGATTTAGACTATTGTCTAAATAACACACTGTAACTAAATAGCCAAATAAGTAGCAATGTGAAGCTACCACCGATTCGGAATGTAAATTCTGCTGAGAAGAATCGGCAAGAAACTCCGCAGTTGATATTTTTAAAACATTACTCAAACATTAAAAAAAACCGTCATATTTATCTCCTGCATCAAAAACAGCGCCACTAAGCCCACACATCCTTATCATTTATATAATTTTGTAATTTACTTTCGTATATATAAAAAGATATGAGTCAAAAATTGTTTTTATTATCTTACTTGAATAAGGTTTAATTTATGTTTGGATGATATTTTTATAGTAAAATGTCATAAAACAACGTTTCTTACACAGCTGTTCAACTTTTTACTTTAAATATTATATTTTATTATTATAATATATACATGTATTATAAAAACATAAACAATCAGACATCTGCATGTTCTAACTGTACTAAATTTTAAAAATCCATTATCAGATTTTTAATATAGATTACTATTCTGTGTATATATATATATATTTCCGCCGATATGTTTTCCTATGTTTGTAAAAATTAAGAAAATTATAGCGTTGATAACTTTATGTGGTATTCTTAGATTTTATCAAATATGTATTGTATTGCAAACATTATATGTATGCAAATATGTATTGTAATTTGTATCTGAGTTTTCTATAAATAAATAAATTATGTTTAATGTGACAATTTTACCGGTGGGAGGGATGTGCTGTGCCACGCTCCCGGCTGTATGGGTACCACCATCTTGCTTATTTCTCCCGTGAAACAGCTTTGCTGTGTTTCGGAGAGAAGGGCAAGACAGAAAGTGTAATTACTGGTACCGAAACTTTACCACCTTATGTCTCTGGATAGGCAACACATAAATGAGTTGCCTGGGCTAGTTCACCATCAGGTGGAACTACCAGTTTGCCTATCCAACTAACATAAAAAAAAACAATGTAATAGCCTGGAAACGTAACATTCCAATTCATAAAGAAAATATAAGCAACAAAAGAAAAGGATTCACGCGTTCTATTTACTGGTATATTTTAATCGCTATAAATAACAATACTCTGCCTCAGATATATAATATGTACAATTATTTTATGTTAATTTATACAATGTTGCATCAACATTTTGGAATACCGTATTTGTACTTTGTCTCTGTTTTTTATGGGTGTTCAAGAAATGACGTTACAACTTACGAATTGAGAATACGAGTGGAGCGGTAAAAATAACCTTTAATATGACAGTGTCCTAACGTGGGTAAAAAGAGCGTCGTCTTGTATAAAATAAAAAATAAGGTGACACGTCACATTTAACTACAAATGCCGATATAAAGACAAACTTCTAAATGACCGATACAAATATTTAAAATACGTAAAAGTTAGCGCCACAACCAGTGTATGCAACACGTTACAACACAACCACATCAGCCCCATCATCTCTGGGAGGCTTGCTATTACTCGCCACGCTTGGCAGGAGTTTTGAATTGTGTTATGGTAGGATATGGTGACGCTTCTGCCCATCTCGGATATCTCGGCAAGAAAGAAGTCGGGACTATTCTTCTCTACCGGTCACCGCACGGTAAAAGGTCAACACGTCATTAGTATTACAGTATCACACGCGGGGAAATTGTGAAAGAGATGCTATCTTGACTCAGTAAAACTATATTATCTAAACCTAAAAACTCACTGACCTACATTTTGACCTCCTCTACCATTGAAGTCTAATCCCGTGTTTCTTTCAGTTAAAAGTCGCTCTGTGGTTTCTTAATATTATAGACTTAGCAAATACTACGACTATAGAGTGGCTTCCAAAAAATTATATTTGTTTATACTAAGAATAGATTTGTAGTATAAACTATTCACTTTTTAGCTCCCTACATAACATTTAGTCGGGTTACATTATCGGCAGTCTGTGATAAATTATAAGACAACGCCGCAGCGCCGCTCCGTTTAATTGTTACATCTTCGAGAATTTGCGTTAAATTAACGAAAATACGTCCCTAGAACATTTCCTATTTAGAAATATTTAATTAAAACGGACAACAATTCTTATGACTTTTAAAATAACTAAAATATATAATTTAAAAAGTTTTATTGTTAGTTTTATTTGAATTTAGTTTTAGTGTTCTTTAGTTACATAACTCAAATATTGTGTTTGTCAGATGCGATTACAAACATAATATCTAATACGGTTATACGAGCAATTCTTGTATATATATATTTATAAAACATAATAATGGCGATAAATCGATCTAGCTAGGATTTACTTTGAATGAATCCTATCATTTTTATAAAATGTCGTTTTATCCGTGTTTTCAGGTAAGGAAAAACTGCTACAATATCATTAGAATACAGAGGTAAATTTCGCCACCATCTATATGTTTATATTAGCTATTTAAGTATATATTTATTAATCACAAAAAAAAAACCAAGCAAAGCTCGGTCATCCAGATACAAATTTTTTATATTAAGTACTTTTGATCGTTCTTATTAGAGAAACCTATTGGTCGTTCGTGCGTTTATTCATTAATTGGTTCGTTCTTTCAATCGTTCAATAATTAGAAAATTTGTTTTCTAATTATTTATATTATTGTGTTTGAATTATTTTTGTGTAAAAAATATAAACACGAATAGTTTTTGCTATATCATTGAACTTCTAATCAATACAATACAAGGAATCGCGAGCAACCATATCAGCTCCATCCAAACAAATTACTGTATGACAAATAGTTTGTTATTGTTTCGCAGGAAACGCCGGCGCCGCTACTAACTGTGAACAGTGACTAGAATAGAAGTGCTATAAGTATGTTTAGCTATAAAAATGAATCGAGTGGAGACCACGTACCGGTAAGCGCAGCGTCAGAGGGCCGTCCGCAAGATGAACAGACGACTTGAGGAAAGTCGTTGGAAGCCGTCGGATGAAGGCTGCTTTGAACCGGTTGCTCTGGAGGTCTATAGGGGAAGCTTACGTTCAACAGTGGACATCCAATAGCTGATATGATGAAAATGATGATAAAAATAAGTTTTAACATGCATGTATATCAGCCCTACAAAACCCTAACTTAAAAAAATTACTACAAAAACAAAAGTAATGTTAAAAGAAAAATGTATTAATTTAAAATCATATTAACTAGAATCTGAGCAGCAGTGTATGTTTGGTCTGCTAACTTAAGTTCTTTGGAGATGCTTAAGGTTGTATATTAATTTTAGGGTAGTTAAATATATCTAGTTACAATTCAGATATCATGTTATGATATGAACACAGAATAATAAGAGGAAATGATAATGAAGCAAGCATTTCCTTGAGTAAGAGATGCATTTTGTCAAATATAGCTTCCAACGTTTTAAGGCTAAGCGAAACTATGATTTTTGTGTATTGACGGTAAGACAGTGTGTTTTGGCGCAATTAGATGGGTTAAATGATTTTTTTATTTATTTATTTGCTTTGATAATCTTATAATACCGTGCTTCGGAGACCACGTAAAGCTATCGGTCCCGGTTGTTATAAGAGACACCTGATAACGATCGTTACTCATGGTAGGGAAATTATCCGTAAACCCGCAGTGGAGTAGCGTGGTGGATTCAGTTCCAACCCTTCTTCTACACGGAGAAGAGACCTTCACTCAGCAGTGGGTTATTTACAAGCTAATAAAATACAGTACAGACTTATAATAGTGCAAAGATCATATACTAATTATCCAATATCAGACAGCATGGAAGATACCTGAAGTTGAACGAAACATTTAGTTTAAATACAATTTATATTATTTTGATATTACAACTAAGGGTATATATTTATCTTCTCCATATAGAAGAAGGGTCAATCAAGGTCAACAAGGTAATCAACCACGCTGCTTCACTGCGGATTGGCAAATTATATTAACATTGTATAAATGCAAGTATCTGATCCAATCGGGACAGATACACATAAACGGCAGGGTGGATATTTTGCACCACTACATCAAAACTATTGACTTTTAATTATGACACTTCTGAATTCATTTTTTATTCTTAGTTGACAATCAAGTTCCAAAGCGAACACAACGTCTCAATGATACCAGTTGCTTTTTGCTTTTGATTGCTGTTTTGTATATCGCGACGTTATCGTTTTTATTAGCGAACAGTCATTGGCGATATTACACGTTTGTAGTTATGGTCTTGTCACGGAAAATAGTTTGATTATTCGTACCAAAACTAAGATAATATATTTTGCTGTTAAGTTGGAAATAAATTTGTAAACAGTTTAATGAAGTAAGGACTGGTTCCTTATTAGGATCTATCCGTGAATATAAAATATGATCTAAGAAAAACATTTTATAGATAAACGCATTACGACGACCGTTCTGGTGTAGTGGTGCGTCTTAACGAAAACGTAAACTTAACGTGGGTTCGATTCCTACTCAGGGTAGATATTTGTATTTGTACAAATATTTGTTTCTGGTCTGTGTGTATCCGTGTGGGTCTCCCCACCGTGCCTCGGAGAGCACGTAAAGCCGTCGGTCCCGCTTTTTATAATGGAAAATTGACAGCGACCGTTGTTAATGGTAGGAAAATTATCCACCACTCCGCAGTGGCGCAGTATGGCGGATCAAGGAGAAGAGGCCTTTGCTCAGCAGTGGATTGTTTACAGGCTGATTCGATTTAGTTCAAACGCATTACGTTTAACGGTGCTCAGCTAAATGAAGCATAGGCTTACATAGGTCAGTTTCCGGAAACACGCATAAAACAAACACGAATCCTAAGCCCATGATTAGTCGTCGTCTGTATGACTTGTAAAAATATTTTTATGAGCGGATATCGAATTCGCGACTATCAGCAAAACAGCTAGTTGATGTGAACACTGCACCAATTGTGTGTGAGTATTTTTTTTTGTATTTTGTATATTGAAAATATATTTTTTATGAATACGTGCCACTATTCAACAAATAACAATTATTTTAGACCGTAAAAATGATTTTGCAATTATCAGTCAAAGCGACTTGTGCTCTATTTTTATTTATATTAAGTGTATACAAAAATTTAATTTTAGAAATTATTTAAGATATTACAAAAAAAAACAACTGTGTCAAGAAGATGGAAATCAAAAATATACTTACAGAATTTCTTTATTTCAACTAGGCATTGCTTATAAAATCATTATTTCTTAAAAATTTAATAAATATAAATATTTTTTTTAGACAAGGCCCAAATGTCTAAGAAATAGAACTAAAACTCAATTGTTATATATCTAGACGTTATTACGTGATGCGTCCACACAGACCTCTTACTTGCGTTGATAACTACATATAGTAAAAGAGAGTTCTCCATCGCATCTGTCTGTGTCTCTGTCTGTTCGCGATAAACTCAAAAACTACGCGGATTTTCATGCGGTTTTCACCAATAGATAGAGTGATTCATGAGGAAGGTTTAGGTACACATACATACACCAGCCGCAACCGGGACGGGTCGCTAGTAATAATAATATACAAACTGAAATTTGGAATTGATGAACACTGTTAATAATAATAATATTAACATTAGTGTTTCGTTGACATGTTGTCCGGAACACTAATGTATAAGTATGTTATAGGAAATAGTTTATCGCTAGTTATTCGGGAACTCATTATAACTTCGTCGAAAGTCAGGTTATGTTGACACTGTTTCGAAAATTGTTCGTCTGACTTCTCGACGTATGATTTGTCATAATCGAATTTATTTGCGTGTTTAATCTTTCATCCAGGACATATGATTGAATTTATAGTTGAGGTATGTATTTACGATTTTGTTAAAAGAGTAACTGATTAGTTTCTTGCTGATTCTTTACAGGATGTAGATTACATTCCGAATAGTGATAGCTTCATATTAACTAGAGTTTGAGCCACCACGCTGCTCCACTGCGGGTTGTCTGATAATTTTTCTATCATGAGTGATGATCGTTATCTATCTATGATAACAACCGGGACCGCCAGACTTACGTGCTCTCCGAGGTACGGTGGGGAAACCCACAAGGACATATACAAAGACCGAAAACAAATATTTATACTAAACCAAATACCTGCTCAGAGCGGGAATCAAACTATCACACCAGAACGGTCGTCTAACTAATCGCACAAATACAGCAATAACCATATTTAACTAATTAAAAATGTTATATACTTTGTAAAATGACGAGTAAAAAGTGCTGAGGAATTCTACTCGAATAAAGTAATCTTGGTTTGATTTTCGATTAAAGAGGAATATCTATAAAGAGTACTTATTATTAAATCGTATGAATATATAGTGATATAGACCGTACACGCGGCGGGGGACTTCTATCAATTATTGACTTGTGTATATAAATTAAAACTTTAGAGACAGCTTGGATTCAATACAAGAAAATGAATTATGTTAAATCTAACCCCATAGAGAATGAACCCTTAGACGAAATTAGAAAAGGTGTATTGTGAGAAATGAAGTAAAGTGATAAAACTTTTGTATCATCGTACATATTTCTCTTATAGACTCCCAGTAGGGGACTACCAGGGACTACACCACTTTTAATGCAAAGAAATCCACCATTTTAATTCATAGAAATAAAAAAATAAAAATATTTTGTTTCCAAAAGCTCTACAAAGTTCAAATTTTTTTTTCGTACTATATTGAAGTTTTTATCCATACGTTGCACGCAACCTTCTTTACATATATGGTCAGTACATAACGCTGCCGGGTTTTTCCGGTGACATTTTTGTAGCTAATATGAAAACAAAAAATAAAACTTATTGTTTAAAGTATTTAAACAATTTGAAATAAAAAGTCATCGGATCATTCATTTCGATACGGAGCCTGTTCTAATTAGCAGATAAATATGCCTCTACATACACAACTCCATATTTGTCAAGTACAGGTTTATGTACATAATCCTTCGAAAATGTTTAAATTAATTTTCAAACCCTCATTGAAACTGAAATAAAAATTGAAAAACAATAAATATATCCTATAAAGTTACATGGATTAAAATTTAAAAACTTCAAAGAAATGCATTCAATTGAGTGCTATACTAGTACAATTTATTTACTTTCTCATAATATTGTATAAATCTGTTGGAAATGTCAATTCCACGTGATATTTGATTTCAGAGCGATCTTTTGAACCTTATAATATAATTATTATTAAAGCACAATGCTATTCAAATATAATTACTATTGTTGTTTGAAAATATATAGTTTTATTAAATAATTTTGTCATACTGTCATAATAATTAATGTTAACTAACATTGAAATATTTAAGATTTGTATTGGAACGTGCTATGTATTTATCACAAAAATAGTCCTCTAGAATATATGAAAACTGTTTCATAAGGAGAAAGATTATCGCTTAAGCTGTGTGGTCAGTCAGTCGAGTTATCTTCCATTTGGAGATTCAAAGTGAAGCGCGTTGTCTCAATTTCCTGAAGATTTCAATCATAAATATTTACAGGAGGAAATAGAATGTGGTCAAATAAATAGGTTTCGGTGGAGTAACGCCGGTGAGGCGAGCGGCGCGCGCTGCGAGCTCGACGGCAGCCGGCAGTCGCGCGGCGCCCGCCGCACAACCTGCTTGTCTCAACGTCTTCTTTCGCTCTATATCTAGTGGCGAAATCTCCGAGACAAGTGTTCTCTGAAAATATTTCGTCTCCCCGATACGGGCAGTGTTTTGAACCGAGTGATTTGTGTACGATATGGTGAATTCCTGTGTTTGTGTCCAGTGAATTATAAATCGGGGCTACCTGAGAGCCGGCACAGCTCGAGGTTGGTGCAACTTATTAATAAGTTAAGCGGTCGACTAGTTACGTAGACAACTCTCAAGGGATAAATACTTTACGATGTAAGTTAGCGGATGAGATTAACTCGCGAATCTGCTCGGGTCTGTTGTATGGGTTCTTTGTGGTCGGAGATAAGCACCACTTTACAAAGCAACGGCCACAATTTCCGACCCAAACGGTCCACTTTTGAAGCCGCTGTCTAATTTATTTTCAACGAGATTCTCTTTGATATTATATTAATTTAATTTTAATACAATATTTAACACATCATTGAAGTGAATACACTCAATAAGAGATGAAATGAGTAACATTATGTTCGGTAGTTATGTTATTCGTTTTAGAGACATTTATTGAAATGGTTATTTAATTTTTGTTATTCAACGTCACTTTTAATTAAATTTAGTTATAATTAAAGTTACTTATATAAAAAAAAAATTCTTTTTAAATTATATAATAAGTGATTATCACAACATATTGACGAATAAAACAAAATACTTTTATCACGCTTTGCGTTATCATTTTACAAATAAGACTTTTATTACTCTGTAGAGCTACCGATTGAGAATTTAATTTCTTGTAATAAAACATCCGATTAAGTAAATAGTTACTTTTATTTACTTGTATATACGTTTTCTTTTGTAATATAATTGTATTTTTAAAGATGTTAACGCGTTTTCTTAACACTAAACTCACCAGAGCGGTGGAATGACCGCTTTTGAGACTTTAAAGTTGTTAAATTCTAGTTTTATATTTTTCTTGAACTTATGCATGACTTTTTCTATAATATATAGCTACTTCAGAAACCTGTTAACCTAAAAAACCTAAAAAAGGAAAATTTCAATCTAGAATTTTAATATTTTAGTCTTGATTCTATATAACAATGATGTGTGTTACATCACTATACTTTTTGTATATATCGATATATTTGTACCAGTTACATGGACAAAGCGTTATTTGTGTAGTTTTCCGGGAATATATACAGTTACTAAGTAATGTGGTGAACTTAAAATGGACTTGATGGAGGTTAGATATGTATGTGACGGTCCGAAATATCAAGGTAAACGTTTCGTATGTAGCCGTGTCTATGTTATAACAAATATATTTGTAGCCAAGAGTGTCAGTTTAATAGCACACACATATTTATCTTCAAAATAAAATGGTAGTTTGTTTTCTATGTTTATAATTATTTCATAATTAGTTTAAATGAAATGAAATTAACTTTATTTGCAACACACTGCTTACAGATATAAAACTCAAAAGACATAACGAATAAAAACAAATGTAAAGTATATATATGATTAAAAAGTAACAATATTAATATTGATTTAACAGTATAAAAAAGATTTATATTTTTTTTTTTTTTTTTTTGTAGAAACGGAACATAAAATGACACGTGTAAGAATATAATATTAAAATAGATTAAGCAAATATATCTGTATTAGCGCTTAAACATTTAAAAAAAAAATATACTTTATATAATCACACATTCACGAACTACTGATGTGTAAAACTTACAACTTAATGTTTTTCACTGTAAAGTAAAGTTGCCTGTTTGTTGAAAAAGAGCAACACTAATCGATAATTCGATGGATTAGTGTTGGATGGTCGATTTATAACAAGCTAATATGTATTGACAGCCGTTCTGGTGTAGTGGTGCAAGTGGTCGCCTCAACACCGACGGTCACGGACGGCAGGGCAATATTTTGGCAATATTTGTACAAATATTTGTTTCTAGCTTGGATCTATATGAAATAATCCGCCAACCAGCAATAGAGCAGCGTGGTGGTTCCAACAATTCTCCTATATTGAGAAGAGGCTTTTACCCTGCAATTGGAAGTTTAAAGATTGATTCAGTTCAGTTCAACATTTATGAAAGTGAAAGAAACTTCTAGATGTGATAAGGAAGTAAAGGAAATTTTAACGGTTAAATCGAAAGAACCAAAAAATTGACTGTTTCTTATATTATTATTGTCCTGCAGTGACCAGCAGAGAAGAACAGTCTCGACCTCTTTCTTGCCGAGGCAAAAGGCGAATATAGCCATAGCCCATAGTGGTGCGAACAACTTGTACAGTTTGTTACCAACCAGATTGGTGATGGGTAGTGACGTCACCATATCCTGTCTTAATATATTGCGCTCGCCAATTCTGGCCTGCCAAGAATCTAAGAACGGTTTTTGACCAAAGTGGAAAAAACCGGTTCTTCTAAAAGCAGACTATGAAAAGCCACGATTTACCACATAAGAAGAAGTGTCTTACCAGTTAATGAATACTCTTCGTCCTATACATGTATATATGTATTACACACATACATAAATGTATATATTATCCCTTCTAGTTTTCTACCTTGTTATTGTATAACGTTACTCATCACCGTAATATTTATAATTAATATATATTTTTTTGCTGTCAAAAACAATACTGAGGCAAGTACCTACCTAGTTGGCCTTTCTTCCGTCAATCTTGTGTATGTTGTATGTTATTGTACTTTTTCTTGTATTATAATTTTTATCATTTTTTTTTCGGACCATTATATGGTATTGTATATAATATAGTACATATAATATACATATACTGTACATATAATATAGTACGGAGTCCCGAAATAACTGTATTTCGGGACTCCGTACTATATTATATGTAATGAAACGACGCAACCGTATCAAGTTTCGACTCGTTTGATTCGTCTTGACGAGTACTGTGTTTTTAGATGGTTGCCAGGGTCCGATCTGATGATGGAGCTAGAAAGTAGTAAGAGGAACTCTGTAATGAAACGATCCAACTCCATCGAGTTCGGGCTCGATTAAATCGTCTTGACGAATAGTTTGTCTTTCAATGGCAACCAGGGTCTGATGATGGAGCTGAAAGGTGGTTACAGGAACTGTGTAATGAAACGACGTAATCTCACCGAGTCTCGGCTCATTTGATTCTTTTTGACGAGTACTTTGTTTTTAGATGGTTTAGTGACCATGGCACTTTTTTATTCTATCTATATATATTTTTGCTCAGGTATTTACACACTCATTCATTCCAGCTCTCGCATTCATGCTACATTTATGCTTCATACTTTTTCTTTCTTAAATTTTTTTTTCACAGTCTGGGTGGGTTCTCTTCCTATACTTAATTTTACTGATCATGGCACTTCCAATGATGCCGAAATATCCAAAACTCAAAATAGCCAAAAAATAATATGGTAAATATTCCGTTTTACATATAAATCACTAGCGGTCCGTCCCGGCTACGCCCGGGGTATGTATATGTACCTGAACCTTCCTCATGAATTACTATATCTATTGGTGAAAACCGCATGAAAATCCGTTCAGTAGTTTTTTAGTTTATCGCCAACAGACAGATAGACAGATAGACAGATGCGGTGAAGGACTTTGTTTTATAATATGTAGTGATTGTATTAGTGACCAAGAAAGCTTAAAAACTTATGTAACAAAATTTTTGTTGTAAAATAGAAAATGCAATGTTTCAGTACTATAGAGAGAGACTAGTCGGTGCAGTGGTAACAGAAACCGGCTGTTGCGTTAGCTGTTTCGAGTTCGATCTCAACATGTGACAAATGCTGGTGGCTTATATTTGTGCAGTGTATTTCCGGACCCCTGTTACAGGTTTTTTCCCTATTGAGTGCCGCTGAGAGTGAATCATTTATTTTCATTTGACCACTTAAAAATATGTACTGTATTAGCCTGTAAACCACCCACCACTGAGCGGAGGCCTCTTCTCCATATAAAATAAGGGTTGGAGCTTAATCCACTACGCTGCGGGTTTGTGGATAATTTCCCTACACTGAGTAACGATCGTTATCAGGTGTCTATGATAACAACAAGGACCGACGACTTCACATACTCTCCGACGCACGGTGGGGAGACCCATAAGGATATACACCCAGGCCGGAAACAAATATTTATACAAATACAAATATCTGTCACGAGCGGGAATCGTTCTCACGACCGCCCGCACGCGGTTTGAAGCCGGATATCGGGCTAACACTGTAAAAACGCTAGACCTTAAAATGAATGTTGAGTTTGACAGTGAAAGTTTTTTAGGATATATAATACATGGCAGCCTGGTGTATTAACTTCTAATACGACTCTCGTAACTAAAAGTGGTATAATAGGTTATAATGAGTACCAAAATCACAATCAAACCCTCTTTACCTATGTTGAAAGCAAAATTAAAATGAATAATAAAATTTCCGCGCTCATCAGACATTAGTTTAATACTGGGGCCACACTAACGGGAAACGTCAATGCCTATCATCGCGATGAATATTGCGTTAATTTTAACGCGATAAAGTGAGTGCTTACACTTAAATGTTCAACGTGAATGCCCATTCTTGGCGATAAATTGGCGTTAATACTGTACCGCCACTTGAACTATCACTTAACGCCAAACGGCAATGTGAATGCCGCTGTCAAATTATCGCGATGAGTCGTGGCTACACCTACAGTAAGGGAGGTAGCGTTTCATTTTTTCTAGGAATTTTATACCGGATGAATTTTATTTCAAATAGATGCTTAATGTACAGAAATCAGTAAAATGAGCGTCAGTTGTCGCACTAGCGGTGGAGCTAAAAGAAAGAACATGAAAAAGTCATTGGTAAAAAATCTAATTCGATAATTTTTACGATGTAATACGGTATTTTCCGTTAGTATGGCCCCAGTATTAGGAAAGTAATTGCAAATTTTATGGCACCTATAAAAATATATATAAAAAAACGTACATGAAGTTGTTACGATGGAAGCCGTGTGATTACAGCTTGTATTTATGTAGATATTCTTTACATATTCATAATTTTTAACAAAACGAATAATATAGGAGTTTAAATATGTAAGACCTGTCAAATAAAGTTGATTTAACAAAAGGCATATTGTCGTCAAGTCTGATAACGTTATGCGATCATTTTCTTTAATAGTTTCGTGGATTGGCTGCTGTAATAAAGGTCGTATATTCGAACTCGTTCTGTAAAAAATTTGTACTACTATTGATGAGTATGTACTTTACTGTATAAGCATGTAAGCAACCCACTGCTGAGCGAAGGCATTTTCTCCATCTATATGAAGAAAGAAGGCAGAAAAAAGAAGGGTTGAAGCTTAATCAACCACGTTGCCTATAATATACCTACCATGAATAACGATCATTATCAGGTGTCTATGATAACAACCGGGACCGACGGCTTTACGTGCTCTCCGAGTCCCGGTGGGGAGATCCACAACGACAAACAACCAGATCGGAAACAAATATTTGTACCTATAAGAATATCTGTCCCGAGCGAGAATCGAACCCGCGACCGTGGGCGCGCGGCGTTGAGGCGATACTCACACCACTACATCAGAACGGTTGTCTTATAATATATATAATTGTTTCTAATGATTAAATATTTGTTTGTGTGTGTGTATTTTCGGATCAAATGATAGCATATGACGGCTGTTGATTAGTAGGTAATTATTTACAACAACAAATATAATCTACAACACACACACACACACACACACACACACACACACACACACTCAGACTCAAATTGTGATGTTCGTTTAAAATTCACTTGTAATCAAATCGATCTAATTTAACGAATAAATGCAATTACAATCAGTCTAATTGATATCCAGGCTTGAATTACGTGTATTTATTAATTGCCTATACTGACTACAAATAGGGCCATTTGAATGCGGTAGAGTCATTGACCACGCTCGGTACGTGGCTTCGCTTAGAGAACATAGATTTATTTTAAGCCTATCTTAATGTAACAGATCCAGATATTGAGAATATTTTGTAAATATCTTTTTGGATGGCACTCTTTAATCGAAACTGTAAACAAATTGTGAGTTTTTTTAATTTTTGTCTGTCCGTTTTTTTAATCTTGGCCACGCCGTAACTACTAAATGGATTTAATTGTAAATTGGTATAATTTGAGTCCCTGAGCTGTGAGATCAAATACTAGTTATATTGAAAATATTTACAGTTCCTTTGAAAAAGATGATGATGTTCAAACTATGTAAAGTCGAACGAAGACTCAAATACAGCTTGTATTAAGCAAACTGATATATATTTTTTGTAATATGTTACACAATACATGCTTATAAATATGTATAAAACCCAGACTCGAAACGGGAATCGAACTCACAACTATGGAGCAGAAAGCAACTGCCAACTGCACCAATAGGCAAATGATAAAAATATTTCTGTTGAAGTTACTTTTCTTCGAAGAACCGACATTAAGTGGAGAGAATAGATGAATAAATATTTGGTGTTTAAAACGGTAATGAGTTGCTAAATCTGCATTCAAAAATTCATTTCTCAGCGTTAAACATCCTAAGTAAGCCTGTTTAGAAGATATGTTGAGTTATTTCTATTCGATAATAATTTACAGTGGTGATCTTCACATGAGATAAGGTTTTTTTTTTTTTTTTTTTATTATATTATGGGCTTACTCTTGACCTAAGTCTAGCTCGAGAGCAGAGACGAGGTCGAAGATGGAGCGAGCTCGCCCAGAAAATGCCTATTCACTCGCGCTTTAAATACAGTCGGGTTGTATGTACTTGGAAATACGGACGCCGGTAGGGAATTCCACTCCTTGGCCGTGCGTATTAAAAAAGATGATTTGAAACGCTTTGTACGTATAAAGGGTATATCGACCAGGTGGGGATGAAGGCCCGCGGTACGTCTGTAAGTCCGATGGAAGAAGGGAGATGGGGGTATGAGCTCGTGCAGCTCCAGGGCACACTCCCCAAAGTACAATCTGTAGAAGACCGTTAGTCTGGCAACTTTTCTTCGGTGAGCTAGAGTGTGAAGAGACTCTAACAAACTGGCGTCACCGATTAGCCGCTTGGCTCTGCGTTCCACTGAGTCCAGTGTGGCGAGTTGATATTTAGCTGAGCCATCCCACAAGTGACTGCAATATTCCATGCACGGTCGGACTTGAGCTTTATACAGTGTTAGAAGCTGTCCCGGCGTGAAATATCGCTTAACCTTGTTTAAGATGCCAAGCTTTTTGGCTGCAGTTTGCGCTTTGGACTCAATGTAATTGCCAAAGTTGAGGTTAGAACTCAACTCTATGCCAAGGAGGTGGAGGGTGTCGGACATAGGGACAGGTGTACCTCGGAAAGTAGGAGTCAAGTTAAAAGGACTCCGTTTAGCGGAGAACAAACAAGCCTGCGTTTTGGCGGCGTTGAACGTGACCAGGTTGCAATCACCCCATTGGGATACGTGACCTAGTATTGAGTTCGTTCGCTCTACCATGGCCTCTCTCTGGGAACGTATTACGTCCCTGTCGTCTTTTGTGCTGGACAGGTATCTCTCTATAACCGTGCTGTCATCTGCGTATCCAACAATGCCAGGTTGTAGCATGTCGTTGATGTGAAGCAGGAAAAGGGTTGCAGAGAGAACGGAACCTTGAGGGACACCGGCGTTTATATACATCAGGTCAGAGGAGCAGCCATCGACGACCACTCTGATTGACCGTTCTCTCAAAAAGTCTGAGATCCAGCTACAAAAGGCAGCAGGGATGCCGTAAGCAGGAAGCTTACTAAGGAGACTTGCATGCCAAACCCTGTCAAAGGCCTTCGAGATGTCTAGTGATACAGCAAGCGCCTCACCACGTTTCTCAATGGCTTCACCCCAACAGTGAGTGACATACACCAGAAGATCACCAGTAGACCGCTTCTGACGAAAGCCGTATTGGCGGTCACTGAGGAGTGCATTGTCTTCTAGGTAGTTCAGCAACTTGCTGTTAAGTACCTTTTCCATGACTTTGCATAGCATGGAGGTGATGGCGATTGGTCTGTAGTTACAGGGATCGACTCGGCTACCCTTTTTGGGCACTGGTTGCACATTAGCCAGTTTCCAAGATTTTGGCACCGTTCTAGTTTGGAGAGAGAGGCGGTACAGGCGCGTAAGAACAGGAGACAACTCAGGTGCACAGGCCTTTAGGACCCTCGCAGGTATACCGTCAGGTCCAGGTCAGGTATTCGCCAAATATTTACAGGATGTTACAGGCTGTGTCAGTCCTGTACAATAAGAAATCATGGGTTCATTCCAGACTAGGACGATTGAAATTTCAAGTGCTCTTGCTTAAAAATTCATCTCACAATTTAAGTAAATTATTGTGTTGTAACCTACGTGTCTTAGCATGTAGATATATCAACAATGCAGTGTAGTAGCAGAGCAGGTTAAACTCTAAGCCATTCTCTTTATAAAAAAAACAGGCCAATGCTTATGGTATATTCAGAGTAAAAATATGTAATCGTTAAAGACGCACCGTAACGTAACAAGTATTGTATTAAACATATTTCTCCTCAAATAAAACGAAACAATCAAGACGCTAACAAATTCTGGGCAATTGGGAGCAATAAAGATTTTGGAGATTGTGGATTTATTTTATTGTCTTAATCAGGGATTATCTAATTACTATTCTGATAGTTATTGGTAATGGCATATAGTAGATATAGTATTTGATACATTTTACTCGATAAGACGGTTAGATGTCTCGATAAACTTGTAACACTCAGTTCAACTTATATCGTAAACGTGACAGTTTGTGAGGGTAAATGGAATTGACTGGCTCGTTGTACAGTGACATTACATTCTGCTTCAGGATTGTGAGTTCGATTTACACTCCGATTTTGGGTGAAATATATTTATTTAAAAAAATAAATGTTTATCAGTCGGCTGTTATGTAAAACACATGTATTGTGCTATTTTGTATGTACTCAAAATACTACTAACGCCATCTATGATAGATCAATACCAACTAATATAATTATTCTATGTTAAAAGTTTTTTTTTTTGTCTATGCCATTGTGATTGTGATGATAGGTTCATGACAGACGTATCAAGCACGTTTTTTTATTGCTAATGAAATCATTTTTATAATAAGTTGTCTATCTTAAGAATAGACGACCGTGAGTATGTTAAACATATTTAATATTTATATTTTATCACCAAATTCCCATAGATCGAAAAAAGTTAATAATGTTAGTAATTATGCATATTATAATATCATAGAATCAGGTCTTGTCGTAAAGACAAATCCAAGTATTGATGTGACTGAAAATCAAATCCACAATCGGCGATTGAAAAACAATCTGCCTAAAAGATTTTTTTTTTTCACTTGGAAATCTCTAGACAATGTCACAATTTTTTTTTTTAAATTAATAACAAAGCACTTAGTGAAAATTATCCATCAGATAATAAAAACGGGTAAATTTACTTTTAATTCATCTAAAAATTTCATTTAACCCCAGCTAAGGTTAAAAAGAATCAACTTTAATTTCGCTAAGAGTAAAAAATATACAATAAAGAATTTTCATTTACAAACTTTTTAATTTATGAGTTAGAAATAAATTGTTTTGTTTTCTTGATGTTTTGTGATATAAATCTTAATAGACGTATCAATAAAAGCTTTGACTTTTTGTATATGTTATAATAATCTACATATTAATACGTGAAGCAAAAACTTTGTACCCCTTATTACGAACACACAGTTAAAGTTTATATGGAGAAGAAGTGCAGAATGCTAATATTTTTTATAATAATGCTCAAATTATACGACACATACACATAATATATACACAAATTTTGTTTATTGTCAAAGTCAACACGGTCTTGCAACAAATTTTTCATCGAAATTTATTATCACAGATCAGGTCCAACGACTGCTACATATGCATGATTAGGTCGAATTTCGACCACTGGGCGACCACTAATTATTATAAATGTATAAATAAAATAGCAGAAGCTTAGTTTAGTTTAGTTTAGTTTATAATTCTTTTTATTGTACACCACTGTTGAAACAAAATTACAGAGATATATGCTTAAATATTATTGCACAATAAGGCGGTCTTATTGCTAATAAGAAATCTCTTCCAGACAACCTTACGTTGTGAGGAATTGAAACATAGCCGGAGTAAAATGGAGGGTGGTGCATGTGAGAAGCTGTATTTTATAATGTTTCGCGAAGTGTATTTTATGATTCTTTTTTGTTAGGAACTTAAGTCGACTACTATAAACTAGCACTGCAGGTGGGCAATATACATATCTCAAAATTTCTTTCGAAATATGCAGACTGTGGCTTTGCTCACTTAACTGTGACGACTATGTGACGATATGAATGTTAAAGACGGGATTAACACTTGACATGTTATCGTTGCCAGTGGAGTTTTTAATCCTCGCCCACTTAGTAGCGAAGTGTTCTATATACTGTATGTTCTATATAACTGAGTGTTATACTATATTATAAGGGTTAGGGTATTGATTTTATTTGGTAACTAAATAAGTTCCTTATAAAAACTAGGGTGAATATAAATTACGTAGAATTTAATAACGTAAAACTTTGTTTTGATTGACTAATTAAAGCACTAACAATAATCTATTGGAAAACTGTCGACGTAATGATAACTAGGACATTACATTTTTCGCTTAAGTTTCCGAAAAGGATTCTAAAAGGATTTCTGAATATTAATAATTTAATAGTTATTTTTATTTTATCCTAATGTCATTTGATAGAAATATGAAGATCCCGTTATGTATGTGGGCTAGTACAGTTTTAATGAATGTGAGGTTGGAAAATTACTGTCATTGATCCTATCTGCTAGAAAAAAGGAATAGTATTATAGAAATAGGCTATAAAACAGCATGGTATGCCTCGAAGTGCACATAAAACCGTCAGTAAAATAACGTGTTAGATAAAGTTCCAACTTTTATATAGAAAAGTGTCCTTCGCCCGGAAGTAGAAGGTTTACAGTCCAACTCAGTGACATGTATCGAACCATCTTATAAATTACTCCAAACACAGAGATAGATCTGTGCGTCACGTAGCGTTTTACGGATGTTGTTATCTCCACCATCTCCCTCCTAGTATGATTATTTAGATATTTTTATTCACTTATATATATAATATCGTAAGTAAAATATAGACAGACAAATTACTATAAAAAGCTTTTTAGTTTAGTGGTCACTAATGTTCCATTGATGGCGACGATTGGCGATTCATACTCGGGTGGCATCAAACCCACGACTGGTAGTGTAGCAGCCAGCTTCCAACTGTAGTACATAAACATCAACCTTCCATTATATTTACTTATGAACAATTGGGTATATAACAACCTGTACTCTCCTAACGGATTCTTAATTGACTTCTCTGTTTGCAAATCCTAATAGATTTGCTTTAGGAAATGATAGTAATGGAAATTAATAATGAAGACGTACGAGCACTTCCAATATCTAAGAGGTAAATGTTATACCAATTTACTTTAACAATTGATATCCACAAGCTGGTTCATTTTCGTTAGCATTCAATAATCGCGTTCTTACCAAGATACCCTATTATTATTTTAATAATGGCTCTTTAGCTCTTGTTCTCATTGCTTTCACTGGTGACAATAGGGTGTTTTTTTTTTGTCCACGTAAAGGTAATTTGAAATCAACGGGTACGTTAGTTAATCATTCTTAAAGATCAATCTTATAGGGTTCATGAAAAGTGGTGGCCAGGATGCTTAAACTAATTGTAGTAATGGATGTATATACAGTTTATGCTTACTCGTTTCTACTTATGTTTCGCAAGGAAATAATAAAGTCACAGAAAGAGTTTTATGATATTAAAGTAATTAAATCTATCGTAAGACATTCTCAAAAGTCAAAACCTTGAAATTTATATAAAAATGATTTACAAAATAATTGAACAGTGTCTAAGTATAGTAAAGCCATTCGAAACCGGGAGATTTCTCTGATAAGCGAGCGATAAACCTGGTTTATGTCCGCAATAAAACCTGAGCTCCGGCTCCCGTCCTGTCTACTGCGAAATTAAAATTACCTTCTCTAAGAGGTGTTTTAGTAGACCGGGATCTGGACGTTGTTACTCACTTTGATTTAAGATTTACGGTGCCTTTTTAGTGTCGGCACGTAAATAATGGCAGGACAAGTTCATACAAGTCAGAAGGTTCTGTTTCGCACGACGGAGAATTTGTTAAGAAATGTCGCGTAATTAGGAGTTACGAGTTCTGCTAATGCATTCGTGTCATAATTTGTGATTTTTATTATAAATTTGACACCATAATAGTAGTTTTTGATAGTATCCTTTCTTCAGAGCTAAAGATACGCTATCTAAAAACATCCACCTGGCTGCCAGATGGTATAGAAACTGGATTGTAAATAAACTTACATTTTCAATTTTGTTATTAATATGAAATCTGAAATCAAAAATTTATTTGTACTAACCTACAATCCAGTTACAATTACTGTTCACATGCAGCGGAGGATCTCTGCAAAACTTTCTTCAATGTTTTTAATATAAGAACGGGAAAAAAGAAAAAGAGTGATTTGATCTCAAAACTAAATATTTGTGTTTTCTCAGATCTCCGAGAAATATACCTATAGCAGCTACTTAATGGCGATGTATACAAGGCTTTGGTACTACACCTGTCAAAGCCTACTGAAGACAAGTGGGTTGTGGGTGGGTGGGGTGGTTGGGGTATTTATTGGGTGCAACTGGACTCTAACACAATATTCCACCAAAATTACCTTGACTCTAGTGACAAATACGATTTCAACATATAAAAACTATTTATTTTTTTAAATATAAATACCCTAGGTAACAAGAGAGGTTAGTGAACCAGACATAAACAAATATGGCTTCGATATAATTAATATTTATATACATAAATGATAAATAATTTAAATGATTCAATATAATCCCAAATATTATTATTAGATGTCTGAAGTTCAATAGAATCAAACGATTAATTTCTTGGGGAATACTTAGAAAAACTTATTTTTTATTTGTATTAAAACTTTGTATTAGTTATACCGTACGTTATTTTTCCGTACTTCTAAGGTTTCTTTTCTATTCGTGTTTTGAATACGGTAAAATAAAAATTATTCAGATATTAGATCTGTTTGATCCAGTTCAAAATTTAAATATAGTTATTATATATTGGTGTTATATATAAATAAATAAAAAAATAAATAATAAAAACATGGAAAACAATTGTTTTATTATTAAAAGTAGAAATTTCAGATGACTTTAGTCTTGAAATAATACCGAAAACCTCGCACGATAGATTATTTTTAAACCACATAAATAATTATAATTTAAGTCGACTATCAGAACATTGATTACTTTCTTGGTTTCTCTTTATGTTGATTACGATAATATAACTTGTAATTTTTATTGTTACTGTAACTGAACTCTTCTCACACTATGGAGAGAGATCATATGAAAAATTAAAAAAAAATATTATTTGTAGTATGGCTCGTTATATCGTCTAGTTAGTTAGGACCCGTTTTACGTTGTTTTTGTATTAACCAAGTTCTTTTAGAGTATCAGTGATCACAAGTTGAAATGATTATAAGAAATTAAATAAAACTTCGTAATGAGTATGTGTATAAGTTGATAAAAATAAAAGATCAAGACCCGATCTCATCTTCTATTAACACCTCGTTAATATAGTTGCTAATAGAAGTAGCTCCACTCCATCCTTACTTTATTAAAATAGGAAATATAAAAAATTAAAATACTTAAAAAAATAAGAGGAGGAGAGGAGGTAAACGGCCCCGCGCCCGCCGCTTACAGTAGTTTCCGTCCTACTTTTTATGAACCTTCCTCAATGAGATCGAACACTTTTGTGCTCCTACTCCTGCCTTATATTGATATTTAATATAGTTGTGAAGTTAAAGTTCTTTTCAACACTCGTCATGACAATCAAGGTTGTTATGTTAAATTCGTAACTGTAGATCCATATTGATTAAAAAACCATTTATCATATGTACTCCAGCCGATTCGAATGTAATTGAATGACTTTTCCTTACTGAACCTTATTAATAACCTCCTATAATATTGTGATAAACTCGAATTTAAAACTTAAATACAAACGGCGTGAATATATTCATATTCTACATTTAACCATAATATTACAATTACAACTAAATGGATATGTTCCCTAGACACACATATAAGTATATGTTCTTTTGTATTATAACTACTACCGTGTCCTATAAATGTGTTGTGTTACTTATTATATATTTATGGTTTGTTTCATCGATACCTTCTATACCTTAATTATCTAAAATTTATACCTCTAGTTTATTTGAAACATGTAGCAAAGTACATTTCCTTTAATATTTTGTTGATACCTCCTATACCTTATTATCTAAAACTTATATATCTAATTTATTTTGAAACATGTAGCAAGGTACATTTTCTTTAATATTTTGTTGATACCTCCTATACCTTATTATCTAAAACTTATATTTCTAGGTTTACGTTTTAATAGTAATTTAAATTCGGATCAGATTAGTTCAGGGCGTAGTCAAGTACATTTCTCTAATGTAACTGTGACTCTCGTCAAGGTATAGAACTCAGTGTTCAAGTTGTGAGTGCACTAATACCGATACCATCAGGAAGATGTTAACTAATCTCAAACGAAATAACGTCTCTACACGTCTCTATACGTCTAAACACTATGGATGAAATCCACAGTGAGGGTCCAACACTGCTGCAACGTATCACTTCCACCATCGTAATGGCGTCAGCAACGCTGAGCAAAATTCGGTCGTGGTTCCGGTATAGTTAATCAACGAAAGACATCATCCGAGACATCATAACGTCGATTAAAAATAGCACAGCAGTACCACATGGCGCATACACTACTCTAGGCTAGACAGAGCGAGGGACACACAGTGTTCCAACCGAAGTTGTATACAATAGCCTCTACCTCGATGTCACAGTATGAGGGACACCCTACGTATCACGAATTATATCGCAACGTAGGGCATCGCGCCTCACTTTTGCGTCACCTATACAAATTCAAGACGACATTGACAAAGGGCTCAATAATCTGCGGTGACCGAAATCAACCACAGCGTCTTGCATTCCAGTATCAAATCATCAAGAAAATGCTAGAGTATATTCAGCGCAGTGCTCACACTATTTAGTGGTAATTCACCAAATAACATTACGAGCACTCGATCGAAAATAATAATTGGAATCGAGATTCTTTATTGCGCAATGCTCATTTCTTACAAATTTATTGTCAACATATTAACCGTCGCTCGGAGGCAAGGTGATCGTACCAGATCGTCGTTTTATGTTTTGTTTTTGATGACATATATAGATAAGTTTCGATAACGTTTCAGAGTTTTTCCAACGACCGATGAGTCGACAGAGCGACTTTAACGGACTCACGGAATCACTTTACGTATCAAGTCAGTACGAGGTCCTTCCATATCGTTCGTCGATCGCAGTTGAGGATGCCAACAGTGATGTATGAAACATCCTACGAACGTACACGAAAGACTAATCGAACTTCAGAAACCCGATGACTAGACGTAACGACTTTACGCAAGTCCGGCGGTCGGCACAGTTTTACAAGTTGCATATATTGCATTCCATGCTCCCTAATAAATTATTAGCGAGACAGGTCTACAATATACAAAGTATAACAGATCTTCGATCTGTGAAGTGTATCGCCACTTTAATGTATCTTACAATACATTTCTTTGTTGGGATGATTCTTAATCATCTCACTGTACGTGCCGCTCCATCACGCACATTTATATTTTTATTTAATAAGACGGCTGCTGCCATTACCGTCTGTAATAACATTTAATGTTATTTGTTAATATCCTATTATGTATTTATTTGCCACTCTTATAATATTTAATTGTTAGGTAGTTGTCTGAAACAACTTTCAACTTTATGATTATATTGTCATGCACCATATATTATGATACGAATCAATGTCGATATCAATAATTATTTAGACGGCCCCACATACCGTCAATACATATAAATATGTATATTTCTAAGGTAGACGCTCATAGCATCTCCTATTATATTTTAATATTGCCAAGAATCACCATCATTTTGATACGAATCGATGTCGATATCAATAATTATTTAGACGGCCCCACATACCGTCAAACATATTAATCGTCACTCGGAGGCAAGGTGATCGTACCAGATCGTCATTTTATGTTTTGTTTTTGATGACATATATAGATACGTTTCGATAACGTTTCAGAGTTTGTCGAACGACCGATGAGTCGACAGAGCGACGTTAATGGACTCACGGAATCACTTTACGTATCAAGTCAATACGAGGTTCGTCCGTATCGTTCGTCGATCGCAGTTGAGGATGGCAACAGTGCTGTATGAAACACCCTACGAACGTACACGAAAGACTAATCGAACTTCAGAAACCCTATGACTAGACGTAACGACTTTACGCAAGTCCGGCGGTCGGCACAGTTTTACAAGTTGCATATATTGTATCCCAGCTCCCAAATAAATTTGCGAGACAGGTCTACAATATACAAGGTATAACAGATCTTCGATCTAAGTGTATCGCCCCTTTAATGTATCGTACAATACATTTCTTTGTCGGGATGATCCTCAATCATCTCACTGTACGTGTCGCTCTATCACGCACATTTATATTTTTATTTAATAAGACGGCTGCTGCCATCACTATTTATGATACTTATTTATGATACGAATCAATGTCGATATCAATTATTATTTAGACGGCCCCACATACCGTCAAATACATATTAATATGTATATTTCAAAGGTAGACGCTCGTAGCATCTCATTTTATATTTTAATATTGCCATGCAACACCATCATTTTGATACGACTCAATGTCGATATTAATAATTATTTAGACGGCCCACCATACCGTCAATACATATAAATATGTATTATTCAAAGGTAGACGCTCGTAGCATCTCCTATTATATTTAAATATTGCCATGCATCACCATTATTATGATACGACTCAATGTCGATATCAATATTTATTTAGACGGCCCCTCATACCGTCAATACATATAAATATGTATATTTCTTAGGTAGACGCTCGTAGCATCTCCTATTATATTTAAATATTGTCATGCATCACCATTATTATGATACGACTCAATGTCGATATTAATATTTATTTAGACGGCCCCAGCATACCTACCGTCAATACATATAAATATGTATATTTCAAAGGTAGACGCTCGTAGCATCTCCTGTTATATTTCAATATTGCCATGTATCAATATTATTATTAGGGGATCAACCATAGTTAGCAGTCTTCGAGTCGCCCCGTCAAACCGCACCACTACAGTATCATTTCCACACGTGGTAGAACAGACGTCAGAAGACGCGCCCTAGCGACGGCGCCATCGCTCTGACACGTGTTATCGACATCAAATCCATCCCACGTGTGTGAGCGGTGCGCATCACGGTGTCGCTCAACACGATCTCGCCGCGACCACTCACCCTATATATGCGAAACGACGAAATTGACATTCGGCCACACGCACCGTGCATCGTGCACCGCGATCCGCGAGCCGCGTACCATGCGCCGCGCGCCGCGCGCCGTGCGCCGCGCGCCACGCGCCGTGCACCGTGTGCCGTCATTACACGAACTTTTCGAGACTTCAATACACGAACATTTTAGTAAATTTTGTCCTTAAAAAATTTGATTAGCAGGTATTGCTCTCACGGAGTATCTTATTACACTTAACGTTGTTTATTTATGTATGTATTTACTTATTTATTTATTTATATATATTTTTAATTAGTTATATTGTCACATTACGTAACTTACGAGATATCTCTGGGCTGTACTGTGACAGCCTATAGCGACGTCTATTTATAGAAAACGAATTTTAATGATTTGTTCATTGACTAACGGCCCGCCCCGGCTGCGCCCGGTGTATGTATATGTACCTAAACCACGAAGCAATTACAAAGAGGAGGTGTCATAAGAAACTTTATTCATATAATGTAGTGTCGCAACTGCGCGGGGGTGCGAGGGGCTTCAAATAGCGGCAAGCCATCTAGCGAACAATAGCTAAAACAAGTAATTGACTAAATTTACAGACGTTATAATAGTTCTACTATATTTCACTAGGTGTCTAGCGCCATGCCAGGGCCGTACTCAGAATTTTTTAGTTAAGCATAGGTATATGTAATTTGAAGTTGGATGGCACACGCTGCTATATAATATTATCATGATTTACTATTGTACTGATAAGCTGATTTCGCTTTGTAGGATTTTAGTACAATGAGAGATCGTCATCCTATGCTGGAAAATTGAAGCTTGATATTATGTAGCCATGTGTAATATCGATTTGAGATTTTTTTCAATACCAAAAAGTCGATAATTGCGTACTAAAAGTCAGTTTACTTTTGCATATGCCATAAAGTTTTATCATCGGAGTGATTAAAAGTAACGGAAAGGACACCAAAATTGGTAAACTTTTTCCCAAGCCAGACGTAGTGTAAGTAAAATGGAATAATGCTGCATAATATGATACATAACATGCTTTTATTTCATAAACAACAGAGCAAGAAAGAATATTTTTTATTAGATCAGATTATTCAAATTCAAATATTGAACGTCAAAACCAACTACTATAGGTTCGAACCTTAGCCCAGAATATAAAATTACATAATTAGAATTTTCACTACAACAATTCGACTGAAATTGCCTCGGAAGAACATCTTATCCGCTTGAGTGTCCGGACAATGACCTTTTAGTTTACCAACTGCACAAAACTGCCCAAGGGCTCTCACGTTTTGTTACGTTATTTCCCACCGGTGATAATGTAGTATACATGTATATAATGTGATGTGTCGAAAAAAAGTTGACATGGGCAATATAGCCATGGCGACCATTACTTGACACGGGTGCTTACAGTTATTGTGGTTAGTTTGTAAGCTCTTGTCAACTAGTAGTCGAGATGGGCAGTTGAGCGGTTATTCGCTGAGTGAATGAGCTATCTTCAATAATTATTTTGTAATAACCTTCACCACATACGCTCATTGACAATTTTTTAAAACTTTCTAATTTGAAAGCTTTTAAACAGTATCTGGCATCGTATTGTAGAGATACATTTCAATTTTAAGTACGGCCCTGGCTAGACCAGCAGTTTTACTACTTGCCGATAGAGGCATGGTGATTACACCGAACGTTCTAGACAAAATAAATAATATATTTCATTTAAATATTACTTACGAGTAGAAAGATATGTTTATTCCATTTGATTTTGATTTGTTCGTGTAACTTCTACACGATACAACACAGCACTTCATGTTCACAACGTGCGCGGGTCGTGAATATTTTTTAAATATATAAAAAGGAGTTAGTCACGATAGCAACTTAATTGTCCGGCAACGACAGCTGTACTGACGAAAGCGACAACTGGCGGTCTGTAGATCTACTACGGTTTGATGTGTGGACTACATTGGTGGATGCTAGACTACATTGATTACAACACCTCCTCTTTGTAATTGCTTCGTGACCTAAGCCTTCTTCATGAATCACTCTGCCTACTGTTGAAAACTATGTGTAGTAATAAAAATATGTGTAGTAGTTTTTGAGTTTATCGCGAACAGACAGACAGACAGCGGAGGACTTTCTTTTATAATATTTAGTGATAAGAGTATTCATTGCGCTTATTATGATATAATTATCCTTTAACGGTCTTTATATTAAAAAATAACTAATGATGTTTTTGTGTAAAAAAATATAATTAATTATTTAACTTTCAAAGAAATTCCAACAATATCTTGAAGTTAATAAATAGTTTGCATTTTGAAGATAAGAGCAATTAGTCGAGGTAACTCAGCGGTTTTGAAAGGGTAACTTCGTTCAAAGTTCGTTTTCAACTAACAATATTTAATACCCCCAGGAACGAAAATAAGTCAAAAATTAGCTGTGCATATTAAAAATGTTGAGTGTTACAATGCTTCGAGTTCCTAAGACTGTTCCTTTTTATTTTTCATTTAATTCTGAATACGAAAAATTTCATTCATTCTGTAAGCGACTAATACATTATGTTCCGTAAACTACACTATGAATTTTCTATAAATATTTGACAGAACTACTCGTAACTTGATTTATTTCAAATGTGAATATCAGAGTCTACTGATCAAATCCTTGAATAATATGTGTATGTGCATTAGTGAGTGTTAACTAACCTGATACTAAAATTCGCTGATAAGTAGTGAATATAGCTTCACTAACGTAATTAATAAAAATTTCACTGATTCATGTTTAGAGAATAGTGATACCAATATGATAAGTAACGAAAATTATTGCATGCGATACCACAAAAACGTCCAAAATAACTAAATTTATAAACAAGATGTCGCTGCGATTTCGTTTATCATTACGCATTTTTACTTTCATCCCGTTTCCTAAGACAAACGTCCTAAATTTCTGGATTAAAAGTATTGAATATCTTAGCTTGTAGTACGGACTTAAATCATGTGAAGTTTCATTTAAATTAACACTGTTATATCGGCGTAATATGCGGTTTAGTAACAGACTGACATACAAAAAAAAATTAGTTTTAGTGTCGATAAAAAAGTTCTTTTTAAAAATAAATTTTCAAAATATTCTCATTGTACAGAATTTGATCTTAATAATTAAGATATGCTTAAAAAAAATCTGTTTTATGTAAGAGAAACCACGTACTAACCGTAGTCAATGCCTCTACCGTTAAGTTTCATTGAAATCCAATAAGTAGGTTTGGTGTGATTCGCGGTCAAGATAAAGTAAAACTGATTAAAAAAATATAGGTTGGGCTCCAGTATCGTAGTTTATTGAGTGCCACAGAAAATTAATTTTATATACATATGTACAGAATCGGTCCTGTTACAGATCCATTAGATCCAGATTAAATGGACCCATATCTATCATAAATCTAATTTAACATACGTTTCTTCTTTATTCGTTTTATTTCTGATGACGATGCGAATCAAGTCACCCAAAAACGGATTCGATAATGATGTACAACGCTAAACAATTTCCTCTTTGTGTATAAATCTGAAAATCAGATAAATATAATCTTGTTTATATTATGACTTTTATTTTCTGCTCGCGTTGTCAGTTTGTATCTTTTATCTGATGACCCTTTCGAGCTCCGGGAAAAAATTCTTATAATTTAAGACAGGGTATCAACCACGCCAAGTTTCCGTTACTAACGAGACACATTTCTTGTCGCTCTGGAAATTTGCCAAATTTTTATATAATATTTTATCGTATCTCTTAAACTACAATTATTATTGACTATATCTGTAAAGAATAATGACTATTAAAAGCAAGATTAACATTTTCATTAACCGCTTGAGTGTCCGGACAATGACTTTTTAGTTTACCAACTGCATAAAACTGCCCAAGGTATCTCACGTTTTGTTACGTAATTTCCCACCGGTGATGATTTAATATACGTTAATCAACCTGTAGTTGACAGGTGGACTTCACGTACTAGTGCCTGTATCGAAAAAAAGTTGAAATGGGCAATATAGCCATAGCTACCATTACAATGACACGGGCGCTTGCGGTTATTGCGGTTAGTTTGTAAACTCTTGTCAACTAGTAGGTGACACGGACAGTGGAGCGTCTAATAACATTGAACAATGAAACAACAATGAAAAATGACGATTCGAAGGTGCTCGTGGGGCCTATTTGAATAAAGTTGTTTTTGATTTTGATTTTGAACATTTCAATAACTTTTTTTTTGTGTCGCAGGGGAATCCATTTACGGATGATATCCAGGACGCCTGGGTAGGCAGTCCTAGACCTATGTCAGACTCGGCACTTTGGGAGTGCAATACCGCACTAAACCCCTGCGGGTGCCTTCAGCCACTTTTATTGGAGGGTCCCGGATCTGCAGGCAACAGGATCCTTCCAGCGACAGGCTGGCCTCGGCGAAAAGGCCAGACTTCTCCTCCATGGGGACTGTCCGGATTACCTCTGAACAGTCCCGATGACGCCGTGTCTAGCAGGACCGGGTTCCCATCCCGACCCGACACGGGCACAGGGGCGTTACTGGAGGCGCATTAAGTAGCGCCTCCTACACACCCCTATTCGTCGCCCGCGGATGGAGGCCACGTCGGCGACCTCCTTCTGGGACATTACTGTCTCGCAGAAGGAGATCATCGCCTTCCAGGACTCATCGTCGCCGAGCATCACAGTGATGATGCTCGGGAGCGACAAGTCCCCTCTGACGAGGACCGACGTCAGACCCTGACGCAGCGCCGCCCATCTCGGGCACACCGCGAGGGTGTGCTGGGCAGAGTTTACTGCCGCGCCACAATTATGACATTCAGTCGTCGGCTCCCTCTGGGCTCCCACGGGGAGTCACCGGCTAGAGCAGTAGCTGCAGCCCACGATACCGTACGACATCCCCGAATCACCCTCACCGCGATGGTCCTCTGCGCAGAGCACAGCGCAGCCCTATTCCTCGCAGTGAGGTGATCCGTCCAAACCGGGGCACCGTACGTCGCCATACTCCGGCAGACACCGGATTACAGCTGCCTGCAGGCGGCGCTGGGTCCTCCGAGGTTCGGAAGAAGTCTGCCCAGTGCATTCGCCACCTTCAAGACCTTCGGTCCCACCATAGCGAAGTGTCGGCCGAAGGTCCACCCTCCGTCGAGGATGAGCCCCAGATATTTGATTTGAACATTTTAATAACTGAGAAATTGAAACAATTAAAGAAAAAGAAATAAAAAAAAGAGTAACGTAGATATTAAGTTAAACAATTTATAGAAAAGGGAGTAGGTATAGATTCCAAGTTCAAACATTTAATATACAAGCGAATCACAGACTTGTAGATTGAGTTAAAAGCCATAAACCTCAAAATGTACGCTTAGAATTTTATACTCGTAGTCAATAAAGAATATATCATGATGTAGTGACAACTTAACGTATTGGTACCATCAATTGTTAATCTTGATTTTGATTTTACACGAGAATAGAACGAAACGTCGCCCTATACATAATTCAAGGAAAGGTATTCAAGATTCAAAAAAGGGATTCTCATTCACATGGAGCAATATTTTGATGTATTATCGGAGCTGAACACATTTTATATTTAAATACGGGCTTACAATAAACGTTGGTCGGGCGAAGGTATTTATTCGGGGTTTTCGGTACATTTAGCAATTTTCGAGGCAGGAGGTAGGGTTCAGTGGACGCTGTGTTACCATCTGTTCTTTTCATCCAGGACAGTACTGGAAACGCTTTCCTTGTACAGTTGGCTTTTAAAATCTTTATGAACATATCACTACATAATTATTATAAAACAAAACCCTCCGCCGCATCTGTCAGTCTGTCTGTTCGCTATAAACCCAAAAACTACTGCACGGATTTTCATGCGGTTGTCACCAATAGATAAAGTGAGAATGATTCAAGTATATATGAATACCCCGGGCGCAGCCGGGGCGGGCCGCTACTACAAACAAACATCAAAAAACTTGCTGTTATTTTTATTGATTCAATTCCTACTCTCATGTAGTTATTTTATCGCTAAGAAGTTTTTCGTTCAGTTACATAGTTTTTAAGGATAAGTAAGCCATTGTTATTAAGCCATTGTTAGAGGCACTTAGAACAACATTTAAAATGTTGTAATGCGCTTTGGCAATGAGCCAGGTAGCTGCAGATATAAGGAAATTAATATTAACACGTTATCTTACGTTCATATTCTAGAATTTAACAAACTAATAAAAAATATTCTCATTATAACAGTTTTTTTTCTCTGACGATGACGTTAGGTCTCTTTTAAATCTAGTTTTTTTATTATTATTCATCTAACTTTTGTAACTATGCTTTGTTAAATTTTTCACTTGTACATTTTCGAATTCGATTTTATGTTTTTTCAAATAAAAAAATTTACTTTTTTTGATTATTTACTATCGGAGATAGTTTATATCCCTAGAAAACTTACACTAAATATGGTTACACCAAATTTATCAGTGTCAGACCTTTTTTCGTCACCAGAAATATGAAAACAAATATAGACACCACGGATAATTATAATCTTAGCCAATAGATTGTTTTAAATATCTATTATTATAATTATTTTATTTATTTACAATCAAAAATTCTTACAGAATACAATAGTGTTTGGAATTACATATATTATAAAACACAATACATCTATATATTATTACGTGAAGCAAAAACTGTGTACCCTTTTTTACGAAAATTACGCGGATGGAGATGGGCACAGTTAAAATTTATATGGATAAGTGCGGAATGCTTATATTTTTATAATAATTTTCAAAAAAAATACATTAATATAACGAAAAAAAAAAACACTACACACACTTTGGCGCACACACATATATACAATGACATATATACACAAATTTTGGTTATTGTCAAAGTCTGTTGTCAACACGGTCTAAATACACCTCTTGCAACGAATTTTTTATCGAAATTTTGTAGCACAGATCAGGTCAAATGACTGCTGCATATGCTCACCATGTTATGCGCAATCATATTTTTATGATGTTGAGAACGCTGTCAATTATAGATTAGGTCGAATTTCGACCACTGGGGGACCACTAGTAAATATAAATAGACAAATAAATATGCTTAGCACACACACACACACACACACACACACACACACACACACACACACATACACACGGTCGTCTATTTCTAATGTAGTCAACTGAATGCACAGGCAGTTTTAGGTGACAGTCAACTATTTACTTTTTGTGTAATAAATATAAATAATACATGTAAATAGTTATAAAATACATCGAATCGAACCCACAACCCTGGAGCAGAAAGCAGGCCAACTATGCCAACGGGTCAGTTAACAATAAATTGCTGGAGAAAAATTACTTACAATGTCATAAACTTATAATTTAGCTTTTTGCAAGTTTGGTTGGGACTAACGTCTAACTAGAAACCTGTTTTTATTATATGATGTACATTAATAAATTAATTATCGATATATTTATTTAAAAAGTATAACAAAAGGTGAAGACAGAAGATAAATAATTCCAGCTTAAATAATACTCATCACAAAGACACACCGTTTGTTTTGATAGGACGAAAATTCATTAACCATTCATTATTATGTAGGCGGAGACATTTTTCAATTAAAAATTTCACACAATGCCCTATTCTCGAAGTTTTAATGGCTCTAACACGTAACGTAAATTGGACAAAGTTGAGAATTATGAGCCTCCTTCAAACACGTTTTTGTCATTATGCAATTATAATGTAGGAGATCATTGCTGTGTTTACATCATTCTATTCTTTGTATTTATAGGATTAAGTGTTTCCTTATTGTTTAACTTATTAAAATTTATATTTTGTTAATTAATTTCTTTGTGTGGACGTCGGTCATGGAAAAAGTAAATAAGTTCCGTAAATGGACAGAAGTTTCTAGAAGTTTAATAAAATTTCCTTAAACCTTATTGTTCTGATCGCCAGATGCTCAGAATCATTCTCGTCACGTAGCGATGTGATAAACTCTGATATCAGCCCCCACTGAGCCGAGATTGTTATTGGGACAGATCAATGCGTTGTAAAGGCTCTTAATAATGCGGTCAAGAGAATTGTGTATGATTGTTGGATAAGAAATAGTTCATTTAACTATTTTAATTTCCTTTTATCGGTAATCTTATGCCAGTTTTTACAGTACTGTACTATGCTTGTAAAACTTACATAGACTTAATTTAAAATAATTAAAAGTGTTTAAACCTTACACTGCTCCGCTGCGGATTGGTCGATATCAAATTATTATTTTCTGAGACATTAAGGTTATAGGAATTTTGAAAAAAAAAGTACCTATATATACGATATATACGATTAGATATCATATCATAAATATTTATATTGTATATTATAATGTGTGTATGCTGGAACATACACACATTATAAAACCAACCAATCCTTCCAATCCTTCGAAAAAAAGGGACCTTTACCCAGCAGTGGTTTGTTTACAAGCTAACTCTTTTCAGTTCAATTCAGTCAAATATGTGTAGCAATATAAAATTATAATGCATATCATCAATTTATAATCTACATTCAAACAATTATAAAAAAAAGAAATACTAGTTGCAAGAACTGTAAATAACACCTGAAGCTAGAGTGAAAATCCCTTGTGAGCCATTTCTCAGTTTCCTCCGCACAACTTGAACAATATTGCAAAACTTATTCTACCTTTACTCGTCTTTATTGTGAGTGTCAAGAGAATCAGATACAATAATTTCTGTACTAAGATATTTTGTTTGTAAGCCTTACTAAAGTCTATTATTATGAAGCATACACCTTTTCATATTTGGAAGAGAAAGCCTTGACCTTAATCCACCACGCTTTACCACAGCCAGTTGGTGGATTTAAGAATTTCATGCAGGTTTCATCGACGCACATGAGACTTAAATACAAATATTGTCGGTTGATAACTCAACGGTGTCAGCACGGATTTGAACCGACGTTCGCCTGTTATCGATTCACATGTGTAAATAATAGATTATTATTTTCATATGCACATTCAAATAAAATACTTTTTTTTCAGAGAACAGGTTAGATTACTTATTTACAATAAAATTTACACCAAACAAATTAATGACACTAATTTCTGCACTTTTATAAGCCACTCATCGATAATTAATAACTACTTAATTCTAACAATACTTAACAATGACTGGCAGCTAGTTATTTACAAGATATCACTTGGAGCAACAATTCCGCGAGATAGATCAGAATGATGGCTACTGACCTATCAGAATAAGTATTAATCGTTCGGAAGATAGTGTTGCCATCTTTGCACTTTTCGGGTACTGTATTTCTATAAAACAAATCACAATAATAGTAATACCAATGCATTATAAAATCAAATATTTTAATAATACTAACACAGCTCTATCTAAAATTACAGTTTAGTTGTTAACAGTTAATTCAAATTATTTCAATGAAGTCATATTAATATATACATAGTATTATATATACTATTATTCTGTTTATTAGAACACGTAATACACTTTAATCCCGAGTTTCAATTCAGCGATTTCCAAATATATGTTTTAATACTGAAATGTTTTGTGAAAATATTACTTTTATTATTCAAGTTAAATGAAAGAACTTAAGACATTAAACTGAATCATGACTTTATCTCTTCGTTTTCGTTTTTCTCCCTTTTCGTAGAATTTCTACTATCTCGAGATCAATCTTTAATAAAATGCTTTTCTGCAAATAGATCGTAAAACATTGTCGACAGTTTAAGTTCGTCTTTAACAGAACCATTCACGTTAAGATGGTCGCATTGAACGTATTAATTACTTATCAACCAATTATAATTATTATATTTCTGTTTGATCTAAGGGTTGAATAGAAGAGTATGCCACTAGGATGTATTTACAATATGTTACAACACTATTTGAATATACAAGATTTTTAACTGAGTTTTCCAGCTATGATATAAATTCCTTAGTTTCACAGTCGTATCATAGTTTTGAAATTACTCTTTTGTATTAACTTGTTATTATTTAACAAATGCGTATATTTATATTGTTAATTATATTTTATTTAAAAAAAATCGTTTAATTTTGTATTATTTTTTTATGTTAGAATGAACAAATAAAATGTTAATAGCGTAATATTTAAGCATGTTAGCGCATAATGCCGATTGCTTAGAAAGTGCTCATAGTTCTATGTACTCTTTATGCTCTAAGTCTTAAACTATTGGCGATCACGTTTTAATTTTATTTTTTTTGTGAAGAATTAGTACATTTAAAACATTATTTAAAACTTTAATTCAAGGTTAAAATATTTTAAAAAAGTGTCGAAGTTACTCAAACATCGATTACATACATTTTTACTTCAGGTTTAATATAATTATTATGTAAAAAAATTCAAATTTAGAATTCGATAAAAAAAGAAGAAAAAAAAACTTCTACTTCTTAACTACAATAAGCAATACTTTTGGTTTTTTTTACAAATTATATTGATACAAATAATAAGCATCCAAAAATAACGGACTTTATTCTTAATAAATTTTTAAAAACTCATAACTCAGCAACAAAGCAACATACGAAAAAGAACATCGTGTGCACATCCACGTCTACTAGAAGTATAATTGACCAGAGTATAAACAAAATTCACGACCTCATTTTTTTTTTTTTTTGGTTATCAGCTTGACGTAAAATGCCCCCTATGTTTGAGATTCGATTTTTTAAATAACCGTAAATAAATTATACACATACAACCACAAAACTAAAACACGTTTTGATAATAAAATCAATAGGTATAATGTATCAAATACATTTTAATCTTTACTTATAATTGGTATATTCAATAATTATTATTAATTAGTTTTCAAACAATTACAACTAAGACTAAATAATGCGTGTATGCAACAGGATGCGTAAATCTATATATATATATAGGAGACTTTCTATAGATATAGTCACTCATCACGATATCTCTGGAACTATGAGGCCTAAAAATTTGAAATTTGGTAGGAATATTCCTTTTGCTGAGTAGAGGTCAGCTAAGAACGGATTTTAAGAAATTCTACCTCTAAGGGGATGAAACAGGGAGGCAAAGTTTGTATGAGACAACGTGATTCCTTGGTCTAATCTACTTCAAATTTTGCATAAATATTCTTTAACGGAATTGATTGAAGACGTGTTTCGTATTTTATCGAAATTCATTCCCTAACGGGGTTAAAAGGGGGTAGAAAGTTATTTTGATATAAATACTCCTTAGTGCTTTTGATTTAAATTTTTATTTTGACACATGTTTGACAACTCGATCCGTCTATTATGTAATATTTTCCAGTATTGACGCAGGTGTAGGTGATATCTTTTTTGGGTGCTCCTGATGGAACAGGCAAGACTTTATATTAAACGTAACAAAACTAAGTTGTAAATATACCGTAGTGTCTTATATAATATTTTTTACTTCAATGTTGGTGTTGTGTTAAGTCAAGGGTTTTAAACTAAATACAGATATAGAAGACACCGAAGTGAACTTGGAAACATTTTTGAATTATACGGCATTAACATCCCAATTAGTACAGATTGGCACCACGGACTAATGTTGGAACAAGATCAGAAAACGTTATAAATCATGTACCCATTTAATTTTATCTTACACTGAAACTAAGAAGGAGGAGATAAAATCTGTCTTGGACTATTATTATATGTTTGACATATACACAAGATCGTCTGTTCCTAAGGTAGGCAACTTAATGCCCGTGTATTAGGTAACAGCCGACTTATACATTTTTTATAAATAGACATATAAATAATACACATAGAAATAAATACATATTACACCCAGACTCAAGGCGGGAATCGAACCCACGATCCTGAAGCAGAAAGCAGGGTCACCACCAACTGTGCCGAATCAATCAAAATTTAAAAAATAATTACTTGCGGGTTTCTTCAAATCTAAGAGGCAAAATCGTATTGACTTGTGGTGTAATTATACCAACGATACAACGAACGAAGCATTGATAACCGTTCTGGTGTAGTGGTGCGATTGGCCTTAGATCCTCGCCTCAATGCCGGGGGTCGCGGGTTCGATTCCTGCTCAGGGCAGATATTTGTATTTGTGCCAATATTTGTTCAGGTCTGGGTGTATGTCCTTTTGGGTTTCCCCACCGCTCCCCGGAGAGCACGTAAAGCCGTCAGTCCCGTTCGTTATCATGAATACCTTATAATAATCTTTACTTATGGTAGGGATATTATCCGCCAACCCGCAGTGGAGCAGCGTGGTGGATTAAGCTCCAATCGTTCTTCTATATGGAAAAAAGGCCTTCGCTCAGTAGTGGGTTGTTTACAGGCTGATACAATACAGTACAGTACACAAGCATTTGTGGCCTTCAGTGACGAAACTGAGCCTTAACATATCTATCTATGACTATCTGAGGAGAGATGTTACTGCCGGACAGTTCTCAAACCTGTGGCTTAAAATAGGAAATTGTGATTTCCGGGAACTGGGATACACTGATACATTATATTATCATTCATACACTCATGCATTATATTATTATTCATATGAGTATGTATTTACCATAAACAAACCTTAAGGTCAAACTCTTAAGGGGCCACCCTACCTCAGCTCGAATTCAGATTTCACCCCCACTTCGTCGCAACCGCAACACGCTCGCGGGGAGCGCGCGCGTCTTTTCGGAACATGATTACACCCCAAGTATTCTTTAAAAAAAATATTAAATGTACAGTTTTGACTTTCCTACCATTTTATTATATATATATAGATGTTGAATGAAAGTATACAAGCTCAAAAAGTAAAAAGTATAGTACCGTCCTCAGTTCAATTCGAGCGCAAGCGACACAGGTATCCCTTACGAAAGCCGGAGCGGTACTGACACATATGAGAATTGAGAGCGCTTGGTTGTTCGTCGCACGAATTATAGGTATTTTCTCCCCACAACCCTTATCAATAATTATTTTTTAAAAAACGCAACATATAAAATGTTCTTCATACTTATTTCAATTACCATGCTTAATCTCAAGTCCATAACTTCTATATTTACTGAGATATTAAGGATTTAATAAAAAAAATAGAGGTAACTTTGCGATTTTTTTGTATCGATAAAATTTTATGGAATCGTGTTTTCGAAACATATGAAAGATAGTTTATGTCCTGAACTTTACCATACATAAATTTTAAACTTAAATATTCAGTAGTTTGGAATATATGGACATCCTGCCGAGTGGAAAATAAGCAATTTGAGGTAGCATACACTCTTAATGTAGCGGGAGTATTCTTGAACGAAAGCTGCTTCTCTCTCTCATAGCCTGTTGTACCTGACATGTTCCAGAGTAGACTAATGATTTTAGCACCCCGAAGGAAATTTTATTTTACTTTTTTTTTAACTTTAAATTCCTACTCTTTAATACAGATTGTTATATTTTATAAGTATTCAAAAATTTTAACATAATAATGTATTTATATGTTACAATAAATTTAATAACGTAAAAAATCTATTAAAACCCTATTAGAACCATTTTCGTCTTCTACGCGGACGAAGTCGCGGGCTAAAAGCTAGTTTAGAATAAAAAACATGGAAATGCGTACTAAACTATAAATTTACATAGTACACCCAACTGCAAATATGTTAGTAATTAATACAAAAGCTATTTTTAATTTAGCAGTATTATAATCATGTAGTTTAAAATTTCAAGTCCAAATTAAATGACATTTTTAATAACTACTCGTTGACTTTTAAAATATTTTTATTTCATTCAGAAAATTTTTACTTCTCTTTCAACATTTGTTTTTAATTTCTTGATATTTTACTGCAATTATATTATAAAAATCCCTTTTACGTTCGTTATAACATATTGTATCATAATACTGTTTTTATATAATGAATAACAAAATTTACAGTTTACATTATAATTAAAAATCTATTCAGTTAGTCGTCACGGTTTAGTAAAAAAAAAAAAACCTCGTAAAAAATTTTAAATCACGAAAATATGCAATTCAACAAGTATTTTCTGATTAATCCCACCGCACCATTAACAGAAGCTCGACTTGTGATAAAGTAGGGAACCTTTGGCTGAGCTAAGGCTAATCCAGAAGCTAGCTAGTTAGTGAGTGCTCGAGTACAGGCCAGAAAGTAATTACAGGCGTATACAGCCGCAATAAAATTGGTAAGGTTCGCCTCGGCTAAGGCTAATCCAGACGCCAGCTAGTTAGCGAATGCTCGACTTCATTCGAGGAAGTAATTACAGGCGTATGCAGGCGTAGCGCGCTGGGATTATTTCACTCGGGTGACAATTGTTTTATCACAATTGTGGGCGAAATATATTTCACAATATTCACTGCATTTGTGATTTTATGACTCCTATATCACGATAAATGAGAATTCATAAAAGTAATATTTTTACTATAGAAGTAAAATATACATGAATATAGTATAGTATAGCAACAACATCAGCATGTGAAAGAAGACAATAGGAATGTTTATATACTTTAGTAGACAAAAATGGGCGGGCTAGGGCTTTCTAAAAATGTTTTTCCCATATATTTGTGTACTCGTAAGTACGAAAGTTTTTTCATCATCAAAATTTTCAATTGGTTATAACTAATAACTAACTTCGATGATTTCTAGAATTCTGATAGTATCAACAAACACAATTCAATCGCTTCTTTGACATATAGTATTTTATTAATTTACCTTTTTTTTTTTTATTATAATGACTGTTTCACCTTACCGTGGATTTCAAGTATTGTGGTTGCACGTTTAGTTCTCACTCAGAGTAGAGATTTTCATTAATACAAAACATCCCGCCGTTCCTTGGTAAGCACATAAAGATATTGGTCCCGGTTTATCATAAACACATTGCCGGTACCATGAGTAACGTCCGCCAACCGAAAGTAGATCGACATATTAGATTAAGCACCAATCCCATAATTATGTATTTCTAGGCTGTTTCTGTTGACTCCTTGTACCTTCATGTATATTTAGTAATACATAAAAATGCTGAAATGCTGCTTTTAATAAAATTAATTATACAATTGTATAAAACATCCACTCATCATAAAAGATGTGAAATATAATAAATTAAAGTATGTTGCATAATTTACATATACTTAGGCTTACAAATAAAAAAATATATGAAAATTAAAATAACAAACATGCACGTAGCTGATGCGACTGCATAGAACGACGGTGAAATCAAAGTAGCTTGTATTCCGAGAACACTGTTCATTTCAAATAAAAGATCTGCCGCCGGCGGTGGCGCAGTGCCCCGCAAATTAAATTATAGCGAGGGCATTGGTGGGATAATCTCGCGCTCTGGACAAAGTGGGGCAGTTTTTGTGTGCTTCGTCCCGGAAACGCGCTGCAAAAATATAGCCCCGGGTATAATCGGCCAAGTGCACTTCACATTTATCAACGCCGCAATGTTGTACAATTTTTCCTTTTAAAATATACGAGTACGTTTTTAATGGGATTATCAAATTTTTCACAATAACGTAGAAGTTAATTCGACTATAATGGTTTGTGAAGGGCTAAGTAGCCCTTCACAAACCATTATAGTAACACCTAAGAAATAGAGTGGCATAATATAAGTATATTATGCCACTCTATTTCTTATTCCATATGAACATTTATATATTAAAACTACAAAACTCTAATCACAAAGGTTTTAAACTACATACAATTGTAATGACCAAAAATAATTTTCTTAACGTAAAAAATATATGAAGCAACTAAAAAATAATTTCATTATAGTTAAAGTAGAAGCAGGTCTAAAGACGCCCAATAAACTACAAACGGATTCTACCTGGAGCTTACACTAAATAAATTTCTACTAAAGCAGTGAATCTCAGTAATGTTCTACACAATTTCACCAGACTCTTATTTATTTAGGAAAGGTTAAAACAACGTTATTCGTACAGCTCTTCCGCTCTCATTGGAAACAATAGTTGTATAACAATCGAGTCACATTCTGGTCACGTCGTGTCACGCTATCGTCGCGTCGCGTCACGTATGTGTGGGGCAGAATACTGAATGAAAGCGGAAGCTGACAAAAAAAAAAATCAATAAAATAATAGCTGGGATTAGGATACTAACACATTTGAACCTCTATTTCGGTTGTAGCTACTGAAATATTTTAATAAAAATTTTCTCGACATGACACAGAGGTTACGTTATTTCGAAGTGGGGCAGATTACTTACAATTGAGTTTTAAGCGTGTAATATTTTATTTTGCTTTAGATATAGTCCAGTAACAATAAAAAACAGTTTAGAAAAAAAAAATAAGTGGGCTTTAGTAAATGGCTTTCTTTTAATACTCTAATTTTAAAAATCCCCGTCTCTTTTCGCTCTTCAAAAGCGACAAATGGTCTAATAATATTTGTCTAAAATAAATACCTCTTTGTTCACAATTTTTGCTGAAAGATGCAACTAAGACCTAGAAAAATTTCTTCTAAAATGATTACACTATTTAAAAAGGATGCTGAGAACGTCATTTATTAAAGTGTATGTTAAAATGGATATCGATATTTTAGAAGTCTAAGGTGCACATTGGGACTCATTTTTTCATAATACGTTTCTGATTATTGCTATTTTTATGAACGATTAACTTTGAAGTTCAGAGTTAAAAACATATGTTAAACGAAACATTGTGATCTTTAAATCCATCTTAAAAATTGCAAAGGTTATTCTATAACAGGAAATGCAACGTTAATCCCACATAAGCGAAGCCGTATGAAACATCTAGCTAAAAGGGTTTCCTGCGCTTATTATGAACCTGTTAACAGATGAGAGTACAGAGTATAACGCGTTATAACAAAGTGATGAAACAAATTTTATAGAAAATATTATATAAAATTAATGTTATTTTATTCAACGATTTTGTATATAAAATAATTGTTTTAATTTTTAATCTGAAACTATTAATGTTGTTGTTCTCACAGATAAGGAAATTTTATAATATTAGCAATATAATAAACTTTTTCGACATAATTGCTAAGGTTCAAGTCGTATATCCCTTACAATCAGGTTACTTTACGCAATGAACGCTTAAACATGACTTGTTAATATAAAGTCGTCAACAAACTTTATTTAATCACTTAAGAAATAACTTTATTTTAAGGCGATTTTTTATTACTATACTATTTGTGACATCCTTATTTTGATTTCCCACTCGACGAATTTAAGAGACAAATGTTTTTGACTCAAACTTGTGGCGCTTAAAGTGTGTATTTTGATTAAATGTAAAAGTTGTGTATATTTTTGTTATTTTTAAAGCCCTCCTTTATATTACGTGTTTGAAAGTGGAAAATGTTTATCCCTCACAATATAATACCTTAAATTCATGGCGAATTTTTTTTTAATTTTTATAGTATAGATATAATATTATGTTGACGACGGTTCTGGTGTTGTGGTGCGAGTAGTCGCCTCTAACCTCGCGCCGGCGATTGTGGGTTCAATTCCCGCTCGGGACAGATATTTGTATGTTTACAAATATTTGTCGGTCGGGGTGTATGTCCTTGTGGGTCCCCCCACAATGCCTCGGAGAGCACGTAAAGCCGTCAGTCCAGGTTGTTATCAAGGATACCTGATAGCGATTGTTACTCATGTTAGGGAGATTATCTGCCAAGCTATTAAGCTCCAATACTTTCCTAATATGGAATAGTGGCCCAGCTGTGGGATGCTTACAGACTGATTCACTTCAGTTCATATATATATTCACCTAATGAGTGTCGTTTCATCGAGACGAATCCAATATCGAATAACTTTCCATCTTTAATATAGGTATATAAAGGTCAAAAGATAACTCTTCTCTTGGGCTTCACTTTAATTAAATGAAAGTCGATCAATTTGCAAATGCCAAAATTAAGTGCACGTAAAATAGCGCGGGTCACCTACTTTTCAGTAAAAATGACCTTTTTGATTTAAATATAACGAGATATTATAAAATTTGATCAATAAATCCAATTATAAAAGTAAATTAAAATGCTAATTACGTGGTACATAAGGATCTATTGATTGCCAATTGAGAAATTTTCAATACTCATTATAAATGTATGATTAATGAAAATTCTCATTACACGGAATATTATTTTATCATTTCATTTTAGTGTTCCTTACGTCGTAATGGAAATTGGAAATCTCATAAGAACACGGTATCACAGCTTTTTTTTTTCGAACCTACTGGATTTATTCAGTTCAAATTTGGTACATTTTTGAGTCTCCGTGACATTGATATCGAGGTCTTATATCGATGAAATGGATTTTGAATGATTGATTCAGCCTTTTTTTTTGACGCTGGGAAATACGTATGATTGATTCAGCCTGCTGATAGAAATAAAATCTTTGAAGGTAGAATGAAAAAAAACCACAACCACATCAGATGTTGGATGACCAATGCGATTGCGATTTTGACGACGCGTTGGCGCAGTGGTCACAGCAACTGACTGATGCGCTAGCGGTCGCGGGTTCGATCCCCGCACATGACAAATATTTGTATAGGTCATACAGATATTTGTCGTGGTCTGGGCGTTTGTGCTTGTGTATTGTGTGTGTTTCCGGACCCCCGACACAGGATTCATATCCTACTGGGGGCCGTTGAGTGTGAGACGTTTATAGACGTTTATTTTTAATGCAGAACGTAGGCTTCATCCATTATCTCTGGGGCGTTTTACCTTTACTCGCCACGCTTGGCAGGTGAGTTGGCGAGCCCAGTGTGTTTTGGCAGGATAAGGTGAAACTGCTGACCATCACCATCCTGGTTGGTGTATAGTTGTTTACACCACTATGGCCTTAGTCGTCTTTTACGACACCTCGGTAACAAAGAGGTCGGGACTATTCTTCTCCGCCGGTCACCGCACGGCAACGGATTTTCAATAAGAAAATAAAATATTTTGCTAATTAAGCTGTTGTGTCCGTTGCCCCTTTTAGATAAAAAAATAAAGCTTTGATGATTGCTATCAAATTCTCAGACGGAATGGTAACAGCAAGTGCCTATTGATTTAGTGGTTCCGGGTTCGGTTCCCCCTGATGGTAAACAATTTTGTATAGGTCATAAAAATGTTAGTTGTGGTCTACATGTGATATGCTTGTGTTCTCAGTTTCAATTTTATTTATTTATTTACTTATTCGGCAAACAAAGAGTTTAGTTTTATATAAAAAAATTAAAGTATACATAACCCAATCAAGTTTCAACATATTATATTCAGCACATTAGGCACAAGCAATTTAAAAATATAACGAAATTTAACAAAATTATTTAAAAAAAAGTGTTCATTAAAAATTAAATTAAAGAAAAAAAAATGTTATAATAAGCACATGATAATTATTATGTTTGCCAAAGGGCTCTTCTCTATATAGGAGAGGTTGGACCTGATTTTGCTAAGCTGCTCTACTGCAAGATTTACCTACAGCGATCACTATCAAGTGCCTATTATAACAAGTGCCTAGAACGACGACTTAGCACAAAAACTGACCTGAAATAAATACTTATTTGTACAAATACAAGTATCGGTGTAGCGACAATAATCTCGCCACATACGAACTGACGCATCCTACATCGCGCTATCGAAGTTTTCAAAGCGATTGAATATATATACAAGAACCCGACAACAAACGTTACGTGGCGCGTAGCCCACCAGACGCAACTCCCGTCTGGTCGAAGGATCCTTCCTTTTCAATGGCAGCCTCTTTACCTCCAAACTGGTGACGCCGACGTGATTTGAACACGCATTCTCCCTACGCTAAATCGGGAATACCACCACTACACAAGCACCTTTGTCAGTACTATACGTATATAATCCAAAATACTAAACCACCGAACACCATTTAGACAAAACATATAAATAAATCTTCCAATGAACGTGTGAAACAAACTAAGACGTAAACGAGAGTGATACATCTTATTTAAGTCAACACGTTTTAGCGTGCACGGATGATTTAAAGGGATCTAATTCTAACGCGTCCCAGAGTAAATAGATCAAGACGGGGGACGGGGATAAGAGCTCGAGTGTCAATGCGGGGTTGAAGATAAACATGGCTAAATTGCCGACAAATCGACCCGCCCTTAAACATTATGAATATCGATGATATACCATGTGTGGAACAATAGAATTAGTTATAAATGTACCTTGCTTAACTGATTATATCTTTGTTATGCAAATTCTATAATGTGCTAATTAGGATAGTGACGGAAAACTTCATTTAGAAAAACTTTTGTATTTCTAACTGTTGAAAATAAGCATTGCTCAAGATTTTGTTAACCTTCAAATGAAATTCAATAGTTAAGAATTATTAAGACTATTTCTAAATAAATGTAGCTAGTATTAAAAAAGCTGAAACCAAAATCCAATTATTACTGAATTGAAAAAAAAAACGCTTCTAAATTTCGATTTTCGAGTACCATATTTCAGATCAAATGTCTGTAAATCTAGTTAACTATTGACATTCGACTATCGAAAAAAATCCGATTATGAATTGTCAAAGAGGGCAATTTCATCCGTTTTGAACCCAATCGTTCGATGTTTGTCACTTTAGCGCTCTGACGAATCGTTTTTAAATTCTGTCTCCAAATTTATGAAATATTTTTAAAAATCTTGAATATCTTTTGATATATAGTATTATATCTTAAAAAAATATTTTCGATAGTTTTGATAGTTCAATAAATCTATTTTAATTCTTATTAAAAGATAAAATAATAGTGATTAAATTTGGGTTAGTATTAAAAGTGCAATTGTTAAAGAAACAGTATGTTATTCAACATAAATAAAGACAAGAAGCGCTAGTAAGAATTATAAAATGTTTTCACGACTCGCAGTTATAGTAAGAAGATTAAGCTTCATATTGCAATCGGTCGCACAAGTACTGCACGATTTTTGCAAATTATTATCTATAAAACTGACTGCTCTACCATTCTCTTTAACTTACGAGTATGAACCTTAACCCAATCGTCGGACGATTACACTTACATAGTTTATTTTGAAGTGATAACATCTTATAAATCGATGAACGCCGCCTGCACGCACGAAAAAGCATGACTCATTGTCACGTTCCGCGAGCGAGAGTGCCGAACAAGTGATAGAGAGGCACGATCGGCCTAAGCGCTCAGCTTGTGATGCATCTATCTCTCTTCCACTCCATCAGTAGATGCGCCCGAGTAGAAGAAAAATTAATTTTTGAATTAATGAATATATGTCAATTGATCAAAAAAAAAAATCAATTAACTTCTTCTTTGTATAATACAAATTAATAATAATTCAATTCATAAATATAATATGCAATTTTTCATCAATGTTTTCTTATGACGCTATCTGACTTTACAAACAAATAATTTTATGAAGAATAAAAACCATCATGTAACTGGTCTGAAATATCGACAAAAATCGTCAAAAAACTATACTTGGTATGTTTTTTTTTTTTTTTTTTTTATAATTTGATAGGCTTGCGTTTGACCACTATTTCACCTGATGATAAGTGAGAATGCGGTCTAGGATGGAGCACGCTTACCTAGAAATAGCCTATTCACTCGCGACTTGAAGATGCCCAGATTGTAGCTTTCGGGGAACACAGACGCTGGTAGAGAGTTCCATTCTTTGGCCGTACGCATCAAGAATGTACTAGCGAAACGCTTAGTGCGTATAGGGGGGATGTCAACCGTATAGGGGTGACGTAACGCAGAGCGTCTGGTTTTACGAAGATGAAAGGGGCAGGGGGGAATCAGGTCGTGGAGTTCTTGTGCACACTCACCGAAGTGTATCCGATAAAAAATCGACAGACAGGCCACCTTGCGTCGATGATCCAAGCTTTGTAACTTAGCAGCGACCAGTGAATCATCGCCGATAAGCCTCTTGGCTCGCCTCTCGATTGACTCAAGAAGCTCCAGCTGGTACTTGGCTGAGCCATCCCAGAGATGAGAACAGTACTCCATGCACGAGCGAACTTGAGCTTGGTATAGCTTTAAAAGCTGTTCCGGAGTGAAGTACTGTCTAACCTTCGAGAGGACACCGAGTTTTTTGGCAGCTGTTTGGGCCTTTTCTTCTATATATGAGCCAAAATTGAGGGTAGATGTTAAAGTAATGCCAAGAAGCTCCAGATGGTCGGCTATGGGCACGGATACACCCCGGAAAGAGGGAGTCAGGTGGAAAGGACTCCGCTTTGCTGAGAAGAGACACGCCTGGGTCTTAGAGGCGTTGAACTTGACCAGGTTAGCGTCACCCCAGTCAGAGACAGCTTTAAGGGACAAGTTCAGACGCTGGATCATGGCTTCCCTCAGCGACTGGATCTCAGACCCACTCGCTCGTGCGTTGGACACGTAACGCTCAACAACGGTGCTGTCATCCGCATACCCAAAGATCCCAGGTTTGAGCAGGTCATTGATATGCAGCAAGAATAGCGTTGCCGAGAGTACAGACCCCTGAGGGACCCCGGCATTGATGGTCAATTGATCAGATTCGCAACCGTCTATGACTACGCGGATCGATCGATCCCTCAGGAAGTCAGATAACCAAACACAAAGCGAGGTGGGTAGGCCGAATGAAGGAAGTTTGCTAATAAGGCCGTCATGCCAGACCCTGTCAAATGCCTTCGAAATATCGAGCGAGACCGCAATGGCTTCCCCGTGTCTATCGATAGCTTCACTCCATATGTGAGTGGCATACGCTAGAAGATCACCCGTGGACCGATTGCGCCGAAAACCGAATTGACGGTCGCTAAGAAGGTCATGCTCCTCTAGGTATGCCAGGAGCCGGTTGTTCAGTATACGTTCCATACTCTTGCAGAGTATGGAGGTTACGGAAATGGGTCTATAGTTGACAGGGTCTGCTCGACTGCCCTTTTTGGGCACAGGCTGCACGTTAGCTAGTTTCCAGGCTTTCGGCACATGTCCTGTCGCTAGAGAGAGACGAAACAGGCGTGTCAGGACTGGAGACAACTCAGGTGCACAAGTTTTCAGTACTATGGCTGGAATTCCGTCAGGACCACTAGCTTTGTTCACGTCTAGATTGCGCAAGGTTTTAAGGACCTCTTTTTCACGGATTCGGACTTCAGACATAGAAGTCTCGCATCGGGACGAAGTGGTTGGAGGTGTGGCGCTGCCTGTATCTAGACGTGAGGATTCCGCAAAGAGATTTGCAAACAAGTTTGCCTTTTCCTCAGTGGTGTGGGCTAGTGATCCATCGGGTTTTAGCAGTGGAGATAGTGAGGGGCGACAGAAGTTCGATTCGACCGACTTAGCAAGGGACCAAAAGGCTTTACTGCCAGGTGGATATGACGCAAGTCTAGTCCCAATTCTGCCAATATGATCAAATCGAGCCTTCCGTAGAGCTTTCTTGCAAGATTTGGCGGCTCTGTTATAGGCCCTCTTCTTCTGACCCACGTCTATTGTCTTGAGATTACGAGCATCGACCCAGGCTAGGTAAGCAATGTTCTTTTTTGCTTCAGCAAGAGAACAGTCAGCATTAAACCAGGGTCGAGCTGCCACGGAGACTGATGCGTCAGTGAATGGAATGTAGTACTCCATCCCCTGACGCAGCACATCAGCCACAGCATTCGCACAAGATGAGGGATCATCAGAGGAGAAGCAAATCTGCCGCCACGGGTACGATGCAAAGAAAGAACGCATCTCATCCCAGTCTGCTGACTTGTATCGCCATATTCGCCGGGTACCTTTGGAGCAGGGAACGGGCGGTGTATGGACAGATACAGACTTCACCAGACAATGGTCGGAGCTGCCTAAAGGCGATGAGACCGATACCGAATAGCGGTCTGGATCTGTTGTCAGCAGAAGGTCCAAACAGTTGGCAGTATGCGAGTCAACTTCGGGTACCCTAGTTGCTTCCCGGACCAGCTGGGTGAGATTGAGCGCTGAGGCAAGTTTGCGAATCTCTCTACCAGCGTGGTCAGTGTGCTGGTATGGGAATAGCCACTCTTGGTGGTGGGCATTGAAGTCCCCCAGCATTACCAATTGAGCAGAAGGATACCGATGCTGAGCCGCATCAGCCGCCTCACTAAGGTGTTGCATAAGCCTGGTTGTCTCCAGATCCCCGCTGTGTGAACGGTAGACACACACATAAAGAATTTTCTCCATTCCTGTGTCTACCAAAACCCATAGGTTGGAGAAGCTGGGGTCTTCAAGATTGCGGAGACGCCGGCAGCATATGTCGTCGCGGGTATATAAGCAAACGCCTGCGCGTGGTTTAAAATTATGCTCTAAGGTATAACCCGGGTAACACAAGTATGCTGTGTCAGACGGACTGCCTATCTGCGTCTCCGAGAGGAACAATAGGGCTGGCTTCTCAGTCTCGAGATGGTGGTGGACTGCAACGAGATTGGAGTGCAAACCTCGGATGTTGCAGAGGTGCACTGAGAGTGAGAGGGAGTGCAACCGCTGTGCTGCGTTTTTTTTGTTCCTCTTAGTGTAGTAGTATGTACGCGTTTTTATCTTTAAAGAATAAACTATGTGTGAAAACCGCGAGTGTCTAAGTCTAAAAAGGTTAATTGCACTTACTTTAATCATCATGTTAAATTCAAGAGCTAGCTTAATGCGAATTTCTAATTGAAGAAATTTCTTTGAGGAAACCGTTTCTAAAGTGAGAATGTAACGGAAATAATTATGCTACACTAATTAGCATTTGCGACTACGATAATTACTATTGTACTTGAGTGAAAGCGCTTGTCGAGGAAAGAAGATATTAATAATTCTGTCAAGTTCATCTTGCAGCTGGTACAATGTCATGCAAACTAGACCAAGAGGTCTCATGAGAGGTTAGCTTGTATGCAAATAATTGTATGATTGAAGAATTTTGAAACTCTGTAATAATTTATTATAAATTGTCTATTCTGTTACTCCTTGAAAAATAGCACAGAGGATTTCATAATGGATGCCATCACCATTTTTTTAAGCTGCACTAATTATTTAGGTGCATTAGCCTAATACCATTTATTCTACTGAGGTTTTAAGCGGCAGTAAACAAAAAGTTACGAAGGGAATTCGGGAATTCTACGCCTCAGTGGTTTGATGATGAAGCTTACAAGAATATATACATTTAATTACACCAAAACGACCATAAATATATTGATTCTAGAACTTTTTTAGCAGTGTTCAGTTTATCATTTTTTACATTTGAATACCAAATGTCAAATTAACACACAAACATATCCTTATTAAAATCATTCTTAAAAATATTACACTTTGTGACATTTTTTTAATCAATTATAAAAGTAATAAAGAGATACTTAAAGTAAATAATTTTTGGCCGTACCTATATACAATATCTGCCATTAGAAGGAAAACAAAGAAATAACGCCAAACTATTGTGCGCTGATGTTGTTATTTGAAATCCCTTTAGTAATCTTAATTCTATGTTTAACATCCTTACTTATATAAATATTATATTATATCAAATATAATATTATATGGATACTGACTAAAGAGATATTTATTTTTATTTTAATATAACTAGACTAATTAAAAATTATATTTATAGTTGGTGATAACTTAGCCCAAGTTATTTTACGCACTACGAAATAGTTTTGTTGCATCAAAGAAACAAAATTTGGTACAGATAACGAAGAGAATTTTAATTTATATATCTATAGATTTGCTAACGGTCTTTATTCTTCATACATATGTAGTTTCATCAAAATCTAGACATGTAAATTAAAATGGAATTTTCCATTTTCAAAAGAACGTAGTTAATTTTTATTGTATGTTTTATAACTTGAAAATCTTACCAAAGCTTATCCAAATTTTAATCCATAAAGGATAAATAAATAAATAAATATGTTTAACACACACACCATGTTTACCGGTGGGAGGGATGCGCTGTGCCGCGCTCCCGGCTGCATGGGTACCACCATCTTGCTTATTTCTTCCGTGAAACAGCTTTGCTGTGTTTCGGAAAGAAGGGCAAGACAGGCAGTGTAATTACTGGCACCGAGACTTAACATCATATGTCTCAGGATAGGCAACACATAAATGAGTTGGCTGGGCTAGTTCCAGGTAAACTAGTTTATGTTCATGGGCGACGTCGACCACTTACCATCAGGTGGCACGTCTGCCAGTTTGCCTATCCAACTATCATAAAAAAAAAAAAAAAAAAAAAAAAAAAAAAACCACAAGTTCGTCTGTTCCTAAGGAAGGCAACTTAATGCCTGTGTTTTAGGTAACAGCCTTACTGATATTTTTTTTAAAAATAAATATACATATAAATAATACATATATAAATAAACATATATTACACTCAGACTCGGGACGGGAATCGAACTCACAACTTTTGGAGCAGAAAACAGGGTCACTGCAAACTGCGCCAACGGGTCAGGAGATTATTTTTATGGAGTTTAGTAAAATTTTGTTTTCCTTCCTATTTTGATTTAGTTCTTAGAATTTCTAAATAACATCATAAGCCTTACAAACCACGGTAGACATTTTGCGGATATTATATTCCATTAAACATTTTGTAAAGTATTATTTTAATAAAAATAAATAATTACATAATTATGTTTTACAAACATTTTATTATTATAGTTCAAAGTTCGAACATCTTAAATCTAACCTACTACATATAAACTTATATATATTTACTATTATTTTAGACAATATGATTATTATTTTGTCACCATTAAGTTACCTTTTGTATTTTTTTTTTTTAATTTAACAGAAACCATTAGTAACCATTAATAAAGCTTCGCATAAAATCCAAAAACTTTAACTATCGTAACATAAATTATTATTATTAAGCTCATTATATCTTAATGATTGACAAACGCAAATTTTATGATAATTTAATAAAAAATGAACTATTTTTGATAAAGTCGAAACGAAGACACACTAAGCACCAAAGTGATTTCTGCTTCTCTTAACTCCAGGGTTCACCCTCAAAATTCAATTTGGTATCATTAAATAAATTGGACAGATTTCAACTTAGGCCAATCACTCTAACGCTCGAACTCGATAATTCGATTTTAAATACAGGAGAGTTTGTATTATAATTCAATTACTCGATTACAGTCCTTTGATGTGTCCCTCATTTAAATCGCTGAACTTATTTAACCTATTAAGAACTTTCATTAGCTTAACGATTCTGATAGTGCGTACAGAACTCGATGTTACTTAAATCGTTTGAAATAAAATTGGCTTAAGAAAAGCAAAAAGGTCGTTCAATATTACAATTTAATTCTGTAAAAGACGCAATTTAATATATAACTTTAAGTCTTTTATAAAGCTTTAAAATGACTAATTCTAAATGAACGAGTGAACTAAATAAAATTAGTTAATTTAAACGGTATTTTATTAAATTCTCGCGACGCGTTTTACTTCATTATAATTGGGTAGAGTTCGAGTTTTAATGAAAGGAATGGAAAAATCCAAATTAATGGAGACTGGCAACTTTCTCTCGTCCGAATTAAAACGTCGACTATTTTGTGTTCTATTGTTTGTTTAAAGATTTTTATTTCTCGTTCGCCTCCAGTTAAAAAGTGGCTGCTCGAGAGCGGACGAAGTTTAACTAGACGAGAAGTTGTAAAACGATTTTTCGAAAACTTTTAGTTTTCAAGCAAATGGAAACTTTGCATACTTTTTTCTTTGATATTTGCTTAACTTTCGAAAAGTAAACAAAAAATTGTTTTAAACTTCACACTTGTTATTTTGGGTTACGTTTCCGAATGGTGCTAACGGTCCACCCTCTTACTAAGACTTCGATGTCTATTACTTTATCTATAACAGGACTGTCACTTGGGATCCGTAATGAAAAGACATTTTTATTTTCCTACTGAACCTGGTATCGGATGTCTATGATAACACCCAGGACCAATTGCTTTACGTTCTCTTCGAGGCACGGTGGTGAGACCCACAAGAGCAAGAAGTGGGTAAGGTAGAAATCGAATCCGACTAAACCCGGCCGTTAAGGCGACTAGTCGCACCACTACATTAGAACAGTCGTACAGTAATAAATTAGTCATAGCCCATAGGCAATTTCTTATTCCTTAACCTTAACCTAACCCGAATTTCGAATCCTGTGATCGGAACCGCGTGTCACAGCTAACTATTAATATGTCTATAACTAACAAATCATGATCAACAAGCGCTTAATCGGCGACTGTCTCTAAATCAATTATGAATCGGACGGGCACTCAGTCGGATTTATTGCGAGCCTTAGAACCACATAAATAAACCTCAGTATGACGTCTCTGTGCAGGGCGATAAGAATGGCCTGTAAATGTTATCATTTGGTGTGCTTTATATTAATTGCCCTCATATATCTCTTCTTGTCATGTGTATTTAGTTTCTCTTATGATTTTTGTCTTTCTTTATCTTATATAAATATAAATAATTTAAGCTGTTTTAGAATTTTAATAAAACTTTTATTGCTATCTTCAGATATTAGTGTAATTCACTACTCTCGATCAACTCTTTCGCATTGTTTAGACTTAAGTATATAAATGACACATATTATATATCAAGTGTGTTAATAGATACCAGATGGACATAATACCAAATTTCGACCGGCACCAGTGAGTTGAAACTGCTAAAATTGTTTTTTAAATGCATTATTCATCGGAGAAGAACATCGTGAAAAACATGCTCTACATTATTTATGAATATCCGCCAATTCGTGGTTGTAGCAACTAACGGACTAAGTAAACTAACACAATAACTCCCACCCTTCTTATTTAAAGAGAAGATGTCTGTGCCCAAATGAACATTTAAAGGATATTACAGCAGAGAACGGTGTAAATAATTACTATATTCATTAGGGAACATTAAGCTTTTAAAAAATATCATTTCATACAATAACATCCACTACTATAACTGTAGTATTTATTAACAAAAATAATATTTTTTACGATGAATCAATCAATCAATGAATCAATTAAACAAGCAATCAATAAATAATACGAAGAATCGTTTATATTACGTTCCTTGTTTATTATTACTAATGAATATATCTCATAATAGCAATTTATTTATATTCTTATCTATCATTGTGTTTACCGATATAATGACGTTTGTACAATTTCTATTTCCCACTAAACAAATAGTTTTTTCGGAATCTGTTATGGAGTCGGTAACATTCCACTCACGTCTCGCTTCCATCGTCTATTGTCGAACGAAGTGGAAACAACAGTACAGATAACATTTGTATCAATGTTACTATCAGTTTAACGAAATGATATAATTTTCAGTATTTTTTCCTTGGAATAGCAGTGCAAAAAAATATTCTAAAAGAATTGACTCCACGTCTCATAACCGCCACTGGTGACAGGAGGGCTGGTGCATTTTTTGCCCAGAGAATCGGAATTGCGATTCAACGTGGAAATGCTGCCAGTATTCTTGGCATTCGGCGCGGACATGATTTATATCAAAACTGTCTGTAAATAATTCGTTTAAGTTTGGCATTGTAAATATTTTTACGTAGATATATCATAATTAATTATATCATTAATTTTAAAGAATTTAGTGTTCAAATTTCATTTGTTCAATTTCATTCAGACTGCACATTTTTTATTCCATAAATCTGAGTCAATCTGTGGTGCGTTAAGTTTAAAAATGTTATGTTACAATTCAGTTCACCAATTTTGTCACTGAACCGGCGTATACCCATCGATAGCAACGACGCACAGCGGCGTTGACGTGAAAGATAAAAGTTATATCATGATCGCACTAATCTCTCAGTTATGAAATTAAACATCGTTGCAAGCCCTTCTATATGTATATAAGACCGTGTTATATATCCAATTCCGCTTGTGGACAAAGTAGCTTAATTGTACGAAATATATGAACAATTTTTTTTTCTATTTATGATATTAGCAGATGAGCCTAGATTGAACTAAATCAGTGAACTTCTCACTGCTGGGTAAAGGCCTCTTCTCCATTTAGAAGAAAAGTTGAAGGCCTAATCTACTACGCTATTGCAGTGCGGGTTGGCGGATAGTTACCCTATAATATATATAGTAACGATAAGTATCAGATGTCTATGGTAACAATCGGGACCGAGGGCTTTGCGTGCTCTCCGATGTACGTTGAGGAGATCCACATGGACATACACCCAGACCAGAAACGTAGTCGAACAGTTGTCGTATTCTCAAATTTTTAGTTTGGCTTAATTTATTTTGTATTAATTTGTAGTTAAGGAAAACGATCTAAGTAAACTTACATATTTTAGAAGGCTTTCTGGTAAATTTGTAAACCCTCATCAGAGCAGCGTGGATTATGCTATAATCCTTATATTTAATAGGAGAAGTCCTAAATCCTATTGTTGAATATTTACGGGCGGTGACAAAAGCGAAATTTTGAAACTTCTTTTGTATACTGTTCTCTTATATTTACGTAAATTTTACTCATTTGATTAAAAGTCTATACCGGATTTTATCGCGTTTATTCAAAACTTTACAGTTTAACAATGTTTTAAACTATTTCCCGATGTTTCGGACCCTTTACAGCGTCCATGGTCTCGGGAGACTGAGGTGGTGGGTGTCCGAATAATGAATTAATTGTTACATACTCCGCTTTTTATACAATTTTAAATTATTACTATTAACCGTTCCTATTCCGTGAATAGGAACGGTTAAACGTCGGGAAATAATTTAAAATATTGTTAAACTGTAAAGTTTTGAGTAAACGCGATAAAATACGGTATAGACTTTTAATCAAATTTCTTTTGTAACTAAATAAATATTAGGAAGGAAAACAATCATTAAAAATGCATTATCTGAAGAAAAGCAATTAAAAATTTATTATACGATAATGCATCTGACAAGTTTCCTTGCTTCTAATGAAGTGAAATTGTAGATTAAGAACAAAAACTAAAGCTCTCTTGAAATTAGCATTAATTAGACTAGTTTTTAAAGTTAATCTCTGAATCTGGAGAATAGATTTTTTTTTAAATAAGATTATATTTATCTGGCAAGTGATTGTTAATTTGAAAAATATCTTAAGTCAAATGTAAAAGATTGACAGTTAACTTGAGAGTCAAAGACAAATTCGCCTTAACTTCTTCTGAGACAATACATATTGTACTTCTAATATAACTGACTGACTGACTGAATCAGCCTGTAAATGTCCAACTGCTGGGCAAAGCTCTCTTCTCCATGTAGGAGAAGAGTCTAATATAAAAGCTGAGTTGAATTCTTTAATGCCGTAATCCTGCGGGATATAAAAGAATGACGGATGAGTACATAGCTATAGTAATACAGACCATTGTTAAAATATTTAAGCAAAAGCAGTTATTAAATATACAAACGACGAGCGTTCTGGTGTTGTGGTGCGAATAGTCGCCTTAACGCTAGCGGTTGCGGGATCGATTTCCGTTCGGAGCAGATATTTTTATTTGTATAAATATTTGTTTCCAGACTGGGTGTATATCCTTGTGGGTCTCTAAACCGTACCTCGGAGAACACGTAAAGCCAGCGGTCCCGTTTGTTATCACAGACATCTGATAACGATCGTTAGTCGTAGGGAAATTATGTACCAGCTGGCAGTGGAGCAGCGTGGTGGATTAAGCTCCAATCCTTCTCATATATGGAGGAGAGGCCTTTGCCCAGCAGTGGGAAGTTTACAGGCTGATTCAGTTCAGTTCAGTATTAAATACACTGCTCTGTCCCACATTACATTAATAATAACATTATTATTGATCTTTTGTACACTTAAGCTGGAGTTATAATGAATTCAGTGAGTAAACTATTCTCATTGTTACTTTGTTTGGAACAAGAAATTGGATAACGCAAATAAATGTTATAAAGTTTAAGCGTCTGATGACAAACAGAAGAAAGTTAGACTTTATTGTTAAAATTTACTATTATATTTTTGTCAAATCAGTGTGCAGTAAATATGTATAATAGAATATATGGATTTTACCAATAAGGTCATTGGTTTGAATCGGGACTAGCACCGTTAAATTCTTAAGTGCAAATTATTTTTAATGTAATGTTCTCCATATTATGAATGCTTAAAATATGACAATTTTTGAGCTTGTGTGATGTATATATGATGTACGAGAATTATGTATAATTGGCAACGTGTTGTAAAGCGTGTTACAATAGATAATGAACGCATTGACTTAGAAGATGTGAATAATATATTAGTTGCTGTCAAATTAAGGTTAATTATGGCAGCTTATTTCTTTTCCTTAATAGGAGAAAATGTATCATACGACGAAGCGGATTAATCCGTGAATTTTATGGAAAGTTATATTCAATTTCAGCACAATTGTTGTACAAATTGTTCCAAAAAGAAAAGTATTTTTTTTTAATTTGAATATTTTTTGTAAGGATTATAGTATTTTATGGTGAACTTAAAAACAAAAAGACATATTAACACACAAATTAAAAGCCATAATCGAGCACACAGTCGATTATTCAGCTGAATTTAAATTATTATCGTTTTCCATGAACACTTGCATACGAGGAGCCACAAATTAATCACTGGCTAATGGGATGAGGAAGTAGGAGGGAGCCATGGATTGGGAAGGGGAGCTGCTTCTCGCTATTTTAACAACTGTGAGAGTATTGCATTAGTCCGGTTGATCCAACATAACCTAAAGCTAAAGTATATAACAATAATAAAATTGCTTAAAGAACTTTATATGATTATGATTAATTTTCAACCCCCAAGTTTGATAATTATGAGACGCTTCATCATTTATTATTAATGAATCCAAAATATGTCATAGGATACTAATTGATCTTCTAAACATGATTAATCATTACACAAATTGACAGATTTTGAATACGTCTTGAGCCATCTTGTGGTAACTGAGTTATGAGTTTTCGTGTTGTTCAAGTGATACAAGTCAAATATACCACTTATTTATATTAATATTGTGGTGGCAAATAAGCGTATGGTTCACCTGACGCTAAGCGTTTTCCGTAGCCCATGGACGCCTGGAACACCGGGACCATCACAAGCGCATTGCCGCCCCTAGACTAGATTTTTTGATTAATTGATTGATTGATTCAGTCTGATGAAGTAAATGTATTTAAGTCTTTGTGTATAGAATGGAAAATTCCACCACCACATCAGCTGTTGAATGTCCATCGCTGAACCTAGGTCTCCTCCACTGTTTATTGTGGGATTTGCCAATACGACGTAAATGTATGTTTAATACATGTCGTAGTATCATTATTTTCTCTATTCATTTTCATTACGTTATTATGATTCATATAGTGTGCGTTATACGGAAAGTGTTGGTTCAAATAAAGAAAAGAGAAATTTACGATCAAGATTATATTTCAAATTAACAATAATCACTCAGTACTTTATTACAGAATCTTATAATACTTCACAATCAATATGTACAGTCAATACGGAACGCAAGACAGTTCCTAGTAGCGTATCGTGCGACCGACCAAGCAATAACTCCGCTGAGTCTGACCGACTGCTACGTTCTGATTTGTTGTGATTATGACTCGATTCCGACATGTATTTAAAAAAATATATGATGAAGACGTTTACATGTTTACGACTATTTATGGTACGACTGACCCGTTGGCGCAGTTTGCAATGACCCTGTTTTCTGTTCCAAGGGTTGCGGGTTCGATTCCCGCCCCGAGTCTGGGTGTAATATATGTTTATTTATATATGTATTATTCACATTTAGGTATATTTATTAAAATAAAATGTATGTTAGTCAGCTGTTACCTAAAACACAGGCATTCAGTTGCCTACCTTAGGAACAGACGACCTTGTGTGTGTGTTAAACATATTTATTAATATTTTTTTAACATCAGGATTTTTTTTTTGTATCTTGCGTAATGAAGAAGATTTGATATAACGATCCAGTACCTAAATATTTTTATTAACAATACATTTTTGAATTCGTGTGGTAGAGAAAAAAATATGAGCCAATCTAAACATAATTACCCATATAATGTAAGCCTGTAAAACCTTCATTGCATAAGTTTTTACCTTAATAGGATAATAGAGATTTATTTTAAGTGCAAAGGTAATCGGGAGCATCTTCTTGCACCTGTGACTTTCAAGAATTATCCGTTATAAGTAGTCTTTTATTCTTAATAAGGTTAATTCAAAAAAAAAAAAAAAAAATTTCATATCTAAAACAATTCTAATCTTAATATCAGTTGGTTCAGTTAAGAATTTTAATCTGTATAAGGAGATATATAACTTCAAAAATTAATTTCAGTGCTATATAAGTAGTTCCAATCCATAACTGATTTTTTTTTCTTAAGACTTTTTTTAAGTTTTTACTTATAATATAATAATCAAAAATAGTATTTATTTGGAGACGAAGGATTTCTTTCGATTATATATGGATGCATAATAAAGGAGACGAACCAGTCTATAAAAATATGTCGTATCTGATTTTAAATCCGAATTAAAAAGCACAGTATTTTCAAAATGTTTATAAAGAAACTAAGTTTGTGTTCAAACATATTTAAAATCTCGCACATTTCAAAAGAATTTATAAGATATTCTACTGCCCAATAAATGCATCAATACTGGGCAAAAGTATATAAAGAGTTAAAACCTATTGCCACAATTTTGAGATAAATATATCAAAATTATATAAGGTACCTACATCCATCAGTACAACTTGAAGGATTGAGACTTCTCGAATTGAGTATAACATTCTTTTTTGGAAAAAAGACTGTATTCAATAGGAGGATAATAATCTACTTTTTGCTTTAATTTTTTATTTTGCAATATAGAAACTTTAAATTATGCTATTAAATTCTTTGAAGTGGACCTGCGGCCGTTGTTTTAGTTTTAATTGTGAACAGTTTCTATTTAAATGGAGGAACGAAAAAATTCCTGTTAAGTTGTCTTAATTAAAAACAGATTCTTTTGAACGTTTGTTTCGAGATTTCTTTATCTACCTTCAATTAAAAAGTTTCCGTTTGATAATAATTAAAAGTTTGAAGAGTTATCAAATCGATTTTTTTTTATATAAAATAATAATATCTTGTTATGACTTTTATTCTAAAGTTTACTTAAGAATCGACCACTCAGATAATAATGAGAATGAAATAATAGATTAATTTTAATAAAAATAAATCATGCGTTATATTTACTAACTTTTGTCTCTATCTCGGTGTATAAAATAAAAAATAAACAACATTAATTTTTTTAAAAGCTTGGAATAAGTTAAAGACATAAATTAAATTGAAAGTAATAATATATTTGAACTGAACTAAACTGAAACAGTATGTAAGCGTCCTAATGCTGGGCAAAGGCCTCCTCTCCATGTAGGAAAAGGGTTAGAGCTTAATCCGCCAGTCTGTTCTACCGCGGCTTGGTGGATGATTTACAAACATAACCAGGATCGACGGTTTTACTTGCTATTCGAGGCACGGTCTATAAGGATAAATATAGGCTTGCCATGATACCAGAAATAAATATTTGTACAAAAACCAATATCTGCCTCGAGCGGGAATCGGAACCGGCGTTGAGGCGATAACCAGAACGGTTGCCAGTTGAACTAATGGCTAGAAGATACATCCTTATCTGAAAATAGTTTGTCTATGTATCTTACCCGAAATAGCCAACAAACGAACAACGATCATTTGGTGTTGTTTGATTACCGTACCCAGGAACATTCGTGACATCAAAGTAGCCACAAAAGCGTTGCTTATATAAATAAGTACAGGGTATCGTAGAAGGGTAATATATCGGTTTCTAGTAAATCTACGTTGATATTCTGAGAGGGTGTGATGCTATCGATTGTGGTACGACATAAGATGTGGCCTGATCGAGACAACCGAATACGGTGCTTTGTCAATTTGATACTATTAGACTCTAATATACTATAATCTTTGTTAAATCGACTGTATAATAATCACTACATATTATAAAACAACGTCCTTCGCCGCATCTGTCTGTATTTTCGCGATTAACTCAAAAACTACTCCACGGATTTTCATGTGGATTTCACCAATTGATTCATAAGGAAGGTTTAGGTACATTTACATACCCCGGGTGCAGCCGGGGCGGGCCGCTAGTTGTATTATTTCATCTTTTTAGAATATCACAAGTTATCAGAACGAGCGCAATAATTGAAGGATGTCATGTATCTTGCATATTGTCTGATCAGATAGAACTATCTAATAATAATAAAAGTAATATTCTTTATTGCACACCATAATACAAACTTAAACAGTAAAATACAGAAAAGATGTACAAACGCGATCTTATCGCTAAAAGAGCGATTTCTTCCAGACAACCTTTGGGCAAAGGACACGATATACTAGCAGCGGTTAGGAAGTGTACTGTGTAAGTGTGTGTGTGTGTGTGTGTGTGTTTAAAAAAAAAATGAAAATGATAACAATTTTTAACAAATAAAAATATAATACAAATATATACGAGTACACTGTGTGTGTGAGTGACGGCCGGCTGGTCGAGTGGTCAGGCAACTGGACACTTTACGCAGCGGTCGCGGGTTCGAATTCCGCCAGGTGCAGATAATTTGTATGACGAATATAGATGTCTGCACCGGGTCATGGATGTGTATTTATTTATATATGTATTTATATCTTAAATTTATTTCCGCTCCTAGTACCTGTAACACAAGTTCTTACGAACTTACCACGGGGCTAGGTTAACGTGGTGTGATTGTTGGTTAATATAATATAATATATAATACATATATAAAATAATATATAATATACATAACAATATATATTATATAAAAATATATGACTAAATTTCTATAGGTATATCATATTTTTTATTTTCTGTATAATATAATATGAATAATTATTTGTTTCCGGTCTGGATGTAGGGGAAAGGTGTACAAAACGATCCCTCGAGGTAAAATGATTCCCTACAGTTTTGACGAAAATACTAGCGCTATCTATGCCATTTGTTATCTAACGTCTTTCCCGCACTCCGCTCAGTAGCCCAATAAAGTGTCATGGTGGTGTGACAACAGTGCGCCGATTTATTTCAAAAAATAGAAAATAGGTGTCTTCGATCTAAGGTAAGCCTAAAATCAATGTTTTATTGTTGAAATACTTTTGCGGATATGTGAATGAAAGTTTTACTGGTGGTTTTTATTGATATTCAGTAACATTTGAAACTCGTTTTGATCTCACCAAGATAGTGTTTTGAAGTTATACTTTGACATCATTTGTAAATTTAACATTTGGGGTAAAACGATCCCCTTTATTGTGTATAATTATATAATAGAATAGTAATAAAAACATTTTACCCCTAACACTTGAAAAAGAAAATGTAATATTTGTCATGTATTTTTATATAATATCTATTTATACTTTTTATAGATCATGCTACGTAGGTATATATCAAAGAAAAACTAACCGACAAAACTGGAATGAGGGTGCTATGATAAAAGCACTGAATGCAATGACAAATGGGATGCCATACAAAACAGCAAAAGTAAAGGAGTTGTAAACGAAAAACAGTCAATAAAAAACAAAAAGATAAAAAAATATATATATTAAAAAACAAAGGAATACTGTACTGCACAGAATCGTACTCAAAAGATGGAATGGTAGAAGGGTTGGGTCCGTAGCTCGAAATGTTTTCTCGAAATGGGAACATGAGACATGTAACGGTCTCGATAGTGACGACGAAAAAGATTTACACGTGATTTTTGCATAGATCGTTCGAGAAACGCAAAGAAACGATTATGCCTTTGAATTAATAGCATATGATAATTATATAAGCACTAAACTACTTAGTAATAGCTACTATTATTCATGACTCTTGATCATTGTAAAATATTTTAGTTAAAACTATTTTAGAAGGCTGTTTAATTTTTAAGAGATTTTAACTGATTTAAAGTTTAATTAATATTGTTTTATATTTGATACTGCTCTCAAGAAAATTAAATATGTGCCAAATTATATATGATGATTACCTAGTACTTAGTAATATTATTAATTATAATAAGATTTTTCGAATAAAACTGCTCAAGAAATCTGTTTTTAACCATTATTTGAAGATGGAGTCAAAAATGATACTTGGGATCATTTTGACCCAACCCCAGGGATCGTTTTAGACACCTAGGTGTACAAAATGATCCTTTAGTAGAGTTTTGGTAAATGTCTAATAAATTTAAAAATATAAATCACACAAAAAATTATGGCCTGCTAGTATATCAACACTTAAATGACTTATCCAAAATTCTTTCAATGTTTGCTCTTACTATAATAATTTGGATACAGTGACCGATTTCCCTTAGGGGGATCATTTTAGACACCTTTCCCCTAGTCCTTGCGAGTTTCCCCACCATGCCGCGGAGAGCACGTAAATCCATTGGGCCCGGTTGTTGTCATAAATAATTTCAGTTCATACATGTTCAAACACACTAATGTCGGACGCAGTCGTACGAGTTAGGATCGTGGCAGTAAAACAAAACAAAAGCTTGTGAATTCGTGCATATTTTGTCATTTCATCTGTCAAGTTCATGTGTAATTTTAGTTCAAAATAAAATTAAGATCGGTAAATTGTGACAAATCAATTCCAAAATCTCGTTTGAAATCAAGGAATTTATATCATAACTGGAACGCTCACTTAATAAAATTGTATATTCAAATGTAAAGTGAAAAATCGTTCCGAGCATTTGGTTGACTACTGGTATTTTGTCTCTTTCTAACAAATTGCCTTGAATCCATGGTAGAAAGAGATGCAATCACTCTCTTAGGAACGTTTTTTGAGTGCGCATTCCAGTTTGTATATAAATTCCTTGTTTGAAATAGAATTTGGCGTTTTGTCAAACTTCAATTAATTAATAAGTGACAAACGACAGTTACAAGAGCGAATACTAAACGCTCACTAAACTGCGTCTAAATCAATTATAAAACGGGTGCTTGAATTTATTCCGCTCAAGCGTTCATTTGTATTGTTTCTGTCAAATTGTTGAAACATTTGGTAAATTGATTATCATAATGTCGTTAGTTTGAACAGTTAACTTGTGTGTGTAATACACGAATCGTGAGAAGGCAAGTTCGATTTGAAGGAATTCTTTTATTTTTATTTTATTTTTTTATTTTGGAAGGAACAACAGCTCGAAAATACAATGTACAAGATGATAAAGAAATAGAAAGCTACCAATAGTTCCCCACTGGTAGTAACAAAATAAGGAAGTATAAAAAAGAAAACATACGCTACACATTAGTCGTATTAACAAGAACACGTATAGATTACAAAATGTGGTTAATAAAATGATGAAATGATATAAGTAAACAGAGTTAGGTACAGTCAAATTATAGATACAATTATAAAACTATACAATTAAAGAAATAATTACTGATTAGGTTTGGTTTTGGTTTTGTTACATATTTCATTTATAAAGAAAGACTAACTTGAGACAAGTCAAGAGAATGTTTTGAGAATGTCTTCATAAAAGAGCCATCCGTAACATATACAATTTTTGAGCTTGATTGAAATTTATAAATTTCTTTAATACTTTCCAAAAAGGTATTATTTATTCCATTAAGGTATTGACAAAATTAAAACAGACAATAAAATATAGTGTCTTGAGAACTATCCCGGAATAATTTTTAGAAATGTCTGTATGTCTGTTTGTTTGAACATGCATCACAGCTAAAGTGCTAAAAATTAGCATCAAAAACTTAATATAATAATATTTCATCAAAATCACTTACCTAACTCTTTCAGAGTTATTGCAATTAGAATTTTGTATTTTAAATGGCGGCGTTCGAGTAAAATAAGTTAATATATTCGAACTTCATCTGAAAAATGTTATTTAATAACTTTTTGTAAAACGATGTTTCATAGCATTTAATAAATAATCAATATTCATGTTCAAAAATCAGTAAACGAAACAAGACGAAAACGGTAATTTAAAAAACTAAAAAACCCGACTGCGTTTCTGTGTTATTAGGAAATGAAATGAATTTGGCACCAAAAATCCCCCATTTTTTTATTATTATTTTGATATACCTAGTGTCACTCTCATAGTAAATACGAATCTAACGACTCAAGCTAAAATCCATCGAGCCGTTCAGACCTCAGAGCGTGCCAAACAATTATACATACATACATTCATAAAAACTCTTGAAAAACATAACCCTTCTTCTGGTGCAGTCGCGTAAAAAAAAAACGTGAAATTGACAGATTACAATTTATTTGTAGAAAATTTTGAATAAAAAGGCTATGAGACGTGGGGTCAATTATTTTAGATATTTTTTGCACTGATAAAAAAATATTAAATGTAATAAATTATTATTGTTGTTATTAAAGAACCGAATGTTACTAAGAATAGACATAATGCGGAGAATGGCAACTATTATCAGCAATATGCCTTTTATCGATAAAATTTACGGTAAATTCAGATATTCATTTTGGCAGCCGTCCAGGCTATAACTTTATAAGTTACCCCATATAAAACGGTCAGATTATACGCGGACAATTTCAAGTTTCACATTAACGACGAATTTGACACCTAATTGACGCAGTGGTTAAAATTGTCACCTGTAGAGTCCGCGCCACCACTGAAGTCCGATAGACGCGGCGCTGCTATCTCATAACTAAATGTTGCCAGTAAAAAAATTAATTTCTACCAAGACTTGTACAATAAACTAATATAATAGTTAATAATAAATAGTAATTAATAGTTAAAGTAATTATGGCAACAAAATCAAATTAAAATAATAAGAATAATAAATGTGAAAATTTGTAAGATTGGATATTCGAGGAAAACTCCCTATTTACTTTTTGATAAAATATTATATTTTTATACAATAGTTATGGTCTTCACCAATGGGTTTTATTCCAGACATATCGCAGTCGCTATCGCTCGTATCCATAAATTCACTATCGTGATCAGATTCAGCCTCGCTATCGCTATCACTTTGTACACATATGACGAATCTTTCCATTTCTACATTAATGAGTCGATCATTTTTGAATTATTGGTCTTCAATATTTTTTACATGATCGCATTGAATGCGCCAATCATCTGCTGTGATGCTGGCAAAAGCAGCTTTTGTTAGTTCAATTATTTGTTTTGGGTCTTGAGCTACATTTTTATCAGCAACACGTCTTTTGGCTAGACTCCAAATTTTTTCTATAGGATTTAGATCACAGTGGTAGGGTGGTAATCTTACAACTTCGTGGTTGTGTTGCCTCAGCAACTCATCAATTGCATAAACTGGTGGCTCCTTGTTCTTTTTTATTATATCATATAACACTGGCTTTGTCCAGCTTTCTTCAAAGAAAATATTTTTTTCTTTTAACCACTCTTGTAGCTCAGATTTGAGGTTCGACATTGTAGGAGCTCTGTTGATCTGCGTACAGTGGTAAGGTGCGTTGTTCATAACCACTAAAGATTTTTCTGGTAGATATGGTACCACCATTTCCGTCATCCACTTCAAAAAATTTGTAGCGTTCATATCGTCGTGATAATCGACAGATTGCGATTGTGATCTAAAAATTAGTAACGCGTTCAGCACAAATCCATTTTCTGACCCAGCATTCGCAATAATTAATCGTTTCCCAGCTGAATCTGAGATCAATAGTCCATCTTCTTCTGCGCTTTGCCAACAACTTTTGGCATGGTAAGTTGGATGAATGTAGGTTTCATCTAAATACACTACCGGTCTCTTTTCTGTTAATCTATTTTTCCTCATTCTTTCAATGTATCTGGCTCGCCATGCAATAATGTCATAGCGCTCCATCAACACTTTGCGTTTAGATTGACAGCGCTTAAATCGGAAGCCTAACTTTTTCAATATTCTTCGTAGCGTTGTATTACTTCCTTGAAAATTTATATCTTCTTTTAGTTCTAGACGTAGCTTGTTTACCGTGGGCAACTCTTTCTTAACCACGAAGAAAAAATGAATTTTTTGACGTATAGCAGATAATTCGAAATCATCCAAATCGACCTTTTTCGTTTGAGGTCGGTTTTTTCCAGGGGTGACGATTTTACTAGAAGTACTTGCTGCTATTTTTCCTTCTTTCGTAATTCGAGAAACTGTTTTCACAGAAACACCTGAAAAATGTCATTCATCTGAGAAAGGTTTTATTTATTTTACTTTGTATTTATAAATTGTCAATAGTTGGATATATAGAATTAATGATATTTTGGCCATCAATTAGGCAAAAAAGAGCGACTCTGGCATCCCTAAAATTTACCTGTCATGGCAGCGATTCTCATCTTTTCAACGGGATTAATAGTTCTTTATTCTTACTTTCTAATTCGCAAAACTCTTTTACTTTAAGGATCATTTTACGGCATTCACTTTTTATCACTTTACGCTCCATATTTCACGTAAAACAATTATAAATTCTACGATTTCCACGAACAATACTCTCCGCAAGCACTTTTGACAGACGACAAGATGGCGGATTTGTCAAATTTAGTTTCAGTTTTTGCCGTAGGACTTGAGTGGTGGCGCGGACTTTAGTTTTACTGGTCAAGTACTCACCTTATAACTGTTAATTTGGACGTACGTTTAGCAGCAGATTTACAGATAACGAGAAGACTCGCTTAACTTCATCCATTTTAAGGATTACTCCACTGCTTCAATGATTAAAAACGTGATATTTTATAGCCTATCTGCATACTGATCAGACTGTAAACCACCCATTAGTGAGCGAAAGCCTCTTCTCCATATAGAAGAAGGGTTAAAGCTTAACCCACCACGCTACTTAATTGCGGGTTGGAGGATAATTTTCCTACCATGAGTAACAATCGCTATCAGGTATCTATGATAACAACCGGGACAGACGGCTTTACGTGCTCTCCGAGGCACGGTGGGTAGACCCATAAGGACATAATATACCCAGACCGAAAACAAATATATGTACAAAATAGAAATACCTGTCCCGAGCGGGAATCGAATCCGCGACCGCCGGTGCATGGTGTTGAGGCAACTACTCGCACCACTACACCAGAACGGTCGTCTCGCTCTATTTGCCTAACCTGCATAATAAACAGGGTTTTTTTTACACGAAATGATAATTTGTAAATGGATCGGTAGATCTTGAGATTAGTGCGTCGAACAGAACAAATTATTTAGCTTCTAAATATATTTAAAAAAAATCAAAATTAGCTTTATTCAAGCAGGCTTTCAAAACATTTTTGACAAGTTTTTATAATTACCTTACACAGAGTCAAAATAAATGGCAATAAATAAAAAAGTCCGTCAAGAAGAAAAAAATTATGTTAACCTAATTTAAAAACTAATGAAATAATCGTTTTTTTTTTCTTTCTTTTATTTTACTATTTTTGTCACGAAAATCTGTTAAAAATCTTTCTCTAGCCTCGATTGGCTGTTGAAAACATTTCAAAACGAACACAAATGAACGACAATTGACGGCTTAGTCGTAATTGATCACACCAATTCCAATTAGAACGATCCCACACTTTTTGTTTTCCTTATACTCGTAGCTCGTGTGACATTTGCAAATGTTTACTAAAAGTTGCATTTGCCATGTCGATGGTAATCGTCAAATATTTTTAAATAAATATGTATTCATTAAAAAAATATTGCTATTTACACCGTTCTGGTGTAGTGGTGCGAGTAGTCGGGGGATGTTTTTGTGGGTCATCCTATCGTGCCTAAGAGAGTACATAAGACCGTCGGTCCTGGTTGTTATCATAAACACCTGATAGAGATCGTTATTCGTGGTAAGGAAATTATCCGCCAACCTGCAGTGGAACAGCGTGGTGGATTAAGCTTTAGCACTTCTCCAATATGAAGAAGAAGGTTTTGCTCAACAGTGGGTTGTTTACAGGCTGACCCTCAATTAGTGTTGAAATTCGACACCACAGCATTCTTTCGCGATCGCGCAAGTTACATAATAGTCCACCGATCTGCTGGTTGAAACTTGCCACAGATATAGGTCATAGTCTAGAATAGCACCAGGCCCATTTTTATCTTGGAAAAAGTACGGTGTCCGTGGATTTTCCGTGAAATGCAAACAACGTCGCGAGCTATTGCTACTACTACTACTAGCTATTGCTAGTGTTGTATAAATTTACCAAATTTTTCAAAGCATCAGTTAAAATGATTAAATGTTCGTCAAAACTAACAATATTCTTTACAGTCAAGTCATTTTAAAGTTTGAAGTATTGGAGAAAAATGTTGCGAGATAAATACTTTTTTATTTATTTTAATTTATAGTTGAATCAAATGAATTGGAGCAGTTTCCAGCGGAGCGAACTCAACTGAGTGAAGGGAACGTGACTCGGAGTGAGAACTTTCTCGTATTTATTCTTTTTAATGTATTAAATTGATTGACGACACTGCGGAGAATATTGAAATATTACTGTATGAAGAAATGTTTATTAGATTTGTGAAAATAATTAAATTTATTTTTTGACGACCGTTCTGTAGTCGCCTCAACGCGACGGATGTAGCGGGTTCGATTTCCGCTCGGGGCAGATATTTGTATTTTGTATAAATATTTGTTTCCGGTCTGGGCGTATGTCCTTGTGGAACTCCCCACTGTACCTAGTAAAGCCATCGGTCCCGGTTGTCATTTTAGACGCCTGATAACGATCGTTATCCACGGTAGATACATTATCCGCCAACCCGTATTGGATCAGCGTAGTGGATTAAGCTCCAACCCTTCTTCTATATGGAGAAGAAGCCTTCACTCAGCAGTGAGTTGTATACATATAGGCTGTACAGTAATTATATTTATATTTTTGTTAGCGCAGTGGTCACAGCAACTGACTGTTGTGCTAGGACTTCTAGTTTTGTTCCCGCTTATGGTAAATTTTTGCGACTAATATTATGGGTTTTTAATATTTATTTGAATACACGTATATTTTAAAATATTTTATTATCTTGATTCTCTTATACTTTAATAAACCACAAAACTATCAACATTCAAAATTAATAATTCAACTACCATTTTAAAGCTCATGTTCCCTGCTTATGACGAAAAATATACCTAAAAAATTAAAAAAAAAAAAAATTCATTAAATAATATTAATTGATTATTTTTTATTAATAAGGATACGAGCGCCATGTTTTGATCTATCATGCAAATTCATAAACATCGACGTAGATATATAATTCTATAAAGAGTTAACGATTTGAATTACGATCATTTATATTATTTGAAATACGTGTTTTTTTTTTAGGACATCAAGAACTCATATATTTAATTAGTTTCACAATATATTAATACGTATTTTTTGATTACGATACTGAGCGAAATTTTCACACGGGTCAGCTTGTGTTCTGTAATTATTTTTAACAACTTAATTGATTCGACTTCCTTTGAGAATTAAATGTTTTATAAGTGTCTTCCGGACAGGACTTCGTTGTACCGGGGGCCCTTGAGTGCGAGAGTTTTATTTTATGTACTGAAAATACAAAATCTACTCGAAATATACGATACGATATTAGATTATTTTTAGGATGACATACTAGTGATGAATCTTAAAGGAACTTGACTTTTAGAGGTTATACTTTTTGACTTACCTTCAATATAAATGAGGAAGCCATAAAATTATTAAACTAAAATTAGTGAAAATACATCAATCTGTACGTGTTAAACCTTTAGTAGGTACTGTTAATAATTTTTAAAACTGATATGTCATTCACACTTAAAACAATGCTGCAAAATAATCCCTGAATATGTGTGGGTTTTTAAATATAGAATTTAAATAAACTCAATAAAACCCAACAGGTTTTCTACTGTTAATGGTTCCAGAAGATATTTTTGTTTTGAGTCTAACGATTGTACTTCAGGTATTTGATTTCAAAAAAATTCCAAACTTAACTATCCATATTTAATCCAATACAAAAATTAATATCGTATTTAGGCAGAAAAATTTTATACCTTAATCAATTTTCAATTTTCGAATATAATAACAACAACAAAAAAAAAAAAAAAAATATTCGACCATCAATCATTAAAGCGCGCGCAAATTGTGTGAAACGTAAGATCATCGATCTTGTCTGTCCGTAATAAAGCGTTATGTAAATCCATACATTCGTATCGTTTCGAAGGCAAACGTCATTAATATTTCATGAAAGGCCGATTGCTCCAGTTTTTCACCCTTTGATGTATTACGTTCGCCTCGCTGTATGTTTTATTAGCCGAGTTTACTCGCCGTTGATTGGCTCATAATGAAAGTTATTTAAAACTGTATTGTTTTAATGCTGGCTTGCCTTTGTTTAATTCGACTGCTGAATATTTAACTAGAATATATTCAGCGAGATTTAAAGGATTGAAAAAGTGTTTTCGCTAAGCAAACAATAAATGAATGCTACGTTGTTGGGAGATTTCACGTTCCATCGCTATGTTATTTCGTATTATTGCTTTAAATATAAATGACGTAGCTATTAAACAATGTCGCATAAATGGAAAAACATGCTTGTAACATTAAAAATATTTTTAAAGAACAATAAATTTCTTATGAATGTAATAAAATAATACTAATTTTAGTCAGTCTATTTTTTAGTAATGTAACTTAAACGACTTAACTTAAGAAGGAGGGGAGAGGGTGATAGTATGAGGGTCTCATAGAAACAGAACTTACATACCTACCCCAAAACATCCTTAATTTTAATGGTATCGATATAAAAACATAATTTATTCGAATAATTTCGATTTACATATTTATATAAACACGGTTGACGTATTCTAGTAATTCGCAAATATAAAAGTCGGTGTTTCATCAGAAGCTAATGTGTGTTTTCGTATCGCACGATTTATCGCTGAAGTTATCACGATGATTGATGCGTTGAAAACCTCTCCCGGGGCTCCGCTGTCGAATCTCGGCCTCGCAGCTTACGGCCTGTTAAATTAATTTCGGAGGCTATACGATTTGTCACATGTAATGCGTTTCTTTATTTTATCAAAAAAATTCAACTTTTTTTTTTGATGGTATCAGGTGGTTTCTATTCTGATTAATTTTTCGAGATTTCCTCTTTGAATTTAAAATAAATTTTATTAATTACAATTAATGTACACATTATAAAGTTTATTAAGATCAGAGGTGTATTAATCATTGTTAAAAAGTATAAAGATGTTGTTTTATATTTTAAACATTAGTACTAACTACCTACTAAATAAATCTAGTTTCCTTAATATGTTCAAGTCCCAATTACGCAATTACATAATTAAAAACTACTCATATTCCAAACAATAATAATGTATGTGTATCTAAGTGTGTATATATAAGTAAATACATTTTTCATTTTAATTTAGTATATTGTACTGAATGTTTTGTGCATCTTTACCTACTTCTTGTAACAAAATGTTGTTAAAATGCGGTGACTGTTCTTTTAATTAAGTATTTATGTGATATTTATTATTCTCATGTAAATGGATTTATTATAATATTTTTATAAGAATAAATTCTTTAAACTTACTGGAAATAACTATGCTATAATTTGTACTGGCACAGTGCGGATAGTTAGTGGTATGACCATTTTAAAATAACTATGTAATTTATATCATATATTTTAATTTCACTAAAGATACGATATAGTTAAACCAAAAACGTTCTAAAACGAAAGAAAATAATTCTGATTCCTTTATTTATATTTTCCGTTACAAATAAAACCTCAAACGAAGTCAAATATATTACCGACGTACGCAGAAAGAGATTAATTGGAGGATACTAAAGAAAATACAGCCATCAAAAGTCTTTACCATAGAAACACACGAATATCATCGAAGGAAAACATGCGAAACAGAAATGTCGGCATTTGATGGGAAAGTGTACTCTTAGACCCTTTGATAGGAATCACATTATCGTCGACAAAACAGTTTACGGAGACGAATTCAAAAGATCAAAGAGGATATTAAAAACCTTATATGTTTGAAGAAATCACAATGTTCCCCTTCCCATTAGCAAAATCTCCGCTGTAATGACGTACCAATCAGACATCACTCTCGACTTTAATATTTTAGCAATGTTGTTTGCATTACATTAGCATATTATGCTAATATTTGTCAGTGTTCAATATCAACATATAATTCACAATCATTATATTTAAATACACATATGATAAAAAGTATTTATACACATTAAAAAGGTTTACTAAAATATTGTGTTGTTTTTTTTACAAAATTTAAAACAAAGTGCGTCATTAATTTGTTTTTCTATTGAAGTAGATTAATCTCTTTCTAACAGAGGAAAGACTTTCTTAAAAAAAGCTTAGGCTATATTACTTAACAATACGACTCATGGTAGTAGAGCTATAGCGCTGTCAGTTAAATTATGTAACTGTCTGCGCTAGTTTAATATAGATTCGAAATAAATATTTTGTTAAGAAAAAACTCAAAAATAGCTTTTTAAAAGTGACGGTAAATTATTTAAATTATAAATAAGGTCATAATTATATCCTTGGTTAGTATTACTAAAGTCACACATCTTTTAGTAAATATTATAACCTAACTTACCTTGGAGTAGCTGAACTGAACTGGTAACAGTCTACAAACGTTCAACTGCTGTGAAAAGTTCTCTGGAAAGAAAAAGGGTTGGAGTTTGATTCATCATTATAATTTCCCTACCTCGAATAAGTAATTACGATCTTTATCGGAATTTTGTAATAGCAACCGCGACCGACGGTTTTACTTACACTCCGAGCTACGAGAGAGGAGACCCACAAGGACATTCACCCAGACTAGAAACATATTTTTGTACAAACTCAAATATCTGCTTCAAGCTGGAATCGAAGCCGCGACCGGCGACTTTAAGGCGACAAGTAGCTCCACTTCACAGTAAAGAAATGTGGTGGATTAAGCTCCAACTCTTCTCCTACATGGAGAAAAAGCCTTTTGCCCAGCAGTGGGTTGTACACAGGCTGATACAATTGACACCGGGACTAACAAAACAGGAGGACTAACGATGTCATGTTTTGTCCAAAGATTCGGAAAAACATATCAATGAGAAAAATAAGTGCAGTTTTTTTTTTTTTTTTTTTACATACACCTGTTCCTAAGGCGGGCAAGTTGATGCCTGTGTTTTAGGTAACAGACGACTGAAATACGTATATATTTTTTGTAAAAGTATAATAAATATACATACATAATATAGCAACTAGCCAGTCAAATTTATACAATTTTCTTTTTTTTTTGTCTTGCATTAAGAAACCAAAACTATCCTAAAAACACATTTTTCCAATGAAATTGTGAGATATGCGTTGCAATAGAATTTAATATCTAACATTATCCTGAATTCGATAGTGAAAAAACATCAAAACTTACACACGATTTAACGTACATTGACCCAGTGTCTGAAAAACTTTCCATGTTTTATTCATCAGGCTGTTGAGCTGTTGAGCAATATCTGTTTTATGTATAAAAATCGAATGATTCAATCCGATGTTCGTAAACGGAATATCTTTATTTTTATCAAAGAGCAAATGTTATATAAATGTTTTTTTCGATTTTCATAAAGAATTCAAAATATGATTTTTTTATCATTGACGATAATTATTTTAAGTTACATTTAAATATATATTTAAAAATATTATTAAAAACTCATTTAATATCGAAAGTTTTAGGTTGCGCTTTAGTTGACGTAAATGTGAATTTCGTACGAATTTTTCGTAACTGTAAGCAGTTGCAGAAACCAGAGTTTGAGTTACAGTTGCAACAACTTTTATTGAACTGAACAGAATAGAATTGTCGTGCGGTGTCCGGTAGAGAAGAATAGTCCCGACCTCTTTCTTGCCGAGGTGTCGTTAAAGGTGACTAAAGCCATAGTGGTGCGAACAATTGTACACTAAGAAGTAATAATTAGTTAAAATTTGTAATTGTAAATATGTTTAATATTGTAAAATTTCGAAATAAATATAATATTATTCATTAAAAAAAATTGTTGTCTGTAAGGTCGATTTACGGAGAATAATTTTACGTGATGACGTCATAAGAAAACATTGATGAAAATCAAAACATGCGCGAGTCGGACTCGCCCATGAAGGGTGCCGTAGCAGCAAGTAACATCATATAAAAGTTCTTGTAGATCGTTGTAACTTTGATCGATGTTTTATTAATAGTGTATTTTTTTATAGAAAAAAAAAACTCCTTACTAGATATCATTCAAACCAATTTTCGGTGGAAGTTTGCATGGTAATGTACATCATATATTTCTTTTAGTTTTATCATTCGCTTATTTTAGAAGTTATAGGTGGGGGGGACACATTTTACCACTTTGGAATTGTCTCTCGCACAAACTATTCAGTTTAGAAAAAAATAATATTAGAAACCGCAATATCATTTTTGAAGACCTATTTATAGACCCCACACTATGGGTTTAATGTAAAAAATTTTTTTAGTTTCAGTTTTAAGTGTGGGGAACCCCCAAAATTTATTGTTTTTTTTTTCTATTTTTGTATGAAAATCTTAATGCGGTTCACAGAATACATCTACTTACCAAGTTTCAACATTATATTTCTTATAGTTTCGGAAAAAAGTGGCTGTGACATACGGACGGACAGACAGACAGACATGACGAATCCATAAGGGTTCCGTTTTTTTGTCATTTGGCTACGGAACCCTAAAAATTGTATACTTTTATGAATTGAATTGAATTATTATCACTGAGATATATATAAATACACATCCATGACCCGGTGCAGACATCTATATTCGTCATACAAATTATCTGCACCTGGCGGGATTCGAACCCGCGACCGCTGCGTAAAGTGTCCAGTTGCCTGACCACTCGACCAGCTGGCCGTCAGATTAATTACAAGTAATGTGCTATTAACAACTTATATACATGGGTGATATTTAAGATCCTCCAAACTGTATTATTGTTTTTCATTCACAAGCCGAACGCTTAGGCCGATCGTGCCTCTCTATCGCTTGTGCACTCTCGTTCGCGAAACGTGACAATGAGTCATACTTCTCCATGCGGTGCAGCCGGCATTAATCGATTTACAAGACGTTATCACGTCAAAAGTAAAATAATAATCCATAATTAAGTAATAATCGACAATAACTAAACGTTTTCATTCCTAAAACTATATGTTTTTATATAAGGACAACTGTTATCATTTCTGAACCGAAAGATATAAGCAACATATGTGAATATTAAAACCAAACAATAAATAAACATGTGAAAATGAATAAAACATTTTACAGAACACTTTTAGTGAACACTCGAGTAAAACGCGTGACACGTTCTTGATTGAAACACATTTATATCTACCTTCAACTTGTTCTCGCATAAACATTTATAAGACGAAGTATTGTTACGAAACTGTATACTTTGTGTAACATTGTTGTACATAAATGAATTGAGATTCTCAACAAATTTGAAATATTATTTTTCATATTCATTGATTCCTATTAGATTATTCTTAGACGAACGAAGGTTGCCGACATAGCCCAACGAATCTGTAAGCCGAAGTGGCAGTGGGCAGAGACGGTCAATGGAGTAGAAAGGTTCTCGAGTGGAGACCACGTACCGGCAAGGGCAGCGTCGGACAGCCGTCCACGAAATGGACAAACTACTTGAGGAGAGTCGCCTCGAAGGCTGCTTTGAACTGGTCCCTTTGGAGGTCGATGGGGGAAGCCTACGTTCAGCAGTGGACATTCCATGGCTGATATGATGATGATGATGATGATTCCTATTTGTTGATTAGTTATCCTGCGCCGTTTCATCTGTGTTACTTTTTTATTTTGTCACATCAATTGAGTTTCTTACCTACCTGTGTTATATACCTGTTTGACCTAGATATACCGTGAATACTAATATTTATACTTTTCATATCGACGAATGTTTCGCTTATCGAGAAATGATATTACGCACATTTTTTTTTTTTTTTGAGAATACATCCAAACATAAACAAATACATTAATGTAATTTTTATCGTACTAATGTATGCATGTATTTTTATATTAAATTTTTTAACAATAGGTCAGAATTTATTTTAGGTCTACAGAAAATATATTGCAGAAAATTCAAATCTTCCATGATGCATGTAACGATAACGTTACCAAAAATAATTATTTAATTTGTTAGCATTTTTTGTCCTTCTAATATTAAGTCGTTGGTAAGGCGTTGGTATTACTATTATTGTGATTTGTTTAATAGAAATAAAGTACTGGAAGTGTGCAAAAATGGCGACACTGTCTTCCGAATTATTAATGTTAATTTCTGATTGGTTAGTCGCCATCTTTGTGATCTACCTGGCGGAATTGTTCCATATAAAATAATATGTAATAATTATGTTGTAAGTGACTTTGGGCAATTTATTGCTAACTATTGTAAGAATAAAGTAGTTATTAATTATTGATAAGTGGTGTATAAAAGTGCAGAAATTAATGGTGTTACTTTGTTTTGATGTAATTTAGTAGTGTAATTTATATTTTGAATAAAACAATCTAATTGCTTTCTTAAGAATAAGCGTTTTGAGTGTTCACACGAATATTATAATCTGTTCTATACACATTTTACTCATTTCATATATATAATTATTTAATTATTATTAATATTTTTATTAATCTGAAATCTAAACTTGAAGATTTCGGAAGATATTCTGAGATATGTATTCGTCAATACGTAATGTATCAGCTTGACGAATTAATATCCTACACACACACACTCAAAAATGCGAATGAAATCGAAAACAACAGTTCGGAAGACAGACACCGAGGGCTTTCAAACTCGCTCCATTTGACAGCATCCCGCGGGATATTATGAGGCCATTATATTTGTGTTGAGATAAAATCGTAATGGAAATCTTCAATAACAGCATCTAAGAGACGATCCACACTGAATGCATGATACGCGAGCTGCGTCCGTTTTTGGTTAAAAAATCAACCGTAGATTAATCACTAAACATAATATATACTGTAGTGGTATATTATATAACATATATACGTCACACGTATATATATATATATATATATATATATATATATATATATATATATATATATATATATATATATATCTGCTGTTTAGTGGTGACTATATAAAGAGCACAAAAGTTTTGTTCATAATGATTAAAAAATGAACTTAGACTTATTATTTATTAATTGTGTCTATAGTCTATATCTCTACAATGTGTCTTAAAATACTTTATTGTACATAGATAAGACAAGTATACAGGTAAAATATATATATATATATATATATATATATATATATATATACTTAGTACATAAAAAAGGTGTATAGGCGGCCATATCACTATATTAAGCGTTTATAAACGTGTGTTTATTTTAGTGGATTTTTTGTATCGATTAACTGTCGCACAACTTACGCATTTTGTGTGTAGAGCTCCTAAAAGAAGACGCCTCGGGTAAAGATGGTATTGATGCTGTCTTTTTTTGCATCAGCGGCTTAGGTATTACAATTCTTTATTTAGATGTATATATCTAAAATGAAAATGAATGCTCTCAAATGTCTTACTTTTTTGGAAGTTATTTATGTACATGTATTTCTTAAGGATTTACAGCTTTCTTCTCGTTCTTTATTATCAATAGAGAAACAAAATTAATATGATTTAATAAAGTGCTACACGGATAAACATCTGTGGATCGGGTTGAACCAATATGAGGTCCTGGGCAGCAAATATCACGAAGCTCTTTTTCCTTGAGCAAAGTATGTCAACAGTTAGTAGAAGTAACATCGCAGATAATTCAAATTGTTTTGGTTACATGTATGCCTCAAGTTTGTATGTGTTAACTGTGTATACGTAAAAGTGCATATTGAATATAATACAAAAAAATATCAAATTAAAATTTTATTGTACTATACTTGTCTCTGTCACACAAATGTAAGTTGCATATGTAACCAATGGATGTGTGAGTGTATTCGTAAATACGAATTCATATTTACGAATACACTCACACATACAATATAATTATTATAAAATTATTTTTATAGTTTTATGGCAAATGATTATTTACTTTAAAAGTAATAGAACAGCGGGTATCCGCCCATCGATCCAGGCAAGCTTTCCCATTTATAACATTTATAATAAGTTCAATTTGCCCACGCTTAGCAATATTTCATAGGTGGTGCATAATCCTAAATTGTATTACTGTTTAGTCATGGATATGTTGCTAGATGAAATTATTGTTCCTGTTAAAGCAATTAAATGGTTCATTTTGTGCGGTTAATTTACGTTTCACTTTGTTTATGGACGCGACGAGCTGTGCAAATTACATTAATACAATTGCTTACACTGAAATATATTTTGAATTAGTAAATTCAATGATTTATAAGTTCTATTTTTATTTATTTGGAAATAAATAGATGGTCTGCTTAGGACTTTTCATAGTCATGTTTGATTCTTTGTTTGCCTTAAGTTGACAATTATAAAAAATAATATTGAAAAATATCTTTATCAAAATTATTATTAGTTAACGACGATATTCGAGACGGAGAGAAAAAGAAAGAGATAAAATCAGCTGAATCAAACGAAGTCAAGTCAAGGCTCACTGACTTTGAAAGGAGGCTGACTTTTGAAAATAAATGAATTCATGACAAATGAAACGGTGCAGGTTGTCTAGTCAATAATAACTTGAAACTCAATCCATCAAGCTACTCAAATGCGGTTTGGAAAAATAAATGTCTACTAATTAACCTTAACATGTGAAGTCTTAATGTTTTCCTTCAACGATTTTGTTTTCAAAACAAGATTATATTTGTAACGGTTAGTCTTAATTTAAATAAATTACCTTAAGGTGTTATCCTTTTATATTTGTGTACTTTTATAATTATCTTAGATGTTTCACATTTGTTTTATTAATTTAACATTTTCTGTGGTAAATTATATGGTGAATGCTAACACGTGGAGTGATTATCAATTCTATTATTATTGGTAAAATAAAGAATGATGTACTAGTGTACGTGTTATCTATATCTATACAAATAATAAATCTGTTAAAACCTCCGTTTTATTAATACACTAAATATCATCAAGAATAAATTTTAATAGCGCGTTTTTTTTTTGAATCAGCGCCATCTCTTATCGTTTTTTGTTCGTGCACGTATCACGTAAAAAGTACAAAACCAATGTAAATAACTTTAATACATAAATATTAAACATAACTCACAGTATAATTTAGTTTTTGTTTCATTGTAATTAAATTTAAAAATAAATATTTAAGAAAATAGAAATAGGTACCTACGCCACCAACGCCATCTGGTCTAAGGAATCTTAAAAACTCACAAAACTTATTTTTGAGTTATTATTTTGTTAAACTTAAAAGTTTACTAAATATGTCGGATAAGAATAGAAATCGTTTTAATATTTTAGATAAACATCATTTTCAATTAATATAGTTACTATTATGTTAAATGTCACTAAATATAAAAAACGATATTATTACCATTATACGATAGATGGCGCATGTAGGTGATAAAAATTTATAATAATAATATTAATTTAATATTAATTTATAATTTTTAAAATTTTAGTTAAATACCCGTGCGAAGCCGGGGCGGGCCGCTAGTTATACATATGTATGTATCGTAGCATCTATAATATGAAAACTAAAATTTGCCGCTTTTCAAATACATTTTAGACTACGGTACGTCATAGCGTCATAGCATTTTTTGTGTCTGGTATATTTGTTTTCACATGTCATCTAAACTGGCTGAAATGGTTTAAAGAAACTGAATGAATCTTGACGATGCGTTCACGTAGTGGTCATAGTGGTTGATCCACTAGTGGTCGCAGGTTCGATCTCCGTTCATGACAAATTTTTGTATATAGATATCATACAGATATTTGTGGTTTTCTGGGCGTTTGTGACTTGTCTGTTTCAAAATTCATCCCCGACTGGGGGCCGTTGTGTGTATGGCGTTTATTTATTTATATTCAATTCTATAAAGTTCAAAATCATAAAATAATTTTTTAAATATGTTTTTCATGTTAACGTCGTTTAACCTTGATTTATCATACACGTATTTACCCAAGACCCACGCACAATCAATAGGTAAATATTATATTAAAATAAATGTGACTGCGTTTCTCGAAATATCAAAGGTGTTTAACCACTGTACGTTTTTACAGTACAAACAGATTTTAGTAAATATTATTTTATAATAAAAAATACCTCAAATTACAATAATCAATGAAGCTTCGATGTTTTGACGATTTCCAACGGGTCTCTTTGATGTTCAAAGGTAACGAGTCTGAATGAAGATCAAAACCGATGGCAGTCGTATTCAACATCAATGTCTATTACAAAGGCCAATATTAGACAACATTTTATTAAAAGAAAAAATATATATATAAAAGCAGTCTTTTAAGTTTGCTTGTATAATAAAAATCGAATGATTTAATATTTTATACATATTTATTGAAGAATTTTTATTGAGATCTAAAGAAATATAGTTGATTTATATGAGATATTGCCGTGCGGCCACCGGCAAAGGAGAATAGTCCCAACCACTCTCTTGCCGAGGTCCGTTCGAGGTCGTAAAAGTTATAAGTATATATTCTATCTATCTATATGTTGTTAGTTAGCAGGGAAGAGGACATCAGGTACCAATCAAAAACACCAATTGCAAATTCATGCGACGTTTCGATCCTTTATTGGACCTTCTTCAGGCATCTACAAATTTATTGTTAAACATGAGTGAAAGGCCATACATATAATTTACAAAATATAGGCAATAAGTGAGGTGAACAAACTTTTTCTTTTCTTTTTACCTTTACATAAAGTGTCCAATTAGTAAGCTTATATTTCCAACTTTATTGAATACAGCTTTAATTTTAAGCCAAAATTTTTGAATTATTATTTAAAAAAAAAAACAAAACAACTAAAGTATTTTATGGTATTGATTAATATTGTTCTTATTATCATTTTTAAAGTATTATATTGTTAAATTTTGACCCCGCCGAATGAACCTACAACATAATTAGGTCTGTATTTTATAATGTATATAATAGGTATATGTGTGTTTGTGAAAGGCGATACTAACATATTACCCGACTGTAAATGTTACTATCGAAATAATTCTAACATTGGTTTCTCACTCTAAATTCGCTAGGACATAATATCGCTGTACTTCTCCAACAAATTTGTAATAAGAACTGATTTATTTATTATACTTGTACATGTTGTTGTTCGTTAAACTTAGCATCAAATTAATAAACAGTGAAGCACTACTTTTACTAACTTACTAATAGCATAATTGAGCAGTTTGACGAGCGAAACAAAATGCGGAAAAAATCATAGGAGAAAATTTCTGCTTTGAATTTCAAATTCCTTAAGTAATTCTCGTTTCTAAAATTCCTGCTCACTATGCCAGAAACACAGTTTGCTAAAAAATAAAATATTAAGCTACGAAAGAATAAGGGTTAACTTAACGAGTTTAAATTTTTTTAATGTTAATATTTAAAATTTATGACTACATCGATAACGAAGGAAAATATTATTGAAAACTATTTAGCGGCAATAGTTCCAAGGCAAAGTCTTCACCAACCCGTTTAATTCAGTAAAACTGATGCTGTTCGTTCTTTTTTTGAGATAATGGAATTAACTTAAAGTAATCATTGTATGTATACTTGAAAAGCAAAGCAGTGCTATCTCATATTTGAACCCGCGATCGTTGATATACCTATCTTTACTAATGTGTGTAGGTGTGTGAGATTTCGATTCATTCGGCTATCTTAGTTTGCTTTTAATAAATATTTTGTTATAAATACGTATGGACTTATATCAATACACATTTTTAGAGTGTTTATTTATCTAAAAATAGGCATCTTGGTGTTTTCACCAAACTTTGTGACGAAAATTATCATCTTTATCACTCTTAAATTACTTTTATATCTTAATTTTGGTCTGAATACATTAAATGTTCAAAAACAACTTGTTATAATCAGGTTTATCATCGACAATAATAGAGACTAAGTTGTAACAACGCTATGGCTGTCCTAGTTTAAAACGTTTCAAATAATTTCCTGCTCAAAATCACGCTGTTTTGTAATCATTAGTGCAATTAACGTTCATTTAATTAGAATCAAACAGGTCATCGGGGATCAGCACGGCTAGTTAGCACCCGATGAGGTAATTCCGTTTCGCATTAACGTCGAAGCTTTGCAAATAAAATCCCGAGAGAAAAATAAAACCAGTTATTTTTATATGCTTCAATCTTCTTCTGATTTTCATTCGTACGTCTCTTGGACAAAAATCTTCGTGGAATAAATGTTGGGTAACGCGATGAGTCTGATTAGTTTTATTCGTTCGAGCCGAGAAGATCTTTTAGTTTGGCCGGGCAGAAAATCTTGTAGTTGATTCGGGAAACGTAGTTGCAATTAGATGTATAGTATTCTACATAATTGTAATTAGATTTTCTAGAACAGCTCTAACTCTGCATGAAATACATAGTACTGGTTGGTAATACTACCAAACAATGTTTTAGTTGTAGGATTGACTGATTGTTCGTTTATTGAAAAGACTGTTTGATATGTTGAAAGCATTTTTAATAAGTAGCTTCCTTTATCCACCAGACAATCTAATTACAAGGTAATTCTGGTGTATTGGTGCGAGTAGTCGCCTCTACGCCGGCGGCCTCGGGTTAGATTCCCGCTAGATAATAGTCAACAGTTATTTGTATTTGTCTTAATATTTGTTTCTAGTTTTCGGTGTATATCTTTACGTTCCCACATGTCTCAGAGAGCAGTCGGTCCCGGTTGTTATCACAATAGGCCGATAGAGATCGTCACTCATGGTTGGGAAATTATTCACCAACCTGCAGTGGAGCAGCTTAGTAGCTTAAACTCCCTCCCTCCCTTTTCCTATATGAAGAAGGACTTCGCCCAATAGTTGGAAATTCACAGGCTAATTCAGTTCAGTTTAACAACAATATAATTATGTATATTGTTATTTATTTCTCTTTGCCTAACCGCGACTAATGTACTCAGTAAAGTGTCATTTATAATTCATTTGTCAATTATATTACTCATTATATTATTAATAAGCAATTTATATTATGAACAATATATATGAAAATGTCGTATATTAATTTTAACAGATGAAAAATTGTTAAATCAGTATGCTTAATTTTTAGTTTTACTGTCGTCATGTTTTACTACTCGTAATGTAAGACCAAGTTTGTAATAGAAATTTGGAATTACAGCCTTGAATAATATTAAGAGATTTATTACTAAATTCCTTAACTCTAATTATATAATATTGTGACATTTACAATTGTTGGTCGAGCGAATCCAAGGAGTAACTTGATACAATTTCGGGTTTTCACAAAGCCATTGAATAGCTGGTGACGAGTGTCGCTTTGATCAAAAGGCAATGTGTTGTGCAAAAGAAATTATTGACTGATTCATTCCAGTTCTTTAATTCAACGTCTGCGAACATTTAGAAAATTTTATTTTTTATTTTTTTATTTATTTTTTTATTTTTTTTTATTTTTATTTTCTTGAAAATATTTATTTCACACAAATCGACTTTTGTTTAATATTTAACACACCTTCATCAGATCTTACCTTTTTCAGGAACGAAAATTCTTTTAGCTTCATTTAATATTTCAGATATATTTTCGGCAAATGCAAGTAATTGGCGTGTGAAAGAAAAATTTGGTATTTTCTATCTTAAATCGCTTACTGATTCAACGTCTTATTTGATTTTGATCAAATTATCATATTTAATTTGTTTTCAAACTTGATTTTATCGTTCAGTTTTCCTGTCGCTGTCTTATGATTGTGGACAGTTTTACATATATTTGTGTTTTTCGTGTTTTTTAGATATTCGTTTGTGATTTTGTGAATGGAGATTATTACTTATACCTAACTATAAAGTCAGATAAAATTTAAAAAAAAAATAGATATGTTTAATATACACACACGGTCGTCTGTTCTTAAGGTAGGCAACTCTATGCCTGTAATTTGAATTTTGATGAATTTTGTCATTGTTGGTGAATTTTAGCTTGTTTTCTTTTTAATTATTACCAATTTAGACCCCCACTCTTCAGTAAGCTGGCGCTTGCTTAGTAAAAAAATAATTTCTGGTTATTATTGACGCTACTGAGGTATGACAGAGAAAAAGGGTAGTTTTTTTTCATCAGTCATACCTCCTGAAGTCGAAAGTCTGCGACCAATGTATGTTACCAGTGATTACATACCAATCTGAGACGTGTGAGACGTGAGATGGGCCTTTGTATAAAATCCAAGTAGCACATAATGCAATAGAGAGGCTATGCCAAGCATAGCCTCTCTATTGCATTATGTGCTATATATTTGCTGTATATTTCTCTGCGAGATCGAATCAGATATTATGAGATCCGCAGACAAACGAAGGTTGCCGACATAGCCCAAGGGATTTGCAAGCTGAAGTGGCAGTGGGCGGGGCACATATCTCGTAGAACTAACGGTCGATGGAGCAGAAAAGTTCTCGAGCGAAGACCACGCAGCGGCAAACGCAGCGTCGGACGGCCGTCCGCGAGATGGACAGACCACTTGAGGAAAGTCACCGCAAGCCGTTGGATGGAGGCTGCTTTAAACCGGTTACTCTGGAGGTCTATGGAGAAGACCTAAGTTGAGCAGTTGATATCCAATGCATGAAATGATGACGATGATGATGATTGAAGCTGCATTGATTTAATTTTCGTGAAAATTTTATTTTAATAATTATTGATTTAAAAAAATACATCTATATTTGACTTGAAAAATATATTATATTTAATTGTGCCTAAATTCTCTTCTATGTTCACTGAATATCCGTAGAATTAAAAGTTGTGATATATCTGACACTTATACTCGGTAATAACACCGTCCAATAAAAAGCAACGACTTTTAAAACAGTTTAATATCATATCAATTTCGAACAAAACTCACATTCAACGGAACAAATGTAGGGAACAGTGCGTTCGATATCGAATGAGTCCGCATTTAAAGCTAACCACATTTCCAATGGGATTGGAAACCACATTTAATCTGTGGATGCTGCGGCGAGACGTCTATACTTTATAATAACGGTTCAATCTCGACCCTTAACATACGTAAGCCAATTTAAAGCTTAGTGTAACGAGCGAAAACTTGGAAATCTGGTAATCTCTCGCACCTCACTGTCGAGTAGTTTTAAATCAGAATGGAATCGAAGCGAAATTTAAGCGGGTTATCCTACTTAAAACATTGTTTCTAATTTCTGATGTTCACTAAAATAAATACACTTTCATTTCCTTTGTATATTAACAGATATCACATTTATTGACATCATATATATATATGATAAAATATTGGATAAAACTTGTATCTCAATCAAAAATTAAGTTTTAATAAAGTTTTCATAGCTTTTATTTAAAAACTAATTTCGTATTTGTTGCTGTGGTTCGATGAAAACTCTGAAACCTTTGTATATTGAAATTGTAATTAGTAATGCCTGATCCATTTATATAATAGAGATTGTATCTATTTGTAAAAGTAGTTTGTTTTAAGGGTTAAATTAGCATAGCATTAGCAGCAATGTATCCTTACAGCCTAACTCAAACTAATGACTTCATTCAAGTAAGCTTAGGTATATGGATAATATTATTAAATAATAATTTTTTATCCTTATTTTAACTATTACTCTTTTGTTGTACACCACACAGAAACAGAAACAAAAAATATTACAAATAAAGAAAGATGTACAAGTTAATTGTTTTTTGTCATTGTCAATTGCCAATGTCATGCGGGATGGAAAAAACACAGTAGTGATTATTTAGGACGATCAAAGATTGAAAGATGAACAAAGGTGGTTGTATCGCTAGAAGAGTTGTCACTTTGTTATAAGTAATAACAGTTTTATGTGAAACTGCTACCTTTTAAAATATAAATACTACCAAGAAAAGCCGAAATAATAATATAAGTAGTTATAATTATAAAATGATTTACTTCAATTTTGTTGAATACTATTATGATCATCTATCCTACGAGAACTTTGACTTTTATCGGTCCACACTGCTATATTTTTACTTCACTTTAAGTTTCTTATCAAAGTTTTTTTTTTTTTTTTGTTTTACTGTATACTGTATCATCCTGTTAACAACCCACTACTGAGCGATGGGCTTTTCTCCATATAGAATAAGGAAGATTTTTTTTAATGTACCCTCTAAACATGAATCAGAGAAATTTTCATTATTAAAATAATAATTTTATTTAGTTATTATTATAGTGTTATAAGTAATGAATATTATTTAGTTATTAATATAAATTTAGTTAAGATTCTATCAGCAGTATAATCCTGATAAGCTAACGTTACCGATAATGTCAAAATTGGTTACAAATTCGCAAAAATTATCCGAGTATTTAAACTAAATGGCCGTTAGAATAAAATACATTGAAAAAAAAAATACAAATGAATAAGAATTCGTTTCAATACGAAACCTCACTGATCAGTCCAAACTCAATCCATTTTATTCATCATTCTGTCGATTCCGAAACGGAAATGTGAAAAAAATTAAAACAGCTGCAAGCTAACGAGGCTTGTCGTGACGGATGGTCTTCCCCAGTAGGATAGGAGCCAAAGTTTTTTTTTTTTTTTGTTTTAATTTTTTTACATATTTTTGTTCTTGCTTGTGGTAGCTGCGCATGATTAAATACCCGTTTATTTGAAAAAACCTTAAATAAAAAATAAAAAAATCAACTTAAAAAATTTCTGTATTCGAGTTGGCTTCGAAAGCAATTTTAAATCTTCATTTACAAAAAAATATGTTTTAGAATTAATTATAGTAAATGTGAAGCTAGCGCCGATGCGAAATGTAGCTTCTGCTGAAAAGAATCAGCAAGAAACTCAACAGTTGGTCTTTTAAACAAACCGTCAATACATAACTCAAACATTATAAATTTATTAATGTGTTGTACAAAAGACAGCGCCACTCAACAAACACATCCTTGTTGTATTTTCATCCACTAACATGATCTTATACAAAGCAATATATATTGGCTATTTATTTATTGGCATTTAATAAAAACTTTTAATTTATTAATTAACAAATGTAAAATCTGTTGTGGCATTTTATTACATATGAATTAAAATTACTGTCAAAAGTTTTTGAATATAAATATTAGGCATACGTTTTAACAGGCAATGATTTTAAAAAATTACTTGAGATTTGCTGTCCTCCATTCGTATCACTCCGTTTTATTCAGACATTTATTTGACACCGTATTGGTAGATTTTTTTTTTTTTACAAAGTATACATTACTGTAGCTATAGTGAAAATAATAAAACTTAAAGGTCTTAAGATAAGAAACTTATTTATTTGACAGCTTTCATATTCTATATTAGAAACATTAGAGTGATACGATGGATGCCGTAACTCTTCGTGTCCTCCTCAGGAGTCTGACTCGTATTTAGCCAGAATTTTTTAAACTACACATTGGATGATCGTTAAATAAGAATAAAAAACACAGTTTTAAAGTTTTATTTATAACAAAACCAAACATAAGATTGTAATTTAAAATAATTGGTCATTAGCGTCTAACTCACAAAGAGATCTTACAATAGCGTTCAATAATTCTATAATTTGAGAAATACGAAGGTGATCTAAAGGGCGAGTTAAACTAATAGGTTGTCGAGATTTAAATTTAAATAAATTACATTACATCATTTAAAAAAAATACAATAAATTATTAAATAAAAATATTTTTAATAATTATAATTTAACATTTGAAATTAGAGAAAAATTGCAAATCGTCCGCTAGCTCTACGACTTAAAATATTATATAAAAATTTGTCGATCAAGGGGACGATATTTTACAATAACGAGCGATTTGAAGTACCCTCGATATCTGATGATGGATTACGAGATTAAGATGGATCAGATGCGAGGGATGTTCAGATGTTAATAAAACATAAAACGATTCGAAAATTAATGAAAAAAAAAATTAAGGAAATTGTTGAAATATATCGCACATATTATAAAATACATGTCGCTATACTAATTACTGATATCCAACTTTATAACAACTAATGTAGTGGTCACGGGTTCGATTCCTGATTTCGAAGCGGATATTGGGACTTATACAAATATTTGTTCCAGGTAATCCATAGTAAATAAATAAATAAACGTCTCACACTCAACGGCCCCTAGTAGGATGTTAATCCTGTGTCGGGGGTCCGGAAACATACACAATACACAAGTACAAACGCTAAGACCACGACAAACGTCTGTATGGCCTATACAAATATTTCTCATGTGCGGGGATCGAACCCGCGGTCGCTAGCGCATCAGCCAGTTGCTGTGACCACTGCACCAACGCGCCGTCAAATAGTATTTGTTCGTCTCTCTCTATTTGATATCATAAGCACCTGATAACGATCTGTTATGGTAATTATTGTATTTTTCTTTCTATATATCGATTTTTGTTTCTTAAACTCTATTGGCAGACGCGTCCGAGTTGAAGAGAAAATTTTTTTTGAATTACCGATTGCAAATATAGGTTTCTTCTTCTTCAAGTGCCACTCCATTACTGAAGGTTGGCAGTCAGCTTCTTATATTTTTCCTTGTCCAGCGCCAATCTGAACAGTTGCTCGACGGTCTTAATACCTGTCCACTCCCTGATGTTATGGAGCCAGGACATCTTACGTCGACCCGGTTTACGCTTCCCGGGCACATTTCCCATCATGATGATCTGCAAGAGGGAGTACCGATCATGCCTTAGTACATGTCCAAGGTAGGCAGTTTTTCTTTGTTTGATAGTCCGAATAAGTTCCAGGTTTTTTCCCAAACGGCGCAAAACTTCCAGATTTGTAACCTTATCCGTCCAACTGATGCGAAGCATGCGACGGTATGACCACATCTCAAAGGCTTCTATCTTTTTACGGAGCTCTGCTTTTATGGTCCACGCTTCGCATCCATATAGAACAACGGGCCATATATAGCATTGAAGGAGCCGGGTTCTTAATTCGATGAAGAGTTGTCGACAGCACAGGACTTTCTGCATGTTTGTAAAAGAAGCAAGGGCCACTTCAATGCGAGCACGGATTTCCGTATCGTTTTCCCAAGTGTCAGTGAGCCACGAGCCTAAATACCTGTACTTGTCGACGTTTTCCAGCGTGATGCCGTCGACCTGGATGTTTGCGAGGATCTTCTGAGAGTGCGATATCACCATGACTTTGGTTTTCGAGACGTTCATGACGTTCAAATATAGGTTAATTTATCGTAAAACTTGTAAATTTAAATTAACTCCTTCTTTGTATTATACAAAATAATGATAATTTTGTGATAATAATTCAATTAATAAAAGTATAGAATTTTTCATCAGTTTTCTTATGACGTTATCACGTAAAATTATCGTCCGGCTACCGACTTAACAGACAAACAATTTTTTTTACTTACTCTTGGCGGGGAAGGGTTACAGATTAAGTTCCAACCATTACTATATATGGAAAGAAGATCTTTGCCCAGCATTGGGACAGTTTAGTTTCAGTTCAGCATTTTAAGCATCAAAATTAATATGTCACAAAGAAACAATATCTAAAGGACGCGATTTTATTCGTCTATTCCTACTCGCAGTTCTCTTTCATCCGAACGTCAAATGTGATTAAAATAAAAGTCACAAAACCACAAACTGTTGCACATCCTTTGAACTCTCTCAAGTCTACACTTCGCTTTGTCTGAAACCTATTCTTACTTAACTCTTCCTCTGTTCTCAGTTGGACGATTCAACTTTTGAGAGTTTGACATCGCTTATTACTTAGCTAAGATATTCGTTGTTCATTTGTTAAGAACTATTACCGCTACTGCTTGTTGTGAGTCCGAAATGAGTAGTTTTGTTGCCAGTGTAAGGCTTCATTGATTTTATTGTCTTTTTGAATATCATATTGCTTTAAATTGTGTTTATTGCCAATGCAAGGCTGAATTAATTTTATCGCCTTTTTTAATTTAATATGTCTTCAAATTATGGAATTTGATTTTTAATACGAATATCTTATGAAATCATAATAAATAATAAAAAAAGCCTTATATTTCTCAAGATAACAAATAACAAAAAAAAATTTAAATACTAAAAAAACAAAAAATTCCCTCCTCCAAATTATGCCAGTTCTCTCTGTCCAGTGCTACATCCAACCAGTGAGGTCCAGCTATACCTATGAAATCATACAAATTTCTTAATCTATTAATTACAATAGTTTATGTATTAATCAATGCTTAAACAATTGCCTCAAATGCTTAAATTAATTTACATTAGCAAGCTGAATCAATCAATCAATCAAATGTTGTAATATCAAGTATTTCTAAGTGTTGTTCAAGCTGAAGGGGTTTTTAACTAAATCACTATTTTCTAAGTCTGTATAATTTAACGAAGGTTGTAACCTCGATCACTCCAATCTCCTTCGTACATTTTCTATCCTACGTAACATTGGCGAAATCATCTGTGCTTCTTTGGTACCATTAAAAGCCGTCAAAATAAATCAAATTAAAAAAAAATCATAAATCAAATAAATGAATGAATAATCAATAAAATTTGTCTTAGTTTAAAGCGTCTCGAGATCTATACTCATCCATTTCAGTCCACCTTAGTTCCGACTTGAGATCATGAAAAATATATCCAAGTTATATTTAATGAGCAAGCGGTTAAAAGTACTTCACAGTCTCGGGCGGAAATTAACGAGGAACAAAAGTCAGGAGTGAAATTCTAGTCATTAATATTAAAGTAAACTTGTTTTATAGATATTTGAAAACGAATACCTAGTTCACCTGCCTTGCTTACATATAACCTATATTTAAGTATCAGGTTTGTTTTTTTTTTTTTTTGACTTTATTTATAAAAATTTTATTTATAAAATAAACTTTTTTTATTGACGTGTGGTCTACAAATTATTTTTAAGGTTATACTCGTATTAAAAATTCACTTAAAACCCTTAGTAGTATGGAATCCTGTGTCAGGTATCCGGAAAAAACACAACATAAGCAAGACACACAGACCGTGACAAACAGCGATATAGCCAATATAAACATTTTTCCTGAGCGGGAATCGAATGATCGGTTTCTGCGACCACTGCTACAACCCGTCGTTATATTGAACGTGCCTTTGAAAAGTCCGTCATATTAATTTATTAAGATTATTCTTAAGCTATATGATTGACTGACTGACTGAATCGGCCTGTAATCTTCCCATTGTTGGGAAAAGGCCTTTTCTCCATATAGAGGGTGAAGGTAGGTGAGGTAAAAGGGTTGGATCTTAATCCACCACGCTGCTCCAGTGCTCCAGTTCCTGCCATGAGTACAGTTGTCGGGTGTCTAAGATAACAACTGGGACCGACGGATTTACGTGCTCTCTCCGAGGCACGGTGGGGAGACCCATAAGGATATACACCCAAACCGAAAATAATATTTGTGCAAATACAAATATCTGCTATGAGCAGAAATCGAATCCGCGATCGCCAGCATTGAAACAACTACTAGAACCACGACACAAAAACGGTCGTTAAACTATATAATATCAACTAAGTTGGTATATTAATAGTTAGAAGATCTATGCTGGATAGAAACCACATATTGAATTGGTCTTGAACACCGCAATATGTCGGCTACGGAATGTTGATATACTACAATAACGTAGCCATCCTAACTCCAAATCGTTTAAGCCAATTCAGACTTCCATAACGGTCTGAACTTGTTCTAATCTGGTTATATTTCATACCTAAAGAAAACTTTAACTCCCGAATCAAAGGGTAAAGTCGGACGAATGATTTATCTAATATAAAGTTTCATGCCGCTAGTGAGCAAATTTGGGACACAGCATCTTGGTTACGATATTTGATGTAAGAATCTAATCGGAGAATTGCTAAAATGCAATCATTCATTAGGTTAATGTATTATCCGCTTGAGTGTCCGGGCAATTATAAGTTTATATATATATATATATATATATATATATATATATATATATATATACATATATTAACTTGGATTTTTCGGAAGGAATAGAAACACGATCACCTTTTCACGGTAGAACAGAGTGTGAAATAGATGCCATATCTCCTTTTTAGGAGGAGATAATTGTCTAGCAGTCATTAGTTACTAGTCAAAGGTTGTCACATACCAGTACCAGTAATACCAGACTAGTAATAGATACCGTAGAGTAGTAGCAGATTAGTATAGTAATGGCTAGTCTCAATAACCTATTTACTATAGACACATTATCTTACCATGGAATTTCTATCTTCAACTTTGATCCGGCTCCGGGTGGTCTCTGTACTTAATAAAGAGAAATAAATTGAGAAAGCAATATAAAAATTTTAAATTACTGTCTATTATGTTATGTTACATAATATTATATCGTATCATATCATGTCATATTCAATTACATTATATTACTAGCTGCTGCCCGCGACGTCGTCTGCGTGAACGCTATACAGCACCAAAAATACCTACGATTATACCTTTTAAAATAACATTCATTTACCCGTTTCTTCTTTACATTTCATATCTACAGAAAGTACAGTAACAGAGGGAGACTGTCTTTTGTAAAATTGACTTTCAAAAAGTGCTTATTTTTAGCCTGCTTTGAATAAATGACTTTATGGTGATTCTGATGAATTAAGTCATAAGTTGTGACTGAAACGGATGGAGAAAATCATAAATAAGGAATACATACAGAATAGGGTAAAAATACATATTTATAGGACTTCTCGATAAACAACATTAGTAGTTTGGCTCTCCGCAGCCAAAATGTAAAGAGAGTCAGGACTGGTGACGCGGGTGCAAGCGACGTACAGCTGCCCGTGTGAAGCAGCTCGTCCTGAGGTCGACACCAGCTACACTCAGTGTCTGCCACTGCGACTTATTGATGGTCATCGCGAAGCAAGCACTCACGGGGAACAGTACGCGCTTGAACTGGAACGGGAAGTTATGAGGTATGAGGGGAATGCGTGGTATAAATACAGCTTCGCCGACGCCACAACCGGTAAGAATTTCCGCTTCAATAATGTGTCTGTGGAGCGAGATGACTTTCAGGCGGGTCCCGTTACACAACTTTGGAGGAAATAGGTTCCGGAAAAAGCATAAGCATTTCTTATTTTTATGATATATATGGCATGCTTAATTTTCCTCTTTCTTCGTTATTTAGCTCAAATTGCTTACAGCAATAGCGTGCCGTTTCCTAGTTTAAATTTTGTTATACATCTATGCAGTTCTTTTTGAGTTCTGTTTGTTATTACATACAGAAAAACTCGATGAATTTTATAAGACATAGATGAAGCAGCTTAAAACTTATATAAACACATTTTTTTAAATTGTCTTGCTCATCTCTGAAACGAATCAACGATACAATTTTTATTAAAATGCACAACTCCATCTATGACTTTTATAAACAACTATTAACCTCGCCAACATGATCAAATTTAAATTATTTATATCCAAAAAGGGTTTACACATGTAATTCGACTTGATGTTTTTAAAATCTCATAGATGGCGCTGTTCTAAAATTGTCTTGATACTACTTATATTCATTTCTTATATTACATTCATTCTTACATTCATTATGTTTATCAGCCTAAGTTACTTATATTTCGTGATTTTTATAGTGTGAAGATAGCTTATAGCATGGTTATTAACATAATAACAACATTCAAATATGCGTCGTTAGATTACACGCTGTTACAGAATGCGTTGAAGAAATAAAGGTTCACTGCTCGTTCCCCGTAGGTGATAGCGTGATAATATATAGCCTATGTTATGACCCGACTTCTTAATAATATTTGTGCCAAATTTGAAGTAAATCCATGCAGTACTTTTTGAGTTTATCCCGGACATACATACAGACAAACAGACAAACAGACAAACAGACAAAAATTCTAAAAACTATATTTTTGGCTTCGGTATCGATTGTAGATCACACCCCAAGTATTCTTTAAAAAAAATATTCAATGTACAGTTTTGACTTTTCTACCATTTTATTATATGTATAGATATTATATTACACCAAGGTTGACTGGTATAAAATGCAGTAGTGTTAATTCCACCTCTTGTTAATACTTTAAGTGTGTTGAAATTGGGTGATTAACTCATTATCACCCTACGCTCACATTATTATAGAGGTAATTAAATTTAACTGTAGATATATTATTGAGGCCGGTCATAATTTAGGTGTAATAAAAGTGTTGAACCGGACGTTAATTACATTATTTTGGATGTGCAATTTCGTTGATGGCATCGAGTGAAGTATTTGAAAGACGTTCTATTTTAATTCACAGTAAACCATTATAAAAAGTTGTTTTCACAATAAAACCAGTGTTTATAAATTACTCTTTTTCTTCTTTTCCTCAGAGAATATATATATATTTTTACATTTTTTTTTTGTACATTTTGTAATAAAAACACACATAAAAAAATATATTTAAAACTAATGTGGTTATCGTATAAAAAACTCTCATAAAATATATATTTTTATAATATTTGAAAAATAAAATTCCGATTCGATATTTTGAATTATGGAATCAGCCGAAACACTTATAGCTGCTCGTTAAAAATCAGTTCATTCGTTCTTCAGATTTCGAAACATAAGAAGAGTAAGTGTGATTAAAACCGAGCGCTCTCGAAGCTAACGAACCCCGAGACAGATGACCACTTCAGTCGACTTCTCTCTCGTTACATATTCTTTAATGTCAATTTCGTGTTAAATCGATTGTTACTTTCCCTCAATTAAGAAGCTTTTAAAACAAAAAAAACAAAAAAGATTGTTTTTTGGCTCAGCTGTTCCACTGTGGGTTTGTGGAAAATTTTCCTACCATAAGTAAATAATGACTATCCGATGTTTATGATAATAATCGGGACTGACGACTTTACGTGTTCTCCGAAGCGTAATACAACCCATACCCACAAGAACTACACCAAGACCAGAAACAAATATTTTTTGTATAAATATAAATATCTGCTCAAGCGAGAATCGAACACGCGACCGTCGGCGTTGAGGCGACTACTCGCACGACTACACCAGAACGATTGTCATAGAATTACTATTCTATGTACTACATATCTCTGGTCTACATATAATTAAAGAATAATAAGAATTTATATAATGCACGGAATGAGGATGAGCGGAGTGTGATCTCATGAGTTGTGTGCCAACTTTGAATTTTTTTTTAATTCCTACAATAGTTCACACTATTCCTATATATATTTATATATGTTATTAAAATTTTCAATAATTAATAAAATACTTTTTATTCATCCACTCATGTTCAAATACATTTTTTTACTTGTAATGGATGACACTTGATGTTAGTAAAGATTTTACAAATATTATTAATTCATTTATTTAATTTAATTAAATAATTTAGTTTTATATGGGTGGAAAAAAATAATATGTTGACCTAAGTAGGAATCGACTTTATTTACAATTTTATTTTTTTGTTTTACATAAAATACTCAGAATTTCAATATAAAAACAAAAATATTATTTCTTTTGTTGTTAAGGCCTACTTTTTTCACTCAGTTTTTTAAAAATCTTTCTTATGTTGTAATTACATAATGATACCAGTACAAACGTTTTTAGACAGTAATTTTACATATATTTTCGTTTAAGAACTTAAAATAAGTATTATCGTCACGTCGTCTACTTAATACCCTCAGAATAAATAAAAATAATAATTTCTTACCCTTCACGAAGTACATTAGTATGTTGGGCGCGTTGAGGCAAGAAGATTATTATTAACGGTATTAGGAACGAGCGACAATAAGCTAAAGAATGATCAAAGGTTTTCCTTTGATGTCAAATACATTATATTACTGTACAATGTAATATTTACTTAAACACCTTTTAACCAGAGCCGGTCTAAGGCAAAAATGGCGAGTGTGCAAGACTTATATTAAGGATGTTCATGGATGCCCCTAGGATAAAATTATGCCTCTTTTTATGCCCCAATTGTATGCCCTCCCAAAAAGCTCGAGTGTGCGGCTGCATACTTCGCACACCCCTTAGGCCGGCCCTGCTTTTAACTATACTTTGTCTGTACTTACTTATTGATAACGGCACGACCTTAAATAAAATAATCAGATGGTAAGGATTATACATTCAATAGAAACGGATTTTCATGAAATTATTAAAATAAAGAATTTTCGAATAGGACCAAATCTCGCAGTTTAGAACGGCGCCAAATTCCGTTCACTAGAAAAATATATCTAAATAGTGAGTCTAATAGTGAGTATATATATATATATATATATATATATATATCTCACAACTCAGAAAAAGAAATGTTTTTAACAAAAGATATAAAAACTTTAATTATTGTTCCAAGTAAGTTATTAAAGTATAATTATTTACTAAATTGTATTACTGTTATAGAATGAAAAAAATTCCGGACTCAACTATTTGTTAATTATTAAGACATAATGTCTTTTTGTTATTCGCTTAACACGTTGAATAATAAAATACAATTTTACTGCCGAGAAAATAAATTTTGTATGAAAATCGTGACCGACACAGCTGTGGCTGAAGAAAGTCTAATTTATCACTCTAGTACGCTGAGATGACAGAATCCCAATGTATTTCTTAATTGTACTTAATCTACTGGCAATTATTACGAGACAGATTTCGTAATGTTTCAGACAATTTTGTTGTGAACTTACAAAAGATTTAATTAATTAATAGCCTTTTAAAGACAAAAGAGGTTATATATTTGGAATTTTATTGAATCTGTTTGTTTGTAAATAAATTTTGCAGCTGAATTTAAAACCAGCATTCCCCAAACACGTCAACAATATATTTGCCTTTGTTTTCCAACAACTACAAATTTTTGGTATATGATAAATTCGGTAGATAATCAGCAGAAATCTTCAAATTCTGAGCATATTAATATGTCCTAGTATATACATATAAAGGATGAGATTAAATTTTAAAATATATTCAAAACAACACTATATAACAACTTTATTGTAAATATTTAATATAACATTGAGAATGGTTGCTAACTAAATTTTAAACAGTTATAGGTGGATCATTAATAGTCTGAATTACCAAACTGGTCATTAGAAATAAAAAATCACATAAGAAACCTAAAGATGATATTCAAATATCTATACACTTAGACTTATAGTTCATTGAGATATTTTCATTTACACAATAACATTTGCAAGAGTAACACAATTCGATTGATGTAACAATCATCAAAATCAACCTCCTTGTCTTTAAAGCATTACAAAGAAACGAACAAACGTATATAAAATCATATATACATAGACACGTACACAGTTGATGAGTTTATTACCCTCCATTGCGCTGCGCAGTCGGTTAATAATTTCTGCGTTTTCTTAATCCACAACAATCTAAGGAGATGTTTAATGATAACTTCGTCCTAAATAAATAAAATGAATAATGAATTTGAATAAACGCCCAAATCGTTAGGAAAGTACTTTAAATTATGAATCGGTATAAAGAAGATGCTAATCTGTTTGAAACTCACTCAATTAACGCCATTTTGGGTTCCGAGAAGTAAATAGTTGTACGAATTAAAAGCTACTAAGAAATTATGTGGAGGTTCTTTTGCATGTTGTCTTTCTTTCCAGTAATAGTACTGCGTTTATAAAATTACTGCGTTTATAAAAGTACTGCGTGTGTGTGTTAGCGTGCGTGCGTGCGTTAGTGCGTGCGTGCGTTACCTTTTAACACGCCTTTATATATCAAAATATTATTTATTTTTAATATTAAGGTAAAGTACATGTTTTTTGTTTAAAAGCCTTATTCGACCACCACAGCGTCTATATTACAGAGTGCGGTATTTTACTAATAACGTTTGCTTGATAAGGAACCCTTACAAATTTGAAATTTCCTCCTTTGCTTATTAAAACGAATGAAATGTTTGTAATAGTTCCAAATAAAATGTACAGGTACATATATAGGTTACAATTACACGACACTTTAAAATATTACTAATTTTACACTTTATGATAATTATTCAAAACGTATCTTTAAAACAACATTATAACTTTGAAGTTAGCGTTACACCTACACATCTTTATCATTGTAGATTTCACTACCTTTGAGTTTTAATGTTCGTCAAATTGGTTGACTTTTAATGTTGAGTATGATGTATATGTATTTGTATGATGTATATATATTTATGTAATAAATTTTGAAAAATATATGATTTAAGTATTAAAGATTCTTAATGTAAATTTAGTTTTTATTTCGTAATTCAAAAAGTTTCTTTGTCGCATTTTTTATTTATTGATAATAATAATAATTAAAATATGTAATAGTATGTAATACTATTTAAATGTACATAACTTATATGTTTTTATATTGCACGCGGTTTTATTTTAATAACTAATGCATTTGGTTATATGTATTTTGTAATAAAACGTAAGAAATAAATACAAAATACACATATGTGAAAGATTTTTACACAAAAATAAAAAGGTAAAATATTTTAATGATTTTATTTATTGAATAGACCAGAGGTGGTCCTTTTAATTTTGAAGCAGGAACCGCTCTTCTCAAACTTTTTCACCTCATAATTGAATGCTAGCATCCCAGTGACCTTGAACATATTGTCGACCTCCATCAGAAACTCGTTTATATGGAGTGTTTGGGACTTTTCTATTTGGCTCTTTATATTTTGGCATTAAGACGTCCATCACCTCTGTAAATAATAAATATCTTTATAATGTTGGTATGAAAAAAAAAACTACATATATATAACCTAAGATTGTAACGGTGGAAAAATAAAGTAAAATATATTTTTATATACATTTAGTATAGATCCATATACATAAACATTCGTTAAATATTTTTTTAAATTTATTTATTAGCTTTAAATGGTGTCAAAAGATATATATTATATAAACACAATTTGCCGCTAACAGAAGTTATTTTAATTGTGAATACTCTCTAAGCATGAATCAGACGGTTTGGTTTTACTGATCGTGCTTTTGAGCTCAATTCTCTCGACCTTAATAAAAACTTACAACTAACTAGGTACTTACTTTTGTAAGAAGTACGATATAAAATGTTTTTGTTTCAAGACTGTATACTGTATATGTAACAGTTAGTAAAGCCCGACTGCTGACCACAGGTCTTGTCTTTATTGTTTGTTGTTTTCAAACATAGTTTTTTTTGACGTGATTATTGATATGAGTTTTAAGTTATTCAAAGATTCATTCGTATATATGTAAATATTGAGGACGCAAAATTTTGTTAAGACTAAGATTTTGTCACTATCTAATTATTTATTTATCATTCACTCTTTTGCATACCAATACACAATATTAAAACTAAATGGAATTTTAATCAATCAAAATGCATCAGTTGCAATAGGTGGCCTTATCGCTAATACAGCGATCGTTTCCAGGCAACCTTTGACCAGAGGACTAGCATATAGACTATGGGAATAGCGCTAAATTCTGTAAAAAAGGAACAGGAAAAATGTATAAATAACAAATATATAAAAAATATAATAAAAATAGATGCTATATTTAACGTCACATACATACATCTATACCTACATATAATAAAATGGTAGGAAAGTCAAAACTTTACATTGAATATTTTTTTTAAAGAATACTTTGGGTGCGATCTACAATCGATACCGAAGCCAAAAATATAGTTTTTAGAATTTTGTCTGTTTGTCTGTATATATGTCCGGGATAAACTTAAAAAGTACTGCATGGATTTACTTCAAATTTGGCACACGAATATTATTAAGAAGTCGGGTCAACATATAGGCTACATAATTATTATCACGCTATCACCTACGGGGAACGAGCAATGAACCTTTATTTCTTCAACGCATTCTGTAACAACGTGTAATCTAACGACGCATAAGACAGACTCCCTCTGTTACTGCATTTTCTGTATATTATATGAAATGTAAAGAAGAAACGGGTAAATGAATGTTATTTCAAAAAGTATAATCGCACGTATTTGTCGTGCTGTATAGCGTTCACGCAGACGACGTCGCGGGCAGTAGCTAGTAAATACATAAATACCTAACCGTAATTAATCATTTACATTGAAATTTGGTATACAGATAAAGACATAAATTAATACATTGGCTTTTATCCAGAAATTTCCATGGGTTCATCACTGTAAAGATAAACCCGCAGGGTATAACTAGTTATGAATGTTTACTCTTTAAATCTTTAATTTTAACGATGTTTATTCAGATGTGGATGTTTAACCCCCCACAAAACCCCCTACAGACTTCCTGCTGCGTCGTCGATTACGACGGATTATGGATAGGCCCGAGATTAATTTTAAATTTAAACCTTTGGGACCATTTGAAATTATTTTTAAAGTACATTTTTGTGTCGCACTTTGTTATAGACGATATTATTTGCTATAGCAAAGATTGTAGGTTATTTATGGCTTTGATTTATTTAGATGATATTTTTTAAGAAAAATGTTTTTTGATGATACATGGTTATCTATACTAATATTATAAAGCTGAAGAGTTTGTTTGTCGAACGACCAACAGGGGCTGAGCAATAATAATAAATGTTACAAAAACGGCAAAAATTAATCTTTTTTGAGAGCTTCCGTTGCATCCTTTATTATTTCTCTTCTCGATACATTTTTTTACTATAGTACCATTTTTAAAGTAAATATAACATCACTTTTTTACTTCCAATTTTCGAAAAATATAAAAAACTCAATAATACGTTAAACGACCCAGGAATCAAATATGAGACCCCGTGCTCGGCAGTAACGCTTGCGACCTCTCGACCAACGAGGCGGACACATACTCTTAGAGTAATTGTTTAAAAATATTTAAGTACGTTTTTCCCTCAAATTAACGCGGGTGAAACCGCGGGGCACAGCTAGTATAATATAATTTGCCTTAAAATGTTTAGTTATTATAGAATTTTTACTTTTTTCTAACGCCTGTCACGTTTAAGTCTCTCTCGATACTATACGATAATATGACTCTGAAGGTAATCTATAGATAAATTTTGCTTAAAACCAGGCTGTAAGAAACCTTACTTAGTTCAGTACTTATCTCTTTCCCTAAGGTACTATCTATTATACCTTAACGAAAGGTAGTCTACATCGTTTTTAGGGTTACAAGATAACGTATAACAAACGTGAGAACCTTGGAATTGTTATATTCGGATTTATTAACAAGCTGGCCCTCGTGGTTTCACCCGTTGTGATGTTTATAATTACTGTTTCTTAATGCTTATCTTCCTCAATACGTGGATTTTTTTTTAAATAACAATACAATTGGAGCTGCAAAGATTATATCGTAGTTTACTTCTTTAACTTTTGTATGAATTTATACTGTTTTCATGCCTTTTCAGAGACAAAAAATATAATTCGATTATAAAAATATATAGTGTAAATATTTTATTAAAATCAAGGAGTCGTATACATGTAAAAGTGAAATAAAAATAAATAGTCATAAATCTATGCACTATTGAAAATTTTGATATTTTACAACTACCTTCAACATTAACAATCGGAGTGTAACCTGATGTTAACAGATTTAAATAAACAAACAAATACTCATACGCTAATATAGATGATAAAAAAGATCAATCTTAAATAAACTAAGGTGATTTCTATTTCATAGTCTACACGTCAGAACGACCTTTAGAATACTATTCATAATTACATAATATTAATTCAATATAAACATAATTATACAAAATATGTATAACTTACTAAAGCGTCCTATCGCTAAGTATATCTTTACCTTTGTTCAATGTTTGAAGCAATAAAATTTTGTATTATACAAATTATTGTATAACGACTGTTGGGTTTCCTTTAAAAGTTGTTAAAATTCTAATAAAAGTTTATTAAATTCATTAGATTGTATTGTGATATTTTAAATAAACTATCAATTTGTGATTTCCGTTTGATTGTTAAAGTAGGGTATTTAAAAAAAAAAGAAAAAGAGTTATTGATGATCTAATTAAAATGTATTAATTTTATATAATATTGTATTGGGCTATTTTAGATAAGTGTTAATCTTAGTTTAAATTCATTTGATAGTAATATTATTTAATTAAAAGTATTTGTATATGTTATTTGGAAATGCAAAGTAATTTAGACAATCAATAGACTTTGTTCAAATTATATAAATACGTGTTATGAGAGAAGGACGGCACTTTTTGTATCGGCTCGGTGGAGTGCAGTTGTACGAAAATAAAGGCTGTGAACACCTACGAAGCAGTTTTATTACACGACGTATAAAATAATGTATTGAGTTGACTTTTAAAATGTACTTGAACATATTTTTATTTTTGATTCAGAATCTACGAGTAGACAATTACGACTTACGAGTACAGTATTTTGTTTTTAATTCTGTTTGATTTTTCACCCGCATCAACTGTTAACACATGAAGATTGATCACTGCTCTATATAAATCGTAACGTGACGTTTTTGAGCCTCCGAAAGTAAAAAGGTAGCTTTAAATTTGTAATTTTTTTTCATAAAATGTTAAAACGTTTCCGTATATTTTTACACACACATACGCAAAATCTAAGAATATTTAAACAGCATTTACTCTTTCTCTCTCTTTAAATAAATTTTATAGGACTTCATTATTAGGTTGAACTAGTGAAACTGTTCATTTAAAAAAAGGAGAATACATTGCTGAGTACAAATAATTGAATATAGATGACATTTGCCCAGCAGTGGGATATTAACTGGATACTACAATACAAAATAATGTCAACAAATCAATCAATAATAGGGTTTTCCGTTTCATTGTCGTGCTATATCATGCTATATAGCGATTCATATCGAGTGAAGATCCAGCATTCACTAGCGACTATATTAGTTATGTTATTGTGCCAACTCATCAGTTCAACGACTGCGGGTCGAACACATCCCGGCTGTAAATAAACTTTATAGCTCGATGAATATCATACCAGATCAGTGTGCTTGCAAAATAGACAATGGGTCTCTCACAAACAAATTATAACCAAGCGATTGACTGTTATCCGCTCGACTGCCCGTGTCAACTATGCTAGTTGACAAGAGCTTACAAACTAACCGCAATAACCGCAAGCGCCCGTGTCAAGTAATGGTCACCATGCCTATATTGCCCATGTCAACTTTTTTTCGACACGGGCATTAGGACGCGAAGTGCATCTGTCAATTACAGGTTGATTAACGTATATTACATTATCACCGGTGGGAAATTACGTAACAAAACGTGAGAGGCCTTGTGCAGTTTTGTGCATTTGCTAAACTAAAAGGTCACTGCCCGGACACTCAAGCGGTTATGGCTTTGTGTGTATTTGAGCATTAATAATTTTTATGAATATGTCGTAAAAATCGTGATAGATTTATTTTCTACAATTGTACCTCAAGCCTTGATAAAACCATTGAGAGCGAGAGAATTTAATTTAACGATTTAATACCTCCACTGGTGACAAGAGCCTTGATTTATTTTTAGCTCAGAGATGTTAGTTGCGTTGTTCCGACCGTCCATAGCTAAAGGAGCAATTTTCTACAAATCATTATTTACTTAATAATTATTTTCATTTTAAACGTGATATTAGTACTGTTCGTCTGGGTTATGGTATTCGCATGTATAATAAAATCCAACAAAAAATTTTGGAATTATCTCAACATAATTTTAAAGATTTTATTAAAAAAAAAAATAGATAAAGCGTATTATTCGGTGCAGGGTTACTTAGTCGATAAAGACGTGTGGACTTAGTGGCGCTGTATTTCTTGCAAGATATTACTAATTTTGTACTAAAACACAGTTTATATATTATTTTCAAAAGAGTAACTGCTGACTTTCTTGCCGATTCTTCTCTGCAGAATTTACATTCCGAATCAGTGGTAGCTTTACTTTTACAAAAATAATAATCACTTCAAAGTTTTAATTTGTAAAATGACGGTTCGAAGGTGCTCATGGGGTCTATTTTAATAAAGTTGTTTTTTATTTTGATTTTGATTTTGATTTTGTCTTTTTATCTGAAATAAATGTGTTTATCATCAGCTGATGTCAGTTATATTCCGAGGATATTACGTTACGTCGTATCAATATACGAATGATATATTATATAGGAATGTTTTCTTTACTCGTTTTAGTTTCATGTTCGCGATGACCATCAATAAGTCGCAGGGACAGACACTGAGGGTAGCTGGTGTCGACCTCAGGACGAGCTGCTTCTCACACGGGCAGCTGTACATCGCTTGCTACCGCGTCACCAGTCCTGACTCTCTTTACATTTTGGCTGCGGAGAGCCAAACTACTAATGTTGTTTATCGAGAAGTCCTATAAATATGTATTTTTACCATATTCTGTATTCCTTATTTATTATTTTCTCCATCCGTTTCAGTCACAACTTATGACTTAATTCAGCAGAATCACCATAAAGTCATTTATTCAAAGCAGGCTTAAAATAAGCACTTTTTGAAAGTCAATTTTACAAAAAACAGTCTCCCTCTGTTACTGTACTTTCTGTAGATATGAAATGTAAAGAAGAAACGGGTAAATGAATGTTATTTTAAAAGGTGTAATAGTAGGTACTTTTGGTGCTGTATAGCGTTCACGCAGGCGACGTCGCGGGCAGCAGCTAGTAATAAAATAAAAATAAAATCTCTAATAAAAAGGTTTTAAGTTTATAAAATGTGTCAACGCTTGTTAATACCTTTTGATCATGAAATGTCATTCTATATTATATTATCACATTATCAAGGTGTTTTGGTTTTTTTCTTACATATTACTATAAAATACTTTATAAATCAGCGCTAAACATGGTTTCAGAAGTTCAAGACTGTTTTTTTACGTCCACTAGGACTTAAATAGATTTTATTGGTTTACGTAAAATACTTATTTTAATTTAATTTTTTTAAATAAAAGTAGCCGAAGGTACTCCTTATAACATCAGTTATTAGTAAAATAAATATCGTCAAAATTGGTTAGACCATTTGTTGATTAGCCGAACCTAACACAGGGATAAAATAAAATGTTTTTTCGCTTATAATGAAACATTCGCGTTCGATTATTAAAAAGCTAAAAAGCATCACAACCTAAAAATGTATGTAAATATATATATATATATATATATATATGTGTGTGTGTGTGTGTGTGTGTGTGTGTGTATGTGTAAATTGAGATTTCATATAATACGACGCTATCAAAATAAACCATGGCCGCGAAATGGACCGCATTCCGAAATTAGTTTTACGAGCTTTTACGCTGATGCTGGCGGCAGTTTGAAACTACAAGTATATTAGCGTTGGGGCAATCAAGTTACATTCAACCAGGTTCGGCCGGAATCCGTAATGGCTTGTCCGTGATCTATACATGAGCCGGACGCCTATAGATGGACGGTCTCATCGGTTCCGGATCCTGTATAATGTTGGGTTTTTATGTTCAAAGATATTCGCCATTTTATTCGTGTTTGTGGACATGAACAGTTTTATCTAAAAAGTGATTGATTTCTTCGTTCGCAAAATGTCCACATCATATTTTGTAAAGCAATTGTTTTCTATTAATGTTTTGTAGTCTTGATGAGTCGAATGACGTCATGAAGAAATCTTGACGTTTCGGGTGAAATTCTAAGAATTGTTTTCTGAAAATCCAAAGTAATAATTAGAGAAAATGTTTTTGTCCTGTAGTGGCATAATTTGAAAAGATTATTTGTTGAAATGAAAGATTTCATGAGAAAACCTTTTCGTTTCGAGAGAAATTCTGACTTTATCCGACAATTAAGTTTAACATTGAGAAACTTATATCACACTACAATTGGCATAGAATGTTTTCAATTGCCTACATAAATACAATAGGCTGCTGTTAAGTAAAAGTACTAATTAATATTACCCTTTTGTAAACTCCAAACAAAAGTTATCCATTAACATTGATTGATTGTGTTGCATGAAAAATATAGACAAATGTTAACTTTAACAGGCAGACAACGGTTTTGTTGTAGTTTTGCGAGAATTCGTCTCAACATCGGAGATCGTCAGATCGATTTCCACTCGGGGCAGATATTTGTGTTTGTACAATATTTGTTTATAGTCTGTGTGTATATCGTTATGAGTCTCCCCACCATACCTAGGAGAGTACGTTAAGCCGTCGGTTATCATAGACACCTGATATCGATCGTTACTCATAGTAGGGAAATTATCCGTCAGCTCCAATACCGAGCAGCGTGGCAGATCTCTTCCCATTTATAGAGAAAAGGCTATTGCCCAGCAGTGGGACATTTAGGCTGCCTTTTTTACAAGTTGATTCAATTTGTAATCACATATTATTTATAGCTTTACCGATTCTCACTTATCTTTTCAAAAAGTTTTTAAATAGAAATCGAACTTTATGATTTTCAATGTAATGAATATCTTCAACAACACTAAACATATTTAACACTAGGTTTACGGAGATTTTTTATATACCTATCTCTACGGCACGCGTCAATTTGACGCATGACCGAAACATGTATGTAAAGAAAAAAAAATCCCTTATAAAGCAATATAATTATACACAATAAGTAAAAAATGAAAATATGAGATATACATTTGTGAATTTTTTTTATTACTCAATAATATTTTAGTTTATTATATTGATTCGGCGCATGTTTTACACAAATACTCAATTTTGTTTGTACACTTTCCACAAACAATCTTTTCACATTTTGTACAGATGTTATTGCTTCTGTTTCTTTTACAAAATCCAAAATTTTATATGTTCTACTGTGTTTTTGGTTATAATCAAATGAAAGGCACTGCTTACGTTACCTTCCATCACATTCCGTTTAGCGTAGCCAGTAGGCCCAGCGATGTCTTTGAAGATTTTGTGGACAGGTGATCAACCACTTGAACCGCCCAATTTCAACTTTGTCCAAATTGTTCCATCGACCGCTATTTTTGTTTCACAGAATGCATCCAAATTTTGGGACAATATTGGAATACTTCTCTCATTCTCAGACTCAGAATTGGATAGGATACGCATCCTTTTTCTGCGAAGACCAAAAAATCAGATTCCAAATTTTGAATTTCATCCTTGTTTTGAATCATTCCATTTTCATCCTCTTCAGAACCAGAAAATTCCTCACTAACACTGACCATGTTTTTTATCTCCTCTTCTAGACATATTTAGATTAGATGATAAAGAAGGGCTTTTTGTCTAAATATAATAAAATTGAATTTCACAATAATATCACTAATCCAAAAAATACTCTAGTATTTTATATTTCAATACTCGAACTATTACCAACTAAACTTTGAAAATGTCTTTGCACACTGACTGCAGTTCACACTCTACGTAACTATTACTTATCGGACTTATTTCTTTTGAGATAGCGGAATCAAGCTGTTGCCTGAGCACTCATATTTATGTAGGAATTTTCGTTCCTCGGCAAAAAACTGCGGCGCGAATGAGATTCGAGCTTTTTACATTTACATTACGATGGCGTCAAATTGACGCACATCCGTAGAGATAGGTATACCACATAGAGAATTTCAATATTTCAAAACTTTTGAAGAAAATAGGCTTCAATATATATTTTCCACGTTAAACTGATAAAAGTCAGCACAAGAGATAAAATAAAAATGAGAAGGTTTTCTGTTTTTTTCCTTAAAAAAATCGAAATGCGTCAAAATGACGCGTCCAGTAAACCTAGTGTTAAAACCATTTAGAAATATGAAATATAAATTATTTAAGAACATATTTTAGTTAGATGCAGTAGTACTGAATTGAAATAGCTTTGTAAATATCCAACTATTGAACACAGGTGTCTTCTTGTAGAAAGACAAACGATTTAAACTTAATTCACCACACTGCTGAACTGTAGGTTGACGTTTTGATATGAATCAGAATTTCTAACAAAAAAAAAAAAACTGGTTTCCTTTAGCTCCATAGATGAGACAATCTGATAAATTGTTAATGAAAATTTAATGAACATTATTTCAAAGAAAGTCATCATTATAATCAAATAAGCACATATACATAAGTATTAGCATATTAAGTCAGAAACGTTATTTCAGTTTAACAAAAGCTTGTCAGCGACATCGCCATCATTTCGTCTCTATCGTGTCATCTTTTATCTTAACACACACGAAATTGGTCCTTTGTACTCACGTCATGTTATCCATGATGAATCAAGGAACTTACTAAAGAGATCGGTTTAAATGTTTTGTTAAAATCCTTTTTAAGCACATGCATAACGAGGAAATCCAATTCTGAATTCTGGGCCATTTTCGTATCAATCTCTTGCAGATATGACGCTTTGTCGGAAAGAAAAGTCGAGAACTTGAGAAATTAACTGCGCTTTGATAAAATTTATTGATAGAAGTTCAAAAATACGCTTTAGTGTTTAATCTGTAATAAAATATCTTCTGACTGAATTCTGACTCGAAAAAATCAAAATCCTAAATTTATTTAATGAAATAGGCTTCAAAAGATACAATTATATTTGTATTAGAAATAAGAAGAACACGTTTTTTAGAGTTTTGTTTTTCAAGGTTGTGTATTTCCCGTGGTTGTGCAGGTACAGAAGCAAAACCGCAGGTTATGACTGGTGATTAATCTAAGTAGATTAGTAGATAATTAGAATAAATAATTTTAGGAGATAATCAACAAAGTTAATATAGAGAACTTTTACATATAATCTTGGAATTTATTACGACGTACAAGTTTATCTCGATCATTTTTCGTTGCGAGAAAAACTAGAAGTATTGAAAAAAGTTAGCGAGTAAAACAGATTAACTGAAACCTTAACTATAGTGATTAAACCAACCTAAATTAAAAATTAATTTAATTATCTTGAAATAGTTTAATCACATGAAGATTTAATTAGGTACATGGTCATTGTTTGTTATATCTTATTTCAGCCAACACGTGTTCGTAATAACATTGCAAGTAGGTTGTATTCATACGTTTACGTTAAATAAGTTTTGTTTTGTTCCAGGTAGGAAGGTACCTAATCCTTTTGTCCTGAGACGTCGGAGGGTAAGATGAGACGGAGGCCTCCGGGCATTTTCATTTTATTTCTAGTTTAGCGAGAACGTTTAATGATGAAAATTTTCTGGCGAATACTTGGAAAAGTTTTGCACAGTTTTTTTTTTTTTTTTTTTGAGAAAAAAGATTCGAGATCTCTTTTGTAATGGAAATTATTAATGTTTTTTATATGAAACAGATATAACTGTTTGTGGTGATGAAATAGCGAAACGTAAAACAGAAAAAGGCATAACTTTTCCGTTTTAAACGTATTTAATGATTCCTAACTATTTATGTAAATAGAAATAGCCATCTTAACAAAATAATTGTAAAATATATTTCATTTTTACTTGATCTTTTACTAAAAATACTTTTTTCTATTACTATTTTTTTAAAATTGATTTTTTTTTTCTTTTTTGTTTCTGACAAGCTTGAACTGGTGCGTTTGCGCATTTGTTTGGCATTTTGCTCTCTGCTCAAGGACCGTGGTTTCAATTCCCCCCTTTGGGTGTTTATATAAAAAAGCTTGTGAAACCGAAATGACTTACCATAATTTCAGCCAATACGTTATTGTTGCTCCATCAAGAAGCTTGGTGGATTAATCGATATTACTTTTTTTAATAAAAATTATTAAAAATCTTTGTCCGACGTATTTATAGTCCCGACCTCTTTCTTGCTGAGGTGTCGTAAAAGGTGACTAAGGTCATAGTGCTGCATACAACTGTACACCAATCAGAATGTAATGAGCAGCAGCGTCATTGTATCCTGCCACAAGACACTGCTCTCGCCAACCCGCTTGCTAAGCGTGACAGTTATTCAGCAGTCGACATCCAAAGGCTGATATAAACTTTTGCCCAACAGTGGTCATACTACTCACACTGGTTTCTTAAAAAAACATTTAAAGTACTGGCTTCTACCCACGACTTCGGCCGCGTGGTTGTATTGACAAAAATAGCCTATGTCCTTCACAACAGCTAGGCAACAAATACTCTCATACAAAAAACTTTCCTCCACGCTGACGGAGTGCACAAATAAATACTTCCAGTCGACACTTTAGTGAATTCTAGAGAAAAGAAGGTCATAGGTCAAAGACATAGGTATAAACGTCACACCGCTCCACTGTCCTTGTCAACTACTAGTTGACAAGAGTTTACAAACTAACCGCAATAACCACAAGCGCCCGTGTCCTTGTAATGGTCGCTATGGCTATATTGTTCATGTCAACTTTTTTTTCGATACGGGAATTAGTACGCGAAGTGCACCTGTCAACAGGTTGATTAACGTATATTACACTATCACCGGTGGGAAATTACGTAACAAAATGTGAGACGCCTTGGGCAGTTTTGTGCAGTTGATAAACTAAAAGGTCATTGCCCGGACACTCGAGCGGATAATTTTGAAACTATATTATATTAAAATTACATAAAAGTTTTATAAATTCTAACCTATGTATTATTCTGATAACTATATTAGTGTAAATTTTCATTTAAATCCATTTAGTAGTTTTTGCGTGAAAGAAAAACAAACATCCAAAAAAACTCACGCATTTATAATATTAATAGGATAAGATTGTACAGTTTTATTTTATTGAACAACATGACAACTGAAAACTTATAAACGACATTCAAATCTTATTTCAATTTTTGTTTCTGACGTCTTGCGTTTTGTGTGATATATCGCAGTTTTTATTGCTTTTTCCGTACCTTTATTGTCGAGAAAGGAATCTCGGTTTCTCGAGGAATGTACGTTTCGTGGTTCAGATTTTTCTTTTTAACCGATTGTAGTATAAAAAGTGTAATGTTTTTCATATGTTTTAATAAATATACTTTAAAATTTTTAAGCTTATTAACATGCAACGTATATTTGAACATTCTTATGCTTATTTTTTTTACCAGAATCTCCTTTATCTTAGATCCAAGTACATAAATGACTGTTTGCCATATGATATTGATTTGACAACCCTTGAAGGGAATATAACAATGTCCCTTTAGACGTATCCCTTTCTTTTTCAAAACAAGATACTCTTCAAATCATGAACATCCGGTAACAATGTTATCAGATGCGTGTCACAACTGACCGACTGATTGTAGGGAATCAGCCTGTAAACAATTCAGTGTTGGGAAAAGGCCTTTTTCTCCACACATAAGAAGGGTTGGAGTTTAATCCACTACGCTGCTCCATTGCGAGCTAGCGGATACTTTCCATATCATGAGTAACAGTCGCTATCAGATATCTATAAGAACAACCAGGACCGATGGCTCTACGTGCGCTCCGAGGCACGGTGACCACGAAAGACACAAAAGGACATACCCACACCAGAAACAAATATTTGTACAAATACAAATATCTGTCCCGAGCGGGAATTAAACCTGAGACCGCTGGTGTTAAGGCGAAACCACTATACCACTTCACCAGAGCGGTTGTCTTATGATAACAATCTTATACAATAATTTTACTTGGTCTTCGATAAGTAATGAAACCCACAATAATAAGCTTATTCCAGAAAAAAGATTAGGTATTATCTGAAAAAAGTTTCCAACATAAATTGAAACTCATTACTACATCAGAACTAATAACGCGTACGTAATGAGTTCGATAGTAAATCTGTTAAATTATTATTATTAAATATTTTTTAATCACTTTAATAACCACAAGCGGGTGATATTTTAATATTTAATAATCCCATAAATTAATCAATATTATATAATTTTTCATTAAACAGTTTCAGCCGCCAAAATAACACACGAAACCATATTTTTTATTAAATTAATAAACATTACCACAAGTATAATAAAATGCATTTCAAATATATTTGTATGCGGACTGCCATGTCTAATCGACACTGATGGCGACTGCTACAGTCTCGTTCATTCCAAGAGCAAAAGTTGCTTTAATAGGTGACATGAAAGACAAGCAAATAATTTGAATTAAATGTAAATTTTAAAATAATTTAAATTCTTATCGATGTATGATCAAATTTAATGAAAATATACAAGCTCAGTTAGCATTATAAATGTAAGAACTTCATTACTAGATTTTACAGTTTATAGTAAGCTTATACATAAACAATAACTTAATTTTAAGGTTATGTAATGGCTCTTGTTAATGGCATGGAACTTAGATTAATAATAATTAATGAAAGGTCTATACCAATATTAATAATTATACTATATATAGCAATAACCTGATGCTCAAGGGCTGTGGATTCGATTCGAGTCTGGGTGTAATATATATTTAATTATTTAGTATTATTTGTAGTACTATTTATTGAAAAAAAAATCTATTAAAGCTTTTACCTGAAACACAGGCATTAAGTTGCTTACATTAAGAATAGAAGACAATAATAATATATATTATTTAAGCCTACTCCTTAACTTTTTAATCAAAGATTACATATTTTGTATACAACGCCATTCTCAAATAAAATATTGTAATATAGAGTGAGTGTAAAATTCAATTTCTTTTTTGGTGGGTGCCAACTCGATATTTTTTACTTAAATTATTCTAGAACCGATAGATTATTTCACTGGTTCAATTCAGTTTCTATATTCCTCGTTCAATTTGTTGTTTCATTCTATTCTGTGAATATCGTCTAAAATGTTTCGTTTCTAACTCAAAACAAATAAATAAAGAGTAAGCGCCAAAAGTCTGCAGTATCGCAACGCACGCCTTGTACCAATTACCGCGACAACACACTCGAAGAGATTCAATTAACTGCACAGAAGCACAGAGCAGCGCGGAGCGCGGATTGCTCAATAAATCTACAACGAGCCTAAACAGTCTACCCTCAGATACAATCTATCGCCACTCTATAAATAATGGCTTGACTTGTAACTAATTTTTAGCTTTGAAGGGAAAAATAAAAATAAGGACAAAACCAAGCGGTAAGCAGGAATGTTGGTAGGATTTGTAATTAATAACACGTAAAGGTTTTGACAGGTAATCGGGAGATATAATAATATTAATCAGTTCATGTCACGACCAAACATCTTCTAACCCAATATCTAAGAATACACAGTGATTACTTTTATAGTACTCTCAGATGGGCGAGTGTTTCTAAAACTCAATCATAAAATGATTCAGATCAATTTAAACCATTTAAATTATCGAAGATACGTCTTTTCGATTAAACATTAAATTTCGATGGTTTCCGAGGAAGGAGGCTTGAATTGAAATTTTATTTTCTAAATGTTTCCATCTCGTTCCGAATGGGCGGGATCGTTAAAATTTTAAAGCCACTCCAGTAAACATAAAACGGAGAATGTTTCACATAACAGATAAATGTTTAATCATTCCATTCTTTGAGACATCTTAATGAAATTTGTTTCTTACGAACATCATGTTTTGATGATTATTATACTTATAAATTTAAACCATATCATGTTGAAATTTTAATTTAATTATTTTCAATATCAGTACTCAGTACCACATAATTCAAAATACTAAATACATGATTCAAATATTCTATCTTTCAAGTGCCTTATTTCATTCAATTTTCAAGTTTTATGGTTTTGATATATTATCATAGATAATTTGATAACTTTAAGCCCTATTAACTAGTAGACAATAAGATCAACGTATTCAAACAAAAAAAAACTTCATATTTATACAAAAATAGTAAATATATTATATTAGGGATATTGCATTAAATTAGTACATAATTTCTATAATCTTTTGTGCTTTGTGCAATTTTAAATACCTACAACATAAAAGATTAATTTAATCAATGGTATTAAATAGGTAAAGGATTTATAATTGTTTTCATTTTGTAGAATATTTATAATTATATTAATTAATTAATTAATTCGGATTTATTATTATCGATATCGTTTTGACGTTTCCGGTAAAACGATATTAATGTTTCTAGGAAAAGGGATAAAAAGGACCGTAAATGTGAAGTGGGGAGCATTATCTGGACGAAGCGCAAACGGTCAACACGCCTTCTTGATAGCTAAGGTAATTCTTGGATATTGTTATATGGCTGTACTGTGGAAAAACAATGGAATAAAGGTTTCATTTAATTGTGCTGTGAAGAGGGTTACATAAGAAATAATTTAGGAGGTGAATTACTAAGAGTAACAAGGCAAAGAGAAGAATTTTTTGCTATTCCTTTTCAGAAGTGTCCTTAATACGAAATAATACTCGTAATAGCTTACAAAGAGGTTTAATAAAATTATCAGTTAATACTGGGTAGTTTTCATGTCATGAGAAAAGGAAAACATCTTGTAATATTATATGAAAAGAATATTATATAGATTTATTTATATCTAGAAATATAATAGGTATATTATAGTAGAATGTATTTCTACATAATATAAATGATGGATGGAGGAAAGTATTATCAAAATTTAGTTATTAACTGCGATAGAAGGTACATTAGATATTTCAATAAAGGAGAAAAAAACTTTACCACATTTTTAATATTCGATTTTTCATTTAATAAATACTAATTTAGACTGACAGACAGTGAGGCTGATAAAATCTCTGCCAAACGTTAATATATTTACATACTAGTTGCTTCTTGTGATTTTACCCGTGTAATTTTCAATCTTGCAATATTAGAAGAAAAAAAAATGCCTGTGTTTTATCGAGTGTATCACGATCATTTTAGTAGTTCTTATGTATTCATCCCTGCATCTATTTTGTTTGTATTTTAATGAATTCTTAAACTTATGGATTTTAATAATTGTTGAATCGTTAAAAAACTACATGATTCAGAAGCAACATAAGACATGACTATGTTTAGATTGTTTCTTAGCTGCTGCGTACAATACATTTTTTTTATTTGTTTATTTTTGATGATTGATGATGAAGTCGAAAGTCTTTAACCAATGTGTGTTACCAGTGATGACATACGAATCTGAGACGTGGTCTCTAACTATGGGCCTTTCAAATAAGCTCCGAGTCGCACAGCGAGCAATGGTGAGGGCTATGCTTGGTGTTTCTCTGAAAGATCGAATCAGAAATGATGAGATTCGCAGACGAGCGAAGGATGCCGACATAGCCCAATGGATTTGCAAGCTGAAGTGGCAGTGGGCAGGGTACAAAGCTCGTAGAACTGACGGCCGACGGAGCAGAAAAGTTCTCGAGTGGAGACCACGTACCGGCAAACGCAGCGTCGGACGGTCGTTCGCGAGATGGACAGACGACTTTAGGAACGTCGCTGGAAGCCGTTGGATGGAGGCTGCTTTGAACCGGTCACTCTGTAGGTCGATATAGGAGGTCTACGTTCAGCGGTGGACATCCAATAGCTGATGTGATGATGATGATGACGAATGATGATTTGATGATTTTATAAAACTTAGCGTAATTATAGCTCATATATTCGGTTATAACTTAGGTTAAAAAACAACAGGATATAACTCAGTCAAGAAAACTGGTTATCGAAGTTGAAATAAACATCACATAACAAAATATTTTATTAAAATAATTGAGTGGTCTGTTAGCAATGACACTGATTTCTGCTCCAGGGCTTTGGGTTCGATTCTTAGCTATGTATATTTATTAGTTATATTAACATTTAAAAAAAATGTGTATTCGTCCGCTCGTACCTAAAACACAGGCATTAAGTTCACCTTAGGAACAGACAATAGGTATGTATATTTCAGAGATATTTATTCATTTTTTTATTAACAACGTTTCTATTAAAATTGATTGCGTTGTCATTAAACTTGCTAAAGATAAACTACTAACAACAGTAGTTATTAAAGCATATACACATTGAACTTTAAATTATATTCGACCGCAGACATTATCGTGAACAACGAAGTCATTTAACTTTGCTTCGCTCATAATACGCTCACTAAATTATTTCTGATTTCACACCTAACCTTTACCGCACTTTACATACTAAGGCATGTTTAATCCTCTCATTTTGAACTATTCAAAGTTTTGGTATTCTAGAGTAAGATAAAGACAGAAAGAGATAAAAGGAAAGAGAGAAAGTGTAGAAGAGACAGAGAATGATTCACCACGCACATTTTACTGTTCATTTACATTTTACTGTACAGTCAACAAAATTAATATCTAGTTATGTGATACTCATGTTTTGTACCTTTCTAACAATAACACTTTAGTTTGAATACTATCTGATTCATAGCAATTTTTGACAAATTGGTTTAAATGTGATAGTTTTTAGAAACAACACCTGCTACTGTCTATAAATGTTGCCCGTGGCTTTGTTCAGACATAATAAGATACACATATATATTAGAAATTAACTTATTGAAAAAAAATTATATTCTTTCTATTTCGGTCTGCGACCCAAGCACACACGCTTAGACCACGTCGAACATGTTTTATGGTTTAATGAAACATTTAACAGGAGTGGTGTCGACCCTGTGACTACTGGCGCGAGTGATGTGACCACTGCATCAACATAATTATCGTCAAAAGCTTTTAATTCAATTTCAATATTTAATTTGGATAGCAGAATTGACTATAGGAAAAGAGTGATGAATAGGCTATAGGAAATTAGTATAGTATTAAGTCTCTTATAGCACTAACGTGGTTACCCAACACGTTTTACAGAAACATAATAAGTTTCAGATTAAACGACGTCGACATTTTGTCTCACGCCTCCTTTTATTTAGGACGTGGCGTCGTGCAAGAGCGGGTTGTGAAATATTGCCTCGGAGGGCACGTTCGACTCCTGCCCCCTCGCGCCCGGCTTGCACATTTGACATTCCTGGAGGAAATACGATTTCTCTCATAAAAAAACTCGTAAGCAATTTTTTGTGCCTCTACAGATATTTTTATTGCTCAGGTTATTCCACGGAAACTAATGGTGAGGAAAATAATATATATATCTGGTTTGTTTTTTTTATCACGGAATGTAACTTGTTATTTTTTTCCGAAATGTAACCCAATAACGCCTAAAGGTAATGATGTCATGTATGAACGGTATTTCTTTTGTCGTTTACTATTTAAGGCTTTGAACAAATAGGTTTTCGAGATTAATAATGTGTGACAAAATTAGTTTGAAATAAACAAATATTGTAAGACAAGTACTTTCAAAAGCCTCAATAAATCGTCTAAAATGTTTTAAATAAAATATTTATAAAATAATTCAATCATAAAAATAAATAAATATAAATATATTTAACACACACACAAGGTCGTGCTGCACAACTTAATGCCTATGTTTTAGGTAACAGCCAACTGATATACATTTTTTTTAAATAAATATACATATAAATAATACATATATATAAATAAACATATATTACACCCAGACTAGGGGCGGGAATCGAACCCACAACCCTTTGAGCAGAAAACAGGGTCACTGCAAACTGCGCCAACGGGTCAGTCAAATAAAAATAAAATTATCGTAGATATTAATTATATTATAAATTTACAATTATACGTATTACTTAAGTTAAAAGGTTCCGATTTTATGGTTAACATCTGGCATTGTTGAATTTTCAAATGTTTTTGTTTAACCCTCCCCGAATGAGGTTGGGTTTGTCATAACTGGCTGTTAATTATGCTCATTTACCTTTTAATAAATTTTATGTATGTAACCCATTTCCTTTACTAGCTTGAGGCAAGAATATGAGAAGGATAACTAACCAATAGCAATAGGTACATCAATTGGTCATCTCTGTATCTATTTTATGTTTTCAGTCTTTTTTGGTCTTATGTCTTTGTTAAGCTTAATGTTTTCATTTTAAGACATATAATTGCGTACAATATACGTAGAGAATATAAATATACGTAGATAATAAGATACGTATCAAAGACGGCTTAAATTATTCGAGTGTTCAGAGTAGGAAAAAAAAGTTATAGGAAATCACACTTAACGTCGCAAAATTCGAACAAAGTTTTTTTTTTTCAGAAGATAATTTAGTAAAAGAAAAGAGAGACCCAGTTACAATTTTAATTAGGTTTTGCGCTTATAGTAAATCTATTTTATTAATTTTAATTTATTATAAGACTAAGTATAATAAGGGTTAGCTCCAAATATAATAATACAAGGCCTTTCAAACCTTTATAAATTTTATAATTGTTTAACCTTTTAAACCTTAATAATTGTTTTCCTAGAAATGTAATAATACGATACGAAAACATATGACGCAGTTATTTTCCTCGTAAATTGTGGCGTCTATTTTTGATTACTTAGAAAACTAAAACACAAGCAGAGCATTTACAGAATTTTCAAGGAAACGGTAAATATGATAGGAACATAGAAGAATTTTCGTAAAGCAGAGGCCCTTTTTTCTGTCTTCACAAAACATGGAAAATTATATATATCAAATACGGAGAGTATTATATATATTGTTTAGTATATAGTGATCGTAGAAAAGTGTCTTTGTGTACATCAATCACCAATGGATAAAATATTACGTGCAATACTCGTATGTGTAATTTATATCAATAGGAATCGTTGAAGCTTGCTATAAAATAAGTAAAAAATTGTTTGCACAGAACAATTATAGTTTCAGAGTATTTTCTATTTTTAGTTGCTTTTAAATTATGAATACCGGTTCATTGCTTATGCTATTGTTTTAAATTATTCTATGTATTTCTAAATGGAAGATAATATAGGTCAACATTATCCTCAATATTGTTTATTTCGCCGTTAATATTATACAGAATAACTTTGGTAAAAAAAATGAAAATTAATTATCTTTTCCTTCATGTTTTAATAACGTTAATAATATTTCAATTTTAATAAATAAAGAACAAAACTTCATAAAATTTTAAGTTCATTATAGTCATTCAAGCTAGTAGTCTAGTCAATAAGTTCAAAAACGTGTTAAATAGAAATAAAGCTCCTAAAAATATGTGCCATAGCTCATTGGATTCGGAATGACGTCTAGAAAAATGTTTTTTAAAGGTATATTAGCACATAAAAAATTGCGATTGTTATTAACAAAAAAAGAAAAAAAAAAGGTATTTAGTTTTTCGTTACTAACTTTTAAAATAATAATATTTAAGGAATTTTGAAAAAAGATCCTGAAAGAGGAGAAAATTTCCAATAAAAAAGTTCCAACTCCCAGAACTCTATCTATATTATTTATAAATTTTTTTTAACGCTGGAATTAGAGCTCCGCGAGGGCGTTACGGCATAGGCGCGCCGCCTAAAAAGCCGGTATATCACCTAAAATATATTTTTTTTAATATTAAATAACAATTCAAAAATTTGAATAAATTACAGTGTATAGGTTAAATATTCAATTCAAACTTGGTAGTGAAAAGAAACAAGAAAGAAAAGCATATCTTTTATATCCACCAACAACCGTGCGCGCGTATGTGTTTGTGTGTGTGTGTATGTGTGTGTGTGTGTGTGTGTGTGTGTGTGTGTGTGATTTGGATCTTATGTTTTTCTATAGTAGGAAAGGTTTTTGTCCAGTACTGGAACAATAACTATCTAGTTGTAATATTTATAGATATTATCGACTGATTCATTGGCGTAGTTGGTATTAATTAGTGTGGGTTCGATTCCCACCCCGAGTCTGGTTATAATGTTTAATATGTATTATTTTGACAACCGTACTGGTGTAGTTGTGCGAATAGTCACCTCAAGGCCGGCGTGCACTGGTTCGATTCCCGATATTTTTACAAATATTTGTTTCTGGTTTGGGTTCTTGTATGTTACCCACCGTGCCTCAGAAAGCATGTAAAGCCATCAGTCGTGATTGTTATAATAGACTTCTGATGGCGATCATTACTCATAGTAGAGAAACTAGCCACCAACCCGCAGTGGAGCTACGTGCTAAGCTCCAACCCTTATCCAATGCGAAGAAGAGAACCGATAGCGGGACAGTTCAGTTCATATAAATTTACAAAAAATATAAATGAATATTTATATCGACTGTTACCTAAAACGCACGCATTAAGTTTGCTAAGAAACGGGCGACCGTGTGTGTACGTTATATATTATGTTATATTTAATCATTTTACTACATTATTTAGTACTAATATGAGACATAACGTAATAAGTTACCATAGCCTATATAATAATCCTGATTCTACCTAATTTTCTCTCCCATACAGGTAACGATAATCAAACGAAACTTTTCCGCTCAATATGATGGTCCAAAGTTATAAAATTCAACTCCAATGACGCGTGGAATATGCGAGAACTTCGTTCCCTTTGATACTTTCAAGTTTTCTCAGATGTCAAATAGGGAAGAAACACGAGTATCCAATCTTAAAGTTTTCTTCGGTAACTAGTAACAACTTTAATTAACACGCTGATAAGTGTATTTTAAAAATTTGTAACTAGTTTGAGATTAAAAATTATAGCAATACTAGCGACCCGCCCCGGCTGCACTCGGAGTATAGGTATATGTAGCCTTTGTGTTAACGGCCACCAGTCACGAGAATGTAAGAAAACGTGTTGTCAAGTATATTTAAATTATAAATGTCGTTTAATAATTTATTTGTGAATTTGCTTTAATTTAAAAGTGTAAAAGACGATTGAAGTTTTACTCCTATAATAAGAATAGTAAAGCATGAACATTTAATTGTAAATTCTCTGCTTTAGGTTACTATTTCATTAGTTGATATATTTTGTTATGTAAAACTCATCTGTATTTTATAAATAAAATAAAGCTCTGTCTTAGATGAACCATATTGTATTATGCTTCAGAAATAATATAACTCCTGATCTTATATATATGTAAATAAACCTTCCTCATGAATCACTCTATCTATTTGTGAAAACCGCATGAAAATCTGTGCAGTAGTTTTTGAGTTTATCGCAAACAGATAGACAGGCAGACGCGGCGGATGACTTTGTTTTATAATATGTAGTGATTAAATGTATCAATTTAAAAGCATAAAAGTTGTCGATACGGCATAGTGAACAAATTACATAAATATTAATAGTTTGGGATACAAAAAAAAAACGGTATTATTGATGGGGATACTGAACCAAATATATTTTTAAGTTATGTAGACGTACTACAAGTTGACAATGGTTCTGGTGTAGTGGTGTGAGTAGTCGCCTTAACGCGGGCGTTCGCGAATTCGATTCCTGCACCGGGCAGATATTTATATTCACCCAAATATTTGTTTCCGTTCTAAGTATCCTTGTGGGTCTCCGTTCCGTCAGTACCGGTTGTTATCACGGACACCAGCTATTACCGATGGGAAAATCTGCAAACCTGCAGTGGAGCAGGTGGCGGATTATGCTCTAACTCTGCTCCTATATGGAGAACAGGCATTTGCGCAGTAGTGGGACTGATTAAGTTCAAGTTCATGTAGTTATTCCATAAGAGCATTGTTTTCCTCGCCAGGGGAAAAACATCTGATGTAAACAATGCGCCGCTATCACGGGTTGTAACGTAATATTTTGTGTCATATATCCGTTTTGAAAAAAAAAAAGGAAAAATCAAATTTTAATATGCACGTAAATTTCCCTTTTACCCCATAATAAATCTCTTGACTATTGTCTCTCGTGGAATATTTTTGGGTAATCTATCCACCTGGTAACGACCGCTAATACTACGCACTCGGATGCGAGGTCAGAATACCAGCGTCTTGAGTCGCCAACGACCAATAGTTTCTCAAATACACATTATATATAGTGAGGCACTTGTATAACTGGTTTGGCAGGATATATGTTAGTCGTAATCGGTTGAAAATAACACGTAATCGTATCCCAGTAATGTACTTATTTGAATATATCTCTTTTATACAATTTCGGGAGAATTCTATAAAGAAAGGCGTTCACCTAAAAAGGCATTTTCACTATTGTATTACGTATAACAAAGAGCCTTTCAAAACGAGATCTTTTCCCAGTTCGTCACAAAGTACTCGGAACATTCGGTCCCTGCGGTTACAGGATGCCGTTTGCGTGAATTTCGTTAAGTCGCGCAGTCTCGAGGGCTCTGAATTACATTTCAGAGAGACTGCTCGAATACCTTCACAAACAATATCATCAATAGTTTTATGTATCGTTGAGTATATTCAAACTATTTGCTTGAAATAAATTTTTGGTCGTTAAAAAATAATAGTAGTCATATTTAACTATATTATTTAAACAAAAAATATATCCATGACTTGCTGCAGTAGCAGTACTCTGTAGCAAGTCAGTATTCTTCCCTTAATTAGCTATTGCATTATCGCTGGCTGGCTGGCTGGCTGGTTGAAAATGGAGCATTAAGCACGCCTTTTGCAAATATTTTAACAGTAAAATAAAGTATTAAAATGAAAAAAAAATGGTTGTCTGTAAAGTCAGTTTACGGACGATAATTTTTACGTGATAACGTCATAAGAAAACATAGATGTAGAATTGATGTACTCGAACGCGATCCGATGGAGTGTAAGAGAGATGCGTCATAAGTCGAACTGATCGTGCCTCTCTATCGCTTGTTCTGCGCTCTCGCTCGCTCGCGACACGTGACAAAATGGCGTCTTTTTTGAAAAAAATGCCCGATAGCTTTCATCAATTTACTAGACGTTATCACGTCAATAAGTTAAACCTTAGGATATCATCAACAGTAATCAAAGTAATCGAAAGGCTACATAATTATGTAATGTATGGTCTAAAAGTCATCTCTATTTAACTTTGGAAGGACTGAAATAAACTGAAAATGTTTCATTTCTTATTTATTTTAACTAATATGTTTATCCTTTTATCCCTCTTCCAATAATGACTTAATAGTCCAAATCTCACAATTTATACAATATATATGTATATATATATATATTGTATAAATTGTGATACAATACATATACAATTTATATGTATTAATTAGTATATAAGACTCTACCTCTTTATAAGTATATAAATTATTGTTTTATTTAACTTTCAATATTATACAATCAATATTGTCACTGTAATATAATTACTTCGAGCTACCCCTCGCTTCCCACTCCTCAACTGTTCTTTGAAGTAAAACAATTTTCTCTTCAATTCTGTTTTAAGTCTAGTCACTCTTTGTGAAAAGATTGACAGATTGCGCCTTTACACAACTTTTCATAAAACTTTGACAAGATAAAATCGATTTTTTTTTTTTGAGTTCAGAAACAAAAAGCTTGTGTATTTGTTAAATTAGTTATAATGACGTAAAATGTTATATAATTATTTTTGATGAATTCTAAAACAGTGTTATTTAATGTTTTATAAATCTACAAAAAGTATCAATTCATAAACCAAACATGCGTTAGAATTGTACAACCATAATGTATCTTTATATAAGCGTTAGCATCCGGTGTTAATTAAAAAAAAATATTTTTTTCAGATAATTGTAATGTTACTTTGCAAAGTTCTTTCTCTTATTTCGAAACAATTTCTGTTGGCTGGCTGCCTATTTTTCGAGTTGATCGAAGTGTCAATCTCGAAAAACGGACGATTGAAAGCGGAAATGTCCACGAAAAACTGAAATTTATATAATTATCTTAAATCATATGTTATATAGAAATAAGTTTCATAAATTAACATATTCCGTATATAATAATTAAAACAACTATTGTTCGAATCATCATCATCATATCAGCTTTTTTATGTCCACTGTTGAATTTCGGCCTCCCCCATCGATCTCCAGAGCGACCGGTTCAAAGCAACCTCCATCCAACGGCTTCTGGCAACTTTCCTCAAGTCGTCCGTCCATCGATTTTTATTGTTCGAATATTACTCATATTTATTATATAATTGTGTTTTAAAAACTAAATATATTTATAAAGCATTATAATTCCATGGAGAAATTACCACAGAACCCTGATACGTACAAATCTTTATCAAAGAATGACAGGCGTCTAAGTTTCATAAGTTCGAAATAACTTGACAGCGTCGCTAATGCGGGCTCCGAGCGAGCAGCCGCTACGAATTATTGAGAGTAATTTTATGGAGTGAATATTAAACAAACCGGGTAAAAATATGCCTGAATAATTCTAATACGCGTTAAATAATTTCGATAAAGTTGACGTCGAGAGAGCGAAGCGTACTGAGTTGAATATTGATAGATTTTACCTGTAACTTCGTGATGGAGGTTTTAGTTTTAATTTGTTAATTATAAAGAATTCCAGTCTTTGTTTAATGAACTATGTCTACTAAAGGGTAAAGCTGAGGCTTATAATTCGTTGTGAACTTTGATTTTATAATAAGAGTCAGGTAACATAAGCCTGAAATGAGTAACCGAGTAGAATAGATGTAAAAGGTCACACACTTCACGGTCACAAAAAGGTTACTAATTTACTCTGTAAAAATATGTGATTGAGTGTTTGCCTCAGATTATTATTTAAAACCAGCTGTCAAACAGAAACAAACAACAGCCGACTACTTTTCTCAACTTCACTAGATCACTACATATTACAAAACAAAGTACTCCGCTGCGTCTGTCTGTCTGTCTGTTCGAGATAAACTTAAAAAATACTTCACGGATTTTCATGCGGTTTTTACTAATACATGGAGTGATCCGAGCGGAGGGTTAAATAAAAATTCTGCAAGTTTTAACCCTGACTGAACGTCTGAAGCATTTTTTATCTGCAGCAATTCAAATGAACCGCAATTCAACTTCAACTTCTTTTGGTTTGATGGCTTTCACTGGTGCCAAAAGAGCACAGATGATTTCGCCAATGTCACGTAGAATGGAGAAAACACGAAGGAGATTAATTAAACCGCAATTCATTAAGAGCGCATATTACGCATAAAAATGTCACTGACATGTAGTGTTAACGCAAGTAAATCCGTTTGGACAGTCATGTCTTACAGTATGCGTTAAGCGTGATGCATGCGGCTGTAGTGTAATATCAAAAATATTATGGTTGTAATAATCAATATTAGTAGTTATTTATCCTGTGATAAGAGCGTAAGTGTGACCAATCTAAATACAAATTAAAATTTCCATTGCCGTTTTTGAACCCACACCCATCAATCTAACGATACTCGCCACCACTGCGACAAAGAGGTCGCGGTATTGTTTTAATTTATTTAGATAAAGGGAACCATCTCATCAAATATAAACAGTGTACCTTCCACAGCCCTCAGCGGCCCTTTTTAAATGTAAATACGAATAAACCTCTTATCGCCCCTAACAGGACTCAGCTGTTTACTGTTTATCCTCCCCTCTTTAACTCCTGAACTACTGTATTCATTAGCTCTTTCCTCAAATACTGCTACTTTGATGAGTAAATAATGTTTCGTGTTGAATTTCGATTTATTTTCTTCAAGCTTAACATTATTTCATGTAACTACTGCATGTTTTACTGATATAAGGGGGCGTCCATAAATTACGTGAGGTGTTTAAGGGGGGGAGGGGGTCGAGTCAAATCTCATCTAATCTTACGTTGGAGAGAGGGGGGGTCTCGGCAAATATCACGCAATTTTTTTTCTGATTGAAACAAAAAAAAATTATACTATTTTGGTCCATTTAATCCAGATTGTACATGCTTAAGATTTAATCTTGAGCGTAATCGCGTAATACGATTAAGATCATTCACTAATTCGTTCGATAGAAAATAATTTCATTCATACTTCGACGTTATACACGTTTTTACGACGTTTGAAATATCTCACGTGAGATTGGGGGATGGGGGAGGGGGTTGAATAAAATCTCACGACATCTCACCAAGGGGGCAGGGAGATACAGAAAATTTAAAAAAACACCTCACGTAATTTATGGACACCCCCTAAGATGATTCAGTGGATGATTCAGTGATAATTTTTTTTGTTAAAAAAGTTTAAAATTCAAAGTAGTCTTGATGACTGTTTAGCTTAGTGCTGACAAATTTTGTTGTTAAGCAAATTCATGTTTGATCTTTGTTTCTTTAGACGAGATGTCTGTTGTCTGAGTTGTTTTTTAATTTATATTTTCAAAATAACGCAGACTCTGATCCATCAGGATCAAAGGTTCGGGGCGTGAGACATTTATAACGATATATTTATAATAACTATATATATATTTTCATACATATTTCGAAGTATATGTTTTCATATTTCATAATCAAATTATAGCCATACTTTTATGAAATTATTTTGTAATACATACATAGGTTTTATAAAAGGTAAAACAAAAAAGTAAGTTTTTTTTTAATAAGTTAATAAACTAGTAGCAATTACTTCTCTATGTAAATATAAGCGATAGAGTTAAAATGTTGGCTCGGAATAAAAAAGCTGTACCTGTAACGTATCCTGTACGTATTTAATTTTGTTTATTGTAATGTAAGGTACTAACTAAACACGATCCAGAAAGCGCCATCAGCGCCATCTATTATTATAATGTCGTACCTACTTCAAACTATTGTAAAATAAATCGCAATCCGACATTTTCTCTTACGTCTTGTTTTATTCAAAGATTTTTGAATATTAATACAAATTATTCATTATTAATAATTTTAAATTTAAATAAAATTCGGATCACATTTTAATGTATTAACTTACCTACTATTTTTTTAATGCCGTCATTGAAAATACAAAATTCAAATTACAATAACATTGTGATAGAGTGAAGCGATTTTAATGAAATAAAGACTAAATGTTACCTCTGGATATTCTTTATTAATTTAATACAGACTTTTACACCTGAACTTAGTACTTTAGCAGTGATGGATGTTCAAACAGACAGACAGACATTTTTAAAAATAGTCGAATTGTACAATAATTAATGGGTTTTAGACCCTTACAGAAAAAAAAATCTGAAATTAACAAGTTTATTATATGTCTAAGACTTACAAAAAAAAAAAAAAAACTTTATTACGTGACTTATACCTTTGGCTTGTTTCCTTTGCGTGGGAATACCGTTTATAAAACTAAACGATAAAAATTAAGTTGTTATTTTTCATTTGTGATTTTTTTACCAATAAACTCAGGTTGAACTTTAGTATGATAATTTCTTTAGCCTTTATTACAAACTAATGGATTTTTAACGATCAATTGATTATTCTAAGTTTACCAGAAATGTTAATCTATTAACCATTATATCAACTAAGGACAGATGTAATGTCACACAATTCATTAACAAACTAAAATGGTATAACATTATGGATTTTATGAAGGACATTTGACTGATTTTATAAAGCTCGAGTAATATTTTGACCTAGTAATTGTACTATTTACTATTTAATTTGAATATTTATAAGGAGACACACGATAAGCGTGGATGTGAGACGCGAGCCGGAACCAGAGAGAGCGCTTTGCCCTCTATGTCCACAGACCCGAAAAACTAACTATCTAAATGGAGTAAATCATAAACAATAGATATATAGAGCACCTTCCCCTCAAAATATATAACATATAACATATCAAAATAATATATCAAAATATTTTGTACTAACATATATAAAATTTATAAGAAAAAATTTTTTTTTGGTTTGACAGTTCGCCCACTACGAGTGACATAATATTGATTATCTGTGCCTAGCCTATTACTATTGTCATTCTTTATATCAATATTTCCCTCCAAAATTTCATTCTCAAATGGTACATATTTATCTCTATAAAACTTATCAACGTTACTGTATGACTTTCTTAAATGATAGCTATTTCGTCTAAATGGCCTCGTATTAGAGCCTCTACTAATGAGATATGACCTTGGCTCCTTACATTTTTTAACAACTACACCCTTCCTCCAGACCTTGTCCTTCTCAGTACAATAAACAATTTTATCACCATATATATGGCTCTCATATTGATATTCAAACTGATCATAAACCCATAGTTTCAATAATGTGTAAACAAATAAGTAAAATTGGTTCTCCTCGTTTGAAAAGATTAAGGTTAAAATTATTAATATATAACTTAAATGTTTATTATGTTCCTGGTAAATTAGTTCATTTTGCTGATATGTTATCTAGAAATTGTTTAAATTATACAGAACATGATCATGAGATGTTACAAGTAGTACATACAGTGTCAAAGCATATACCTATGTCTGATGAGAGAAAAGCTATTTTCAGAAATGAAACATATAATGATCCTGTATTATCAAAATTATGTAGTTACTTTTATCATGGTAGGCCTTTTTTTAAAAGAGTAGGTTTTTAAAAGAGTAAATTCCCAGTTTCTTGCTGATTATTCTCAACAGAATTCCGAATTCGTGGTAGCTTCACACTGACAATAATTAATTTATTACACATAATTTATAAAATAAGGATTCAAAAGTGTTTTTGTGTGGAGCAGCTCCTAAGATATTCATTTAAATTATATTGTATAAAAAGTTTTTCATAATTCATGAAATGCTTAAGGTAACTAACGTTTTCAAATTGATTAGATTTGATACTGTATTCATCTTACTAGTTTTCCAATAACTATTTTACGTGACTATTTTTTTGAAGTTAGAATTTGTATAATAAGCTATCCTTAAAAGAAAAACAATTAAAAAATACAGACTTTTTTGCAGACCTATAAAAGAGGAACAATTCCACCATATGTTGTTTTGTTGAAAACTCTCAGGTGGCTTGACTTATTCCTACATTTTCAAATATTATCGCTATATTTCATATCATCATCATCATCATATCAGTCATTGGATGGCCACTGCTCAACGTAGGCCGCCACCATCGACCTCCAGAGTGACTGCCTGGGTATTGTTGTTTATTTTGGACGGGTTTGGTGAGCGGAGTAAGTTGCGGTAGGGTATGGTGACGCTCACGGTCGCATGCGAAAGCGATCCCGTGGCGCCCCACTACGACGATGAGGGCACCGCTGGGTTTTAGTGCGGTATTTTGGCACGTTCTGCCGTGTCAGCGAGTCCCACATACCCGTCGCCCTCGGCCGCGGGATGCGTAAATGCATTTCCCAGCGAAAAAAAAAAAAAAAAAAAAAGGGTATGGTGACGCTACGTTTCACACAATAATGACCTCAGTTGCCTTTTACGACACATCGGCAAAAAATTATTAAATTATATTTTACCAATATACACCTATACTTTCATAATGAATCATTCTATCTATTGGTAAAAATATCATGAAAATCCGTTCAAGTTCAGTTCAGTTTTTGAGTTTATCACGAATTTATTTTATAATAGGTATTACGTAGTGATAATTTTACATATGCAGATACGTTTACTCGTTTAAAAGGAGTTTAATTGTTATATCGAGGCATTACCAAAACTACAGTTCAAAAACGTAATACACAAAGATTAATTTAGCCAGTACTAACAAAAGTTTCGTTATTCGATGCAAAATTGAAAAATTAGAAAATTTTGTGGAGTTGATTTATTCTTATGTGAATTGCATACATTTGTGGTCTTACAATAATTAATTCTGACACTATATTTGGGTATAATCCTCTTTTGGCCTTTGTAGCCACTACTCTACTGAGGTTTGGCGAATAATTTTATTTATAACAACGATCCAGTTCAGGTGTCTACAATAACAACAGGGACCGACGGTTTCACGTGTTCTCCAGGACACGATGGGGAGACCCACAAGCACTACACCCAGACCCGAAACAAATATTTTTATAAATATAAATATCTGCTCCAAGCGGGATTCTAACACGCGACCGCTGGCGTTAAGGTCATAATAATAAATCACATAATTTTCATTTTATGCATCTAGTAAATTACTACCCAAGTTAATTTTTCAGTATTTTTGCGAATGAAGGGATTTTCTCAAATTAAATGTGACCAAATTACGATGTATAAAGATGGATATGGGTCTATTCTTATTCTATGAAGTAAAAGGATTGGAGGGTAATGCGCTACGTTGCTCTACTGTAGGTTAACGTATATATGAGATCTAATTACTTCCTAAGCATACGGTTTTGTCCCAAATAATCATTAATATCGAAATACAATATAAAAGTACTCCTCCTTTTTTTATTAAAATAAAATACAAATTTCCTCTCATAAAACTAATCATATTTTTATTTAATAAAGTTAGCTCTTTCAAAGATATGTAGTTATATTCCATCAAGCCTTTTATAAAAGCAAATGTTTACCGTAATTCTAGAAACAGTTCAAGATAAACAACAAACAAACGGCGAGATGAAAGTCAATATGGAGTATTGGAAATGCGAAACCTCTTCGCGCTAGATTTTATTTTATTTTATTCGAAAGATTATATAGCTATGATTGTATACACTATTCGCTTGCATAAATGATTTTCTTTTAATTCCTACTTAATTTATAAATGCGAAAGTAACTCTGTCTGTCTGTTTGTTACGCTTTCACGCCTAAACCACTGAACTGATTTCGATGAAATTTGGTATGAAGATAGAACTGAACTTGGGAAAGGACATAGGATACTTTTTATCGCGAAAACAAGGGTAGAGGGGTTGAAATAGGGGACGAAAGTTTGTGTGGAAGTTCCTTATTGTCACACATAAAATCATGTAAGATTGTTCAATTGTTTAAGACAAAGACAAAAAAAGCGTGCACGGGGAAGGGGGAGGGGGGCGTATCGGGCGGTAGGCAGGGCGCGGAGTGGCGGCGGCGGCGGCGCGCTTACCATGTCGCGCGATATAACCGAATTCACCGCGGGCGAAGCCGCGGGCGGAAAGCTAGTGATTTCAATAAATTATTATCAATTAATATTCCCTAACTTATTTGAATCTTTTGTACAAATGTCAGTAAGTTATTATAATACAAAATGTACGAAAAAACTTTTTTCCTGACCTTTTATTATTTATCTTAACCTTATTTTTTCAAAATTTCGGATTTTTTCTTCTTTATTTATCTTTCCTATTTAAAAATTTATATTATTGTGAGAAGGTATTGAAGATATTGGTATAGCTATTGTAAATAGTCAATCGAAGTGGATCCAATCGTAATAGATCGGGTGTAAAAACTAGCAAATGTTATTGAAAATGATATTTAAGAAAGCTTTTTTATTTTAATATTACCGTAGTATGTAACAGTATTCCAGTTTTACTTTTTGTATTGCCTTGTTAAACACGCTTTAATATGGAATTTCCTCAAATAAGACACGTTATGAGATCTAGTATCTATATAGTATCTCTCTTTATCTGAACTGTACTGCACTTTGAAAAAAATTTAAAAGTGGTAATATTAGTGAGCATTGCCCTCTTCTCTTATGAAAGAAGAGAGTTGGGCCTTAATCCGCCACATTAATCTTATCGAGGTCGACGAGTATAGATATCTCAGGACTTTATGCGAAATATTCTGGTTTATTTACGGTATTTTACACGTTATATGAATTATATTAATCACTAATTTTTAGTAATAAATCAGTAATGTCAGCCCTTGGGGCCCTCTTGTAATTGATTTCATAACTTTCTTATCTATGCATTCCACAGACCACATGCGCGGAAATGATACTTCTTTAATCAAAAACTGTATTTAACTGTCGAACTTTAGTAAATAATTATTGTTTGATATTGTTCATAAAAGATAATAAACAAAATTATCTTTTTACATTTCTTAACTACCTATTATTTTTATTTAAAACTGACAAATAAAAAACTATTGCGCTTGTACCATTTCCGTTTCCGCGCATGTGGTCTGTGGAATGCATAGATAAAAAGTGATGAAATCAATTAGAAGAGGGCGCGCGAACGTACCCCGTATTTGAACCAGCTCCATCCACTTGAACCTCTCGACTTCACACCAATTAACATCAAATTAATTTTTTTATTACTTTTACACAAAATTTAAAAGTAGAAAGACGTGTTGTAAGTAACGTCACCGGAAATAAATAATGGCAGAAAATAGTCCACCACACTTCACGTTTGTTGTGTTTCCGGACCCTCGCAGGGTATCCTCAAAAGACCTTTGGATCTGAGGCATGTAATTATTTATTTATTTTATGGTAACCCTCCTGTTTTGTTGTCTAAAATTACTAATAGGTACTACTGTAGATTTACTTATTTTCAGTAGTTTGAAACATACTTAATTGTTTCTATTTATTTAATTATTTTGTAAGTTAAATAATACTCGTTGACTTCACGTTCGTTCTTACGTTCGTTAACGGTTTTACGTTCGTAACGTTCTTTACGTTCAATCCCCCTCGGACTGATATTTGTATGTGTACAAATATTTGATTCCGGTCCGGAATTATGTCTTTGTGGGTGTCCCCACCGTGCAAAAACATCTGATAACGATCATTAGTCATAATAAGGAATATTATTTATCAACCCGCAGTGGAATAGTGCTGTGTATTATGCTTCAACCGAGGGCGTAGCTAGGTACGGGCAGGTGGGGGGCAGCTGCCCCCCTCTAGAAGAGCTAGAAGACCGATCAGTCACTGCTAAAAAATATTTTCCCATCTTTTCTTATTCTAAGCGATATGACTAGTAACGATAAGTGAAACGAATAAAAGAACACCTTCACTATCAATGTGAGATACTCATATAATATGTTAAAAACCACGATTAAAACAATACAGTCTAGGATTCTCTTTATCTGCCCCCTCTGTAGAGAATCCTGGCTACGCCCTTGGCTTCAACCCTTCTCATATATGGAGGAGAGGCTTTTGTCCAGCAGTAAGTCATTTTGACTTCAGTTCAGCTCAATACTCGTAGAACATGAAGTATTGACTGGCCTATTGACACAATTGACAGTGAGACCCCACTTTCTGCTCCAGTGTTCGATTACCTCCCCGTCTGGCTGTAATATATATTTATTTATATATGTAAATTTATTACAAAAAAAATGTATATCAGTTGGCTGTTACTAGAAACACAGGCATTAAGTTGCCTTTCTTAGGAATGAACGACCGTGTTTGTATCTTAAACATATTTATTTATATTTACGAGTATATATATATGTATAAACAAGTACTATCATAAAATATTATGACAACAGTTATTATAATAAGGATTTAAACTAAAGGAAAAACAGGTTAGAAGAATAATTTATGAATTTGTTATATATTTTGTTGATATTATACATAATTATATTTTTGTTTTTATATTTTATTTTGTATATAAAAAATATTCTAACAAATAAGATGCAATAATTTCGGAATTTAATAGTAACAACTTATTTATTAACCTTTATTATTCACACATTCAAAATATTCTCCTAGAATAAAATGAAGAGATATGGTATATATTTGTCAAACGATAGACATGAATTTAAGTTATGTTTAGAACAAGTTACTATTTACCTATTTTATTTCGAGATCTTGTAGAATAATTTAAATAAATAAAAAAGCAATATACTACAAATAATAGTATGGTAGTAGTACTGGGTAAGTGACGTGACGCAAAGCGTTGTGACGTGATGCGTCATAACGCGACCAATACTTTACGTGACGTTGATTAAGGCCATGTTCAGATGACAAAATTTTGACGCGCGTTTTCAAATCGCACGAGTAGACATCCTAGCATTTACATAAAACCGATCACATAAGCGCGCGTTATCGCGCGTCAATAAGCGTTAACGCGGTTCTGGCACATTTTTTTGTATTTTTTTTTTTTTGTAAATTTCTTACAGTTTGAGTAGAAGATTCACCACTTTGGACATAATTTTTTAATATTTCCCTACTTTTTTCAAGCGAAAAGCAACCAATTTCATAAATGTCAAACATAAAAATAACTATGTAATAGGATAACGTCAGAATTATCATCAAACCTTCCAAACTCAAAATAACCTATATTTCTAATTCCAAACTTTAGATGACCCACCTTTAACTGAGCCTCAATTAGTATTGAAATTCAACACCGCAGCGATTTCTCGCGATCGCGCAAGTTACGTAATAGCGCCACGGGTCAGAAATACAAATTCGCCTATAGGCCAAAACCAAACCTAATAAATACGGCTCGATGACGATAAATATGAATCAGAATTCGGATTTGTAAATCAATATTTCTTTGTTTCATTTATACGACTTCGTATTATATTACAAATTATTTCGACAACAAGTTGGTGTTATTTACAGTATTGTTTTAACAGCATTGCCCCTGTTTTAAATTTAATTAGTTTAGCGGCTACGTTGTGTACGGTTTTGTAAGGGTTGATCAATTACTTCGTAGTCAAGTGCCGCAATGGAATGTTAGGTAATTGAATACAACTTTCACTTAATTTGTCTAAAAATCACAGAAGCAGTTTCAAATGTAAATTATTTTCACTCTATAAGTTTTTTATGTTTATAAAAATTATGTATATATACACACGACTTAAAAGTGAAAATAAGTTGCGCACAAACACTTAACGAGGTCATTCTATCAGTAGTTTTTTACTCCTCATATTTTTTTCGTACCGGGCGCCTTACTACCTTACCTTACTACTTTATAAGTATACGTTACTTCGAAATAAGGAGCGGTGGCTAATCATAAAATCACGAGTTCTATGAAATATACGATGTAAATAATATCGTTGTATACTTTAAAGAAGGATGTCGAAGACGAGCACAGTATGTAATAATAATACTTAATCATCTACTGTGCAGTAAGCCGGACGATCGAAGGAGACACAGTAGTCTCATCCAGTGATCAGTATATGGTACGGCTTTTAATGTGAGGTGTTGGAGAGGAACGATCGGAATGGAGAAATATCCTTGACCAGGCCTAAGATAATGATATTTTAAATACATTTATTTTAATTATTATAATGGTGATTGATTGTGGCCTTTATCACCAGTGTATCGCCTGAAGAAAAGATACACTTATCTTAATAATATCGATTAGACCCATAAGCTATGAACTTGGCTAGCTGCATTATTGCGAAACTAAGCCAGTCGCTGTAAATTATCTAAAGTGTATAATATACGTTGTTTAAGGCTTTTCTGAACTATTTTTATGATCCACAAATCTTCTATACAAAGTTTTGATATACGTGCTTTAGTTTTGGCAGCGTTCACCACTAAAGCCCGGCTTATTTCCTTTCCGGCTACATTGACAAAATTAGTTACGAAAATATCTCATAAAATACACAACACGTAAACACAATAAATAGCTTATCCCTCTATAAACGGTAAGATGGCGTAATATTAAAGTACTTTAAAAATTAAGTGTGCTATTATATGAATATTGGTGTATATTATTCTGGTGTAGTGATGGGAGTGGTAACCTTAACACTGGCAGTTGCAGGTTAAATTTTCGCTCGGGGCAGATTTGTATTTGTATAAATATTTATTTCTCATCTATATAATATGTACATGTGGGACTCCCTACCATGCTTCGGATAGCACGTAAAGCCATCGATCCCGGTTGTTATCATAGACACGTAATAGCGATCGTTACTTGCGATAAGGAAAATAACCACTTGGTGAGATTTCGTGAGATTTTGTTCGACCCCCTCCGCACTAAGCTAATCTTGCGTGAGATTGAACATGCGTATTAGTGTAACATATATTAACTACATAATATACTAATACATAACTTAGTAAGAAGTGTGCAAGATGTGCACACGAGAAAAAAAAAGGTCGTCGCGGCCCGCGTAGGGTAAGGCGGGGTACAAAGGTCCAATTTGACTATTGGTAACTATATTGTGAAAACCAAACCCACTACATCAAAACACAAAACACATATCAAACAAACAACTATCGACCCATGATTAGCTTAATTCTCGGTTCATTTATCATTAGAGAATTATCTCTTTTTACTGTTTTTCTAGACCTTGTCGCCTGTCCCTTTTTGCCCCATAGTAGGAGTAAAAAGGGACAGCGAAGAGGCAAAAAGGTCCAATATTTATTTTTTTTAATTTTAAAGGGTTTTATGATTAATAACTACATATGATCAAATGTAAATCAAAAATATATTTCTTTTCAAAAAAACAAAAAGTAAAAAGTAAGATAATAATTATAACTAAAACAATTTTTTTTTCTCTTAATTTAAGTGCAATAATATTCTATCAGTCAATAAGTAACAAAGTATTTTTTTTAATATCAAGTTTTTAAGTATCAGTAATTTCACTCTCAGTTGTCAACACAAACAAAGCCACTGTTCTTTATGCATTCTGCCATAACCTTAAAATTTTTATTATAAGCTTAACTTAAGAAAAAACATAGGTAATAAATATATAAATAAAAACTTTAGAATTGTAGAAAATATCAAACTTAACCTTTAAACTCTTAAAAATTAATAAAAACAAAACTAAATAGGTTTATATTGTTAAACATAATACAAAATTAAAATTCTTTTTTAACTTAGTCTTACTATAAGAACATTCACTTTATTGAATGCCGTTGCTCTACTAAGGCTTGTTGCTTCAGGTTGTCTAATTGAGAGACTTGAATTTCGTGTCAGAAAAGTGGACATTCAGTCCTTACTAGCCATTTTATTTGTATGCCATGAGTCTGGTATACTTATATTATATTTAATTGCACAGTCATAAGCCATGCAACGAACTTCCTTAGGACCTAAGCCATGAAAATTTTCAGCAAATTTGAGCAAGTATTCTGTGAGACTGGCTTTTTGTTTTTTAGCAAATATCTGCCTTGGAGTACCATAGCCAAATCTCAAATTTACAGGATCACCCTTTATTCGTTTGATAAATCTTGATAATCAAGTTTTACTCAATTCAAAATCACGACATTCTCTGTGTTTTCCAGTTAGTCCTTTTTACCCCAACCAAGTGTAAGTGTTTATAGAGGTTATTTAAAAAAAACCGTTCTTATTAACTTAAAAATAATAATAAACCTTAAAAAACAATTATATAACGTATACTTAAATACTAATATCAGGCATGGTACGCTAAATAGCAGTATTCCAAACCAAAAAGATTAGCAACGAAAAAAAATACTTACGTTAAAATTTTGAGACGCGGTCGTGGATCTCCTGCTGGCGACATTGCCCGACCATCAGCGATAGCACGTTACACCCCCCGCGCTCGCCTTTTTTTCATTCGTTCTTTCTAACGATACGTGACTAGTTTTTGAAATATTTATGGTGGACCTTTTTACCCGCGGACCTTTAAGCCCCACCCTACCCTACCGATGCTTCCACCTCCAGGCTAAACATTCCTAAAAAAAAAAAAAATCTCATCACCGGTACAAGACAACTATTTTACATCTTTAATGAGGGGGAAAAAAATTACGTGATATTTGTCGAGACCACCCCCCCTCCCCTCCAACGTGAGATTTTGTGAGATTTCGCTCGACCCTATCCCTCCCCTAAACGCCTCACGTAATTTATAGATGGCCCCTAATGGTGTATATTACTATTAATTTTAATTATACCCACAGTATTCCATTTCACTAAGAGCCATTATTTCGCTACTAACGAATCACTTCATTCACTTTAATGTGTATAGCTTGAAATTAAATGCGTTTCAATATTGAATTAACTGTAGTACACTGATATAACGACAATTTCAAACAATATGATCGACATTATATTATTTATCTATACTAATATTATAAAGAGGAAAACTTTGTTTGTTTGTTTGGTTGTAATGAATAGGCTCAAAAACTACTGGACCGATTTTAAAAATTCTTTCACCATTTGAAAGCTACATTATCCACGAGTAACATAGGCTATATTTTATCTTGAAAAAAATAGGGTTCCGTAAGATATTTTGGTTTTTCGGACAAAAGGTGTAAAAAATCAACCAGAAAAGTTACTTATTTTACGTACGCTGCCTAAACTATAAAAGATAGATACATAAAATGTTCTAATTAATTATAGATCTTATAAATATCTACAAAAAAGTCCGCGACACACTATACCTATCTATGTCGAGTGAGGCACAGCAACCATTTTTTTATTTAAAAATCTTGAATTGTTTTTGGACTACATTTAAACGCGTTTATTTTACTCATGCTATTAATCCTTATCAAAATAAATTATTTCATCAGTAAGTAAAGTTTATGTAGATAATATTTGGTCTCTGAATGATTAAAATTGGACGTTTGGTTTTGAAGTTATGGCGAAATTAAAATATTACGATTTCTGCTGCACGGCCCAACATTCAAATTAGTAGGAATTGATTTACGAAAAGAATGTTTTACGCATGGGCAACTTTAGGTTGCCCTATCACGGGTCGGGGCTCCACAATATTTTGTTATCTGAAAATAATTTAACGTCAAATGTTGTTTATAGAGAAGCTCTACAATAATCGCTTTAGTTATCTATCCTAAAACAACGGGTTGCACTCCGGGACTGCCGGCAGAAGTGAAAACTTAGTATTAATTACATTTAAATATTTTCATCATTAACAACTTTAACATCCACAGAAAGACAATCTGTGCAGCCTGCGGATAATGACTGCGTCGTCGATGTTAGTGTCGGTGTCTGTGAATTGACCTGGGAATCATTTTGCTGACCGTGTCTTTCCTGGGTAGGCTTTTTGCAGCGGTAACCGACATCCACGCGGGCGGAGCCGCGGGCGACCGCTAGTGTTTCATAAAGTCATTGAACCGTAATAGTCTATTCAGAGAACGAATTAATTCTTGAAGTCTCGGATTTTATTTTTCACTGTTACTGCTGAGTTCTTCAGATATTTCCGATACCGATTTAGAGTAGAGCAGTTCGAATGATTAAATACCAACCCTTCTCCTTTGCAACAGAAAAAGTGTATATCCAGCATGAATGGGACGCTCACAGGTTTAATAATAATATATGTATATCTAAGGGTCACGTGGGCGTTCATTGTTGTTCGCCTCTTAAATTATTACAGATAGTGTATTGTCCTAAAATAAAAATCCAGTTATGCTCGATAAATTTAATTAGGTCAAATTATGAATAGTACACATAAATTGACACCAAACATGGGTGCCAATACAGTGTATTACCGATGAACTTTTTTATAAAACTTATTATAAAATAGGCGAAAAAAAAAAGAAAAGAAAAAAATACTACTTAATCAAAGCAGTTGCGTATTAGACTTAATTATTTCTGCTCTCTTGTATCTGCAGCTTGCTATATTGTATATGAAACCTGTTGACGGTAAGCAATAGTTCATACGATCTATGCGACGGTGTTTCTTTGTACGATCGATATTTAGGTTTCCATTGAAGTAAACACACCCACATGCACGCACACAACACACACACACACACACACACACACATACACACACACACACACACACCCACGCACACACAAACACACATACACACAATTCATACATTCAATATTATACTGCTCTCGTAGACTATGACATGTCTTACATAAAAAGTCAAGAATTAGTTATACAAATAATTGACGTGGAATTAATTGACACCAAAAAATGCTCCATCAATTTGTAGGTTGAGATAATGATAATTAAGAAGCTTAGCTTAATTAATTTATCTGTTAATTAAATCGTTCCCAATTACGTGTCGGCGTTTTCGTGGATTTATTACATTTTAGTTCGATGGTAATATTACGCACTCGGATTAACGCACAAGTTACGTCACTTGAAACAGATGAAACTTTGACTCTACAAAGAATTATATATATACGTGGGTACGTATGTCCTGATCCAGTGGTTTATTTCGGGATAGCAAGTAGTAGATTTAATAAATTTGAGGAAATCTAACTGAAGCACAGAAAAAAGGTTATAAAATAAAATAATCGTTATATCGTATATAAGTCAACTGAATGTAAACGTCCCACTCCTGGGCAAAGGACTCATTTCCATATAGATGGGTTGGAACTTAATCCGACACGCTGCTTCCTGCGGGCTGCCGGATACTTTCATTAGTACGAGTAACGATCGTAATTAGGTGTCTATGATAACATCCGGGACTGACGGATTTACGTGCTCTCCGATATAGGTGGGGAGGGGGGGAGGATACCCACAAGAACATATATCCAAAAAAGAAATATTTAAATAAATACAAATATCTGCTCCGAGAGCGAACAGAGCCTGCGGCCGACGTTCAACGCAATAAGAAGTTACATGACTATGCTAGAACGATTGTACTTTTTTTCGTTTTAGCGTATAAGAGTGGCAAATTATTATGCTTCCTCAAAGCCTTTCAAGTTATAATATTATTGTTTATAACAAAGCCACACAGTAATTAATTAAATGATACATACTTATCTATACATATAATAAAATGGTAGGAAAGTCAAAACTATACATTGAATATTTTTTTTAAAGAATACTTGGCGTGTGATCTACAATCGATACCAAAGCCAAAAATATAGTTTTTAGAATTTTTGTCTGTTTGTCTGTATGTGTGTCCGGGATAAACTGAAAAAGTACTGCATGGATTTACTTCAAATTTTGCACGAATATTATTAAGAAGTCGGGTCAACATATAGGCTACATATTATCACGCTATCACCTACGGCGAACGAGCAGTGAACCTTTATTTCTTCAACTCATTCTGTAACAACGTGTAATCTAATAGCGTTCACGCAGACGACGTCGCGGGCAGTAGCTAGTTTAAAATAATTAAATATACAATATAGCAAGCTTCAAATACAAGAGAGAAGAGAAGCCGTTGGATGGAGGCTGCTGTGAACCAGTCGCTCTGGAGATCGATGGGGGAGGCCTACGTTCAGCAGTGGACATCCAATGCTGATATGATGATGATGATAATGATGATCATGAGGAATCATATTGTATAATTATAAGAAATATCTTAGTTAAATCGAAATCAAACATCACCACGACATCAGCTATTGGTTGCCCACTGCTGAATGTAGGCCTCCGCCGTAAAAAAAATAATAACGGCGATTTCAATAACAAATAATAAGTTTTTATTAATCGTATTAATATGGAATCATTGATCACTCAATGATACCAACGTGATTTTTTAATCTAAGATTATCAGTCCATATAAAAACCTTTTTTTTTTTTTATTATTAGGTTAACCAACGATTGTTTACATTAATTCATTAACATATACAAATGAGAAAAAAAAAATCGTATTTAAATGTAACAACCACTTACAGGCTAACACCACATACACAAATTATGGTTGCATTCAGTGACAATAATAAATTACTAATGAACAATCAATATTACACGAAAATCACAATTAATTAAATCATGGTATTATTATTAACAAATGACTATTGAATTACAATATTCCTAAGTAAGAATAATTGTTAATAAATAAAAAAGACAACAAATAGCTCAAATATAAAAATGCACATAAAAATTGTAGATTATAATTATAAAAATCCCATATAAATGTAATAACAACTAGTAAGCCTCCACTTTCAAATACCCTGGCTACACCACATAATTCAATTGATAACTAAATAATTAATGAATTAAATCGTGCTAAATTTGAGAATTTAATCAAGTCAAATTAAATTATCCAAGAATAAATGAACATATTCACATTAATCAATGCGCTATCTTAACTTCAACAAACAGTTACTAACCTTAACCTTCTATCTAATCAGTTCGACTCTATGAGAAAATATATAAAGTAACGTCTTATATTAAAATTATATTAAAGTTGAAAAAAAGAAAATTTCGATAAAATGTCAGATACGAGTTATGTTTGTGACGGAATTTTGAATAGACATCAGTTTGTATCGAGCGGACCCTTCACCGCAGGTATAACCCATATCATTACTGTAGGACCTGATATCGACCTTCCGACCCTAATCTACATAGAAACGGATCCCGGGGTACGAGTCCCGGGAAAATGTCCTTGATGTCAATTGAAATGAAGATCATTTTCAATTTCAGTATTAAACACTGTATTAATTGAAAATATTGCAAAATATATCGTTGAAATTATAATCGATTCTCATTGTTTCTTACAGAAAACTTGTTTAAAAATATATTTTTCTTATGACGGCCGGCTGGTCGAGTGGTCAGGCAACTGGACACTTTACGCAGCGGTCGCGGGTTCGAATCCCGCCAGGTGCAGATAATCTGTATGACGAATATAGATGTCTGCACCGGGTCATGGATGTGTATTTATGTATATATATATATTTATATCTTAAATTTATTTCCGTTCCTAGTACCTGTAACACAAGTTCTTACGAACTTAGCACGGGGCTAGGTTAACGTGGTGTGATTGTTGGTTAATATTTATATTTATTATTTATATATCTATACTAATATTATAAACCTGAAGAGTTTGCTTGTTTGATTGAACGCGCTAATCTCAAGAATTACTAGTTCGAATTGTATAATTCTTTTTGTTTTGGATAGCCCATTTACCGAGGAAGGCTATAGGCTATAAGCCATCACGCTACTACCAATAGAGGCTGAGCAATAATAAGAAATGTTACAAATACAATGAAAAAATATATTTTTAAGAGCTTCCATTGCGTCCTTTGTTATTTCTCTGCTCGAGAAATTTTTTAACTATAGTTCCACTTTTAAAGTAAATATAACATCACTTTTTTACGAAGAGTTTCCGAAAAAAAAACTCAATAATGGGTTGAACGATCTAGAAACCTGAACCTAGAACCTAGAACCTGAGACCCCTTGCTCGGCAGTAACGCTTGCGACCACTCGACCAACGAGGGGGGTACCTACTCTTAGAGTAATTGTTTAAAAATATATACGTACGTTTTTCCTACTGTTCTCTTATATTTACGCGAATTTCACTCATTTAATTAAAAGTCTAAATCGGATTTTATCGCGTTTATTTGTTTTAAAGACTTTTCGGGGAGTCCCCGAGGTCATGGACGATGTAAAGGGTCCGAAACGTCGGGAAATAATTAAATTTAATTAAAAATCGTTAAACTGTAAAGTTTTTAAAACAAATAAACGCGATAAAATCCGATTTAGACTTTTAATAAAATGTACGTTTTTCCTTTTAATTAACGCGGGTGAAACCGCGGGGCACAGCTAGTGTTAATATATGAACGTAATAAATAATTCCTTTAATGTCAATACATTTGTATGTATATTAATGTTGTTAGATAAAAACTGTTAAAAAATAGGTTGAGAATTAAATTTTGTTAACAAATTACGAGTAACTCTATGGAATAGAACACGTATGTATCTCACATAGCGCGTATAAATAATACTAAATTTTACAAGTTAATTCTAGATTTACCAACTCCTAATATTATACATAGTTAATTTCGAACTTTTACTCGTATTCACTGGGTACCTAATATACATGGAATAATAAAGTTCTAACATAACCTGATACTTTTATATGTATAAATAAATAAATAAATAATAAATAAACGTCTTACACTCAACGGCCCCCAGTAGGATGTGAATCGGGGGTCCGGAAACACACACAATACACAAGCACAAACGCCCAGACCACGACAAACATCTGTATGGCCTATACAAATATTTGTAATGTGCGAGGATCAAACTCGCGACCGCCAACGCATCAGCCAGTTGCTATGAGCACTGCGCCAATGCGTCGTCAACCGTTGTCATCGTCGTCGTAAATCACCAGCTACATTTCATAAAAAAATGAAATTTACTAGGTGAAAGTGTAGCCGCCACCTCTCGTAATAGGCGCAGATATATATATATATATATAACTAAGCTTTGTTACACCACAGTGAACAAGTTGTTCACCCCGCAGCGCTATCCCAAAAGTTATTTAGATTAATCATTAACAGTTTCAAAGACATTTACTAAACGTCTTTAGTAAATCTTAGGAAATATCAAATGCTGATGGTAACATTGGGAACTAACACTAACTAATTAACTAAAACCTAGTATTAACAAATACAACGATCAATACACACCAAACGATCGCAGCGCTCAAAAAGTTTTGATGTAAAATGAATCAAATAAATTTATCAAATAGGCAACTTTATTTAAATCTTAATATACCGTTTTGGACAAAATTTCTTTTTGAAATTGTATATTAAATTTTGTGATAAGGTTTATTCATCAGTCAACTTTATTTAGTAACTAGATGTACTTTATGAGATATGGTAATTTGTCCACTAGTATGAGCCTTTAACTTTTCTTGAGAAATAAACATTGTAACACTAAATTTTTTTTTTTTAAATCGGACAGGCTGATCCTTCCATAGGATTATAGTTATGAACATTTTCCATCATAGCTGGCATAAATGCTGAGACATCATGTATTTCATTTTTGTTTAACTAGTTTTTTATCACCAGTCATCACTTAAGAAGTAAAGAACAATAGCCAACTTTTAAAACAAATTTTGCCGATAACGTCTTTAGCGTCAGCAGTTGAAAAATATCTTTGATAAACTCAATTATTAAAAGAAACAAATAGTCTGTCTTACAAATTTTAACTCAAAATGTAAATATATATATGTATTAAGTAAGCCCAAGAAAAGTTAGAAGCAGGTGCAGAATTCTGTTCATTTTCATTATTTTTTCGGCAAATGAGTCCTTTTATCAAAGTTGTGTCATCACTGTCCCTATATTTTTTAAAATAAATTAAGTAGTCGAATGCATTATATAATATAGGTACGTTACAAGTAACTTGTATTGACTTTGTTAATTTTTACTATTTAATTCTAGAATATTTATATCGAGAAAGCTAGAATAAAAATATTTAAAAAAATGTTTATCTCATTATTTTTAATCTATTTTAATCACAGGTAAGTTGTCAACTAACAGAAAAAAGTCGACCGTCAAATCATTACAATAACATACAAAGACTTTATTAACACACACAACACAAACAAATTCCTGGAAGTCAGCTCATCTTCGATACACATTTGTCGTCAATACAAACATTTGTCTCTGTGTGCGTCAAAAGTTGCTTTGACCACTGCGATAAACCATTGTCCAAAATAAATAATAAATAAATAATAAATAATAAATTATAAAGACCCTAACCAATATACTATGTGCCTTGGTGTTAAAAAATTAAGTTAAAAAACTTAAAAAAAAAAAAATTGTCTACAAAGTCGGTTTACGGACGATAATTTTATGGGATAACGTCATAAGAAAACATTGATGAAAAATTTCATACTTTTATGGATTGAGTTAAATTATTAATTAATTAAAATTAATTAAATTATTATTTTTAATTATTTAATTATTATCATTGAATTATCATTATTTTGTATAATACAAAGGAGTTAATTGAAAATTAAATATAAGGTAATAATACCCAATATATTTTTCAATAAATTAACATTTATTTGCACTCGTTAATTAAAAAATTATTTCATTTCTACTCAAATTGTTACGCCATTAATGAAATAAAAGATGAAATCGTTACAAGTATATTAACATATATCTTGAATTATACAATAAATTGCCCAATAAAGTTTCGGTGATTACATTTTAATAAGAATACAAAGGCGGAATATTAAAAATGAGGTTATAGATTTTTCAATAACACTAATAATTATAAGAGACGAATTAATGGAAAGTAGTTTCTTTTTTTTTTTTTTTTATATAAATGTATGTCCACGGGCTCATTTTGCCCATGCCTTTTTTATTCCAGATTTAGGTATACTTAGTACAATGGTAGCTGCTTACATTATTGATGTCTTAATTAAAAACTTAATGTCTCTAATGTTTAACATGAGTCCACCGACCAAAATATGTAGGTATTCTTAAATCTAATAAAATGCATTTTTTTTTTTTTTTTTTTTTTTTTTTTTTTTTTTTTTTTTTTTTTTTTTTTTTTTTTTTTGTGCAATGTGTACAATAAATAATAATATGTACAATATGCTATTACTAAAACTTAACTTATTTTTCTAATAATGGTTTTATATCTATTTCTTATAAATATATTTCTAACAACTATGTCCTCGCACCGATGTTTTTACTCAACATATCGAGCACACTCTCAATGCCGCCGTCATTGAGAGTGTGCTCGATATGTTGAGTATGTAAGTATATAATAATGTATCAGTAATATGATATCTCTGTGATGAATCGCCATCTTGAGACTGTGCTCGAGGATTTCCTTTTCCGTGGTCTCCGCCGCCCTCGCCACAAAGCGACCAATTGCGTCATCACAGTCGTCGGTGTAATAGACACAGGTGTTAGTGTGTCTAGTCACCGCGACCACGGCGTGCGAAACGCTGTCGTGAATTCGGAGCCTCCTCGTCTTAGTCTGGAGGACGATGACGTCCTCGTAGGTCTGGCCCTGTGCCTCATGGATGGTTAAGACGCGCGATCCCTCGCCAGACCCATATCCCTGGTCAGTCAACAATCTCTTTTCATCTTGCGTAAAGACCAGGTATAGGGTCCGATCCCTTCCTACGGGGATACGCGCGCCTGTGAGGCTCTCCACTCGCAACGATCGGATCTTGGCGCTGGAGCTATATATGGTTCCGTAGACCTCGCTGATGGCAAAGGCGACATCCTTGGGGTTGCGATGCGTGCATGAAAACTCGCACGAGATGGTTGTTAGCAGGGTAGGTCTACAGTACCGCATTTCGAACAGGTTATCCCTGTCGATATACGGCAGCTGGTTTATATCTCCGATGAGGATCACCTTCTCTGCACCGGATAGTCGGGCGGCCATTACTATGGCTCCGAAGTGGTTCATAAGGGCTTCGTCCACCGTTAGGCGGGTAATTGTCGAGCCCTCACGGAAACCATTTACCAAAACGGAGGCCATAGTGCGCACCTTTTGCTTGGCTTTGTTGCCATAGTGGTGGGCCAGTTTTTCTTTTAAGTTTTTGGCCGCCTCGACTGTGGTCGTGATCACGACCTCCGTGTCCTCGTCGAAGTCCCTTACTATGCGAGTTGTCTTGCCGCATCCCGGTACTCCATTTATCCATTCCAGCAATGGTAGTCCCCAGGTCACGGATAGTAAGCCGGCTTCCCAGTCGTTCGAGATGGTTTTCGCCATCTGAAGTATCCGGTCCCCCAGCATTACTCTCGTGCATCTGGCCACTACCACCACCGGGTCCCCTTCGGGTGTTTCAAAGGTCTGCGGCTCCTCATCTTTCCCCTCAGACTCGACGGCGCTCACGAAGCCTGCTGTGCTGTTATATGCAGCCATATATGTACCCGACATCTTGCCCTTGAGTACTTGTCGTGTTTCGCTGTTATATATGGCTGCTTGGGCTTCCTCGAGTTCCGTCTCCAGTAACCTTTGATGGTCGTACCGGTAGGTCTGCATGATCTTATTGCAGATGGCCAGGTTTACCTCGCGGTTTGCCTTTGTTATAGCCAGGAACTCAATTAGGGCGTTTTCCGCGTGTTGGAGCGGTGTGAACGCAGGTCTAAGTCTCGGTGGTGATACCTGCCCCATGTCGGCTCTAGTTCGAGCGGCCGGTGACGCCTTCGGGTGCCTCCGACTGTCGTCTTTGATGAACCTGTTTAGCGCCTCCGCTTGCCGCTCTTCTTGTTCCGCCTTTTTGGGAGAGGAGTGATGTGAGAGCTTATTGTGTTTTGGGGAGATGGTAGCATGGATAAATGTCGCTACTGCCATCGAACTTGGCCTAGACTCGGGTGCGGCCCTTTTTGAGAGTTGTTCTGCCTTCTGGACCTCGACCCTGAGCTGTAAGCGCTCCGAACCGCTAGGTGCGGGTTCATCGACAGCCGGCGATGCAGGGGGTGAAGGTGTTATAGATCTCGGTCTTAAATAACCTAGATCCTCCCCCCTGTCCTCGTAGACAGTGACCTCACTGTTCTTGGAGGCCATTAGGCAACCGTACCTGTCCGATACGTCGCCTCTGTCATAGCCGACTCTCATTGAATCTACACTGATTCTTCCAGGGATTCCCCCGGGGGTCTCGCTCAACTGCTGCAGCCACACACTAGACTGCGCAAAGGCTGACGTCTCTCCCCACTCGAACAGCACGATGAGTTTGCTTTTCAAACGTACCAAACGGTAGGTCGAGTCGCCCTCCTGTTCTTGCTCTAGCGCTTCAATCTTTGTGCGCTTAATGGTGGTCTTTTGTGTGCTACCCTTTATCAGTAAAGCGAGCCCCGGTGAAATCACCAGCCGATCGCGTGTTTCGGAGCGACAGAAGCAGATTCCTATCCTCTCTACCCCACTGTCCATGAAAAGAGCCACGCATCTGGTCTTAATTCCAACTTCTCCGCCTCTGATCTCTTCGCTAAAAGTAGTTTCTAGCTTATTCCTGGTATCAAGCTGGGATTCGATTATAAGAGTCACTTGTCCGAAGCGTTCTTTTTAGAAGGTTGGCCATGAGGTTCCGCACGCACTGGCAAGCCCCTAAGTAAAACCCGTCATTGTAGACATAAGCCGCAATATCCAAGACCGTTTTACCACTTGAAATGGATTTTGGGGCCAATTCCCATACAGTCTAGTTAAAAGTTTATTACTGTCTAGTGTGTAACCGCCAATGCATCGAGTTAGAAGATTTACACCGGTTTTCTTGGTTTCAGTTCTTCATTTATTGGTTTGATGGCTTCATAGACTTCAATTAGCAGAGCTGGATTATCTTTGTACTCAGACGAAGTATTTGTAGCTTTAGGAATTTGCTATTTGCAATCCACGGATCAGGAGGGTGGGTATTAAAATTCGTACACCGAGATCTAAGAAGTTTTTCTCGGCCGTAATCTTTCGAGCATTCGTTTCTGAAAAAGGAGAATAAAAAGTCGATTTAAAAAAAAATCTAAGATTGCCTAAGGCCCTAAGTTGTTTTCACACTTAGAAAAGAGATAAGATTAATTGATTGATCTTGTTACGTTTAGAGACTCTTAAAGAAATACATCGTGAATTTCCTTGCCATTATAGTTAATCATATTATTCAATGTTAATAAAACTGCTAATTGAACTCAGACATGTATTAATGCTGCTGTCTGGGCTGTTCCATATAGATAGGATACAAGTCAATACTCGCGTTGATTCTCGTAATATCATGATTGCGACGCTATTGGCTTTGTAGCATTAATGAAGGGATCTTAATTAATTTATGTAAACTGACGTATGTATGTGATAGTTTGCTTACTATATCAACGCAGGGGCGTGCGCTCCTTGTAGGCAGAAATGCAGTGCTTTACTTGCCATTCACAGATATTTTAATAAAACGTTCGTACATTTTAGATGACTTTAATTGATAGTAAATAAATGAATAAACAAAATATAATAACTCAAAAACGCCTAATATTTTATAAATAGCACCTATTTGCAAGCACACAAACATTATCTTTGTCATGCGTTTGGCGACAGGCAAGCGGCGCTGCAAAATATTGTACTTAATCAACCAAGTCATGCCGTCGCGTCCCGCAGGAGATTTGTTCGCATGTGTGTAGAAATTTTGGTGTCCGTACACAGTTCGCAAACGCACACACCTATGAATATCGAAAGCCGGACCAGCCGCGACTCCTGCGGCAGGCTATAGTCTAAGATCCGAACCTAAGTCGACCTTCACCGGTGTGATAATAGATTGAGACCTATTTTATAATAAATTTAGTCTATTAAAAATGTATTAAAAATGGGTTTACTGGAATAATCCTGGACAGGATATTTTTAATTAATTATTAAAAAATCATTTATGTAATATTTTTAATAATATTTACATATTATATTATTAATATTTATATATTATATAAATAATTATAAAAAAAATCATGTATGTAAATTTGAAGTATTTTTCATACTTCAAGTCTATTGTTAAAAAAAAAAAATATTTTCTTGATATTGCAAAATTAAAACACAAATATTTTTTTTATAATTAATTAAAAATATCCTGTCCAGGATTATTCCAGTAAACCCATTTTTAATACATTTTTTAATATACTAAATTTATTATAAAATAGGTCTCAATCTATTATCACACCGGTGAAGGTCGACTTAGGTTCGGATCTTAGACTACTACGAAAGTTCGGCCGCTGTCGGGAGTATTCGGAAATGTTAGTTACCTATAATCCGAGTAACCAATGTAATGTTTAATTGTGTTTCGTGGGGGCCATTTTGCTTTTTTATGTGATAAGCATTGTTTACTATTTTATTTGCGCCAGTATATTTATAATTTTCTTAGAAGATTTTTCATTTTAACATTTGAAAGTGTGTACATTTAACAGTTTATTACTGAGTTTCTATAATAATTGTAGTGATTTGCTTTTACTAGTGCGTTTTTTGTTTGTTTTTAAATGTTATTTGATTGTAAGGTTTGTGTTGAAAATGTGTGTTTATTAAAAATTAAAAATAACAAGTTCTCACAAATTGTCATTCAGTGAAAAGATTCAAATTGTGTCTAAAGGTATGTTACAACAATTAAACCAGCAAAAAAAGGAATGTAACTCGAAAGTTTCATGTTATATAACTATAATATAATATTAATAAAAATGTTAATAAAATAAAAGTTATGAAACGTACAACTAGCTGTGTGGTTGTGTACACACGATTAAATTATATTGTTTTCCTTGCAAATTGTTTAGTAATTCTAGTACAGTGTGGACTGATTCTGGATATTCAGATTTAAATTTCTATTCCGCGGCAAAGAAGAATTATCATACAGAAAAACATCTGATCCAACAGAGATCCGTCGCGTGGCTGTGGCTATGCTAAAAATCTATAAAAGAATAAGTTTTTGTGACCGAGTACTCCGCCGCATACCCAGTGTCATAATCCTGTGCACGCCGCTGTATCAACGATAGTATTTATTTAGTATTTTTAATTATCTATAATAATATATTAATCAATTAACGCTTTACATTAAAATGACCAGAAACGCTTTGGGTGTTTGACTTCAACAACCAAAAGAAAAAATTGTTTAGAGATTTGTCTAGCGAAGAAATCAAGACAGTAACTTGCAGTTCAAGTTAATTATTCAGTAGCTACTGCTACTGCTGTGCTCACTAGTTACTGTTGTATTCACTCTTCATTCTTATGAACGTTCCTATTTAGGTTTCTTAACCGATATAACAATTATAATAACCACAGACATATGACTGATAGCATCGTCGTCGCTGATGTGTGGTTAAGACAGCGATTGAAATGCGTTAATATCGTAACGTCTGTATTGGTATCTCGCGACATCTCCATTGACATTACCTATGTATTACCCTAACCATTACCCTAGTATGTCTCTAAGTAAAAAAAACCAAGAGCCATAATCGCATAGTGATTGATGATTTATTAATAGCATTTTCCAAAAATCTGGATATCTGCAATTGTGTATTCATTCATATATGGGATTCATATATATAGGGACTTAGATTTAGTAATCCTCGATGAGGATACAATCTGCATTTATAGGGTATGTATGTATGTAAGTATGTTACGACCAATTCGTCGTGCTATGGGCGTTTGTTCAATATCATCATCATCATCATCATCATATCAGCCATTGCGTGTCCACTGCTGAACGTAGGCCTCCCCCATCGACCTCCAAAGCGACCGGTTCAAAGCAGCCTCCACCCAACGGCTTCTAGCAACTTTCCTAAAGTCGTCTGTCCAAGTTGAATCGTCTGGTAGTTTCATGTGATGTGTTTAATAAATCATTAATATTTTGACAGTGGTCAGACCCCATTATTTGTGTATAAAGCGATCGACTAAGTGATAAGTGATTCTTATGAACCATTGAAACTTCATTCATTACCTGAATACCATTCGTTGCCTTAGGAACTTAAAGAAATATGTCATTCATCTGTAAACGATCTTTATTTATATTATTTGATATAATTAATATCACATATTCGATAGGTCTTTACGTTTTTGAAAAAAGTACATTTTAGATTATTTTTACGAAAAGAACGGTGTCACTCGTTTTCCAATTGCTTCGTGCGTTTTCCCGTTCAGGATCGCTAAACTTCATACGCATTTACAATTCGAAAACAAATATTGTGCCATCTCGGTATATCCTGTGTGGTGTTAGACGCGTAATAAGTTAGCGGTTCAGTGGCTCAGCTATGTAAACACAACTTTTCTGCAACATTTACGACAAAATACCTTTAACATTATTTATCAACAAAAAAATAGTAGGTACGTAGGATCAGCTTATTTTACTTGCGATTTCATTCATAGACAATTATGAAATTGGCTTACTGTCGAATTATTTTTATTTTTTGGTCACATCTCTCGTCGTGTGAATAATAGGTTCATGCTATATACTGACTAGAATCCAAAATAAATATTTATTTAATATATGAGCGAAACTGGGACAGGTATATAGAGAAATGTTAAAACTTATGTCATATGCACGCTTAAACCACCAAATTCCGTATTTCACATGCTATTCACACGAAAAGAAAATTCGAATTCATGTATTGAGGTAAAACGTTTCGGTTATTGTATGGCGTCATGCAATACAGTTGAAGTTTTGACACGAATAGTAAAAGTTTATACTACGCAATTGTAGAAACACGAATATAAACTAATAAAAATGTAGTAAAATTGTTCAATTAAGATTTTAGAACAAGGAAACTAGCATATAAATAGAGAAGTTAAATATCAATATATTTAATTTTTCATTCATAACATAAACTAATTCTTACTAGAAATATACAGATAATAAAAAAAAAGTGTTCGATGTCTATTATTTTATACTAAATTTTTTAAATTATAATTAGTCTCTTTCTTTTAAAAGTACCTTTGGTTCAAATCTTTTGTTATCTACGAGTACCTGCACATTTTATTCACTAAAATACTCATTATTAGAATTTCAAATTAAAAAGTATTGTGTGGCATTATAGGTCTGTATAGAAATAGAGTGAGAGTAGAATAGAGAGCTAAGTTCATTCACCCATCTCGATAAATTTATAATTATAAATAATATAATATTTATATTAAACCGAATTCTATAATGATTTTGAGTCACCTGCGTTAGGGGTTGAATCGAAATGCGCATTAATTAGGGCACTAAAACATTGTTAAGTCTTGACTACATTAATTAGTATGATTTATCAGAATCTTTTATGGCATTAATAAAGGCGAATTTTACATGCTTAATTATTAGCCACACTGCATAATTACTTGGTTTGCGTGACGACTGCGGTGTAAAGGAGTAAGTATAAAAGAAAATATATAAAAAAATGAGGGTGAAGTTCATCCTGACAGATCAATGTCTTACGGCGTACGGGCCTGTACGCTGTGGCTTTAGTTTAATTCTCAAGTGATCATTTTATTCAGGTCTAGAGCCCAGAGCCGTTGGTAGGTTGGTCGCATATAGGTGGTTAATGTATATTGTTTTGTTGTTCCACTGCATGTTTTGTCTTGTTTATCGTGTTGTTTTTGTCTTACTCCATGTTCATCAAAATAAAAGAAATCATCATCCGAGTTCTTCCTTATAGACACTATGAATGTATTTATGGGTACGGGCCTACAGGCTGTGCCTCTCTGCCCGAGCTTGTCCTCACCGGGAGTCCTACTCCCGGGATCAATCGTTTTTAGCTTATATTTAAAGCTAAAGGAATATTTTTATCAATGCCCTGTATGGCTGTTGGTAGCAGTGTTCGGTTTTTCTGTTACGATGATGTTGAGTCATCTACGTCGTCCTGATTTACGCCATCGACTTCTGTGTTGGGCCCGGTCACCTGTGACAGCAGGAGCTCACGAGGTAGTGGACGCCTTCTGGCAGTCTCGCATGAAGAGGGGCGATTCCGTGGAGGTGTGTGCACGCACTGTTGTCCGCGCGATCGAACATTGTGCACGCTAAGTGACGCACATACTCCTCCACAATAGGCGTCTTTGTGTATATTGTTTTGTCTTTGTCTTATTCCATGTTTAACAAAATAAAAGAAATGTGCTCACAGTGATATTGTTGCAGCTAATCGTCGCGTGATGGCGCATGGAGTGGGTGCGGACGGCGTGGTGCGCGACGCTAGCGCTAGCCGTGCTGGCGGCGGCAGGCCCGCGCTACAGCTCGCGCATCGTGCACACGCATACTGGTAACGAACTTTAATTAGATACCTTATATTTTCACAAATTATAAACTATACAATTAATAATAAAAATAAAAAGGAAAAATAACACCATGTCACTATTTTTATTAAATTATCATTATTTTGCAACAGTGTTTGTCGATACAATAAAAATAACTTTTTAAAACGTTGTCAATAATTTTATTGTTTGAAAATTCTAATATTTTCCATATTAGAAAAGAAAAAGCTGATTCTTTTTCTTATTATGGCAAAAAATACATCTAATCGAGAATTCGCAAACATTGTACTAGAACTAAAATTACGAAGCAGCCCTAAAATCCTCCTAAGTCATTGTTGTAATGTACTCTAAACAGTTAAAACATTTTTTAGAATAGATAGTCCGAAAACAGCTGCTGCAGAAATATTGGCAGTGAACATAGAACAGCGATCCTTGTTCTTTACGCCCCATGATAACTAAATCTACACGTATCAATGAATGGAGTACTCGCAAGTTCTTATTTAATTCAAATTTACCGAGAATTTCTGGTTAATTTTCTAACTTTGTACTTATATAATAATATAATAAATATATAATATAAGAAAGATATAATTATCGTTAAAGTTAAAAGTGAACTAAGATTCTTATTAATTTTCTTAATAATGTTTGGACGATTCAAAATCATGTTTTTATGTCCCAAAAATATTGATGTTACGATTTATTTCATTCGCTAAAAAGTATAAAAGTACAAGAGACAAAATACAATATAAGGAAAAAACTCACTTACCGATTTTTGACACGCGCGACACAGAAACGGAACTGCGGTTTTATATCATAACTCGCCTCAGGTTTGTTCTAAAGCGTAGCCGCGACCTGCAACAGCGTTCATGGAAGATTGAATAAATTGGGAAAAAAAAAGATAATCAAGCATGCCAATTCGATATTTTTTTTAACTGAATAATTTTGATTGAGACGTTACCACGGATATACACCAGAAACGAACTTTCGTATTATATTCACTTTATTAAAAAAAATCGCGCGAGTAAAAATGAGTCCTGAATTAATATGCTATTTAATTTTACATACATAATACTAGCGCAAAAAAAAACATAAACATAAACTAGCATTAAAATCAACGCGACAGGAGCTGGCAATAAAATGCTGCGTTAGTTTTAAGCCTAAGAATATCGTCCTACCATCTATAATAATAGAAAGAGACAAGAGTACTCGTACAACGGAATGGCAAATATTGGTGATATATTAATATTAATTGGGGTAATTGGTTTAAACCAGTTCTAATTCAGTAATAACTGTATAACTTCCGAATCGTTTACCGAGAATTATACATAAAGCAATTCAGTTAGTATAAATTCATTAATATTACATTTACGACAAGAAATCAGGCATCATTTACTCGCGTCTTGCGTATAAGGTAGTGACGGTTCCGGATCAGGTACCGTGTTAGCATAATCCCGGAACAATTCAATCAGACTGGGATCCCGGGGTTGAATCTCGGAATATTGTGGTGAATGACGTCATTTCGTTTTGTATTACAAGAGACGAGGGTGTCGGTCCAAATTAATAATTGCCGGGGTACCTCGTGACCGCTTAATTGGGTGGCGTGTTGGTTCTGATTTGACCCGTTTGTAGAGCCTTGTTTGATTTGGAATTGCTTTTTTTATTCATTAATAAGATTTAATTACGTGGGTTCTGGTCCATTCTATTGAGCTTTTTTTTGGCTTAATTTACTCATTTGTTGATTTAGCTGATTTAATTTAATCTGAATCCACGTTATTAAGATACAAGCTTTCAGATAAAATTTTATAACAAGACCCTTATTGAGCATTGAAACAGGTCAAAATACTTTGTGGTCGCTATAAAACATTTACATCGTAAAGATGCTAATATCGAAGTGTGACACACAAGACTACTAAGTAGCAAAATGGTTTTATAAAACGAAAAAAAAATGTTTATTATGTTATACTTAGATTTTTAACATGTATAAGATGTACAAAGCAGCCGTGTTATGGCAGCGGTCAGCGCCATTCTATAATGAATTCAATTAACAAGCATTCCAAATGTTTTCTAGATATAATATCTACAAGAAGAATTTCACAATATAGTTCTGTATTTGGCAGAACTTGTACATTTTTGGGAGTCAATCACAATAATCGCGGTATGAACGATATGAATGATATGAAGAACAACGGGTTACAACTGGTTTTTTGTTCGACAGGTGACCAATCTGTTTCCTCTAGCTTTTTATACATTCAAATCTAAGAAAAATATACTTTATTCTTCTAGATCGTATTAAAATACAAAATTTAATTTTCGATAAATAATTAATAAAGAGTCTTCACTTTTTTCAAAGTTATCTTAAGTTTGATTTACTTAGTTTTAAAACATTCCAACGACGAAATTAAAAGTTACGCCCAAGTCAGGGTTAAAATATTCAGTCCCTTCCATTCCATCAGTTCTTCATCTAACGAGTGTTGAAAAGGGTGCAAAGTTTTTGGTTTTAATATAACCCACCTTTTAGTATGCAATGGCCATCGAATTTTCGACTTTCCGTGCCTCATTCATTTGCTCGAACCTCTCTTCAAACGGTACCTCGTTTAGTTTCGGTACTAACCACAACTGCATGCCCTAAATGAAGTTATAATTAAACTTTGAAATATGTTGCGTAACAGGTTTACTTCACTTTAGAATATAATTTACTTTGTTACCCTAGTTACCTCTTCATTTTGTGCTCGTGTAAACTTGTGTTACAACACAAGTATAATTATGACATCAATCCTTGTTTAATTATTTTAGGGGAGGTAACTGAGTAAACGGCGAGAAAAACAGGTAAATTTCGGGAATTTTTATTCAGGTTTTTTTTATTGAATAATATATCGAGATATGTTTAGGATTTTTTAAAAGTAAATCCATTAATTGGAAGCGCCATTATTGTGGTCAACGTCAGACATGTTTTTCGCTAACATGGCCTGCGGTGCCAAGTATTCCGGACAGTCGGTTGATCTGAAACATAAAAAGGAACAGATTCTTGAAAAATAATACATAAAGCAATTCACTTCGTAGGATTTTTTCGAAATTTTCATTTTTGGCGGAATTGCGGCTGTTTTAATTTGACATTCGTTTTTCGTTCGTAATTTTCGACGATTTTAATCACATAAAAATCAATGGTTCAATCAAATATAAAAACCCCTACGTAGCGAACTAGAATAAATATCGAAGAATATTGTGTCAAAAGGGTCTAGCCGACTTACTATAGGGAAATTGCACCGGCATCTTTAGACATAGTTTAACCTTTTAAATATTACTTCTTCACCCAAAGTACTTGTACTCGTGATTTTAGATCTCTACTTTCACTCATAAGGGAGATATGGGGGTAACAGCCCCTAACGGTTGTTTTTTTTTTAAATATATATTTTGATTAATTTTCAGAAGTGTAAAAAACAATATTTATTATTTGAGGGTGGTTTTTTATATGAACTACTGGAGATACACCAACCAAAAAAATAGTATACATTTGTCTCAGAGTCTACTGCAACATATTATAAATACAAAAGTTTGCATTTGGTGGAACATATTTTAAAAAAAATCTGTGTGTGTCAGCTCCGAGGCACGATTAGAGTTTACTCCTTAGTCTCGAAAACGGCTCATCCGATTTAATATAAAGGATATAAAATCGGATGAGCCGTTTTCGAGATACATCTGGCACCGACTTTGAAAACTATGTTTCGAGATAATCGCATTTGAAAAATGGGTAAAGAAAAGACGGGATTGACCGTTGGGCCGCTGCACGATCTTTCGGTAAATTCTCCGTATAATTTTGTCGAATGCAGAATTTCAATATAAAATATTCACACAATATTCTCCGTACTGCAAACATGAAAAAAAAAAAGAATTTAAAATCGATTTCTCAAAAAGTGTACTTTTTTTCGTATTTTGTCAGAAAAATTACTCGCAAGATAGAGATATTTTATAACTTACGGTTGAGTAATCAATCCCAGCATTATATTATTAGCAATCCCAGGGCCATACATTGGTCCCTCCGAAGTACTCGCTGCTTCGTCAGCTGCAATTCTCGGTTGATTGTCTACGGTGAATTCTTCCTTCTTCCGCATCCTCGATCTCGCATTGCCTGTCAGCATTTCTTCCGACTTGAATTCCCATGGCATACATCACTTGGAAATATGATTTTGCCCCACAGTTAAAAACGAATGTGGTAATATTATATGTCCCATCGCCAGACACGCACACGGTCAACCCTTCATTGCTTCTGTCGCCTTTTGAATAATAACTCACAACTTCTACAATATTGCGTATTTCTACCTAAAATTTATAATTCTTTGAACTGTTAACTACAAGAAAACAAAAAAAAGCGATGTTTTGAAAATTTTACTCAGGTACCTCCCCTTAAAGCTCGCTTCTCGTCCTGAATTCACATTTTAAAATAAAATTATATCCCTATAACTTGCATACGATACATGTTATGTAACTTTTTATCGTATCGACGAATAGACGCCCATAAATATAAAATATATATTTAATACTTTATCACACAGTCAATGCTATAGCTAATCTTTTACTGTCAAAGCTGTAAAACTGTGGAATCTCCCGCGAGACATACGCCAAGCGCAGTCGATACGTATTTTTAAGTGATCTGTTAAAAAACATTATTTATCTACATAATATCATTAATAATTTGTGTGATATTTATATATTATTTTAAGTAAATAATTATTTATTTATGTATTATATTAAGTGTGTGTAAATATTTTTTATGCATATTTTTAAGTAAAATTAAATGTGTGTAGTTGTATGTATGTTTATGTATAGCTTTTAGTTTATTGTATTTGCAGTATATATGTATCTTTTATTAACAACATTAAGTTTTACAATTTAGGTCTAACTTATATTATTATATTTAAAATGTTTAATGTTAAAAACCAAATGCACCGTTTACCATTACCTTTGTCCTATATAGACAAGGGTTGTCTGTAAGAAATCACTATCAGTGATAAGACCGAATTAGCACTCTATTTTGTATGTTTTTAGCTGAAGTTTCTTTAGCAAACTCTATTTGAAAATTATTAATTAATAGTTAAACATTCTGTTGCTCAGTTACGCGTTGCTAGGATACGCGTTGCTAGGATACGCGACATCATCGAGAATATCAAATCTATATTTACTATTTCATTCTGTCCTATACATTTATGTGTTTGTTTCTTTATCGTAACGCAATTTTTGTTACATCGAATTTTTTTAATCATAACGATTCTAATAAAGTATTCACTTCACAAATATTGACTCCGAAATAATCAGATACAAATAAAGCACTATATACTAACCTAACTTTATTCATATTTCATACAGCAGTGGCAATTTTTAAGTTGCACTACTTTCTTTCATTCCTAGATAGGCGTGATAGCCACGACGATATTTCATAGAACATGGAAGGAAATTGTTCCGCGCAAAACTTAAATAAAGTTAAACCGAGACGCAGAAAATCTTATTTTCAGAATTTCGGGTAAACTTTTGAGGAAATTTTTATTTTAAAATTGCGAAATATGTTTAGTTACCAACCTGTATGGAATAGTGTCTATTTTACCAATTTTTGTCGTCGGCTTTTGCTTCGCAGACATGACATGGGCCATTAACAACTGTTAAAGTACAGTGCCAAGAGTGAAGATTAGAAATAGTGATAAACCATTTTATTATTTAGGAGCAATCAGAGGCATCATAGTAGAACCTGCATCACGTCGGCTGGAGCCCGTGGAAGTGTTCCGTGGGGTTCCGTACGGGGCGCAGCCGCCTCGTCTCGGCCCGCCTCCGCCCCCACCGTCTTGGCCGGGCACACGTCTCGCGGACACGTTTGCGCCTGTCTGCCCTCAGCGTTATCCAGACATATCGAACAAGTGAGTTTTTTTTTTTAATTTTGTATATTGGATTCATGGTAAAGTTTGATTATTAACTGTTCTAATCTAATATTTGCTTTCTTTATATTTAACGGGTGTAACACAACATGAGTTGGCTATTGAGGTAGCGTTCGCGGGTTCGATCCCCACTCGTGACAAATGTTTGTAAAGGCCATAGAGTTATTTGTCACCATCGCCACGTTTGTGTTGTGTTTCCGGAGCCCGACTTAGGATTCCCATCCTACTTTGGTTAATAGTAATTTAAGAACATTTAAGAGTAATATACCGGGTGTAATCGTTAAGTGTGCACAGGCGGTTATTCCGTAACTATTACAGATATCAAAAAACTTTAAACTGATATGTAAAGTACTTTACCTAATGAGTATAAAACAAAATTTTAACAAAAAACAATAACCGACTTCAAAGCAAAAAAAAAGAACGGTAAAACAAAAATGCACTAAAAAGTAAAAAAATAATTACGTATTCTTTTGTCTGTAATCAAATTATTACGATAATATAATGTACAATAATTGTTATTTTCAGAGTCGGTGTCAGCCAACGTAGTTTAACATTACAATAGATGTACCTACACTATTACGCACTCTTTTCCTTATTTCCTTGGCTGAAACCGACTCCAATAACAACAATAATTATACATTATATTATCGTAATAATTTGATTACAGACAAAAGAATACGTAATTATTTTTTTACTTTTTAGTGCATTTTTGTGTTACCGTTCTTTTTTTTTGCTTTGAAGTCGGTTATTGTTTTTTGTTAAAATTTTGTTTTATTTCTTGATTTTTAGTGAATCTGTAGTTCGATAACTGATTTATTTATATAAAGCTGGGCGGTTACAGTTCACAAGCTACAGGTACCACCCTCGAAAAATTGACAATGCCCAATTTGTTAACGATAAAGGGATGCCACTCGGACGCAGGTAATAACGATATTAATTTAAGTTGTATAACATAATATAATATATTGTATGTTATAAAAGAGGATATTAAAAATACATCCTTAAAATATTTTGCATTATGTTTAGCATATTTTATAATATGTTATACAACTTAAATTAATATCGTTATTACCTGCGTCCGAGTGGCATCCCTTTATGAATAAAAAATTGGGCATTGTCACATTCCTTTGACGTAAAAAAAAAGAACTAGTGAATTATAGAACAAAACACAAAACCCGAACAAAATCTGTTAAACATGTGCGTCAGTGCGGTGCGCGCGGAGTGAGGCGGCCGAGTATGAGAGGCATAGAATGCGACATAATTACGCCGTATATTGTTTATATTCTGCCTATTGAATTACATTAAGCAAACGTAATGAGACCAACGGCATAAGTCATAACGTGCCTTCCTTTCTGCCTTTCATTAGGTATTAGATATTATATATTATGTTATAAACATTGAAGTTAAATTATTTATTTAATTTAAGTTGTTTATTTATTTCATTCCAATGCCACCCAAGATTCTAACTGTCATTACTTTCCTGAGATTACATCATAAAAGATTCCGCTGCTAAAAGACTAATACTTAGGTACACTTGTTACACACACAATGTCACATTTAAGATTTTAGTCTATGACAAATGACGCAAAATGGTGTCCGTTAAATATTTTGACAAATTAAAAATTTTAAAACAATTAGTAACAGTTAGTAAACAGTTAGTCTAGTTAATCACCGATGAAAAGTTATTCCTTTACACTTTGCCGTATAACTATTTTTGAGATACGATCTTTTAAATACAGGACGCGCTTTGAAACGTGCTATCTCAAAGTTCAGCGCAACATAACTCTACACCTGAGTCGTAATCTGAGAAACAAAATATAATATTGTATAGTTTAACTCGTAGTAAACATAAAAAACATAACACGTGATAATCTTCCGAAACAAATTAAGCCTCAAGGAACGATAGTGTGCAACGCGAACCGCGCAGCGACGCGCGGTATCAGGAACAAATATACGCATTATTAAGGATTACTCAAAAACTACTAGTCACATCTCGCTCAAATTAAAATGGGACCACATGACGAGCACTAGCTTTTGAATATAAAAAGAATCATTAAAATCGGTACACCCAGTAACAAGTTATGAGGTAACACACATTAAGTGTGTGTATTTTACATTAAGCACTCCCATACATTTAGTATGAGATAGTAGAAAGGTTTAAGTTTCCTTATTTTTAGTAATATAATATCTGTAATAATTACGCAATAATCGCCTGTGCACACTTAACGATTACACCCGGTATATTATAATTTGTATTAAATAATTAACATTTAAATATAGCATTAGAACTATTGATATGTGTGATAATAATATTATATATACTTTATTTTTCTTAAAAAAAATTATACAATAATATTTTATACCTTTAAAGTATATTATAAAATAATTAACATCAGCTCTCGGTATCCATCATTACTTATCTTCAGTTTGATATATTATATTTCATTCAATATTGTTACTGAATCCTACTCTCATATTTCCCTTTAAGCTAATAAGCAAGTTAATTATTATAATAGCACATTAAATGAACTCATAATTATTAATCACTTGCACGTTGCGTTGTTTCGTGACACGTTATGTAATGCCTTTCATTATTATTTCCATTTCCATTAATTTAATTCACAAAAATGCCCGACAATTTATGTAAAATGTTTTAATGTAAAAGTATTAAAAGCCGCAAAAAGTAAGCTACCATGAAAGGCTTCGTTGATTATTATTATTTGCATTTTAAAAGTTTTTATGATAGATGTGTCACCAGGGCCGGCCTAAGGCAAAACTTGCAAGTGTGGAAGACTCACATCTTATGCCCCTATGAAAACATTTTCGACACACATTTACACAAAAACAAAAGCCGCCAGGCTATACGTATTCTTAAAAAAAAAGATCGTCCGAGATCTATCATCGATGTTTACCCTTGTAGCCTATCCGAATTCCTAAGAGAAAAAAAATGGTCACCGAGATCCACCATCGATGTTATCTGAATACCTAAAAAATATGCCCTCCCAAAAAGCTCGAGTTTGCGGCTGCATACTTCGCACACCCTTAGTCCGGCCCTGAGTGTCACGTCAATTCTAATACAGCCTACGCGTGGGTAGCGTAGTGATCAAAGCAACTATCTATTATGCTAACGGTCACGTATTCGATCCCGCTTACGATAAATGTGGTCTGGGTGTTTGATTTTGATTTTGATTTGTGTGTTTTTGGAACCTGACTCAGAATTTCCGGTACCACTGGAGCCGTTGAGTATCAGACGTTTATGACTATTATTAATTCTCGACTGAGCCGAATTGAATTACCCTGTAAACGCCCCAATGCTAGTCAAGGAACTTTTTTCCATATAGGAGAAGAGCTGGAACTTAATCCACCACTCTGTCCCACTATAGGTTGGCGGATAATTTTATCCGCCAACCTATAGTGTATATATAAGTATTAATTCAGAGCTGTTCGACATGATGTTCACATGTTGAAAAAGCCTTTGCCCAGCTGTGGGATGTTTACGGGTTGATTCACGTTCAACATGATATTACGTTTTCACATTCATCATAATATGATGCTAGAACATACTGAGATAAAACAACTCAAATAGAAGTACAAAGATAGTAAGTAGTTCGCAATTCTTTGCAATAATAATTCACTGTAATATTGCTCCCTTTCAATATAAACAGGAGTGCAGCCCTTCAAAAGATGCCACTAGGACTGTACAACGAACTCAAAGTCACTATTCCACTGCTCGCAAATCAGAGCGAAGACTGCCTATACCTAAATATTTACGTACCCGGTAGCGGTAAGTAAAATTTTAAAGATACAATTTACGGTATTATATTAGTGACACCTTAGTAGCTAATTAGTTTTTATATAAATACATATTATACTTTCAATAAACTATTAAAAAATTCCAAAAATGAAATGATTATTGAATTTCTTTAATATTCTCCTCAACAGACTCTGTATTACGAAGTTTATTATTAATCATTATTGATATAAAAACTTACTAAAATTAAAGTTTATTTAAATCAAGTGTATTTCAATTGAAGTTTTAAGGTGTTATTATAACTGTAGAATGAGAAAAACGTACATTACCTTTGTTGCGTAGGTGCGCGTGGCGTGGAAGCGCCCTACGCGGTGGTCGTGTGGCTGGGCGCGGCGCACGAGTGGGGATCAGGCAATGCGCTGGACGGCGCTGTACTCGCCGCGCGGGCGCACCTCCTCGTTATCACTCTTAATTATAGGCTAGGTTTATTAGGTAAGTGTAGTTCAAACATTTTTAGATAACTAAATACAGCTTCCTCTAAATAGTCAAAAATACTACTTAATAGAACCCATGAATCGTGTCTGATTTCTCTGCACCTGGCATCAGTCTGATAAATTTTAAAATTCAAGTTGAAAATTTTTCACATAAAATAACTCGAACAGTAAACTAACCGAAATGACATTGTATAAACCAGGTTATTAATTTTCCTTAGGTTATTTAACAACAGGCGCTTCGGACGAAGTGTCGATATCTGGTGGCGCTGCGCCATTAGACGTCGCAGCGGCTCTGACGTGGGTTCGGCAAAATATCGCAGCGTTCGGTGGCGACCCGCGACGTCTGATGCTCGCTGGTCACTCTGCTGGTGCGGCACTGGCTAACGTCATGCTGATGCTGCCTTTGACTAAAGGTTACAAAATTAATCTTGGCGAAACAGATCTAATTTGAACATTATTGTTTCTATTGATAGATTGCAAAATCTCATTATAAAAATGCTTTTTTTTTTAGAGACAAATAAGTATAATTAATCGAGTTTAAAAAAAAAAACTCCATGCAGTAGCAGTCTTAAAACATTCAAGTGATTTATATAATTATCTTCTGTGACGATTTACACATCTTAATATCTAACACTCGTCCAGGTCTAATATCCCGCGTGCTGGTGCTCAGTGGCTCGGCGCTGAGCCCGTCTGCGCTGGCGCCGGAACCCGCGTTAGCGCGGGAACACACCGCGCAGGCGCTGCGGTGTGCTCGAGATTCGAATACCGGGGAACATTGGTAAGTGCACATGAAATAAAAATAAAAATTACAAAAGTAATATGAAAAATTGACATAAACAGTTAAAGAGGAAAAGTAAATGACAAAAATATAATTATGTTTTTTTCCATAACTGAAAATCTTTATTGATTCAAAATTAAAACGGTATCTGATAAAATGAATTGAAACAAAAAAAGCTCATGGAGTTGTAAGTTTCTGAAATTTCTGTGGACTGGACCACTTTTCCGCTTATTAACTTGAACTGTTAAATGTAACCTTATTGTTAATAATACAAGAGACGAAATAAAAACAAGTTAACACATAATACATTTAAACTATGATAATGATACTAAATAGATTTTGATAGTCCATTACAATAAAAATGGCATTGTGGATTACAAGCTGTCGTACTTATATAATTATGATATTATAATGAGCTACAGCTTATATAAATTTATCACCTAAAACATTGATTAATTATCATTTGTCGGTTACATTAAAATAAGCTAATGAAAATTGATATAACTAGGTTAGTAGCGTGTGTTCGCTCCCGTCCTCTGCCGGTACTCCTAGCTGTCGAAGCCCCACGTGCTAGGTTCCTAGCCGGTTGGGCCCCATCGGTACCCTTTCGGGACTCGCAACTCCAGGCCCCTACTAAGGCCCTACACGCTAGTGAAGTGTTCCTGGATTGCGCGCTTGCGGTTGTTGTAACGACTACCGAAAGCTACCAGTACTTCAGCGAAGATGAAGTGCGACATGGCTTTGAAGAAGAACACAGGTACGTGATATGAATTGTTTCATCATTTTATATTTTGTTTTTATTAAATTTAATATGCAATCACACCATATCAATATAAACAACTTTTCAAATGACAATCTAAAACTAGCTGTGACTAAAGAAATGCAATTTTTTTTAATACTTCCTTAAAATTAAAACATTACACAAATTAGGTAAAACTTTTATCGTCTGTTAGAGACACTAAGATACCGAAAATAGGCCAAACAAAAAAGGTATCTGTCTAGCAGTGAACTATTTACAGGTTGATATAGTTTAGTAGAATACTAAAATTCTAATTAACACCAATAAAAATAAACACAATGACTAATATGAAATTTAAATATACATAGTCGTATCAGTTGCAAATTTGAACTGACACATCGATGCAGTTTGCAGTGACACTGTTTTCTGCTCCAAGGGTTCGATTCCCGCCCCGAGTCTTGGTGTAATAGGTGTATGTTTATTTATATGTGTATTATTTATAAGTATATTTATTTAAAAAAAATGTATATCAGTCGGCTGTTACCTAAAACACAGGCATTAAGTTGCCTACCTTAGGAACAGACGGCCTTGTGTGTGTGTTAACATATTTATTTATTTATTTATTATTTATTATTGGACCTTCTAGCTAAAACAGCGTTCTCTGCCAGACAAGTTTAGGTCAGAAGTAAAGTTATTGAACTGAACTGAATCAGCTTGTAATCGTTCCACTGCTGGGTAAAGGCCTCTTAATATATACAGAATAGTTATAAAAAGCGTAATGTAATCTAAAAAATCTAATTATGTGATCAAATCAGGAATCGCATCCTCCGAACGTACGTCCGCAACGTATATCGCTACCATCGCAACGAGATTTTCGCCGCCATTCGTAACGAGTACACGGACTGGGAGAAGCCGATCCAGCATCCTATCAACATCCGTGACGCTACGCTAGAATCCCTCAGTGATGCCGCTGTAGCTGCACCTGCACTTAGACTTGCGCAACTCCACGCAAAGCGGGGTGCGAAAACGTATTTCGCTCATTTCGCTCACCAAAGCAAAGATTCGGATTATCCTCAGGTAAACAAACAACATCAAACGATCTAACTCAACATTTTATGAAACGATTCTTTTCTGTTTGATCCTAAATCTATACAAATTCACATATTTAGATTATGAAAAGTTATAAAAATTATACGCCTATTCTAGAACCCTAATGGTATTAATTATAGCATTTTAGACATAATAAAATTACTTGGTAAATTTTGTCTGCAATAAGCATGAATCCAACTGGTAGTCCTGTGTATTTCAATCAATTTTAATGTTTTTAGTAAATCGTCAGTTACCCTCTTGTGTACCCCTTTTCAATGCCACCTTTTCGTGAATAGAAATACTTAAAAAATACATACACGCTTAGTTGAACTCAGTTATAAGACCCCAGAAAAAAAAATATTTCATCGAACTTTAATAAGTTGTTGGCTGATACAATTTTAAATAATAGATTGGTTTATTTCAGTAGTAATTTAAACAAAACTATTTTCAACAGCGTTTGGGTAGTGTCACGAGTGAAACCTTGCCATACTTCCTCGGCTTGCCTCTTGTCGGCGGAATGCCCTTTTCCCCGAGGAACTATTCGAGAGGGGATGTAGCCGTGGCTGAAACTACTGTCGCTCTACTGGCAGGTTTTGCGAAAACTGGTGATCCAACTCCTAAGACTAATGATCAAAGACACGAAGTGGTCAACTGGCCTCAGTATGAACTGAACACGCAACAGTATTTAAGCATAGGTGAGTGTTCCTTATTTGTCAAATCGGAGTGGAGTATGGTGAATTACGATCTGAACTTTCTGCTTTTTAGAAGAAAAGTACATAGAATATAGGGTGTTAGTGAAAGTCAAGACTTACAATTTTTATTACTAGCTATATATCAGATTATCACTACATCGATGGCTCCTAAGTATACTGAGTCAACTAGCAAATTTCGATAATTTCATTTTTTTAGATATTAATAACATTTATTTCATTTCCTATCTACCAGTGTTAAAAAAAATTTCATATCCCTATAAATAACGGAGAAAAAATGGCGTAGACTGGATCAAGTACATAGTTAATTTATTTTGAACATAGCATACTGAGTCAAGTGCATGATACCAGTATACGCGAGACGCGAACGCGGCAATTTTGGTGCAAGTTTCAACGGGCTCAGTTTTCGTCGGAACGGAGGAAAGAGGTAAGTACAGTTGAAATTGTGAATTTTTAGTTTATAAAAATATAAAAATGGGTACTTGATTTAATTATTTTTTATTTAAAGAGTGTAACCGCGTATACTGGTATAACGGAGATAGATTAGTATACGTTGAACATGTTTTTGCGTAGTTTTAACTTTACTCATTGCACTGATTTTCGATGTTGTTTTTTTTTCAGATTCTCCTCTACCTGCAAATGTACATTTCTCCCCAGAAGAGTTATCAATATTAGACGACATTAACTTGGAAGATACGATGGTTTCGGAGGGTTTTTTACCAGATTTAGCATCTAACTTATCTATATTTCCAAATGATATTACTGAATTTTCATCAGCTCCTAACAATAAAGACTTTACTGAACAACCTTCTAATAAAACTGGGACTTTACTACCTATAAAATCTTCAACGCCATCAGAAATTGAAGATTCTCAACCAAGCACACCTAATAATTTTTTTTGCGAAAACATGAACATTATGGATTTTAATATCAAAGAAAACCCTAGTACCACTTACTGTCATGAAAAAATAAACGATGATACTCCGATGCCATCACCGTACGTTAATTTTTGTCCTGCATCATTTTGCGTTGATGCCTATTGTCTAGATAGTTCTGCCTCTACGTCTGCAACTTATGTTAACGACACAGACTCACCAGTGACTACTCCAACTTTTCGGAGTCTCAAACGAATTTCAGGGACCAAGAAAGACAAAGGTAGACAAAGAGAACGTTTTATGAAGGACTGGAAAGATGAAATAAGGAAACGGATCAATAGAGGCTTACAACATACTAGTAGAAATAGAAAAGTGCATAATAAAAAACGACTGAAATCTCCATGTTCTGCAACATGTCGAAAGAAACGTAGTGAAAAAATTTCGGAAGAGAATAGAGTAAACATATTTAAAATGTTTTGGAACATTGGAAATTATTCCAGGAAATGGGATTTTTTGACGAAGTATGCTACGAAAAACATGAAAAAGAGGATAACTACGGACAAGAAGAATACTAAAAGGCTGAGTACTATTTTTCACACTTTACCTATTTACGAAACGGACAACGTTTTTATTAGAAATGTTCCTGTATGTAAAACCATCTTTTTAAATATCTTATCTATAAGTTTCAATTTCCTATATACAGCTTTAGAAAAACTAGAAAAGGGACAAGGAGTTGTACAGTCTGATCAGCGAGGAAAGCATGTTCACTATATGAAAAAAATAACTGATCAAATAAAATGTAGTGTACTCGATCATGTTACAAATTTGTCGACTGTGGAATCGCACTATACTCGTAAAGATTCCACCAGAAAGTATCTTGATGGATATCTATCGTTTCCTAAAATGTACAAATTGTATCTAGAATGGGTTGATCCCATTAAATACACAAACAAAGTAACTAGCGTGCGACAATATCGTGATTTTGTCAACAAAAACTTAAATATTAGTTTCCACAACCCCAAAAAAGATATTTGTGAAGTATGTCATATATTCGAAAACAATAAACAGCATATAGAGCAAGAAATAGCAAAACAGGCAGAACACTTGAAAGAAAAAGATTTAGCAAGAAAGTTAAAAGCAGAAGACAAAGAATTAGCACAACAGAAACCTGAAATCCTAACAGCAGCTTACGATCTCCAAAAGTGCTTGAATGTACCCCATGGAAACGTTAGACATTTTATTATTAACGAAAACTTACCGTTTATAATTTTACTATATTTGATATAGGATGTCGTCAGGGTTATTGCTTTTGCTGGCACCAACAGACTGCTAAAAGAGGAGCAAATAAAATTGCTAGCTGCGTTTATAAATTTATTGAGCCAACAGTCAAGGATGGTATAAAGGAGTACCGATTTTGGTACTAAACTTGGTGATAACTGCGGTAGTCAGAATCAAAACAGTTTTTCTGATGTATATGATGGCAAGTTATAAATATAAAATACATATTAGGCATCGTTATAAAGTCACCGAAATAAGAATCGAGGCAAAAAATCCTTACAAATTATTTTATAAAACTGGTTATATGCAAGATTCGTATAACTGGAGTGATTGTACTAATAAATCTAAAGCAACACGTAACAAAACTATCACTATATAATACAGAATTTCGTGATCTTCGCCCAGCTTACAATAGGCCAATCCCAATCGATAAAAATAAACATAAAGATTGAATATACATGTGCCAGAAACTGATAATACCTAAGGAATATCACTTATTTTTTTCTAATTTGATTAAATCTGACAGCAATAGAGTTGAGACTTAGTTGGAGTTTCATTTTTTTTTTAATATTTTTTCACGTAATTATGAAGTACTTTCCTCATAATTATGTTAATTTTTGAGACTGATTTCATTCTAATCAATTATTAGTATTAAAGATATTTAGACTAGTATACATGCTGTAATTTACATTATAAGTAATAAGACAATTGTTCCTAAATCGTAGATTGTATCAAAGATATTTAGACTTATATAATTACTGTGATTTTCATTATAAGTAACAAGATGATTGTTTATAAATAATTGTGGTTTCAAGAAATTAATATGCATGTGCAATTGAGCATAATGCAATGTGCAATTGAAACAGTAAATATTTTCAATTTTTGTTAGCAAAAACATCTTCCCTATTTCTAGTATTGTTAATTTTATGAAAATTCGAAAGTTGTGCTAAGGTTACTAATTCCTTTTTGTGATCTTTTTAATAAAAATGAAAGTTTTGAACTTTTTTTAATTACTTACCTATTTTGTTATACACTTGATCCAATATAAGGATTGTTTACTTTTAAAATTATGTCCATGTATAGTGAGTCAACTTTTAATATTTTAATAAAAATAATGTATTTCAGGGAAATTGTAACAGAGAAAAAATTTAATAAGGATTTAAAAATAAATTTTACTGCACTTACTAAATAATGTTTACACAAAACGTAAATTCAATAATACGACGTATAAAAATATAAGTGGTAGTTGATCCATTTTTAAGAAACAAATAGTCGACGTATACTAATGTATCTACATTATCTCATAAATTAATAAAATAATATGAATTTTATTTTACACTGTAGAAGGCTATCGATACATTTAATTCAAAATAATTAGTAATTTTTTCTTGATTGTGTTAACATTTGAAATATAATCTTGCGCTCTTCTGATCGACTTCCTGTAAAGTTATTAGAAGTAGAGTTGACTCAGTATACTTAGGAGCCATCGACATATTCCTAAGCCTTTCATGTAATAAATAACAAAGCATAAAATACTGGAAAAAAGAGGACAAAAATATATCTATATTTTACACTCACCTGCAGTCAGTCGGGACGGCTAAAAACAATTTTGTTACGTAAACAATGGACGCGAGCTTCGAAACTGTCCCAAAATTTTGTTGCCAACTAAAATAACAACTTTTTCATAGGTACGAAAATGCGCGTGAAAAGTCACTACAGAGGTCACAAAATGGCGCTCTGGCTCCACTTGATACCGCAGCTGCACCGGCCGGGCGCCGCGCCGCGCCACCACCAGTTCCGCTCCGTGCACCCCGATATGTTTGCAGGTGCGTTACACTTTATATTAAATACTTTTCTACCGATAAAATTATTTGTACAGAACCCACTTTTATATTGTTCAAGTAAGTTCACGGTTGGTATATTATTGACAAATTCAGAGGTTTTGCTGATTATTCAAAGAATTCTTATATGAAATACCGCTGTTTTTTGTCAAGTCCTTCTTAAAATTTTATTTTTCGGTATACGTTTGAGAGATTTTTTATTTTCTGTTTTAGTGATCTTATATTAAAAAAAAATAATTTATTTCTACTTCATATAATACAGTTAATTTTGCAATTTCAGTTTATTTGTAATTTCCGTAGGTAAGAAGCTTGAAGCTAAAGTTATTTTAGACATAACTAATGTATTTTAACATAATTTTAGAAGATGTACATTTTTCCTCTTCATCTTTACGACATCACGATGGACTCTATAACCGCTACCAGAACTGGAAAAATTTGATCTTAGTCAAGCATTAGAAAATCAGTTGTGCTTAAAATTGAAGTAACCATGAACTACCTAGTCATATTTTCTGGTCTCACAGCAGACAGCATCTATCATTAACACCACACGTGAGACTGATTTTATTGTAACTCTTGTTTATTTTTTTTTTATTTTTTTTTTTTTGGTATCAGAATTACTAATAAAACAAAATTTTAACAAAAAACAATAACCGACTTCAAAGCAAAAAAAAAAAAACGGTAAAACAAAAATGCACTAAAAAGTAAAAAAATAATTACGTATTCTTTTGTCTGTAATCAAATTATTACGATAATATAATGTACAATTATTGTTGTTTTCGGAGTCGGTGTCAGCCAACGTAGTTTAACATTACAATAGGTGTACCTACACTATTACGCACTCTTTTCCTTATTTCCTTGGCTGACACCGACTCCAATAACAACAATAATTGTACATTATATTAACGTAATAATTTGATTACAGACAAAAGAATACGTAATTATTTTTTTACTTTTTAGTGCATTTTTGTTTTACCGTTTTTTTTTTTTTGCTTTGAAGTCGGTTATTGTTTTTTGTTAAAATTTTGTTTTATTTCTTGATTTTTAGTGAATCTGTAGTTCGATAACTGATTTATTTATATAAAGCTGGGCGGTTACAGTTCACAAGCTACAGGTACCACCCTCGAAAAATTGACAATGCCCAATTTGTTAACGATAAAGGAATGCCACTCGGACGCAGGTAATAACGATATTAATTTAAGTTGTATAACATAATATAATATATTGTATGTTATAAAAGAGGATATTAAAAATACATCCTAAAAATATTTTGCATTATGTTTAGCATATTTTATAATATGTTATACATAATACAACTTAAATTAATATCGTTATTACTTGCGTCCGAGTGGCATCCCTTTATGAATAAAAAATTGGGCATTGTCTTGTCACATTCCTTTGACGTAAAAAAAAAGAACTAGTGAACTATAGAACAAAAAACACGAAAAAAATCTGCTCAACATGTGCGTCAGTGCGGTGCGCGCGGGGTGAGGCGGCCGAGTATGAGAGGCATAGAATGCGACATAATTACGCCGTATATTGTTTATATTCTGCCTATAAGCTGCCTATTGAATTACATTAAGTAAACGTAATGAGACCAACGGCATAACTCATAACGTGCCTTCCTTTCTGCCTTTCATTAGGTATTTGATATTATATATTATGTTATAAACATTTAAGTTAAGTTATTTATTTAATTTAAGTTGTTTATTTATTTCATTCCAATGCCACCCAAGATTCTAACTGTCATTACTTTCCTGAGATTACATCATAAAAGATTCCGCTGCTAATAGGTAAACTTGTTGCACACACAATGTCACATTTAAGATTTTAGTCTATGACAAATGACGCAAAATGGTGTCCGTTAAATATTTTAACAAATTAAAAATTTTAAAACAATTAGTAACAGTTAGTAAACAGTTAGTCTAGTTAATCACCGATGAAAAGTTATTCCTTTACACTTTGCTGTATAACTATTTTCGAGATATGATCTTTTAAATACAGGACGCGCTTTGAAACGTGCTATGTCAAAGTTCAGCGCAACATAACTTTACACCTGAGTCGTAATCTGAGAAACAAAATATGATATTGTATAGTTTAACTCGTAGTAAACATAAAAAAGATAATACGTGATAATCTTCCGAAACAAATTAAGCCTCAAGGAACGATAGTGTGCAACGCGACCCGCGCAGCGACGCGCGGTATCAGGAACAAATATACGCATTATTAAGGATTACTCAAAAACTACTAGTCACATCTCGCTCAAATTAAAATGGGACCACATGACGAGCACTAGCTTTTGAATATAAAAAGAATCATTAAAATCGGTACACCCAGTAACAAGTTATGAGGTAACACACATAAAAAAAAAAAAAAATACAGACGAATTGAGAACCTCCTCCTTTTTATGAAGTCGGTTAAAAAATAAGTTTCAAATAAGACTGCAAGACCTACACGTAATAATAAAATATCATTACTTTGTAATTTATTTTATTTAATTTTATATACTTTATGGTACACCACAAATACATTATTAAACATAGCTTAAAGATAGTTAGAGATTGTGTAGTACGACTGGCGGACTTATGGCTAATTAGCCACTTCTTCCAGACAACCCAAATGGGAAAAGAAAATATTCACGTGGGGATCAGATAGGTGGTGTAGTTATATAATAAACTTACATACAAATGCCTACATTCTAATACTTATACAAAATACGTACATAAATTAAAATATAATATATATTCCGATCACAAACTAATAAATATTAATTGTAAAAAAAATATTTAAATACACACATCACCGCTTCGAAACTTAACTACCAATAAGAATGTTGACCAAACTGTAACTTTTGAATAGCGTAACATCTGTGTTTTATAGAGACACGTATTTTATGGTCATTGTTTTACGTTGGGTGAGGTATTACGAGGATAGTCCGCCTCGTAACGGAAACTCATAAAACACGTCGGGCTGTTTATCTTACAGCGCAAATATTTTAGGAACTTTCTACAAACAATAAAAAGTGAACGCTAAATGAGCACGAGAAAAATATACCGAGTACGAAGAAAGAAGAAATGTGTTTTAGTTATTAAGACATTTATCCACCACCAGCACATCAGCCGTTTGATGTACACTGCTGAACGTAGGCGTTTCCCATATTCGCTGATGGGGCTTGCCAATACTCGACTCGCTTGTTAGGTATGGTGATGCTGCTGATGATGGCAACATCCTGGTCAATCGATCGCTCCACTATGGCCTTAGTTGCCTTTGCTATACCTCGGTAAGAAAGAGGTCGGGACTACTCTTCTCTGCCGGTCACCGCACGACCTTGTATATACATTTTAAACATATAGTCACTATATTTGGTTTTTACAATCAGAACTTGCTAAATTCGTTAATCAATAGACGCTGTACAAGAGAAATGTTTATAAATAATTATATATGAATTTTAAGTCTCTCTTAGTAATTTGAAATTTAATGTTTTGTTTAAATGTTGAAATATTTACATGTTCATTAAAATAAATAAATAAATATGTTTAACACACACACGGTCCTCTGCTCCTAAGTTAGGCAACTTAATAATAATAATAATAATAATAATAATAAATAAATTTATTTGTGAAAAACATACTGCATCAGATGAAAATTATACAACAGTAAAACACAAAGTACATAATTGATACCAATGACTAAATATAAAGAGAATGTAAACGAAAAAGAAAAAAAAAAAAAACAACATAAACTTATTGACTATGAAACTATTTAACTAATATATTATGTAAACATATATATGTTTGCAGCATGCCTCACAAAAAGGTGTGACCTCAGTTTAAGTTAGGATTATTGGTCCTAACACTGGTTTTCAGGACCACCATCGGTTTTATTAGTCATTTTGGCAGCATTCCGACAAAAATAAACAGATATATAGATATACATACATATACATACACACTAAAATCTATGGATTATATAATATATACTAATAATAAGAATTAAAAAAAATGTGATATGGACAACACACAAAAAGTATACTGGATAATACGTTGATTCGATCTATTACTCATATTGAATAAGTTGAAATATAAGTATACATATTCTCGCATGTTGACATGCATATTATTTATACACGTATAAATAGATACAGAAATAATTCATTATGATATTTAGAAATACCGGCACCAAAAATAAAACGTTTCTAAAATTGCATACCTAATACAGAAATGACATATTATGCTTAAGAAAAAGAGAGAAAAAAAAAACTAATTTTGCTTTTGTACCCCCAATAAATACTTTTTATATTGGCGCTTAAAGCTGGCTTTAGAACAAAGGTCCCGCAGAGGAGGAGGAAGGTTGTTCCAGCACTTGGTTGCTGCGTATTTAAAGCAACCCCTAAATGCTGCTGTGCGGTGAACCGGTATACTCAGTGTGCATTGGGTAGATCGTGTACAATGCGTGGTGTTAATATCTTTTGTCCATTCCAACCTTTCAAATAAATAGACAGGTATTCTATGCTTGATTATGCCAAACAACATTGTGGCGAGATGTAACCGCCTACGGTTTTCCATTTTCAATATAGATGCCTGATTTATGAAAGGAGTAACGTGATCTCGCCGCGGTATATGAAAACAGTAACGTGCACAGGCGTTTTGAACACGTTGGATCGACCTTTTAGTGCGCTCTAATAGCCTTGGACCTACAACAGCATCAACGTAGTTAAATTGAGAGAGGACCAAAGCTTCACACAGTCCAATACGTAGTTCTTCACTCAGTGAGTTCCTAATACGATACAAAACTTTCAACCGGTAAAAACAGTTACGAACTAGCTTTGAAATATGGTTTTCGAATCGCAGGTTTTCATCCATTAGAAGGCCCAAATTACGAGCTTCTGATACTCTTTCGATTCTGCTACCATTAACGGAAATCACAGGATCTAAGTTTTTGACTTTATGTACCTGCTTTCGCGTGCCAATTATCATATACTTTGTTTTATTAGGGTTCAAAACCAAAGCATTGGATCTAGCCCAGTTAAAAATTCTTTCAAGATCACTGTTAATCTTGCCCAACGCGAGTGCGATGTCATGGGATCTAAAAGAAAAATATATCTGGATATCATCAGCATATATATGAAATTTACAGTTTTGTATGCAACTGGTAACGTCAGCAGAGTAAATGCTAAACAAGATTGGCCCCAGTATGGAACCCTGAGGTACACCTCTTACAATCAGGCTACGCCGCGACGAAATAACATTTCCATCCTCTTTCTTAATTTCTACAACTTGGTATCTATCTTGTAGATAACTGGCAAACCACAGAACAGCAGCCTCCTCCAATCCGTAAAACCGTAGTTTTGCTAACAGTAAGTTAATATTAATAGCATCAAATGCTCGTGAAAAATCAAGGAGAACGACTATAGTAACATTTCCGCTATCTTGAGCATGAAGCATGTCGTCGATAACACTCACAAGAGCGGTTGTAGTGCTGTGGTGCTTCCTAAAACCAGATTGCATTACGGGCAGGATACCTCTACTTTCTACGTATTCAGTAAGTTGCTTGCATATAATTTTTTCTAAAATTTTTGAAGGACACGACAATATGCTTATTGGACGTAGATCTTTAAATTCCGAAGGGTGGGAATTTTTAGGAATAGGACGCACCACAGCATCACGCCACATCTCAGGGAATGTTGAGGATGAGATGCTTCTATTTACTAAGCTGGTAAAAGCGTTTAGTGTGTACGGAATAGATAAGAGTAGCATATCCAATGAAATGCCATCCATGCCGACGGCGTTAGATCGCAGTTCCCGAACAGTGCTAGCCACCTCTCTCTCCGTCACAACGCGAAAATTAAAAGCACTCGATGAGTCATATTTGTTTTTAAGATAGTAGTCTAAATATGATGGATCAACTATATTATCTCCTGGAACGTTCATAAAATGCATATTTATCTTCTCCGCATCACACAAATTTAAAGGAAGGGGCACATCGGTACTTTTAAAATTCACATTTTCTTTAATGTGTTTCCACATGGTTCTAGGATTTTGTATGTTTGAGCAAATATATTTTTTTAAATAGGCTTCTTTTTCGGCGTTAACGGCCTGGACTACAAGTTTCTTAAGTTCCTTGTAGTAACTTAGCTTGGACGGACTTTTGGATGAACGTGCTTCTCGATAGGCCTTATCGCGGTGTTTCATCATTACACGGATATTATAGGTAATCCAAGGGTAGCTTTTTTCCTTTATGGTAACCTTTTTTTTGGGTGCAAGACAGTCAAAGGCTCTAAGCAAATTAGAGGTGAGACATTTGGCTATTTCATTGAGATTCACCTTATCATTCAAAGCACTCCAATTGACTGACCCCAAGTAACTATCTAAAAGGGATAGATCTATGTCTTTAATAGGCCTATAACATAAAGTTTTCGGACGCTTTTTTATCTTGGGCATATCCAGCTCACACGCGACTAACGCATGGTCACTAAGAGAAGGCATATGATCAATCCATACCCGTTTCACGTTCGCATCAGTGCAAACAAGATCGAGCAAGGTGTCAGTATGAGAGGAGAAGTGAGTAGGCTCAGTGACATACTGGTGAAGACCGAAGCTGGACAAGAAATCCTTGAGTAATAGAGTGTTCCTCTCTCTGCCGTTCAATACGTTAATATTGAAGTCGCCGAGAAGGATGATATGATCATGCCATGAAAACGAACTGATTGTTTCACTCAATGCGTTAACAAATGTCTGCACACATAGCCAGGGTGGACGATAAGCGGTGCCAACGGCAACTTTTTTACAATTTATGCTTACCTGTAGCCACATTTGCTCAACAGAGTTTGCAATTGGATGCTTGAGGACGCGAGCGGAGAGTTCACACTTATGGTAAAATCCTACACCGCCACCTCGACTGCGTATATTGGAAGGACGAGGAACGTGACGAAGGCGGTATCCCGCTATCTTTGGGGCAATGGCGTCCTCTCCCTCTTTAAGCCATGTTTCGTTCAGTGCACAAATATCAATTTCATGTTTCTGCAAGGCAACTACAAGTTCCTCATGACCCGTACCCAAGGAGCGAGGGTTAATTATTCCAAAACGAATATATTTATTTGGAGCCATCAATAATAGTCATAGTACATATCATAAATAGGAAAATAAACCAATAACATAATACACAATTAGCCTCTTTAAATAAAATATCGTATATATCACATGAAATATAAATATTATAGGCATATTTACAATAAAATATAAAAGTATCACGTATCACAATATACCATATCAACATATCAAATATACAATAATTAAAATTATGTTTAGTTATATATAAAGCGGAAATACACTCATCAATAAGTATCGTTTCAACCAAATCATTGTGTTTGCGTAGTATTACAATAGGATAATACTTTATGATCATATCGACTATCATAAAACATATCACAACTTTTTTGTTAGACACGGTGACACGGGCAATAATCATCGCTAATAAGATTAGCTTAGTAACAGTTATTTCCAGGTAACACGTTTTTAAAATATAAAAATCATTACAAGAAATAATAACAATATTATCATTGCATACTGCCAGAAAGGATAGAATATTATACAAACAAACTATATACAAAAAACCTTTTCGATATCATTAGTAGATGCAATACGATATTTAATATTATTTAAACCGGTATCCCGGCGCGCGAATATGCGCCCGTCTCGCGTCCACACGTACCGCCAACCCGCTTCCTTAGCTTTCGCGCGAGCGGCGTAAAACAATCGACGGTTGGTGCGAGTGAGACGCTCGTTGACGTAGAATCGTCGTGGCTGCGCATCAATGTTAAAGCCGGACGTGTCCGCTCCGCGTCTCACGCGCGCCGCTCGCAGTAGCTCGTCGCGGACAGCGCGTCGGGCCAGCCGCACACAGATGGCGCGGGTTCGTGGCCGATTCGTTGAAACCGTAGTTCGGCGGGGACCAGCACGCTGTACACTCACTATATCACGTTCATCGATATTTACACCTATTTTATTACCAACCAGGTTGACTACATGCATAAGATTTTCGCCGTCGAGCTCTGTTATACCAGTGATCTCAATGTCATTTAGTAACAGTTCCTGGTCTCGCTCATTAATATCCGCTCTAAGCTGGTCTATGGTGTTCTTACTAGTGTCTAAGATCTCTTCCCTACCTTCTAACTTAGACAAACGTTCGTCAAACGCGTCTATGCGGCTGTTAAACTCAACCAGACTTGCTCTAATGGAACTGATTTCCTGCCTAAATGAACACATCTCCTTAGTACAAGCCGATAGCTCAGTGCGTAGGAGTTCAATTGCTTTTGTCATAGCTTCGATACTACTTACACTATTAGCATCTAAAAATGCATCTACACACCCGTCGTTATTTTTACAGGCTTTACATATCCATTTAGGTGCAGCTGTATTGCCAGGGCTCAAGTTCGATAAACACCCACGATGGAAAGTAAGGGAGCATTTCTTGCACTTGGCACCATCTGCTGAAGATGTGAATTTGCCACAGCTGTTGCATTTACTAGCCATAATGAACTTATTTATCTTATAAGTATTAGTTCTAGCTATATAAAAACTAGATGTCGCTAGTTTGTATCAGTTTTAATAATTATGTTTAACAATTAAGGATTTTATGAAAATTTTGACTTCGTATTATAATAAATTCAATTTGCACTTACAAAAGACGGGATCTTTACAATGAACACTGTCCACAATTTTGTATTTCAGAACGGACAACACAACGAACGATCAGCTGATCGTCATCCACATAAACAACAAGATTTGGGCTTTTCTCTTGCGTAATTTATCTTGCAAACGTTTGTGAATATTATTTGAGCACTTAAATGTATATTTATGTAAAACTTTTTGAGTCTAATGAATTTTCCACATTTGATTCGCTAAGCAGAGATGAAATACGTGTTGTTCGGACTACCGCCAAAACGAAAAAAAAAAATAATAATGTCTGTGTTATAGGTAACAGCCGACTGATATACATTTTTTTTAAATAAATATACATATAAATAATACATATATAAATAAACATATATTACACCTATACTCGGGGCGGGAATCGAACCCACAACCCTTGGAGCAGAAAACAGGGTCACTGCAAACTGCGCCAACGGGTCAGTCAATAATTATATATAATACATATTCCTAAATTTCGAAGAAACTTTAAATTTTACATTCTATACTGTAAGAACGCTACACTGAGAATTTTTCATTATCAATATTAAAAATTTACGTTCCACAAGACTATACAAATAAAGTTGAAATTTCATTCACGATGAAAATACAAAGACAAATATTTTATTTTTTCAGATAATTTTCACAAATGACAGCTCACGAATAATTCTATAATATTTTTCAAGGCTCAATATTTCAACGGTATACGGTTTGCTTAGCGATGTGAAAATGGTAGGTCTCGTCGTGTACTTCGTTTGATTCGATCCATTGTTGTACTCAAAGAACTCGGTTGACGCTTACTTGGAGAGGAAAATGGGAATACATAAGAGACGGCTGAATATTCTTGATATTTATAGGATAAGAAAACTTTTACATATATACAGACGACGAGGCGAATCAGTGGCAAAAGTAAACCAATACACAAAAATTATGTAAATACTGACTTTATTAAATTACATTAGTTGTATTCATGTCTTTTAATTTAAAGTTTATGTACGTTTTTGTGTTTAAAAAATATTGACGCAAACTAGTGATCGGTGAATTTAATTTAATGCTCATTTTTCGATAGAATTCGTTTTTCTTCAACCGAGCGCCTAATTCTGCTGCCTTTGTAAAAAAAAAAGTTAATAACTAGCTGTGCCCACGGCGTCGCCCACACTTATATGTGATTTACTTTAATCAATAGTTATATAAGATACATTGATCTATAAAAAATAACAGTGATCCAGAGAGCACTACCAGCGCTATCAATTTTGATAATATTGTACTTCAAACTGTTGTAAAAATTATTTTTTCTTTTTTTTTTCTTTAGTTACCATGAAAATATTGTTCCCGATGACGAAAAAATGAGCTTATGAAAACGGCGGCTCTTAATTTTAATGTTAAGAGGTGGCACTTTATCATTTTTGATTTCCCATTTAAATAACATAAAAAATTTGCGAAAAAAATTTGAAACAAAATAATTGTCCAAACAATTACAAGTTTTTTGAATCACCCTAATACAGGTAACATGATAAAATTGTAATATTAATTTCATAGACATAATAACACCTTATCTCATTTAAGTCTTCTAAGAATTCTAAGACGAAGGTTGATGCAGCGGTCACATCATCTGAATGTTGAGCAAGCATCGCGGAATCGCCCCGGGTGACCCGTTTGTTCATTTGTTAGATACTGAACTAGTGAGCAAACGTCTCCTTTTAACCTGCTTAAAATAATCAAATCCTTAATTTTCACACTTTATGTAACGCTGCATCAGTCAGTGCAATTCGTGATAATGACTCATTAATACAGATAAATTGCTACAGTGTACAATAATATTCAGCGGCAGATCAAGATAAAATTGAATTATATAATAGTTACTGATTTCACAAAATCCTGTTACAGTTAAACTAATATTTGAAATTAATTGTTACAATTTCAAATTGACGCGAATTCTTTAAATGAAATATTTTTCATTGTGTACATTTGCAACCAAAATAACTATATCAATACAATGAATTAATAAATCAAGCTTTATTCAAATTTCAATTATTATATTTGATAGTTACCGTTTGTTTTATATTAATTTTTATTCTATTTTTCGGGTCGCCCGCTGAGATATTTCGTTATCTAGCTCGGAAATGAAAATAATTCAAATCATATTTAATAATTATATGTAAACATGATTCTTCTTTTTGTTAAATCGGTTAAAGCTAAATAAGTATAGAGTTACTTCCGCTTGTCTGTCTTATTTCCTATTCAGCTTTAATGGATGTGTCTAGTTAGCGAGGTGTGTTGTCTCTTATCCGCGGCCATTAGAGCCATTTCCTCCCACTTTGCAAGATACGCCCTCATTAACTGCTCCGTAAACGTTTTTCCTCTAAATAGTGCAGAATTTCCGGATTTTCCTATGAATTTAACAAATTTTAGTTTCGCACAGCGCGGCGTATCGCTCGCAATTTTTTCCCGTCATCTAATGATACGGTTTCTTTTTTTTTTCTTCGCCGTTTAGCAATATTACTTTCGATTTTCTATCTTATACTTTCTCCGACATTTATTTTCCTCCAATCTGTTACAATATGAACATGTTAAGACTTGCGAACACATAAAAATCGGAGATAGATCTGCGCCCTAATATCACATCACATGGCTCATATAATAATATGAGTCTCGATGGAACATGAAACGATCCGGAAGGAAATAATCGCGAAGATTAGAAAAAAACATCGATGTAACCGATACGCATTGAAGGGTGAAATGGGGATGTTGAATGGGGAGATGAGGAACTCCGATGAATCCATCATTAATTACCCGGAGGATCAAATTTCTCTGTATCGACGACTCGAGGTAGCAAACAAAACTTTTCGCTACAGAGCGCCGCTACTTGTTACGTCACCGTCGCATTCGTTCACCTTCTAGATAATTTTTCTGACATTTAATTATATCATACCAACAATTTTAAAATTCTACCTAATTAATATGAATACTGGAAAGTTGGAAATGTTGAGCTAATTTAACATTTTTACGTAAAAATATCAGTATAAAATATTTTATCTCTGTGTGACGTGTCAAATTTTTTTCCATGTATAATATATCCAATATTATGAAGTATGAATTTTAAATGAAGAATTAAAAACGTAGATCCAAGACATCCAATATTGGATCAACATTTTTACTTAGTATTGGATATATAAGATTAATATTTTCAATTAGTCGCTATTTTTATTGTCTTATATCTTACAAATTCTTACCCTAATGGTGTATAAATAACCAATATTTTGATAACATTATTTTTGTTTTCTTATATTTACGCGAATTTTACTCATTCAATTAAAAGTCTAAAAATGGAATTTAACGCGATAAAATCTTTTTTTAGACTTTTAATTAAAAATTATTTTTAACCATCTTATTTCTGTTAATTACCATTTTGGTACCAAAGTTTTTTTTTTTTTTTGCTTCAATTACTTTTAAAAATCTGTTCAAATTACAAAATAGTGCTCAAAAATCAATATTAGTTTTGTATCTTCACTTCTAGAATTTTTTCCTGAACGAGTGTTGACAGTCAATTACGGGCATAAAAGCAACATTGAAGGCAGGAAGATGGCTTCATTGTACTCAGTGATGGCACTTGAGTGAATGCAGCTATGTTCCTTTCTTGAAAATTAATATTGCTTACATTGTTTTATTTATACTTATTTTTTTTTTATTTTGAAATATATACTTAATATGGTGGATCTAATGACATCAAAGCTTCTGTTATTAACCGTCTTGGACATGGAGTATAGATTACAAGAAGTCCAAACGGTATAGGATTTTTCACGTTATTTATGTACCCAATAATAAACCTAGACCATAGTTCTCTTTTTTTCCACTGGCTGCGTAAGTATTGAGGAGGTACCGATACCATTATTATTAGTACAAATAATACGAATACTCGTGAATGTAAAAATAAATTAAATTAAATATAAAATATTAATATATTTTCTTTAATTTTTTTTTATAAAAATTAATTCCGCATTTCTCAAAGTAGTTTTTAAGTAGTTTCTCAGTATTAAAACGAGTACTAGCGACAAAATATCTGTCCCCTAAATTGATGCCTTTCTTTCAACATTACGTTCGGACTCCTTGTAATCTATACTCCGTGGTCTTGGACTTGGTTTAAAATAACATTTAAATACAGATTAGTGTGTGAAATAGTTCATATATGGCGTTGTCGATATTGATATCTTACATTTGACGATATATAAATATGATAGCATTAAGTTACATCGTATCCAGGTCGTGCTACGAATTATACTATAGAGAAAGAAACAAAGAGATGAATGTTGTCCGTGTCTTGATCGCTCTAGGTCTGAAATTTGTCATATACCTACTATTTAAACTATATTTTTTATCTTTTTGCACATAGTGGTAGAATACTTTAACCTGTAATTTTCCTGAATTATCCTCTTTATCTTCATTATATCATGTAAATCAATCATATCTCCATGGTGATGGGGAGGTCTAAGTCCACTACTGAACGTAGTCCTCCCAAATCGACCTCCGAAGTGACCGTCTGGGCTCTGTATTGTTGGTCATTTTGGGGGGGTTTTCCTATACTTACCACACTTAGCAGGCGATTTGATAAGTGCAATATGTAGCGGCAGGATATGGTGATGCCTGCCGATTACTATCTTGTTTGATTGACAGTTGTTCGCACCACTGTGGCTTTAGTCGTCTTTTAAAACAATTCTGCAAGCAGGAGGTCGGAACTATTTGACTTCTCTCTCGTCACCACATGGCCGAACCTCAATAATGTAACAAAGAAAAGTTGAAGCATAAGATACTCTTCCGTTCTCATTATAAAATTACAAATAAAAAAATCTAAGAATTTTCTATTTGTATAAGTAATAATATTTAATATAATTATATAATTCAACTGTGATTATCTATTTGCCTTTGTCACGCTTCAACGCTTCAATCATTATGAAATTTCACAGACAGCTACTTCGAGACACAGAGATGGACATCTCTTTATTACAACTGAATAAATAACATCCATTTTCCTGCGATGTCACAAAGGAAATTTGTTAAATTACGAGTTTTTTTTTTTTATATTTCTACTTTATATAAACGTTCAAAAATAGATATAAATGAAGAAAATTGGATAAGACATTTACCAGAAAGTCGTGACTAAACGTTTCTATAGGGATATAAGAACATTATAATATTATTAATAACATTACACATAAGTTTTAAGAATACTCGTAATTATATTATTAACAATGTTTCGCTATTTATGGCGTATTTTTTTAATGTTTTTCTTGTTCTAGGTAGAATAACTATAAAATTTTAAACTATTTCTCCAGGTTTCAAAATTCTACTGAGTTACTAATCTCAACCGCATCGATCATTCTCCTTCATCTCGTCTCCATTATACGTCACATTCACAAATCATCCGTGCTGTTTTGATACTATTAAAAGCCATTGATCCAAACGACAACCGTTCTGGTGTAGTTGTACGAATAGCAATTTTAACACCGGCGATCGCAGTTTCGATTCTGACTCGGGGCAGATATTTGTATTTGACAAACATTTGTTTCTGGTCTGAGTTTGTTCCATCATTCCCCGGAGAGCACGTAACGTCCGGTTTTTATCACATCCGCTGACGATCGCTACTCATAGTAAGAAAAAATGATGATGAGGAGCAGTATGATGAATTAGGCTCCAACACTTCTCCCATATGGAGAGGAGGCCTTTGCCCAGTAGTGAGATATTTACCATCTGATTTAGTTTAAGTTTAGTTCAATCCAACTGAAGCATTTCTTTCCTTTTCTCCCTTCCTTTTTTTGTTATAGTAGTTATAGAAAACCAATTTGCTTACCCATAACTTTACTGAATCCATTGCGGTAAACAACACAGCCACGAAACTTATTCTCATATTGGTTCAAACAATAATTTGTAATTCGTGGGTTGAGTTTTTTCCCCATTCTCTTACAATATATTTAATGATTTTCCCCTTTTATATTACCACTATTATTTTTATCATTACATTTTCATAAATAATTATTTAGAATATTTTTTAGATATTTTAGTGTATAAATATTTTATATATATTGACGGCCGGCTGGTCGAGTGGTCAGGCAACTGGACACTTTACGCAGCGGTCGCGGGTTCGAATCCCGCCAGGTGCAGATAATCTGTATGACGAATATAGATGTCTGCACCGGGTCATGGATGTGTATTTATGTATATATGTATTTATATCTTAAATTTATTTCCGTTCCTAGTACCTGTAACACAAGTTCTTACGAACTTAACACGGGGCTAGGTTAACGTGGTGTGATTGTTGGTTAATATTTATATTTATATTTATATTTATATTTATATTTATATTTATATTTATATTTATATTTATATTTATATTTATATTTATATTTATATTTATATTTATATTTATATTTATATTTATATTTATATTTATATTTATATTTATATTTATATTTATATTTATATTTATATTTATATTTATATTTATATTTATATTTATATTTATATTTATATTTATATTTATATTTATATTTATATTTATATTTATATTTATATTTATATTTATATTTATATTTATATTTATATTTATATTTATATTTATATTTATATTTATATTTATATTTATATTTATATTTATATTTATATTTATATTTATATTTATATTTATATTTATATTTATATTTATATTTATATTTATATTTATATTTATATTTATATTTATATTTATATTTATATTTATATTTATATTTATATTCTTCAACAATAACTCCGTTTTCCATGTCATAATAAAATTGGTCTGATACGGCATATTATTCTCATTGTGTAACCGACATCATCGCATTGCAGTTTAGCCTAGTTCGTACGAACTGCATAACAAAATACTTACGTAATGTAAAAAAAAAACTTTAATATTTATCTCGCTACAATGTTTGTTAACTTGCTGCTACGTTTGAGCTTTTGGCAAACTTATTTTCTCACTATAATACACCGTAAGAGCAAAACATTCACATACTGAAACGCAGAAGCGTTACAAGGAAATATATGTATTTATTAACAGTGATAAAAAGAAATGAAAGTGAATGAAATGAAGTAAGTATTTATAACTTTTAATTTTTTTTATTTTTTATAATCGTCTCATCCTTAAAAATTCTCCGTTTGATTGATATAAATAAATCATAAATAAATAAATACTCAACGGTCCCAGTAGGATGTGAATCCTGTGTCGGGGTCCGGAAACACACACAATACACAAGCACAAACGCCCAGACCACGACAAATATCTGTATGGCCTATACAAATATTTGTCATGTGTGGGGATCGAACCCGCGACCGCTAGCGCATCAGCCAGTTGCTGTGACCACTACGCCAACGCATCGTCAAATGTCGCGTCAAATGTCAGTCACGCGTGATATTATGTATAAGAAATCCGAAAGCATGCGTAATATAAACACAAATGATCATAGCAAAAGTCTGTACGACCTATACTTAACATTTGTAATGAGCGAGTATTGAACCCGGAACTGCTTACGCAATGCTTGCAATGTGGTACTTTGTTCCAGCGTGACTGTGAGTGTCTCATGTGTAGAAATAAAAACCAATGATCAAATGTACGCAGACATCTGTGAACGCCTCTATTTACTCGTATTTAGCAAATTTTTACTCTCAGAAAAATATTAGAAACACTGGTATTCTTTCTCCCTCTCAGTTCTATTGTTTGAAAAATGTATTATATCTGTGAATTTCATGCATGCGATGTTGGGGCAGATCGATAATTGTAAATATATTGTATATGACAATATGTTGGTGAACTTAGTTTTCTGGAATGAATCCAAACTCTACAAGCAACGTCAACTATTTGTCATCGATTGTATAATTCCACTAGATACGACATTATTTTTCACTATATGTACGTATTTATTGTTATATTTATACATATCTTTTACGTTATCTTATTGTACTTTCTTGCAATCCTATAGTTGACTGGGAGATAAGTCTGTATAGATTTAAGACCGCCTGTTCGGTCAATTACCGATCATTTAGGTGTGGCTCAGCAAAACAACATCGAACACGCATGGCGCCGCGCTGAGTATATTAGGCCAACGCCGTGCATTTAATTTCAGTGCATATTTTACCGTGTCTTTAATCTGATGAGCTCATTAACATTAACATTCATAACATAACATTAATGACATTTAAATTTAATAAACATTTTGAACCTATAGTTCTTTCTAATTTAACATTTATATATAAACATTTCGCTAAGGCTCAGGTACCCTACACCGCCTTTTACTCATATAAATTTGTAATAGGTCCAATTCTGTACATTAAACCTAAATTAAATATTTTGTAAAAATAAATAGAAGTAATAATAAGAGATAGTTTTTTTTTTCAAATTTGTCTGCATGTTGTATCTTTGCCACGCATCGTGTTAACACTTCTGAATATCTAAATGAAACTGGTTATGATTTGAGCTAAGACACTGAATAATTTTAATCCCGAAATTCAGCCCCTTGGAAAAAGAAATGAAAATTAAAACTCGGTTGTAATTCATTATCGCGTAAGTACGATTTAATTTTTTTTTTTTTTTTGGTAGAATAAAATAATAATAATACTCAACGGTCCTCAGCAGGATGTTTATTCAGTGTAGGGGGTCCGGAATCATACATAACACACAAGCACAAACGCCCAGACAACGACAAATATGCGCCTATAAAGACATTTATCATGTGAGGGGATCGAACCGGCGACCGCTAGTGCATAAGCCAGTTGCTGTGACCACTGCGCTAACGCATCGTCGGTCGTGCTAGAAAAGAAATATTTTAAATATTATCTCGTTAATATGTCAATACCTAACCAACCTATATACAATTTATTACCAATCGAATGCAAAGCAAGAAAATATAAAAATACAGTATAAGAATCAATATTTAATAATAAGTGGCAACCACTTTTCTTGCTTGCTATTCTCGATAGAAACCATATTTTATTATAGAAATTTAATACTACCCGCAGATCTGTAGATTTACTTTTAAAATTCCGAGAAATTCTAAATTTGAATATCTAGAAATAGATTGAAGTAAAAACTCCTAAATTAGGTCGGATCTAGAAAAAGTTTCGGTCGGGAAATTGTTTAAATTTCCTCGACACCATTTTTGTCTATTTTTCAATTCTTTCTCTCTACGCTTATCACATACGAAGTTTCAGACCAATATCCGGTACTCCGCTACTTTCACACCCTTAAGTTTTTTAAGTCTTTAAGCGAATAGAAAATAAAAACTAATGAAATTTCGTACTAAATAGTTAAATAAAATTATTAAATAGAGAAATTTCATCAAATTTTTTAAAAAGAGTAGCAATTGGGTTTCTTGCTGAACTTCTCCACAGAATCTCCACTCCAAATCGCTGGTAGCTTTTCATTAACAATAGTTAATTAGTTAAATAATAAATTTAAAAGTTCCGATTAAAAATTACTTTGTATTTACTTGAATTTTTTTTGGATTTGATTTGATTTCAATATTTGCTTAAATATAAAATTTGAGTACGACGTTATGTTAATATTATAAATGCAGTAACATTTTTAAGGCTATATTTAAAAAATATATATTTTTCAAATTTGAATTTTTTTTAAATATTGATTCAGTCTGCGAATGTAGAATAGAAAAATCACTACATCAGCCGTTGGATGTCCACTGATGAAAGTAGGCCTCCACCATCATCTCTAAGGGAGGTTCGCCAATACTAGCCACGCTTTGCAGGCAGGTCGGCGAGCACAGTATGTTGTAGCAGTATATGGTGACAGCGCTGCACATTATCATCCTGGTTACAGTTGTACAGTTGTTCGCACCACTATGGCTTAGTCGCCTCTTACGACAACACGGAAAGAAAGAGGTCGGGACTATTCTTCTTCTCTGTCGATCACCGCATGGCAATTTGAAAGATTGGAGGAGAAGTCTGGCCTTTTCGCCGAGGCCAGCCTGTCGCTGGAGGGATCCTGTTGCCTGCAGATCCGGGACCCTCCAATTAAAGCGGCTGAAGGCTCCCGCAGGGGTTTAGTACGGTATTGCACTCCTAAAGATTCGAGTCCGACATAGGACTGCCGACCCGGGCGTCCTGGATATCATCCGTAAATGGATTGCTCTGCGTCACAAAAAAAAAGAAAAAAAAGAAATGGTAATTTGATAGATAGTTTGTTCCAAATTTGTTAGAGTTATATTATATTATATAAGCCTTACTTACTTCCCTCCTTCAAAGGAGAATAGGTTTATGTCCAGCATGTCGATTACAAAACAATACAAGCAAGTATCGACACTCTTCGCTGGTGAAACTTTCCACTGTACAGTCAATATGTACTTGTGTCTATGTTAAAACACCTGTCACAGTAACAACCTTTTGTGACTTTTGTTTGAGTGATGATTCGGAAAATTAACAACTAGTTCCATACCCTGCTCTTGTAGAAAATATAAATACACAACAGTGCTTGGCCGTATATGTATCTGCAATCTTTGATTACGATTCAATAATGTAGTTACTAGACCACACAGCAGTCGGTGTTATTAACATATTAGCTGTACCCCGCGTTAATTTGGGGGAAAAACGTACTTAAATATTTTTAAACAATTACTCTAAGAGTAGGTACCCGCCTCGTTGGTCGAGTGGTCGCAAGCGTTACTACCGAGCAAGAGGTCTCAGGTTTGATTCCTGGGTCGTTCAACGTATTATTGAGTTTTTTAATTTTTCGAAAATTCTTAGTAAAATAGTGATGTTATATTTACTTTAAAAGTGGAACTATAGTTAAAAAATGTCTCGGGAAAAGAAATAATAAAGGACGCAACGGAAACTGTCAAAAAGATTATTTTTTCATGTTTTTGTAATATTTCTTATTATTGCTCAGCTCCTATTAGTCGTAGCGTGATGTTATCGTATCCTGTAGCCTTCCTCGGTAAATGGGCTATCCAACACAAAAAGATTTTTTTAATTCGAACTAGTAGTTATTGTGGTTAGCGCGTTCAAACAAACAAACAAACAAACTCTTTAGCTTTATAATATTATAAGTGTAGAGTTGACATTTGTGTTGTAGTTTTTTCTAAATCCAGTTTAAAGTTTAGTTAGTTTTGTTTCGCGTTTAGCGTCATTACTCTCGAAAACCGCTTCCTTCAGCTTCAACCGCTGACCTCGTTTCTGTATTGCTTCAGTTAAACAAATTTCAGTGCAAGTTCGTGCTTTTAATTGATTGCGTAACTTTATTTACAAGTATTGCGGATGTGGTTTTAACGAAGACTTCTGGTGCAAATTTGCTATAACTATTGTGTCAACATGGTAAATCAGTGAATTCATAATGGTTAGGTTAGGTTAGAAAACAAGATTAATTCAATCGTGATTTTTCAATGACGTACTTATCCATATACATAGTGTAATGATTAAGTGTGCACGCAGTTGATTATTCTTAATTTCAATTATTGAACATTAAGGGCGTGAATATCTGTATCGTGGGTCCGGAAACACACACCTGAGTAAGAACTCGTTGACAGAGTGCCACCGTAACTGGTTTGCATCCGGTGTCTCGTACATTCACGCTCATTTCTCCGGGTATAACATGCTGGCTGTGATTTTCCCTAAGCGCTATAATTTGGGGGCTTAATAAAAATACAACATAAAAGCACAGATAGCCAGACCACCAAAAAAATCTCTATAGGCTATACAAATATTTTTCTTATGCGGGAATGAAATCCGAGACCACTGGTACATCAGCCAGTTGATGAGATCACTACGCCAACACATCATCAAACTATAATATTTTTATACCTGTGATTGTTTAATTATAATAATAACTAGAAAAAAAGGGTCAATTATGAGAAATATGTTTCAAATTTTAATTTATTAACGGACGCTTAAAACTTTGAATAAAAAAATAATATGAAATTTCGTTAAATAAATGCTTAAATATAATTTGTAAAATTAATTAAATAATTCTTTAAATTTATTAAGAACGAGCGGCCCGCCCCGGCTTCGCACGGGTATTTAAATAAAATTTTCAATATTTTTAAGCCAGCAGTCTCTGGTTGAGTCGTACCAAACAGGCCACCAGAGTCCTGCGTGTTCAATATAACAACATCTTTATGATGCTGCTGCGGCTGCCTCATATTGCTCCGCGTCGCTTATGTTTGCTGAGACACATACGGATGACTGTCAAGCGTTAATTCGTAAAAAGTTGCCTCATTATTAAGACGGTTGAGAGACAGCAGCAATGGCATCCTCAGGATGATTGCTTCACGCACGGATTGTCCGATCCAACGCAGAAGAGGTGTATTACAATAGGACAACATTGACTCATTGTTATTTGTATGATATTGTGTGGTTTGTTATTTTTATTTTTCTAATCATGACGTATTTTAACTTTGACATAATGTAACTTAATTATTATTAATTTTAACTGACTGATTGACGTTGCCTTAAATTGACATCACATGATTTTATTTAATTCAATGTTAAATTATGTCTTAATTTTTTTTTGCTTACTTCTGTTATAATGTTGTAGTTTTTGAAGTGAAACTTCTTTATCTGGGTTGAAAAGATTTTTTCGTTACGCGCCATCTTGCGTTACGCGCCATCTTGCGTTACGCGCCGTCTTGCGTTACGCGCCATCTTGTTCTTGATTATTGCGTATTTCAGTCGTTTTTCAATAAACACATGCGCAAGGAAGATTCCGAGTGGTAGTAGATGAAATCCTATATATATAAATAAATAGTTAAACTAAATAAATCAAATATCAAATTTTGAATGCTACAAAATGTGGCTCTCGCAGGGTTTTGAACTTGCAGCTCTCGAGCGATATACGAAATTCAATTCGCGTTGGCAGCCACTGCGCTAGCAATCTCTAAGATTCTTAAGTGAAATTAAGTATCACTATATAGAAGTTTGCAGTTATTGTATGATGTATTCTATAGTGAGTAGGTAATTCGAATATAAATATGTCCGAACGCAAACACAGGACTCATATAATTACGATCGTATAAAAAGTAAACTGTTTTTATTATAAGTTTCACTTCTTACAAGTGTACGCTAGTACACGCAATTTAAATTTTTTTATTTCTGTTTTCTGTGTTCTTCTGTGTTCTACTTGTGTCTCTTACTGTAAAATACTGTTGATTTTTATGGACTTTTTGTCCAAAATAAACGTTTATTATTATTTTTTATTAAAGGAGATGCCTACGTTCATCGGTGGACATCCACCGGCTGATGTAGTGTTTCGATATGTTATAATTGGTGTATTTGATATATTACACCGATTAAATCATAAATCAACCGCAGCCGTTGATAACGCAACATAAGAGATATATGAACTTACTTGTATATATATTTCTGGGCGTCTGATAAAAAAGAACTTTAAATTGTAAATATCAAAAAAGATATAAATATATACTGGACCTTATTTTTTTTAAATACATCAGCAGGCAATTTAAAAGGCCAAACCTATTCAGCCCCATTATTTTCTTAATCACATCAAGCTCAAGATTTACGTTACGAGGGGAGAACTGGAAAGAAACGAAGCCTTACAATCGTAGCCAATTTTCCTTGTCAAACTTTCGCTAATATAAAAAGAAATAAAATACGATTTTATGAGTACATTCGACAGCCTCTAAATTGATTTTATTTTTAAATTTCTTGGATATACTTCAAGTATTTGCTCTTCAAGCATTGGTTGTTACAAAAACTGTACGTAATTTTATTATATTAGGTATATAACACTTCGATGAATTATACATAAGAATATATAATATATTTGCGAAATTTAAAGGGTATTTTTAGTGTGTCGTTTTATTGCTAACAAATTGAAATTAATAGTAAGGTCGATGATACTTAAGAAATATATAGTAAAACTGCTAACAAAAAAAAAACATAACCTAATTTTGGGTCCATCCATCCTAGTCACGATTAGGAAAAATTGCTAACGATTTATGGCCATATCGCTTGGTAAATATTTTTTAATAAAGTTATTGAGATAAATTTTATGCGAACATATGTTACTTTAATGGACTTTATAAACGGAGTGGTTTACCGACTTAGTCTCATGTGTAAAAATTAGACCATGAGATAACTCAGGCTATTCGTATGTCCTTGAGCGACTTAAGATCTTTCTCAATATTTGAACTGCAGTTAACAAGTGTATATATCGGCGATAAATACATAGTTACTTCAACACATCAACGTATTATTTCACTTTTCTATAGTGGCGTCGACAGTAAGAGCCAAAACACATAACGGCGTTGCGGCGACGCAACGCTAAAATCGGCAGTTTGCGTTGCGGCGTTGCGGCGCCGCGAAAAAGAGCGTTGTTGTAGGGTAACCAGTTCTTCGTGATTTTTTATTGTGGATATTAATTTAATTATTTTAAATATTATAGTTCACGTGAAATTTGTTAATTATTGTTTGTGAAGTTGTTATTTAGTAGAATGCATAAAAAGTAATCCTTTGTACCGGAAATAATTTTGTGAATCAAGTTTGTATGCTGGTAGAATTTTAAACAACTTTTGTCTCATAAAGCCTAAACAAAATTGAAACAAAGTGATACATAAATTAATATCTTACTATATTAGTTTTATAGATTAAATATAAATAAATAGGTTTTGTCCGCGGCTCCGCTCGCATGGTACAGGCACCAACGGTAGTCGGTACGTAAAGTAGGTACTCTATGTCCTTTTCTGTACCCCAGATAACTGGTATGCAGAATTTCATGATGATCGTAATTCAGGTGAATAGTTAAAGCGTGAAAGCGTAAAACAAACAAAGAAACTCACTTTAGCGTTTATCATATGCATGAAATTAGCATTCCCCTATAATTGTGTAAGATAGAAAAAATATCACTATAATAACTTTTCGAAACGCTGCTTTATTACATATTTATAATTTAGGTACATCACAAATGTCACTTGTTTGAACCGAGTCTTAAATTAGCTGTAAATCTAATAGTTAAAAGTAACAACATAACAACAATTGAGCTGAACTGTGAGCCGGTTCACAGCTCCGGTTCAGTCATATGGCTCATGAGCTTATCTGAAGTTCATAAAAATTCATTGAGATACCCATGTCTAATAAAGACACAAAAAAATAAAATATAAAAATAGACACAAAATGTCAATAAATCATGGTCAACAAGTATGACGTCACAACGCCGGAATTGGCGGTGCCGCGCCGCTAAAATTGGCGGTGACGCCACCGCCGATTTTAGCGTTGCGGCGCCGCAACGCCGTTATGTGTTTTGGCCCTAAGGGCCATTTTGTGTCTATTTTTATATTTTATTTTTTTGTGTCTTTATTAGACATGGGTATCTCAATGAATTTTTATGAACTGCAGATAAGCTCATGAGCCATATGCTTGAACCGGAGCTGTGAACCGGCTCACAGTTCAGCTCAATTGTTGTTATGTTGTTACTTTTAACTATTACATTTACAGCTAATTTAACCCATTTGAAGCCAAATGAAAATTACAAAAGGTATTTTTAAAATTCTTTTATTAGTGGACATTTTAGAAGTTAACATATTAAGAAAACATGAAAAAAATACAACTTAAAAAAAAACCTGAAATTTACAGGGGTGTTCCCAAACTGGTACAATGGCTTCTTATGAGTGAAAATTTGCAAAGCACGACTTTTCAATGCAAAGTGTTTTTTTGCATTTTTTACAGACCCAGAGACCTCTAATGTGACTTATAAAACACATCACTTGTGTTGGTAGCTTTTCTGGTACATGTTCAACACCATCTAATCGCAATCCTTCTATATTAGACGATGCTGGACGTGCTATATTTCTTTGAGGTGATTGTCTAAGATAATATCTGGCGACGCTTCTTCGAAATAGCAGTTGATCCATTGGTTCTTCTTTGGCGATCACTTGCATACTCCATGCATTTGCCATAGCCATATCAATCATATATGTGAATAGTAACCACCGCCATTTCTTACCGTGGATCCTAATCCTATAAAGGGATATGGATTGATCTAACTCATCCACGCCGCCCATACTTTTATTATAATTTTGAAATGCATGCGAAGTATGGACATCAACCTTTTCTTTTTTTTTGTGCACCATCTTTTTACAATTCTTAAAAGTTCATGAGAGTCATGGTCATGGAACATTGAAAGAGCATTGGCAAGCAGAGGAAGTAGACAGCATTGTTTGAGAGGAACTGATTCGTCGTCTTTTGACAGCCAAAGGTTCATCATCGCTGTTGTCTTCGGGTAATGAGAGTACCAATATTACGAACAAATACCTCAATATTGCCAGGGACGTCGTTAAGTAAACAGCGAAGCGTCATATCAATGTCACCCTCTTCTTCATCCGTAACAACGCTTGGCTCGGGGGGAATTATGGCCAAATCATATTCTAAATCATCGTCACTATCTTCAGCCAAGTTGTTTATAGCTTCTTATAAGCCCCTAAAGTTATTACTACCAACAAAATATTGCTTTCGATTCATTTTGATTCTGTAAAAAAGAAAATATAATTAGTACACTTGTAGCCACTGTGCCAATATTGGTACACCTATGTTTAGGTAACTATTATTTTTTATATAAATAAAATATCAGCATCAGAATACTTTTATATATTAGGTAATTTGTTTATCTTATACTAAAGATTGCAATAATAAAATAATTTATCACCAATATTAATAAATAAAAAAATGAATACACTTACTTCCTCTGTCGTAACAATAACAAACTTCAACACTTAAAAAAACTAATATTTATAAACAAATAGTCAGTTACTGATTATTATACGAAACTAGTACAATCTTAACTGCACAATGAAATAATAAGTGGGTGGCAACAAAACTAATATGAGGGTATATTAAAAAAAATATAACTGTTCCCAAATTGGAACAGAGGTAAAGAATGGGTTAAGACTCGGTTCAAACAAGTGACATGTATGATGTACCTAAATTATAAATATGTAATAAAGCAGCGTTTCGAAAAGTTATTATAGTGATATTTTTTCTATCTTACACAATTATAGGGGAATGCTAATTTCATGCATATGATAAACGCTAAAGTGAGTTTCTTTGTTTGTTTTACGCTTTCACGCTTTAACTATTCACCTGAATTACGATCATCATGAAATTCTGCATACCAGTTGTCTGGGGTACAGAAAAGGACATAGAGTACCTACTTTACGTACCGACTACCGTTGGTGCCTGTACTATGCGAGCGGAGCCGCGGACAAAACCTATTTATTTATATTTAATCTATAAAACCAATATAGTAAGATATTAATTTATGTATCACTTTGTTTCAATTTTGTTTAGGCTTTATGAGACAAAAGTTGTTTAAAATTCTACCAGCATACAAACTTGATTCACAAAATTATTTCCGGTACAAAGGATTACTTTTTATGCATTCTACTAAATAACAACTTCACAAACAATAATTAACAAATTTCACGTGAACTATAATATTTAAAATAATTAAATTAATATCCACAATAAAAAATCACGAAGAACTGGTTACCCTACAACAACGCTCTTTTTCGCGGCGCCGCAACGCCGCAACGCATACCGCCGATTTTAGCGTTGCGTCGCCGCAACGCCGTTATGTGTTTTGGCTCTAAGTTTTACTCTCAAGGATTAATATGGCTTATAGATAATATTGGTAAACTGTTGATAAGTAATCTATAATACATATAAAAATAAGTCTGGTTTTCCTTCCTGACGCTATAATTCCAGAACGCACGAACCGATTTCCACGGTTTTGCATTCGTTGGAAAGGTCTCGGGCTCCGTGAGGTTTATAGCAAATAAAAATTCAAAAAATAGGGAAAATCATTTTTCACATACAGCGCCATCTCTGATACATAGCATGTACTACAAACCAATATGGTTTTGCATGGTGGTGGAGCAGATGGCGCCAGTACGTGGTGTGAGTATACCTCACGAAAATAAGTTGGTGGCGAAACGGAGTTCGCCTGGTTTGCTAGTTGGGATATAATTGTGGACCATAGATTGAGGTTATGAGGTGGTATGGCCATGTCGCGTGCCGGCCTGAGTACTATGTCGAAAGAAAGTGCCTTGATATAATTATCTGTCCCTGGAATTAGACCTCCCGGGTGTCCAGGGAAACTATGGCTAGACGTCGTGAAGTAGGATATGAAAGTCAATGGTCTAACCCTAAATAATGCAAATGGTAAGGAGACTGATTTGACCTTGAAGAAAGACTCATCTAGGCTATCTCTTATCACAAAAACCTTTTCTATCAAGATTTGTATAAAAAAGCTATCATTTCTTAAGTTAAATGTAATTAATCAAAGTTTGATAAGAAATAAAAAATCAGCGATTAAAAAACATCTCTCGAGTATAACAGGGGATGACTTTAGTAGCAATAAATAACTAACTCAAAAGAATATTTTTACACATGAAGTCGATCACTAGCAAGTAACGATCACTTTGTACTCGCAAAAACTATTGCCAAAAACATTTTCATATACATCTTCATAAGTATGATGGCCGTCAATGAAATTAACTACCCTCATCAATTTATGTAAGTGCTTCTAAGTTACGACATGTCTTGCATTATAAACAATCCTCTCCCGCCCACCTTTCACCTCTACAAATAAGCTCACCCCCCGTAACTTAGCGAGCTTATTTCCTTTTAGTAAATAGCAGTACTAATATTTTTAGTCGTATACAAAAGCTAGTTTATTGTTACATTACGATTCTCAATGAGACGGTACGAGTTTCATAACCGTTATATTTAAGTAATGTCAAACGTTATTGAAGGTGAGAACTTAAATATGAAATTTAAGAGGTTTGTGAAACTACCCTCATAAAGTTAAGTTACCTTAAAGTAACAGTTATCATATTTAAATTTAGTCTCCCCGTGATCATGGCGATTGAAACATTGCCGAAATATAGGGAACTAAACAAAGTTATAAACGCGGTAAGCACCCGTACAAATATAAATTTAAATATGAATAGTGATCGCATTAGTTTAAAACAATATATAACAGTTATCAAATCCATAGCTAGAAAAAACGTGGTATACTTAATATAGTCAGAGTACTTCATTCTGGAACAGTTTCTCTCTTCTTTCTTACACTATACCTAACCCGAGTTCGGTTGCGAATCGAGTATTATAGCCATTTATGGAATGGATCCACTAACTCGATCGAATCATCAGTGACACTGTGCTGGTTGCCTGCCTGGCGGTTTTCTAAACAATATACTTTACAGAGTGTATGTACTAAAGAACTATTTGACCTAGTTTCCTCCTCACCTTTTTACTACCGGACAACCCTGTCTGCATCCTTACGTAGTATATATTCCTCGGTTTCCTACGAAGCGCTTCGTTTCATGGTTTCTAATACGGACTGCTGGAATATGAAATGCCCTCTCAGCTTTTGTTTTCTCTGTCAGTAGCAGTGACAGAATAGTGAATAGACCTACGCGCAATCTTAGGCTGCATCAACACTCAATCAACAATCAACACACATCCACGTTGTGTAAGGCTAATAAAGTTTAAAAAGACGTTACTGTTCCTGGACTATAATCTATCATCATGTTTTATAGCCTATTTTATATCTGGATGTAGCGACATCTATCTCGCCACATAGGAACTAGAAAAATTGACGTATCTTACATCGCGCTATAAAAGTTATCAGAACGAGTCGACATATATATAAGAACCCGACAACAGCCGTCGGGGCAGTAGCCCACTAGACAACACTCGTCTGGTTGGAGGATCCTCCCTTTTCAATGGTGGATGAGGAATTTTACATCCTGTTTCTCTCTCCCCGAAACTGGATAATGTAATTTTTTATGATCGAATATTTTTTAAATCGGTTCAGTAGTTTCATAGATTATCAATTACCAAGACATAAATCTTATCTGATAACCGTTCTGGTGTAGATGCGAGTTGTCTTAACAACAGTAGTCACGGGTTTGTATTTTCATAAATTATTAATATTGTAAATTTTCTAAAACTAGCGTATTGTATAAACAAAATTGGACTTTGAGCGGGGCTTCAAGAATGCCCGCCAACAAAATTTCGACGCGCACTCAAAGCGGATAGTGGCTATTATACGAGTAGTACAACTACTAACTACAACTAATACTAATAAAATAAAAATTAAATTCTGTATTCTTATACAGATCTGTATTACAAACGGTTCATGACGAAAATGTTGCTGTGTATAAAATATATATGGGAGTAATTTTAATCTAAAAAATGAAACAGATAACAAAAAGAGATAGATAAGGTTGGCATGTGACAAAATTTGCATAACACTTACATTTTTACCAGGGGGCTAATGTATTTTTCCCGGCTAAAATATTCGCGATTAGAAATGATACGATATTATGATAAAGTGTAGGACAACATTTTTTTCGGCATTGACCTCGATTCTCCATTTCCTAAATAAAGAGCAGTTCGTCGACCGCGGTTAGGATTTTAAATGGTATTGGGGAAAAAAGGCAATCTTAAAGAGTGCAGTATCATTTACGAAAAGTACCTTTACGAACTTCTGTAAAAGTCGTAGTTGTTGTACAGAGTTTAAAGTACTCTTAGCCCTGTAATGAAAATAACATTTCAATGAATAGTTTCGTACGATAAGCATGAACCTGACTGAAAATCCAAGGCAGTACAAATTGAAAATCTAACCTTTGTCCGAAACTTTGTCAAAGAAGAAGAGGATGCCTGTGGTGTAACCATGCAAGAAGGCTAAACCATCTACTATGTGTTTGCACATAGAAAGTGGTTTCGTCTGCACTATGCATTAACTGATTAAGAAATGCTCTGGGTGAACACACAAGGGTCCGGCACGGAATTGGAATTACTGATTACTAAAATGAATTGGGTTTTAACGATTGCTTTAAGGCGGGTTAGGATCCGATCTGAGACAGATTTCTCGTACAGTTTGCTAAGAGAGTTTAGAAGGCTATTTGGTCGGCTATGACTATGTATGTATGTATTTTGATATTTAGTCGGATCGGGAAATTTCCGTAGTTGAGTAGATGACTTCCTTTCACTATACTAAGTTCCTGCTTAGACTAAAGTATACAATTTATATAGCTTATATTATATTGGCTTATTAGCAGTAGAACAACACGCATTTGTGCATATAGGTGTGTGCGCAGAACAGAATACTGGTGAGAACGCAGGTAGAGTAGCGAATCTGAACACCAATTCTAGAAACGCCCGTGCGGTTAGGAGCAGTGTAGAGTGTTTAATTTGATGGTTTAAATTTAACTGATAAGTTTCACTTGACAAACACTATTAAAGATAATTTATGTATACATTCACCATGGACCATGTTATCAACTCAACTCAATAACTCATAATTAAGACACTCGTTATCCTATGTATAAAACAATATACGAAATGCTTATCGTGATACTGATAGTAAAATACCAATATCTAGTTTCATATATTCAAATACTAATTATATTTTGAATCTGAAATCCAAATTGTTCAAATCTGAAATAATATAAAATATTATATATAAATGAAGAAGACGACAGACTAAAAATGAATTTCAAAGAGAAGCCGATGAAGTCCTTATTAATTACCCGCAGCTCGAATTCCTATATAATGAGTAGATAGTGATGTTCAACAAACTATCAAAAGATTGTATCGATATATTTCTGAAGTGTATCGCAGCAATTGTGAATATTCACGATATCAATATAGATGTTGTAATTTGACCAATAATAATAGAAGTATTTTAGAACAACAAATTTACCGACAGTACCTTAAATACTTACGATATTAACTAACTATTACATTGATAATATCGAGCATAACATTTAAAAGTGAGAAAACATTTATTAAAGACATCAAACTTACAAACACCACAAAAAAAAAAAACAAAAAAAAAAACAATAAAAAGACAGAACATGTGAACGAAATGTCACTTACATATATTCCTAATAAAAATAAAGAAATAAATAAATAAGTTTTTTCGCAATGTTGATACTTATAATCACAAAAAAAAAATACAATTTAATATGCAATTATAAGGAATGCGTTATGAAACCGACCCTGCTCAGCTTTGTGGTAGAGACCAGAAACCACCAGTACTGGTCTTCCATCGGACCCGCTTGATAATTACGCGAAGGTCTGACTGCTGGCAGCATGCACACAGTCATGACAAAAATGTGACAATATTAAAACTAAACGAACAAAAAAAAGATAAATAATGAAAAATCAATTATTACAAGATAACGTACTATAACTAACTAAATACACATTCTCGTACTAATAAATCACTTGTGTAATTTTCAATGGTTCTTCTGTTTTTTGTTAATTAAAACAAAATTATTTTAGTTTGACCTTAAAGGTGAGATAAATAGTTGAAAGAAAAAGTAATAAATTAAAACGTTTAATAAAAAGAAAAATACTATTGTACGTAATCTTTTATATCTATCGATATATATCGACAGTAAGTTTATCGACATTTCATCACCACTATGAGCAGGTGAACAATACTGAGAGCGTCTATCAGGAACCGCTACTAATTGCTACCTGTCTTGTTGTAATTCTTGCTTTTCGTTATTTGACTGAATTCTTATTAAAAATGCGAGATGCTTCTGAAATAAGAATATGAAGAAAGAATTTCTTGAAATTAAAGTGTACTTTAGTAATGATGGTCAGTAATAACGATTTTAAAATTATATAATATTTATTTTAAATTTTGTAATTTTTGTTTCATTAAATGTCTTCATGTTATAATTTAAAATCGAATTAAAAAAGAAAATCAACATTAAAAAGGAAAAACATATAAAAAAATTAAAATTCAATTTATGTAATTACATTTTCATTAATTTATATTTTACTTTTTGTAGATACATTTTCATTTTAATTCCTATTCAGTTTATTATTTGAATTATTCATTAGTGCTTATTTCTGCTCTTGAGCACTTATTACTTTTTATTTAATGGAAACTTAGCTTGAAACACTTTTATTAAAATCTTATGTAACTATTTTTGCGAAGTATTAGCAAGTAAATTACTTTCACATTTTTTACGACGACCGTTCTCGTGTAGTGGTGCCAGTAGTCGCCTCGACGACAGCGATATTTGTATTTGTATAAATATTTGTTTCCGATCCGGGTGTATGTCCTTGTGGGTGCCTGTGCCTCGGAGAGCACGTAAAGCCAGCGGTCCCGCTTATTATCTTAGATATCTGATAACAATCGATACTCATTGTAGGGAAATTATCCGCCAACCCGCAGTAGAGCAGCGTAGTGGATTAAGCTCTATCCCTTCTCCTATACGCAGGAAACGCCCAGCAGTAGGACGTTTATAGGCTGATTCAGTTTGAATTACTTTCATGACGCGTATTCAACGTTGTTGTTATTTGATAGCGCTGTACCATCACCAGGACAGTAGTTTTGAAGCAGCATTAGTGTGTAAGGCTTGTAGTAATAAAGCACGCTTTTATGTGCATAAATGACAAAACCTATTTGACTATGTCAACAAACATCACATATCAAATCGATAGTAATCGCTTAGTAAATTTCCACTTTATTTTTCACATAAAACACTAAAATGTTAAATGGTGGTAGACATTTCGCAATATAAATGTGTGCTCAAACAGAAATTAAGAATATATAATAATTAGCGCTTAATGAAAATAAAAGTAAGCCGAGATAGTATAAAGGACTATTTTAATAATAATACTGACACCTCTGATATTTCAAGAGCTGAACTTGTCTTGATCTCGTGGTGTTGCAGAATTAGATTTTCACACTCTGATTTCACGTCTGTTGCTTAAAATGTGGCTTATCTGCGGTGATCATTGAACATAAGATGCCTGTCTATTCGTGTACTGCCTACTTAAAAAAAAAGTCATTAATACTGTATAGGCAACTAAGGTCATGTATAACTATATATAATTCTATTGAAACTTTACTTGTATATCATTTAAGGTTACAAGGTGTCCAGAGGTAGATAACATTCCATACTATTAATTATGAGAGTGCTGCATTGCATTATTTTCACGCATGTACACTGTTAAACAGACAGCTAGACTCCGCACATCGGATTAATACATTCACGGCGCACTCATTGTACTGTTACAACAATGCGACTTTTGTACCTCGTAATTCTTATTTCGCAAAGGTATTTTAAATGAATACCGTAAATTAGACTCTTGGTATGTTTCATTTGAGTTTAGCGCATTAACCTTATCTCTGTCTATTTCTTTCTCTGTTTTTCTCTTTCCCTCTTTATCTTTATTCAAGTTACTATTTGTCCGTTAGTAATTATCGATTAATTACAGTACAATTAATATTATGTACTTTAAAGCATTAATATAAATATTTTAATTTTCTCTTTAATTGGTGCTATTTAGAAAAACAAATTTATATTTTTATTTTATATAATTTCCTTTTTTGTCGTAAAGTATTAAAAATTTTGTCGTACGGTGACCGGTAGAGAAGAATAGTCCCGACCTCTTTCTTGCCGAGGTATCGTAAAAGGCGACTAAGGTCATAGTAGTGCAAACAACTGTACACCAACCAGGAAGGTGATGGGCAGCAGCGTCATCATATCCTGACAACATACTGCGCTCGCCAACCTACCAGACAATCGTGGCGAATATTGGCAACCCCTCCCCCCAATTTTTCGTTGTACCCTCAAAGGTTAAAATACATTTACATCAGCAAATCCGAGGCTGAATCAATAAATCAATCAAATTAATTACTTCTTGACACTTACTATTTTGTATAAGTGGTAATAGTTTCAAAAGTTTTAAACCTATATTAAATTTAAGAGCTTATTTAACTTGACTAAGTGCTTTTGTAGTCTCTAAGAAGCTTTTACTAATCTCTTTACACATTAGAAGTTATGTACCAAAAATGTGCTACAATATTCACGTGTGTTGTAGCATCAAAACAATGGCATTAATTTTATTTACGGACTCACCCCAAAACTGTTGCCAAGAGTATAAGACTATACGAACGCGCAGTTAATTTCGTGTAATAATGCCAAGAAATAAGGAAATAGTGGCGCCCAACATTTTACCTCCCAATATAAATCTCACGACTGCGAGTACGTTTTTGGTTTATTAAAGTTTTTCCAACTCTGTACTTAGTGAAATATTGGTTCGCAAATTTTTTACCTTTTTACCCACTTACCAACAATATGGCGCTCGTGAGATGAATATTCAAGTAACCGAAAAAAGCTTTTTACCCGACTGCGACAGAAGGAGGGTTATGTTTTTCGAGTGTATTTATGTATGTATGTATGTCCATTTCTTTGGCACGCCCTACAGCCCAAACGGCTGGACAGTTTTTGACATATGAGGTGTCGTTGGATTTGTCTAAATTGTAGTAGTGACATAGGCTATATAAATTTTCAAAATGACGCCCGCAAATAGCGGAATGAGGGTGAGTGAATTTTTTTTTTCTTACTGTAGATATATGGGTATCAAATGAAAGCTATTAAATTGTTTTATTTTTTTTAATTTTATAATAAGAGTATTTTACGCAGTCGGGTTTTTTGATTTTTTTTAATTAAGCATACTTGTTGTAATATAAAATTAAGTTGATTAATTATAAATATTTAATAATATATACGAATAACCGTGACCCGTATTGTTTTTAAAAAAAGAATAACGTCAGCGTTGCCAATGTAATTTACTTCTATAGTGTCATCATTTTCCATGGTGTGAATTATTACAACAACAATTTCTTCTAATATTCGTTTTATTGAATTTCACTGTCTTTGTAACAATAAGGAGATATAAATTCTACGTCTGTTAGCACAAGAATGCGCCAGGTAAATATAATTACTCGTAATTATATCGCAAACCTCAGTAGACAAAAGAGATGGAAACGATTCCATATGTTCTTGGGCCAGTACGTAATGAAATGAATATAGTATTAAATTAATGCATTTAGGCTTATAGATCCCTCGCTGAAAATTCTCTATATTTAGGCTATCTGGAGTGGAGTTATTATCCATTTTATAAAAGTGAAGTTATGTTACAATGTCTATTAAAAAACCCGATCGATAAGTTCTTAAACCACTAATGTTTATTATATTTAGTGAAGAATGTTTGAAAACTCATTACAAATATCAATAACTTGAAACCATAAATAAACGTCGTCCAGAATAAAAAAAAAACTTTTGAATGTATTTCATACTTTATTCTTCTTCTATTATTATTAAAATGTCATCTAGGAAATGTAGGTAGAAAATAAACGGCTAGTATCAATGTCAGTCAGCTGTCAAAGCTGTTACTAAAAAAATTGGTTGTCTGTAAAGTCGGTTTACGGACGATAATTTTTACGTGATAACGTCACTGTCAAGAAAACATGAATGGAATTGAATTATTATTACTGAATTATCATTATTATGTATAATATATATTTATATATATATCTATGCATATAAGCTACAGGTAATTAATTGTATTTAATATAAAAGCGAAATAAAGTTAAATACTTTGAATATATGTAATACAAGAAATAATCAAGTTTAATAAAGAAGTTAAGTTTAATTAACTTAAAATAGTAAAAATATACTAAATAAAAGCAGCTAAATCTTTATACGATCGTAATTATATGAGTCCTAATAAGTTTTTAATCAAAATTGTAATATAACCTTATATTACCTACTGCACTCGCCGACCGATGTTACTTTTTTAATAATCAAATAACAAATATATGAAATTATATCGCTAATCAAATTCTTAAAATGCAAGAATTAATTACCTTTTTTGCTGCAATTGTTGTCACTATTATAACTTTAAAAATAATAAATTGACGTTACTTCGTATTGATATAACCACGAAGCAATTACAGATATAACAGTTTATTATATATTGACAAAACAGTTTCCCGCCATTTGCCGCTGTCATTTCTACTCGGACGCGTCGTAAGTTAGGCCGACCGCCGATCGTGAGCCGAACGCTTAGGCCGAGCCGATCGTACCTCTGTACCGCTTGTTCCGCGCTCTCGCTCACTAATTGTGACAATGATGACGTCATCTTCTTCGAACGGGCACCCTATCATCAATTTAATAGACGTTATCACGTCAAAATATGATTTATTTTAAATCAACACGAAATCGATATTTTTATCAAAAATATTAATTAATATTTTTGCTATTAATGTTAATAATTATTAATGTTATTAATGATACTAATATTTATTTAATGATGAATGAATGAATGAACTTTATTGTTTACAACTTTAATTGTGCATCTAAATACTTTGAGTTATTTAAATAGTGCAAACCATTTTTTTCTGAATTCTGTAATCGATTTTTGTTGAATCAATACCCAATTAATTTGACGAAAACGATCTTTCTCATTTTTCTCCACTCCCAGATTCAGGCATGAATGGAATCCCATTCCACTCTCATATATTTTTTTATATATTTTAAAATAAAAAAATGACCAATTTTTTAAACCATATATCTACTATTAAATTTTGGCCCAAAAGTCCCCTCCTCCTTTCTGAATTAAAAAAAAAAACTGATATTAAAACAGTTTCATATAAATAACACTAACGATTATTTATATGCAATGAATTTAACATAAGTAAACAATTACAATTTAGCTTTACTAAATTATTTTGAATATCAAAATAGCATTTTTTTTATGAAAACGTAATTGCAATAACAAAATTCACTATCTTTATAACTAATAATATGAATCTGAAAATCACAATGTTATAACTTCATTAAAATGTATATTCTTTCTAAGATATTTAATTAAAAAAAGGAAAACCTCGCTTTTTACTATTCAAAGTTCTTACTAATTGGAATTTTTACATTGCTTTAGGGGAAGTCTTCCCAGAACTGTACACAACGCCATCGCTGGAAGAAGAGGATACTACAGAAGAACAGGAGCCTGAGGTTGAAGAGTGTGAGCCCTCGCCCTCCGCTCGACCTGCTCTCGCCGCCCTCCCCGGCTCGCAAGCTTCTCCAAAAGAAGACTCGCTGACGAATATTGATAATCAATATTATAGGTAAGTTTGACATTAATGAAAACAGTTCTGGTATAGTTGTGCGTAAAGTTCATTTAACGCTGACGATCGCGCGTTCGATTCCCCACTCAGCAGACATTTATGTTTATACAAACATTTGTTTTTGGTCCGGAGGTTTGTCCTTGTGGAACCCCTTCACGGTTCCTATCATCACTACCTGATAATGATCGTTACTCTTGCTAGGAAAAATATCCGCCAACTCACAGTGAAACAGCAAGGCGGAATAGGTTCCAACTCTTCTTTATATAGATCCGTTAAATGTCATCTGTACTGTATCAGCCTGTAAACCACCCACTGGTGAGTGAAGGCCTCTTCTCCATATAAAATAAGGGTTGCAGCTTAATCTACCACGCTGCTCGTAATCTACTCCCATGAGTAACGATCGTTATCAGGTGTCTATGATAACAACCGGGAACGACGGTTTTACGTTCTTACTGAGACAAGGTGGGGAGACTCACAAGGACAAACAGTCGGATCGGAATGAAATATTTGTATAAATACAAATATCTGCCCCGAGCGGGAATCGAACCCGCGACCGCCGGCGCGCGGCTTTGAGGCGACTACTCGTACCACTACACCAGAACGGTCGTCGAAAAGTTGATAGGTTCAGTTCAATTTAGTTGATATAAATAATATAGATGTACTGCTGTCGGTATATATTCCTACCCTGTGGGAAATTTCGGATAAAAATTTACGTAGGTATTAATCCATACATGCGCCTGATGCCGCCCTAGCCGAAGTATGCGGACGGTAGGGTCGGGGTTTGCCCACCATCCGCTGAAAAGCCTACCGCGAAAATGCGATGGTCAAGTGCGCGGGGCATCGCACAGGAGAGAGTACCCGATGGGGCTGCTGCCTGCGGACCACGGAGCGACGTACGCGGTACCCGTGGTCCGCCTTGTAAGGGCGGGTGAGGGCGCACGGCGGGTTATTTTAGTGGGTGAGGGCCCTACACTACCCCGTTATTTCCCCGGAAGACAGGGTGTGCGTTCAGGTACATTTATTCCCGCCAAAACAAAAAAAAAGGGTATTAATCCATGTCTCCAACAATATCTTCAATTATTATCTGTACACAAAGTTTCTTATTCATTTTGTTGTGTTAACTATAGATTACCCTGTAAAACTTACACATACTTTTTTTCTCGGTATTCACGATTAGATAAGAATTAGAACTTACCCAGACATTGATTTTTAATTAATTATAAATAGAAATAATTTAAAAAAAAAAAACCATTAAATGCGAGAGAAGGTATGTTATTAGCATTTTTTATCATGCAATTGCTCGCGTTTATAATAATTAAATGTTAACAGTATTATAGTATCGACTTTCAAATTATCTCTTTGAAATTGAGTTACACCCATCTAATTAATGTTGAAATCGCTTAAAAAGAATGAAAAACTCATTCAGTACCAAATTCATATGTTTCAACTAATGTGCTCCGTGGTTATTTTAGAGAAACATCCGCGTTTATTTTAGGGAAAAACGTACTTAAATATTTTTAAACGATTACTCTAAAGAGTAGGTACCCGCCTCGTTGCTCGAGTGGTCGCAAGCGTTACTCCCTAGCAAGGGGTCTCAGGTTTGATTCCTGGGTCGTTCAACGTAGTATTGAGATTATTGAGTTTTTAATTTTTCGAAAATTCTCAATAAAAAAGTGATGTTATATTTACTTTAAAAGTGGAACTATAGTTAAAAAATGTCTCAAGAAGAGAAATAATAAAGGACGCAACGGAAGCTCTCAAAAAAGATAATTTTTTCCCGTTTTTGTTACGTTTCTAATTATTGCTCAGACCCTATTGATCGTACGGTGATGTTATATAGCCTATAGCCTTCGTTGGTAAATGAGCTATCCAACGAAAAAAAAAAAATTCAATTCGAACCAGTAGTTCCTGAGATTATCGCATTCAAATAAACAAACAAACTCTTCAGCTTCATAATATTAAGTAAATATTTAATATTTTGATTTAAAAACACTAATTAATAAAAATAAAAAAAAAATAATATAAGTGATGTGCTGCAAGCGTATGTATGCAATTTTTCAAGGTGCGCTTTCTCACTGGCTTGTCACTATTGGACTTTTCGAACACACCAGACAAAAAAAGAACTCATTTTTTAAAAACCAAAGCAACAGCAACAGATAAACGTTCGTTTTCTCCCTCACGCCCGGAGCTATAAACAAGATTGATCAACGTATTTCACTGAGAGTAATCTCGCTAATGTGTTTACCTGTTTTCCTGCCGTAATTTTTGTCTCCGACTAACGTCTTAATGTGGACCTATTTCTCTTCAGCCCAAATTTTCTTCGCGACTGGATACGACTGATAATGATAATGGATGACGAACTTCAGCTCTATTAACCGGACTTTCTCCGGTAATGGTGCAATATTTCAAACAGATTCTCTGCTGTAAATAATATTTCCATCTCGAAAGAACCCCGGCGTTAACTGGGCTGGACTAAAAGCTATTGAAGCTGAGTAATATATCTTTGAATTTGAATTATCTCCTTCGGAAGGTTTAGGATAATAGGATGCTAAAATATGCTTTTGAGTACAAAAAATTGTTAAGGGTAACGGTTCCTTGATTATACTTAAAGTTTCGTCTTTAGAAATAAATTTTATAAAAAAAAATAAGTTAACCTATATCTATTTATTTTATTTATTTAACACATTCTTTATTATACAAAAAGTATTATAAAAATATAAATGTCATTGAAACACAAGTATAAAGGCTGTGCTTATCGCTAGAAGAGATTTCTTGCAGCACACCCGAAAAGGAATTACATATTACAAACATTAAATAGAAGATGGTAGACGTACAATTTATCGTACAAGAAAACATTTTTTTTTTTTAATAATAGCAATAACAAATAAAATAAAACTTTACGATACAAATATACATACATATACTTTTGGCATAATAAAATCATGACAAGGACAGAAAATGCTCTTTTAACTTCTTAGATATCATTACAATAAATTAATGATTTATGTTTTAGTTTTATGAATATGCCAATTTTAGGATTTTTTACCTGGTTTTGAAAATTATTTTTGCAACTAGAAATATTGAAAAAAAAATCCAGTAAATTTGTAGAATACCAAAAAATATTTTTTATATCTTTGGTACAATTTCTTATTTTCTACGTAGATCGAAAATGATTCCATTAATAATTTACATTCTAACTTATTGCACAGAAATCAATACTGTTCCCAGATGGTAACCTTGCGTTCATTCCTTTAAAAATAATAAGATTTCATTTATTTTTTGTGAATTAAAAATATTATTTACACTTTTCTTAAGGTTTTCTGTACACACTATCTTTTCAACCTCAATATCTCTTTATCTTATCTATTATATCTCTTCTCGATAACAATAGCTTACGTGGAAGATATTATATAGTGATAAAACCCATCCCTTGTGAATTGTATTTACTTTGTTTTTGTAAGTAATCTGTAATTATATGAACTGTACTGAGTTAAATCAGCATGTAAATGTCCCACGGCTGGACAAAGGCCTAATTTCATGTAAGGAAAGGATTTAATTATATATAGAGCCTCAAACGCCTTAACGCCGGCGGTCGCGGGTTCAGTGGGACATTCACAGGCTGATTCATATCAATTCATTTAAAATTGAAATTGAATATCATAATAGTTAAATTGAAAATTAATTTCGATTTAAATTATATTTATAAGACTAGACCGAAGAAGCGTAACGCGAAAATAATCGATTGATTTTAAGATTATAATTAAATAACACGCGAAATTGAGAACAAGAATTGTGATTCTCATATCTTGATTGAGACTTATTATTCTGAAAACTTATTGTGTACAACGACAGGATAGCGTAGTGGTCACAGTAACATAACTGTCTACCGCGCTAGTAGTCGCATTCAATTCTCGATTATTAAAATATATATAATACCCATGCAGATGTTTCTTGATATGTGGGCGTCTGAATTTATGTAATTTGTAGTTCCGGACATGCACGTTGCGGCTATAAAACTAAAACTCACCGGACACAAGATTTCATTCTACTAAGGGTCGTTTACTGTGAAGACTTTATTTATATTTTGATTTTTTTTTTCCATAGTTACACGGTGGCGCTTGGAGTAACCGTTGGAGCTGGGTGTTTCCTTTTAGCTCTGAATCTTCTAGTATTTGCTGGGATCTACCTCCAGCGAGGCAAGAGGAGGAACAACCGACGTCCAAGAAGAGAAGGTATCAATCAAATTAGTAATATTATACATAATTATAAGTTATAATATTGTATATTTTAGATATATGGAAGAAATTACAGACTGATTCATTCGATCATTTATAAATGTAAAAGAAAATTTTTCAGTAGGATTTCAATCAACCAAAGTCACCTGCAATTCAAGACTTAATGTTCTAATTAATTATTAAAGAATAATATATAAAAATACCAAATCTTAACTCAGTGAAACATAAAATAAAGTTCATGTATTTCAAAGCAAAGTTAAGGATGGAAAGTTTTGAATACGTCACGTGCAATAGTGGAAACTAAAGTAACTTAAAGAAGTTATAACTTATATCTATGAGCAACTTATTTGGTAGTTCGATATACTCCGTAACTATCGCTCAAGTTTGAATCGAAAGTATATGATACAGGCAGCTGTAGCAGTCGGGGAACCGGTTCGATGAGCGACCCCAGTAACGTGACATCACCGAGGAAGAGCACGCTAAAGGTAAAAGTATTGTTCAATTCTTCGTGTTTCAATTATCTATAAAGTTCTTGAACCTTCAGGGAATGAATTTTGTGGAAACACCAGTTGTTAATTAAATATTATATCGTTTGATTGGATGTTAGTTGCGTCTATATTGATGACAAGTTCGTTACTCGAGAATTAGTTATACTACGAATAAGGTCATTAGTTTAAAACAAGAGGAAACACACAAACAACAAAACACACACACAACACAACAACTCACAAAGAGGAAACATTTCGTTATTTGTAATTGATAATTTCTAAGTTGTTAAACTGATTTCAATATAAACCGTTACAAATATAAATTATCCGGATATCTTATAAGATACAAGACATTCTACAGAAGCATAATAAAGTACACAAATCTGGCAATTGTACTGAACTATAGAATAAAAATTTCAAAGCGGATAATACCGCCAAGGATATAGTATATTATACACACGAACAGATATTTACTATGGTCTAGGTGTATTTCAGAATTATCATTACAAAATTATTTAATTCAAATTGTTATTTCTTAAAATGATGACTTAAATAAGGACCGTTAATTTAGCAAATACTCCATTGTTTGGCAAATGTCTCTATCACTAAAACTCAACTTAAAACAGTTTTAATAAGTAAAATATGATCACAGGATATTATTATAAATTCTCGAACATAATGCCACGCTTCCCTAAATAGGAGTTGTCATTAAGTGCAGCCATTTCACAATTCGAAATGATTGATGCTCAAAATGGCGGGATAATGCGAGGAGGTGATGCGGCAATTTCGCTTATTGCAACATCGTAAGTCTGATCATGTAAGACCATTGATCCGGATGAATTCTCTATAAGTGCTGATGTTAATATGGTTGAATTAGTTCGCGAATAATTTACCAGCGTGCAGAATGAAAATACTGAACCAATTCGCTTTATTGTACGTAAAACAAGTGATATTATTGGGATTATGTAGTGAGGGGACGATTACGTTCATTTAAACGTGGAATAATAATGTAATTCAAATATAATCCGAACACTATTGTGTACTATTATCGATGTTTCTGATCTTATTAATCCTGCTAGAATGCTGGTTTCTTGGGAAATAGGATGTGCGCTTTTGGGAGACGTACTCGACGACACATTTCGTTTAAGTTTAAAGTGACTTATTCACGGGCTCATAGGCTGAATCTTTTAATCGTCAAAAAATTTCATCACTTATTCGAAAATTAGATTTTTTCACAGTCCGCAGTCGATAAACTGCAATAGCAGTATGACTTGAAAAAGGGCTGTACTGTGGCAAACTTCCTATAAATAAATATTCATGTAAGCTATCGACGTCAAATACTTTTAATAGTATTTTATTTAATAATAAACGTGTGTCAGCGTGTAAATGCTGGTGGTGCCTTTTCTCAGCCACGAGCTGGTCCTACCCTGGCACGATGTTATGCATACCATCCTTTATTAAAAGCTTTATTAAGTACATGCTATATTTTAATGATTAATGCTCCTAAAAGTATAAAACTACTAGCGGCCCGTCCCGGCTGTGCCCGGGTTATGTATATTTACGCAAACCTTCCCCATTAATCACTCTATTTATTGGTGAAATCCGCATGAGAATCCGTGCAGTAGTTTTTGAATTTATCGTGAACAAATAGACAGACATACGCGGGGAGGATTCTTTTTTATAATATGTAGTGATTCACGCTCTGTCTTATAAGAGTGATGTACGAATATCAATGAGTGAATATTACACGCCAAGACTAAAGTTTGTCAGGAAAACAGTTGTACAGTATACTGTATTTATGTAAAACCGAAACTATTGAGACATATTTAAACATATTTACTATTATTTTTTACATAATCGTCTCTAACAATTTGATTATTTGATTTTGAAAATTTGTTAATTTTTTTTTATTAGGTAATCAGTTAATGCATTCACTCAATTCCCAAGAGAGAATAATTAAAAATCATAAAAAATAGTCTATTAACATATTTCCCGACTTCCACAGCGCAGCAGCGAGGCAGAGTTAAAAGAGAGACCGAGCAACGCACCTCCAAAAAAACGCGTACAAATTCAAGAGATATCTGTCTAGAAGACTTCTGAACTCACGCAATGACGAAGTGACGTGAATTGTAAAAGACTTCTGAACAAAGTGAATAGTAGAGATAACTTGTGAAATTAGTGGAGTGAAATGTATCCGTCGTGGAATGTAGTCATCGGATCGTTACGGGTGGACGGGCTTCGTACGCTCCACTGGCTCTTCTTGCATCGGTAGCTCGATGCACGCGTATTACATGATTTAACCCTTGATATATATAGTAATGTATCGACTCTGACCAATAAACGGTTATCGGTTGTTTCCGATTCATCTTGAACCTACAGACTACAGACCCTCCGTAATAGTTTAATGGGCTGAACTGAACTGTATAATCGTAAACATGCATATGCTCAGAATATTAAAAAGTTGGATTGTTCACAAATCGATGCACTCTGACTAGAATAATATAATAGTGTGTCATCTTTATACTGATTTTAAAACTAACTAAACTCGATTAAAAGAAGGTTTGTAGTCTGGTCTGTAAATATCGTGTGTAGATGTCAAGGACGTCGACGGTTTTCAAGTGAAAACGATTTGTCTTAGTGGTGTGTATTGTAGTACTGAGATGGAATGGTTCCGTTTTTTAATTCATTTTCGTCTCGATTCTGTATTGTAATTTTAAATTTATGCGAGTTCTTTGAATTTCCGACTTGAAAATAAAAACAAATCTTGTTATTGCTTTTTATTCTCAGCAACTTAAAAAGACCAAATGGACGATGTTTTATTTATTTGTATTCCGAAAATAAAGATTTATTTTTATTGGGTTGAAACAGAGATTATAATGACAAATTGCTTAAGTTTATGTAGTATAATAAAATAGTAAAAGAAGTATTTGTGTATGATCTTTTACTGGCACCTTTTAGGGGAATTGTTTCTCTTATTTTTATATATTTGTTATAATAAAGTAGACCGTTAAATAAAAACATTTTTTTTCTCTTTTGAATATAGCTTACTCAACCGATTTGAAAAAAGATTTTTCATTAGAATTTGTGTTTTTAAGTATTGTAATAGGCTTCACTCAAAGGGGCAGAGCAGAAACCATAAAAAATAACTCACAAGTCGTTAACATGTCTAAAGTAAACGAAACCCCAGCGGTTGTTTAACATATTTCATTTGATAAATTTAGATTTTGATCTTCATAATATAATAAAAATCTTTTTTTCTTTATCGCAAAATACTTTTTCAGGAAACAATAAAATAAATAATTTTTCCATTTAAAAATCACGTGAAAAGAAAATCGTGCGTTCGAGTGCTTTGAAGATTTTTATTGAATCGTCTTTGTAAGTTGTGTCGTTATAACTACATATATTTTATATGAATCCGTTGAATCAAATCTACTACTAGTTGATATATCAATGTTTAGTTATATGATATCATATATCTCCGTAGTTATAATTAGTGTATAAAATATGTTCTACTTTTACCTCAAAAGAACTTTATGAAGTATTTAAAATTTTTGTATAAAGTACTTACTATAACTGTATAGATCAATATTGTGATCATGTGTTTCATGTTTGATTCATAATTGATTTAGAATCATTGTCAATGGTTTTTAATAAGATTGCAATTTTTTTTATTATAAATCTTTTGTATTCTGTAATTATTTAATTTTTGTATTCCACTGTTATATTGTTATTATTATGGATACTATTCCGTGTATATAAAATGTGTTAGTTTAAAAAAATGTAAATATTAGAATTGACGTGAATATCTGTGACTATAACGATTTTCTCATGAATGAAACAGAGGTTTTAATAAAAACCATTTTTCCTGAAAATAAATTTTTTTTTACTACCTATTTCAATTGAATATAAACTAGATTTTTTTATATAAATGAAATGACTTAAACTATTGAAATCATTTTACAGCGTACATTTTAAATTGAAAACAAAGGCTTTGTCAATTTTAATATTTCAAGCAATTTATATATTAAAAAAAAATTGTTGGCGTGATAGAAAAAAGTAAACTCTCTAACTTGGTTGAAAGTCAAGTCTCAAACAACGTGAAAGACAAAACAAGAGCAAAATTCATGTACTCCTATATGAAACATATTGTCTTGTTTGTCTTGCGAAATCAAATTTATCAATTGTTTAAAAAAATTACAAATAACAAATTTAATATATAAGTTAAACAGTAAGGAAACGCTCGTTGAATCCAAAATGTAGCAGCGAACAAGGATCTGATACGAATTTTTAAGGCACCATTACCCTCGATCGAGCAGCGACGCCCGCCGGTATTGTCAAAAGAAAACTTTTAATGCCCCCGACAGCCAGAAACTTCCGAAATTAACTATTCAACGGAGCTACCAACAAAATTATACTGATCTTTATTGTTCCATATTTTTTCAGGAAATATCTCTTAACCGCCCGTCCGGGAACTCCTTTTGTTATCTCAAATTCTTTTTTCTCCGTTCGCTTCGAATTCAGCGATAAAGTGTACCATCGGACTTTGATAAATCATTTCCCGGGCCTTGTGATATTAAAATTGTGCTATAAACTTAAGGGAAAGTTTCTAATCGATATGGAATTTGATAAGATGGGAGAGATTAAAACGTTGCAACTCGTCGAGGGAAACTGGGGCGTGCACTCGTTCCCGATGAGACGGGTGTTAAAAAACTTAATAGCTTTTACAATCTAATAAAGCTTCGAGTGCTTTATATATTTGCATATTTTAATGAAAAAGTAAACACTTCACATAGCTCGACTCAGTCATTTATTGACTCGTTAGAAGGTTATCTGCCCAGATGATGTAGACCAGGGATTCCTAAACTATTTTCAGCAAGAGACCCCTTTTCCAAAAGTAACTGATACCTCAAACCCCCATTGCCAAATTACTTATAAATCATGTGTCTAGTTTTTTCCTATTGAGATAAAATACTAAGCGATTAAATTTTATGTCCACCCGGTTGTGTTTTGAAATCCAGACTGGCACCGATGATCTTGTAATATCTTAACAACCTATCTAATACCAATCTAATTAAATCTTTTTCTTCATAGAAAAAGAGGTCATTAAGCTGAACTGAACAGATCAGCGTGTAAATAACCCACTGCTGGGAAAAGGCCTCTTCTCTATGTAGGAGAAGGGTTTGAAGCATAATCCATCACGCTGCTCTACTGCGGGTTGGCAGATAATTGCCCTACCATAAGTAACGATCGTTATTAGGTGTCTATGTTCACAACCGGTACCGATGACCTTACGTGCTCTCCAAGGCACGGTGGGAAAACCTACTAGGATATCCTACGACACCTAGACCGGAAACAAATATTATCTGCCCCTAGCGGGAATTAAACCTGCGACTGCCGGCGTTAAGGCGACTACTCGCACCACCACACCAGAACGATCGTCGGTAAAATTAAAATGAATGCCATAAATTATTTACATAACAACATTTAAAAAATGCTAAAAATAAAATTATATGCTAAAAACAAATTATTTGCGACCCGACAAACAAAAAGCAACGCGTTTTAATTGTTCCGCTATTTTTTTATTTTTTTTGTAAATCACATTCATTAATGCGTAGTCAATTTTCAGCGAAATTCGATTTAATTCCGTCAAAAATCAAACAATGGTGCCGCGCGTAAACAGGCGACGGACGAACTGGAAAAACTCCATTCCTACGACGATATGTATATATATGTATATTATATATATGTATACCTATATAGTTTATGTATCCAACATTTTAAGAAGATCGCATATTGTTAGATGTTTCTCAAAAAAAAAAAAAGTTTTCTTCTTTTCTTACTTTGTTATAATAATTTAGATGCTACGCCGAATTCACAGCACGCTGTTCAATAGAAAACGAAAGACTCCGTCAAGAAAATATGCATCGCTGAACACGTAGTGCTTATAAAAATCACTGTTTTTTTATATTTATGACTGAATTTATAACTAACTGAAATGGAGATATCGCAATAGATCGAAATATCAATCAAAATCTGTCCAGTAGTTTTTCCGTAATGAACGCATTACGACAGACCTATAATTTTATTTATATATATGACAAGTACTTCTTTTCTTAGTATTATAAGCTGGAAAGCGTTACGTATAGGCAACGTAAAATCGTAATTAAATTTAATATCGAAAAAGAACAATCGCGAACAACGTAACTGCTGACTTAGATTAATATGGGAAACGGAACGTAAGTGTGAATGAAAGAGAGAGTATTTCAAGTATGAGCGGTCTAGATATAAAAAGAGAATATGGTGGATTAGAGCGAGTTGTACGAGTGGTAAAGAACGGTGTAGCTTTTAAATAAATAAATAAAAGTATTTGTATTTCACTATGAGCAATAATTCCCACATTAATATGACATGTGGTACAAAAAATACTATAGTTAATTATACTTACTCAGCTTTTACCACATAGAAATAAGGGACAATAACAGTACCTGTGTGTAAATTTTGTGACATTTCTTACAATATGCGATGAAACGTATTGTATCGGACCTTTAAAATGCCAGTGCAGTAAATTTATGGTGGAGTATGAATAGGGCAGGGTCTTGTAACGATCATCAATCAGTTTGGACTTGCCTTGCGTCGCGGAATCCTCTCTCCGATCTGCTATTGAGTCATTTGAGATGTACATCATTTGTCTAGATTGTTGGCTTTGTTTTTTATTTACGATTCATCATTTACGTTTTTATTGTAAATTACTTATTATTGTTTATTACTGTTATTTTTTTATTTACATAATATCTTTATAAAATTGTTTTTGACATATTTTCTGTCATTTTTGTTTGAAAAAACTAATCACATCGATAATAAACAGTGACGTAAGCGTTTTAATTAAACTCTAAGCTCAAAATATAAAACATACTTCTTTCTACTATAAAAATGCTTCAACTTAATTACATGGATAAAAGATGTATTTTATCAACTTCTCTTCACTATAATATTACACCTTTCATTACATTTCTTTGATAGAGCCTCATGGATAACCTTAATTAGTTTTTCACTTCAATGCAAATCGCGCTCTCGTGCCACGCTTCCTGCCCAGTGGCATTTTAACTTGCTGATTAGCATTGTTGCATATAATTATAAGCTGATTAAGTAATAATATAATATGCTTTGAAATGGACGACTGTTCTGGTGTAGTGATGCGAGTAGTCGCCTTAACGCCCATCGTCGCGGATTCGATTCTCACTTAAGGTAGATATTTTTATTTACGCAAATATTTGCTTCTGGTCTGGATGCATGTCCTCGTGGGTCCCACCATCCCTCGAAGACCACGTAAAGCCGTCAGTCCCGGTTGCTGTCACGGACACCTGAAAACGATCGTTACTTGTGGTAGGGAAATTGTTCACCAAACCGCAGTGGAGCAGCGTGGTAGGTTGGAACAACCGTTCTCCAATATAGAGAAGATTTGTCCAGCAGTGGGATGTTTACAGGCTGATTCAATTCAGGTCAGCTCAGGTTTTGGAATTATATTAAAATTTTCAAGTTAGAACTACAAAATACATTCTCCAAATATATCATTTTGGACCGCAGCGTATAGACGTGGCCATGGTCAGACGGGGAGCCAGCAGAACTGAATTTGTAAGTGTAGAAGTTCACTAAAAATCACGTATTGAGCTCCAACCATCCTCTTTCATAGAAGCAGATATCTTATTCAAGCAAAACATTTTACTCGTATTTTCAGGCAATGTTTTTATTACCAGTATAAATTTTTCACTAAAATATTCAACCATCATTTGACCTTTATAGTATATTTCGTGAACGCAAATACAAGTTAATGTCATAATTATAAATAATAAATGAACCCGTATTTAAAACATTATTAAAATATCAATTAACAAATACCGTAAGCGAATTTCAATAAATATCAGTAACAATGATTATTACCGACGTAATCAAAATGGTAATCCCGTACAATTTACAACTGACACGCACTCGTGGGTAATTAGAATAACCGTATATCGTCTATATTATAATTAATAGCAATCCGATAGCAGCAGTAATCAAAACTATTACCGTGAAATACTGAAGGGTCTCTTTGATGATAAATGAAGTTCGAGTTATTAGGGGCGAAACTGCCAATGTTTCAAGACGCGATATTACGAACGAGCTAAAATCGTGACTTTACCACTACGTAATATTTAATATATGCGTGTGAAATATCTTTAAGCTATTTCTAGAGATCAACTTTAGTAACGAGATAACATTGCGGTCTCGCTCGATATTTCGAAGGCATTTGACAGGGTCTGGCATGACGGCCTTATTAGCAAACTTCCTTCATTCGGCCTACCCACCTCGCTTTGTGTTTGGTTATCTGACTTCCTGAGGGATCGATCGATCCGCGTAGTCATAGAAGGTTGCGAATCTGATCAATTGACCATCAATGCCGGGGTCCCTCAGGGGTCTGTACTCTCGGCAACGCTATTCTTGCTGCATATCAATGACCTGCTCAAACCTGGGATCTTTGGGTATGCGGATGATAGCACCGTTGTTGAGCGTTACGTATCCAACGCACGAGCGAGTGGGTCTGAGATCCAGTCGCTGAGGGAAGCCATGATCCAGCGTCTGAACTTGTCCCTTAAAGCTGTCTCTGACTGGGGTGACGCTAACCTGGTCAAGTTCAACGCCTCTAAGACCCAGGCGTGTCTCTTCTCAGCAAAGCGGAGTCCTTTCCACCTGACTCCCTCTTTCCGGGGTGTATCCGTGCCCATAGCCGACCATCTGGAACTTCTTGGCATTACTTTAACATCTACCCTCAATTTTGGCTCATACATAGAAGAAAAGGCCCAAACAGCTGCCAAAAAACTCGGTGTCCTTTCGAAGGTTAGACAGTACTTCACTCCGGAACAGCTTTTAAAGCTATACCAAGCTCAAGTTCGCTCGTGCATGGAGTACTGTTCTCATCTCTGGGATGGCTCAGCCAAGTACCAGCTGGAGCTTCTCGAGTCAATCGAGAGGCGAGCCAAGAGGCTTATCGGCGATGATTCACTGGTCGCTGCTAAGTTACAAAGCTTGGATCATCGACGCAAGGTGGCCTGTCTGTCAATTTTTTATCGGATACACTTCGGTGAGTGTGCACAGGAACTCCACGACCTGATTCCCCCCTGCCCCTTTCATCTTCGTACAACCAGACGCTCTGCGTTACGTCACCCCTATATGGTTGACATCCCCCCTATACGCACTAAGCGTTTCGCTAGTACATTCTTGATGCGTACGGCCAAAGAATGGAACTCTCTACCAGCGTCTGTGTTCCCCGAAAGCTACAATCTAGGCATCTTCAAGTCGCGAGTGAATAGGCTATTTCTAGGTAAGCGTGCTCCATCCTAGACCGCATTCTCACTTATCATCAGGTGAAATAGTGGTTAAACGCAAGCCTATCAAATTATAAAAAAAAAAAAAAAAAAAAGTAACGAATATTAATAAGTATGATTTGCCCTAAAAAGGTTTTACTGTACTGTACTGTATCAGGTTGTAAACAACACACTGCTGAGCGAAGGACTCTTCTCCATTATAGGAGAACGGTTAGATCCACCACGCTGCTCCAGTGCAGGTTGGCGGATAATATTCCGAACATGAGTAACGATCATCACCAGTTGCCCATCATAACAACCGCGACCGACGGCTTTACATGCTCTCCGAGGCACGGTGTATAGACCCACAGGGATATACACCCAGACCGTAAACAAATATATTTACAAATACAAATATCTGTTCCGGGCGGGAATCGAACAGGACGGTCGTAAATTAAAAATAACTCCAGTATATTAATTATACATTACATTATAAACTGTTATAACTCTCGCTATATTTCTACGTGTGCTGCATGCATGTATCCTCACGGAAACATCACTAACCCTTTACCGTATGTAATCCTGCAGAACGCTATTCCAGGGACCGTTTTCTTTTACAAGTTTGAGTATAATTGAAATGAGAATTGTTTTCGCAGAGTGTAGTATTATTGTTTGCATTAAAAATAATTTGCTACTTATTTTCTTTTTATGGGGTTACTTAAGGATTTTATATGGGATGTTAGAGATCGTTTCAGTTTCTTTCCGAGGTCTTTCTTTAATAAAAATTATACCAAATGAACATAACTATGAAGATGCAGTCTAATTTGAATTATCTCTTGTAATTGAAGGAAATTTAAATTTAATTTTTATAAAACTACACCGTATTATAATATATTCTGAACTGAAGTTAACTAAATTAGTCTGTAAGCATCTCACTGCAAGGCAAAGGTATCTTCTCCATATAGAGGAAGAGTTGTAGCTTAATCAACGATGCTCTATTGCAGCTTGACCATTTTTCCAACACGGACAAGAATCGCTATCATAAGTCTATGATAACAATCGGGACCGACAGCTTAACGTGCTCTCCGAGGCACGATGGGGAGACCCAAAAGTAAATACCAGACAGCAAACTAAGATTTGTACACATACATATAGCCGCCGCGAGCAAGAATCAAACCGCGACCACCTGCGTTAAGGCGACTACTAGCACCACTATACCAGAACGATTGTCATAACATTTTAATGATTTCATTCATTAGTGATTTCTTTTTAAGCGTATATGTACATGTGTATGTCATAGACTGTCTTTTTATCAATTATTTATGCTTAGCTATTGAGTGTTCACAAGCTATTTTAGTATGAGCCATAGAAACCAATAGAAATATCCTTCCTTAACTCGTAAAAAAAGAGATCTATCACAAGTTCTATTAATATAATAAGAATGTTAAAGAATTCCTCGTTTTACGTCCCATCGCTTCCATTAAAAAATCGAACCGTACTGAAAGAAGAAATAATTTTATTCCATTTCAAGTTCTCACCATCTATATTTTTCCTATTGTGGAAGCTGATAAAAGGGTGTTAAATTGCATTCCTTTCAATTCGTAATCCTTTAAGCCTCGCTTCGTCACCTCGTTGAAAAACTATACCGTCTCCAATCTTTCTCGAAAATGTTTTTAAAGTTTAATGAGCCTTGTAAAAACATAGCTAATAAAATTTTAAAGACATGGGAATCACTCATATATAGTTTTTATGTATTAATAGACAATGCTCTTATTTGATTTTAATTTTTAAGAAAAATGATATCAATTTTGATTTTTGACGACCGTTCTGGTGTAGTAGATTAAGATATATATTTGTATTTGTGCAAATATTTGTTTCCGGTCTGGGTGTATGTCCTTGTGGGTTTCCCCACCGTGCCTCGGAGAGCACGTAAGACCATCGGTCTCGGTTGTTATCATAGACATCAGATAGCGACCGTTACTCAGTGTAAGGAAATATATGCCAACCAGGAGTGGAGCAGCGTGGCGAATTATGCTCCAACCCTTTTTGCCAATACTCGCCACGCTTGGCAGTTGGGTTAGTGAACGCATTGTGTTATGGTAGAATATTATGACTGCCCACTATCCACCGAAACAGCCTACCGCGAAGGTGCCATGCCTGCGCGGGGCGTCGCACAGGAGCGAGTGCCCGATGAGGCTGCTGCCTGCGGGCTATGAAGAAACGTATGCGGTACTCGTGGTCCGCCTTGTAAGGCCCCACACTATCACTTTGTCTCCCCGGACGACGGGATGTGCGTTCAGGTACATTTTTTCCCGCCAAAATAAAAAAAAATATGATGACGCTGCTGCCCATCACCACCCTGGTCGGTGTACAGTTGTTCGCATTACTACAATAGCTTCTTTGTCTTTTACGACACTTCGGCAAGAAAGTTTTCCTTTTTCTCGTATTCTTCTCGTGTTTATGTACACAGTAACAATTTCTAAGAAAAAAGGTAGAAAAATAACTTCTTAGTGACTTAGAATTATTTTGATAACTAGAGCAAAAATATGGAAGAATCTAATTTTAAACGAAATGAAATAACTTCAAATCTCATTAAGATCAGCACGACCAAATATATCTGGATTAATTTGAACATGTAGATAAATAGAACCATTCGGTCTAATAAACCATATAATGTTAATAGTTATTGATTTTAACTTAGGCTCATTATTCCTGTTTATCAATAACACCGTGTATTCGGTGAATAGCGTTAAACACCTAAGCTGATAATTTAATAGTAGTTCAAATGTATTCATAATTTTGGATTTGTTAATAATCTCGATATAGTAACATTGTTGTTATAATGAATTATTGAAATGTCGTAAATATGTTTCATATTTGTAGTAACAAATTTGTATAGCGGACTCTACTTCACTTCTGCTTTCCTGGTACTTTAAATTTTTTTTTGGTATCACAAACACCTATCGATTTTCATCTTATGAGCCACAAATGTGTTACTGGTGGCAGGTAATGATGAGGAAGAGATATCTTCTGACTCTCTCACTCGAAACGTATTTCAAGGCGGTTTTTCTGCGTGGGTAACAACTAACATGGGGGTGGTATTACCTCGGTCGAGCTTTTCACGAGAAGAACCCAATTATATGTGTGTACATTTACTGTCTAAACATGACAAACAAACATTTTCAATATATATCGGGGAATTTCAATAACAAGTTAGTAAATACTTACTAATACACATGCACATATTCAATGATCAAATCGGTGAACTCTGATATTCACATATACATTCATTAAATAGTCGCTAAGTCTACATAGTACGATTCTTACATTGATAAAAAGTGAAAATTCACTTAAAATTAGTGAAAAGTCACTAATTAATGTTTGTAAAGTAGACTGTCAAATTTAATTATTTTACTGCTTTGTTTCTGGGCCTCATTTTATTAATCGTTACACATAATATTATATCACCATCAACTATTGATAAATATTTCTCTTTTAAACACTCCTTTATACAGCTATCTTCCTAGTAATTTAGGTAAATATTTATCATATTAAATTTATGTTTTGCAAATTTTTAAAAGATGGATTGATTGATTGAATGTCTTGAGTTGCTTGATGGTTCTCTTCTTAGCTGAATTTACATTCCGAATTAGTTTCATTAAGAAAATACGTATTAATATGAGTAATATATAAGTAAATTTTTATTACTTTAAGTATTTAAAAAAGTCATTTGGTACCATAACTACTTATCTTTTCCTTGATCTCTGTCAATTTTTTATCATTCTCCATTCGAAACATTAAGCCACTAATCACATTGACTATTCAATGCTGCTTCTCAAAAATTTTCTTGCAATATATAATCAGTTTTAGTTGGAATTAAAATATCAGATTCCCATTTAACATTTTATTTATTTAGTTATTTGTTCACAATAAACGACAACACTGCCGTGCGGTGACTGGCAGAGAAGAAAAGTCTCAACCGCTTCCTTGCCGAGGTGTCATAAAAGGCGACTGAGGTCATAATGGTGAGAAAAACTGTACACCAAACAAGACGGTAATGGAAGGCAGCGTCACCATACCCTGCCCCAAAACCTTACCCTGCCCCACTGCGCTCACCACACCGCCTCGTAGCGTGGCAGGTATTGGCAAACATCCTTCAGAGATGATGCGGAAGGTCTACGTTCAGCAGTGGACATCCATTGGCTGGGTCGACAAATCGACAACAACGCTTACATATTATATATATATAATAATTTTAGTTAGAAGATAGGTATATTAATAAATAAATAAATATAAATATGTTTAAACATACACACACGGTCGACTGTCCCTAAGGTAGGCAACTTAATGCCTGTGTTTTAGGTAACAGTTGACTGATATACTTTTTTTTTTTCAAATAAATATACATATTAATAATACATGTATAAATAAATACATAATACACCCAGACTCGGGACGGGAATCGAACCCACAATCCTGGAGCAGAAAACAGGGCCACTGCTAACTGCGCCACGGGCCAGTCATATTATAAGTGTAAATAGACAAGAATAAAATAATAATATTGGATCGGATCACATATGTAATATTCACAAACAATGCGTGTGAGTGTGTTTTAAAATTAGTGATAGAATTCTATTTAAATAAATGATTGCTTGAACTGGAATTATACAACCATTTCCAAAGGAACGCATAATTGCCACAAATGACACGTATAAGTAACAATAAAATACACAAGCAATGAAAATATGTAATGAAAATAAACATATTTCACGAGAGACATAGGATAGCGGGTCGAGATATGGAATGGTATCTATATTTATTGGGTCAGCGGCGACGGGTCCAAATGGTTCACATCGATATTCAGCTGCTGAGATAGGCAGCCTGCCAATTATACATAAGTATATTTTTTTAGACAGACTGAGACCATTTGAGAATATTACATTTAATTGACTTTGTTCATTGACTCGAGTTAATACTCGCTGTTAATGTTTTAAAAAATATTTTAAACAATTTTGTTTTTTCTCTTTTATTATGTTTAAAAAAAGTAATACACTCGATTAAGTTTTTGATTAAAAAACAATGATTGTTTTCTCACGTTAAGTATAGAAAAAATTAATTAATAACTAATACAAAATATATTATGCCATAATTTAAATAAAAGAATACTTGAAAATACCGTAATTTTTAATAACTTATTACTATTTAATTGTTGTTGTTTTTTTTGCACTATTTACAGATTTAATTTTTTTTTTCAAGTCTTACTAGCTTAGTTTCCCTCATATATTTTTTTAATCTATATTTTAAGAGCTTTGTCAGCATTCCCTCATATATTTATAATCAATTTTGTTTATACATTCAAATACGTATTACTTCGAACGTTCGAACAATACCGATGTCAGTTGAATCTTTTATTAATGTTTAGTAATAAGTTGATGGTGTAACTATTTAAATAAAAAATATACCGCCTATTCAATAAAGATATATCACGTATTTTTCCCATAACAAAAATCTGTTTAAGTCGGAATATTTTCTCACAAAATAGCTATTACAAAGAGACAAAATAAAAGAGTGAGGGAAATAAATTTCTATTGCTTTCCGAAGTTAAAAAGCCAACTTTGGTTTCATTTTTTCTCGTAACAAATTTGCATAATATCACCGAATTCATTCTTCGTGTCGTATTCATTCGAAGTCTGTCTAACTTGTAATGTGAATTTTGCGGCTCGGATCGGTTTAGAATTGTTTCAAAATTCAATTTGTAACTCATTTACGTTTGATTCGTCCCTTGTTTACAGTTCGAGAATGTTTTTATTGTTTTAAGGAGTTAGGTAATAATTTCATTTCGCAAACACTAGTCGCTAAGTTGCCGTGACGGCTTCGAGCATCGAGTTTCAGAAGTTTAATACGTTTCATGATTTCATAATCATCTCGCGTTTTGTACGATATTTATGTAAGTTGATTAAATGTTTTCTAATTTAATTTTTCTAATTTAATTTCTAATTTCACTATATGTGAAATTGAAGTATAATAATAATGTCGAGTTAAATACAATAATTGTATACCTCGGTCAACCTGCTTGTGGCTAGGCTGAAGATCCAAGAGCCGAGCTTACCCTATATTATCCCGGACATCAGCTTACATGAGATTAGTATGGCTCTGGGACAGCATAAAAACGATAAGGCACCAGGCGAGGATGGTATTACTTAAAGTCCTTCAGAGGCTCTTTAATGTCGTCTTGTTCGAGGGCGTAACGCCGGAAGCCTGGAACACAAGTGTGTTGGTGCTCTTTTTCAAAAAGGGTGATAACACCTTGTTGAAGAATTATAGACCCATTTCGATTCTGATTTCTGAGACACATTTATAAGCTGTTCTCCAGAGTCATTACAAATCATCTGGCGGACAAGTTTAATGACTTCCAGCGAGTGAGCAGTTTCCGAAAAAGCTATAGTACCATTGACCACATATACATACGCTACAGCAGATTATACAAAAACGGAGAAGTATAATCGGCCATTATGCTTGGCGTTTGTGGACTAAGAGAAAGTCTTTGATTCGATCGAAACTTGGGCGGTGCTGCAGTCTCTCCAGCGGTGCCGCATTGACTACCAGTATATCAAAGTCTTGCAGTGCTTTTACAATAATTCTAGTATGTCGGTTCGAGTACAGGATCATAGTACGAGAGCGATTCCAATACAGCGAAGTTTGAGACAAGGAGATGTCATCTCTCCGAAACTTTTTACCGCTGCATTGAAAGACGCTTTCAAGCTTCTGGAATGGAAAGGATTCTGCATCAACATAAACGATGAGTACATCACTTACCTTCGATTTTCCGACGATATCGTGCTTATGGCAGAATCCCTAGAAGACCTTAGCATTATTATCAGTGACCTCGATGAAGTTTCTCAACGGGTGGGCTTTAAAATTAAAATGGACAAGACAAAAATCGTGTCGAATGTCCATGTCGTGCCCACCTCGATATCGGTTGGAAATTCTTCTCTCAAACTTGTTGACAAGTACATCTACTTAGGACAAAAGATCCAACGTGATAGATACAACTTCAAGCGAGAGGTCAATCGTCGAATCCATCTAAGATGGGTAGCGTTCGGGACGTTAAAAAACGTCTGTTCATCCGTCATACCTCAGTGCCTGAAATCGAAAGTCTTCGACCAATATGTGTTACCAGTGATGATATACGCATCTGAGACGTAGTCTCTGACTATGGACCTTTTAAACAAGCTACACAAGTTGCCCAAGTTGCACAGCGTGAAATGGAGAGGGCTATGCTTGTTGTTGCTTTGCGAGATCGGATCAAAAATAATAAGATCCGCAGGCGAACGAAGGTTGCCTACATAGCCCAAGGGATCTGCAAGCTGAAGTGGCAGTGGGCAGGGCACATAGCTCATAGAACTGACGAATGATGGAGCTGAAAGGTTTTCGAGTGGAGACCATGTACTGGCAAGCGCAGCGTCGGACGGCCGTCCACGAAATGGACAGACAACTTAAGGAAAGTCGCCGGAAGCCGTTGGACGGAGGCTGCTTTGAGCCGGTTGCTCTGGAGTTCGATGTAGGAGGCCTACGTTCAGCAGTGGATATCCAATGGCTGATATTATGATGATGATGAAATACAATTACTTTCCAGTTACAATCTCAAGGTCAAACGTGACACACACACGTAAGCACATAATTCGTATAAGCGTGTGTTTTGCATGTCAGCTAAATCATTCTTGTAAGCACGCACACACACACACACACACACACACACAAACATAGATTTTTTATTATTATTTAGATACACACATCGTCGTCTGTTTCTAAGGTAGACAACTTAATGTGTGTGTTTTAAGTAACAGTCGAGTCTTGCGCGGGCGATGGTCGAGTGCGGACGCTTAATATTATTCGCTTTGTTGACCGTCGCATTTTTTTTAAAAGTACCCTACACTAAGTAAAAAATATTATTTTATAAAATGGGTGAAAGTGATGATGACGATAATTCTGAATGTAGTAACAATAAAAGTAATACAGATACTGTAATGCAGTATGAACAAACGTCGAATACGATGTTAGGGGAGCCTATTGGAGGTGATTCTAGAGGAAAGCCTGATAAGAGGAAGAAAAGAGAAGAGGAAATAAATGATGAGGGATTTATAACAGTGGTAAGGAGAGGACCTAAACGTCTTATTAGAAGTAACTCGAAGAACGTGGAAGATGAGGAAAATATGAGGGTAGAAGAATTACAAAATAATGAGAAATTCAATGAAGTATGTGTGTCGAGTACGGAGGAACTACCTAAGCAAATGGCATTTGCGAGATTAATGAGAGATGAAAAGATCAAAAACATCATAGGAATAAAATATAAAAGTCCATACAAAGTACTTATTCGGTTTATATCTAAGGAAGACGCCGAGCTGCTACTAAAATGCAAGAAATTTAATGATCTAGGTTTCAAGTGTTCGACAACATACGAATCAACAATGTCATTTGGAATTATAAGAGGTGTTGATTTAGATCTATCGGAAGCTGATATCGCGTCGGTCTTAGAAGCGAGCACAAATATAATATCTGTGAAAAGATTGAAAAAACTGAGCTTAGGTGAAAAATGGGTTGAAAGTGAGACAGTCAGAATATGTTTCGAAGGTACGACATTACCACAACACGTATTTGCTTACGGTTGCCGGTTCAAAGTGGAGGCCTTTGTGTTCCCGGTAACACAGTGTATAGGATGCTGGAAATTTGGACATTTTCTTAAGTACTGCCCTACAAAAAAAAAAGTATGTCCAAAATGTGGTGATTTGCATGATAATTGTGATATAAAAAGCTTCCGTTGTTTAAATTGCAATGGCCCACACTTTGTCTTAGATAAACAATGCCCAATATATCTGAGAGAGAAAAATATTCGGCAGATCATGTCGAAAGAAAATATCACATATCGGAAAGCTCTACAAATATATTTGTCAAAAAGACAGGTTACAAACAAATTACAAGATAACAACAGTACTGTACACGCACATACAACGAACCGAATAGTGTTTCCACGATCAGAAAGAAACAACAAAACTTACAGTGATGCGGTGACAAACAATCCACAAAAACAACCTATGACAAGATTCCCTCATGATAAGAGTCAAGAGCATATTGTTGAAAATAACAATGCTTCGCCAAAGAAGAAGTACAGGAAAAGAAAGAAAAATATATCTCATCCCGAAGACCAATCGATGACATCAAATGAGGAGTCAGAAAGTGACGTTCAAAAAGAAACAGGAAGTACAGGAAAAGAAGATAAGTATAAGTTTGAATTTAGAAAATTATTTTTCAAATTAAAGAGTATTATGCTGTCCAATCGATCTATAGAAGAAAAAATAATTCAATGTTTAATTAAAATATATGAGGAGATTAAAATAATTATGTATAGCTTTTTCACAAATGGAAATATGTTACAAAATGTTTTAACATTATTTAATGGATAATAGGTCCCACCAGGTTCATGCTGTTAACATCTTGCAATGGAATTCACAAAGCCTTAAGCCTAAGTTATCAAGTTTTAAAGAAATCTTAAATATTGAAAAAATCCATATCGCAGTCGTAAGCGAGACTTGGTTGAATAGTGAACAGACAATTGCTATCAATTCATATAATGTTTTTAGACGTGATAGAGCGGACGGCTATGGTGGGGTCGCTATCATAGTACATAAATCTATTCGAGCCTATATGTGCCCTCTGAACATTAGTAATACCGGTATAGAAATTTTACATGTAAAGGTACAGAACTGCAGCAATTTGGAAAACATTGTTTCGATATATTGTCCTTCATCTATACAAACTCAATTTGCGGAATGGGATGAAATATTTGAAAAATTCAAAAGTAAATCTTTAGTTTCTGGTGACTTTAATGGTCACCATACAAATTGGTCATATAAGACAGATACGAGAGGTACACAGCTTTTTGATGCCGCTTTGGAAAATAACTTGATTTCATTAAATAATGGAGCTCCCACCCGGGTCAAGTTGGTAGATAATTGTTTAAGACAAACTTCTCCAGATATTTCATTTGCTTCTTCGAATGTTAGTACCCACTTTTCTTGGAGTACTCTTCAAGAAAATCTGGGCAGCGATCACCTAATAATCAAGCTTTCCATAAATCACTACAGCATTACATGCTCTGTTAAAAGAAGAAATATAAAATTAGCAGATTGGAATAAATATAATAATAATCTTAAGGTAACATTTACAAATAAAATATTATTTACGAATTTTAGTCCACACAACATACAAGAAAAGTATGACTTTTTCATGAAAGAAATTAACACAGCAGCAAATCTAAGTATACATATAACTAAAATAAACACAAATCCTTCCTGTAAATTCAAACCAAAACCATACTGGAACCCTGAACTATCTCTCGCTGTGGCACGTCGTAGAACTGCATTAAAAAATTTTAGAAGAAATCCTACTCCAGATAATTTAATTTTATATCAAAGACAAGTTAAAGAATGTGCGAAAGCTATTGCAGCAGCTCGAACTGCTAGTTGGCAAAGTTTTTGTAATTCGATTGATAAAGACACTTCGGCTTCATCGCTATGGAATAAGATGAGATGGGTTAAGGGTTATAGAAAATCTAAAAGTCATTTACCAGTCGAACAGCAAATTAAATTGTTACACACTTTAACTCCGGATTCCGCAATAAATCAAGCTCCGACTATAACTTCATCAAACCTTTTACTAGAAACCGACTTTACTTTACAAGAATTAAATTGTTGCATAAAATCTAAAGATACTTCCCCCGGCGACGATTGTATTACATATTCTATGATCTATCATTTACCTAAAGAAGCTAAAGTATACTTACTTAAAATATACAACTTAATTTATAACTCTGGTTGCATACCTTCACAATGGAGAGATATTAAGGTTCTATGTATACAGAAATTGAATGGTAATGTCCCTGACACTGATCCAAAATTACGCCCTTTGGCTCTCATGTCATGTATATGCAAAATATTTCATACAATGATAGGAAAGCGACTAGAGTGGTACGTAGAAAAAAAAGAAATTATATCTAAATATTCAGTAGGGTTTAGAAAGTCACAATCATGTATAGACAGCTTAGCACGTTTAGTTTCCCAAATACAGGTAGGATATTCAGAAAATATTCCCACAGTTGCCTGCTTTCTAGACATTGAGAATGCCTACAATAATGTTTCCATTTATGCTGTAGTTCGTACCTTGGATAGTATTAATGTAGGGGCCAAAATATGTACATATTTTTGGAACTTCTTAAGTGAAAGACACCTAATTATTCAAGACGATGATGGCCAATTGATAATGTCCAGATGGGCGTGTAAAGGCCTGGCTCAAGGAGATCCTATAGCACCCTTATTATTTAACATAGTAACGCTTAAAATATGCCACGAAATTAGGAATGTTATGATATCTCAGTATGCAGATGATTTTGTACTTTATATAAGTAATAAAGATTTAAATTACTGTAAATTACATTTAGAAGATGCGCTTTTAACATTGGCAAAAATACTAGAAGAGATAGGATTAAAATTATCAGCTACTAAATCAAAATATTGTGTATTTAGTCGTGGCCATAGAAGAATTATACCGAATATATTTGTTAACGGCAATGCCTTGTCGGTATCACCATGTGTTAAATATTTAGGTGTGTGGTTAGACCAATGTCTCTCGTGGAACAAACATATCAAAGAAACCGTTGTTAAGTCGTCCAAATTACTAAATGTTTTAAAAGTTCTAGTAGGATCTACATGGGGTCTACATCAGATACATATTCGAACCCTCTATATTTCACTAATCAGAAGCCGAATTGATTTTGCTAGTTTTCTGTATGATAATAGTCCCAAGACACAAATTTCTAAATTAGACAAGATACAAAATCAAGCCCTTCGAATAATCGGCGGATTTATTAAAAGCACCCCAATCCACGCCATGGAGAGTGAACTTGGTCTGCCACCTCTTCATATAAGAAGACAATACCTGGCGTATAAATTTTGCTTAAAAAGTCAATCTTGGTCTGACAACACAACTATATATTTATTAAAAAAACTATGCAGTTTATGTAACTTAAGATACTGGGAAAGAAAAAAGAAACCATTGCTTGCGATTGTATACAATGAAACAAAAAATTGTAAAGTAGATTCTACTGCTCCTTTGTACATGTTTAAACTCAACATATGGATGACATATATAGATATTAATGACATTATAAAATTAGACTGGCCAAATGTTACAAAAAGTAAAGCTCAATACGAAAGACACACGCTGAAATATAATATTTTAGAAGAACTAAGTAAGAAATATGCCGATTGGCACAAGATTTTTACGGATGGATCTAAACAAAACCATACTTTGGGCGCTGCTTTTTATGCCATGTCTGTAAACCATAGAGTAAGTTTTAATATTAAATCTAATGTTTCTATTATGTCAGCGGAACTATATGCGATTTCAGAGGCCTTGTCTTTCGCAATAAAAAATAATTTTGATAACACTGTTATATTATCAGACAGCAAGAGTGCTTTGCAACACTTGGCTCGATGCACCTCTGCTTACAGAGGTGTATCGATAGCCTATGATATTCTCGAAAAAATTTTATATTTACAGAAACGAAGCTTGGCCCTGAGGTTGCAGTGGATTCCGTCGCACACTGGTATACACGGTAACGAAGAGGCAGACAGATTGGCAAAATTAGGCTGTAATCTAGGAAAAGAAATTAACATTTTACCTGACCACTCGGAAACGTTATCCATATTTAAAACTATAAATTATAATAATTGGAAAATTTATTTTAATGAAATATCCAAAGAGAAAGGCATCTGGTATAAAATCCTACAATCTGAGCCTCTACGTATACCATGGTTCATAAAAACTAAAATTAGTAGAGAATATGTTAAAATATTATTAAGGCTTAGGTCCGGACACATTCCATCAAACAAGTTCGCATACATGATGAAGAAATCTGACACCCCTAATTGTACACTATGTGGTACAGTGGAAGATGCACAACATGTTCTGATGGAATGTGCCCGCACGCGAGGAGAGAGGGAAACACTTGTGAGGAAATTAAAACTAAACACATATGATGTAGGAATCGTCCACAGTATATTAGCTCAACCAACAACAGAGGCAGCTATACACTTATGCCGGATGATCAATGATTCCCCGCAGTGATTCTCTCTCTCTTTGAGAGTAAAAGTTAGGGGTACAATGGGGTTGGCATATTCTACGGAATAAAACCCCTAATTAAAAGTAGAAAAAAAAAAAAAAAAAAAAAAAAAAAGTAACAGTCGACTGATATACATTTTTTTTTGTATGAAATGAACATATACTCGTACATAATACATATATTAATAAATATATATTACACCCACACTCGAAATCGAAATTAAATCGGAATCGAACTCACAACCCTGAAGCAGAAAGAAAGGTTGAAGAATTGCCTACGCCAATGAGCCAGTCAAATATGACACATTGATACGATCCGTAGAAAAATATAATCAATGTGTAAAGTAAGCTGAAAATACCTTTATTCGAACCACCTAATCTATTTAAAAGGTAGTCCTTTTGAATATTTAAAAGATACCGAGATGATAATACAATTCAAAGCCTAGCAAAATCGAAAGATTTTTAAGTAAAACACTCGGTTTCAGAAGAATATTTAATTACGGATAATAAATTCGATTCGTTTGACTAACGAATTCGATTGATTTAATTATAATTTTTTTTTCTTTATTTAACTTTTATTAGGGTCGATTTCAAATTCTTCAATTAATATTGGTTAAATAAAAAAAAATATTTAGAGAGTTTTTTTTTTTATTATTATTTCAATGCGAAATAGTCCGTAATTTGTAAGTACTTTGAAGCGGACTATTATAATGAAATTTGTGTGTGTGTTTATATACACTGTACAATTTTAAAGTCAAAGTGGTTATTTATAACGATGCTCGAAAATGTCGACGAACATACTAAAAAATTCATATATAGACGAGCATTGAGGCTCCTTTTTTAAGTTGGTTGAAATTTTTTTATAACATTCGGTTAAGGTTAAACCTTTATTTTTATCACACATCACACATTTGTTTTTATTAGATTTCTAATAAAATCAAGAGTTAAATTATCGTGTACATGATACTTCAATATATATAGTATATGTATACATATATATAAAGTTGGCTTGTTTAGTATTGAGGAGAAAATTGGAGCTAAATGCACCACGTTAGTTCGTTGCAGATATATTTAGATATTATTAGATTAGATAGTTCGTTGCAGTTATATTGATATAAGAAGTCTCAGAATAATAATAACTTTTAGAATATTGCTATTTTTTTTTCGATAAAGTTTTCAATATCATATAATAAAGTTTGACTTCTATTGAATCGAATAAGAATTGAATCAAAATATACTCAATGAAAGTAGACTTATTACTTTATTCTGTTACTTTTGCATCGTCGTCTTAGAAAATGTTAACTTAATCAAAAATCATCAGATTAAGATTTCGATTCCACTAAAAATACGAGACAAGAACCTTTTATTTTTTCATTACTTTTAACAAATACAATATCTTTAAAATATTATAATTAATAATCTTTATGAAATTGAATTATAAATTTGCCGTATAGAGACCGAGAGAATAGTCCCAACCTCCTCTTGCCGAGGTGTCGTAAAAGGCGAATCAGGCTATATACATATATATAGGCAGAAGCGTCACCATATCCTGCGACAACACACTGCGCTCGCCACCCACCTGCCAAACGTAGCGAATTTTGGCAAACCCTCAGCAGTGGATATACAACGTCTAATGTAGGGTGATGGTGGATGAAATTAATTATACACTGAACTTATCAAAATAAAAGTAATATTAAATATATTTTCTTTTTGTATTTATTTTTATACGCTTCATACAATTCACTGTTAAACGGTACTGTTGTAGTGGTGCGAGTAGTCGACTTAATTCGACTCAAACGTAGATGCTCGGGGCAAACTATACATATAATAAAATGGTAGAAAAGTCAAAACTGTACATTGAATATTTTTATATTAAAGAATACTTGAGGTGTGATCTACAATCGATACCGAAGCCAAAAATATAGTTTTTAGAATTTTTGTCTGTTTGTCTGTTTGTCTGTATGTATGTCCGGGATAAACTCAAAAAGTACTGCATGGATTTACTTCAAATTTGGCACGAATATTATTAAGAAGTCGGGTCATAACATAGGCTACATACCTATTATCACGCTATCACCTACGGGGAACGAGCAGTGAACCTTTATTTCTTCAACGCATTCTGTAACAGCGTGTAATCTAACGACGCATATTTGAATGTTGTTATTATGTTAATAACCATGCTAACAATGCCATAAGCTATCTTCACACTATAAAAATCACGAAATATAAGTAACTTAGGCTGATAAACATAATGAATGTAAGAATGAATGTAATATAAGAAATGAATATAAGTAGTATCAAGACAATTATAGAGCAGCGCCATCTATGAGATTTCAAAAACATCAAGTCGAATTACATGTGTAAACCCTTTTTGGATATAAATAATTTAAATTTGATCATGTTGGCGAGGTTAATAGTTGTTTTTAAAAGTCATAGATGGAGTTGTGCATTTTAATAAAAATTGTATCGTTAATTCGTTTCAGAGATGAGCAAGACAATTAAAAAAAAATTGTTTATATAAGTTTTAAGCTGCTTCATCTATGTCTTATAAAATCGAGTTTTTCTGTATGTAATAACAAACAGAACTCAAAAAGAACTGCATAGATGTATAACAAAATTTAAACTCGAAAACGGCACGCTATTGCTGTAAGCAATTTGAGCTAAATAACGAAGTAAGAGGCAAATTAAGCATGCCATATATATCATAAAGATAAGAAATGCTTATGCTTCTCCGGAACCTATTTCCTCCAAAGTTGTGTAACGGGACCCTTTTTTTTTTTTTTTTCTTTTTTTTACGCAGGGGAATCCATTTACGGATGATATCCAGAACGCCCGGGTCGGCAGTCCTAGACCTAAATCGGACTCGGCACTTTGGGAGTGCAATACCGTACTAAACCCCTGCGGGAGCCTTCAACCGTTTTAATTGGAGGGTCCCGGATCTGCAGGCAACAGGATCCCTCCAGCGACAGGCTGGCCTCGGCGAAAAGGCCAGACTTCTCCTCCATGGGGACTGTCCGGCTAACCTCTGAACAGTCCCGACGACACCGTGTCTAGCAGGACCGGGTTCCCATCCCGTCCCGACACGGGCACAAGGGCGTTACAGGAGGCGCATTAAGTAGCGGGACCCGCCTTAAAGTCATCTCGCTCCACAGACACACCATTGAGGCGGAAATTCTTACGGGTTGTGGCGTCGGCGAAGCAGTATTTATGCCACGCATTAATAATAATAATAATAATAATAATAAACGCTGTGTGGTTCCCGGCAGAGTAGAATAGGACCAACCCATCCTCAGCCTAGGGTGTCGTAAAAGACGACTAAAGGCAATCAAAGCTGCATTACACCGACGCAGCCTCCTCAGGGAGCGTGAGCGACTCCCCGAGTGAGTATTTTACTGCTCAAAAAAAAAATTTTGATGATAGATACACATAAGAGAATAAGACTAGGGCCGCTACCTGGGGGGCGCCAGGGCGCGTCTGGAGCTGGCGCTGGACGTGGCAGCATGCGGGCCGCCAGCAACCCCCGCCGACCGGTACCACCACCTAGCCGGTCGGTGTATCCACCATCCCCACCAGTTGGCTTGGCGCCGACAGAGTCTCAAGGGACTCAGCATTCGGCGCCCGCCGCTGGTGGAGTACGCCGCATGCGATGGACACAAGAAATGAATAGAAATGTCATGCGCGCGTATTATAGGGCTGTAGGAAGGGAAACCGGACGGACTGGCTACCGAGCGGTAATGCACCGCGAGTTCCTGCTGCTCGAGCCAAATCTTACTGTCACGGAGCAAAACCTGGCAGATAGAGCTCGGTACATCCAACGAAAGGGCGTATTCAACGCCGCCGAGCTCGAACGATTACGACATGAGGCTGCTCCTGAAGTCGAACCCGTGTCGACAGAGCATAACGCACTTGTAACACAAAAGGAAAGCGTTCGTAGCGAAGTGCCTGTGGATGCGATCGATGAAGGAGCAGTCTCCCAAAAAGTAGAGCAGATGAGAGGGATTTTGGAGGAGGCGATTTCCGAGATCCGGAGCACTCCTCTAGAACAGAGACCACGACTCTCCCGACTTCCCCTTAATGCTGCGACGCGGGGTGCCATTGAGGCAGCTAACAGGCTGCTACCTCCATATTTGGATGGCAGTCTGGGCTTGGATGATACGGGTTCTATTCTCTTCGGTGCCGCTCTAGCGGTACACCGCTTCACTGGAGCCAAGACCCAGGAGCCTGGACGCACTACTAATAAGAGTAGTGACGTACCAGCCTGGAAGAAGAGAATAGAACGCCGTATCAGCCTGGCCAGGGCCCTCATTGGCAGACTGCAAAGCTTCAGGTCGGGCAACACTAGGCCAAGGATTGTGCGCTCCGTTAGAATAGCTTTCAACGGGCTAGGTGTCAGGCTTGACCAGCCTGATATAGCTGAGAAACTGACGGAGCGCATCGACGGCCTGAAGCAGAGAATCGCGGCATGGGGGAAGCGTATTCGTAGGTACTCTGAGAGAGTTGAGCGCTTCCGACAAAATCGCCTCTTCGTGAGTGATCAGAAGAGGTTCTACAGGAAGTTGGAGAACCCGACGCCGTACTCTTCTTCCCCAAAACCGAATACGGCTGACCTCGTCGCCTTTTGGCGAAACATATGGTCACGGGAGGTAGAGCATGAGGAGGGCCCTTGGATTGCGGCGGTTCAGGAAGCATGTGCTAGAATCGAACCGATGAACCCAATCGCCATCTCTTCGGAGAACGTAGCTGATGCGGTCCGGCGGGCACCGAACTGGAAGAGTCCGGGGGCCGACGGCCTGCATCACTATTGGCTGAAAGGGTTCTCGGTATGCCATGCGACCTTGGCTCGACAATACCAAGAGGCGATAGAGCGGAAGACGCTTCCGAACCTCTTCACTACTGGGATCACTCACCTAGCTCCTAAGTCCACCAACACCGCGGATCCTACCAACTACCGCCCCATAACGTGTCTGACTTCCATCTACAAGACACTGACATCCGTTCTGAGCTGCAAGATCTCTCGTCATATTGACGAATTTAACATCTTGTCTGTAGCTCAGAACGGATGCCGTGGAGGCGGCCGCGGCACAAAGGAGCTCCTTATCATTGACTCTGTTGCGGGCCAGCTTGTCAAACGCAACCGTCGGAACTTCTCTGCTGCCTGGATCGACTACAAGAAGGCATTCGACTCGGTGCCTCATTCATGGCTTCTGAGGGTCCTCGAGCTGTACAAGATCGACGGTGCAGTTCGAGACTTCCTCGAAGTATGCATGGGGCAATGGAGTACGATCCTTTGTCTCCAGGGCGAGAGACTGACGACGGGTGCCGATGACCGAATACGGATACGAAGGGGTATTTTCCAGGGTGATTGTCTGAGCCCACTTTGGTTTTGCTTGTCCTTGAACCCTTTAAGCACTCTGCTGGAGCGTTCGGGGACAGGCTTTCAGTTTCGGAGAGGAGGTACTAAAGTCTCCCACCTTCTCTACATGGATGACCTCAAGCTGCTGGCACCTAATCCTGCACGCCTTATGGAGTTGCTGAAAATCACTACTGAGTTCAGCGGCTCCATCAGGATGCAGCTTGGAGTGGATAAGTGTGCGGTCGTGCATGTGGACAGGGGACAGGTGACGCAATCGGCTGAAATTAGCCTAGAGCTTTCTAACTTCAAGACCCTCTCCGAAGCTGAATCATACCGGTATCTGGGCATGTCACAATGCATTGGGGTGCAGGAGGTGGATATGAAACAGGCGGTTTGCGAGGTCTTTTTTGGACGGCTGACAAAAGTTCTTCGGAGCTACTTGTCGGGCGCCAACAAGGTCCGAGCTTATAACGGCTGGGTCATGCCCACTCTCTTGTACACATTTGGCGTGCTCAGATGGACTCAGACCGAACTCGACGCCCTGGACAGAAGAGTCCGCACGACTATGACTTACCATCGCATGCATCACCCGAAATCGTCGGTCATGAGACTGTACATCCCACGGAAGTGTGGTGGCCGAGGCCTATTAAGCGCCAAGTCCATGCATAACCGGGAGGTGTGCAGCCTCAGGGCCTATTTTGAAACGAGGAGGGAGAGCGCTATGCATGGTGATGTTGTAGTATGTGACAAAGGTCTCACCCCCTTATCCCTGGCCAAAGAGGAATGGCGAAGACCGGTTGTACTTAGCACCTCTGACCGGGAGACCGTATGGATGGAGAAGGAGCTGCATGGACGGTTTTACAAGGCGCTCCACGCACCTCACGTGGATGTTAAGGCCTCCGTGCAGTGGCTGCGATTCGGGGACCTCTTTGGGGAAACCGAAGGTTTTGTCTGTGCAATACAGGATCAGGTGGTTAAGACGAACAACTACCGGAAGCACATTCTGAAGGATGGCACTCCCGACTTCTGTCGAGCTTGTCGTCATCCCGGCGAGTCACTCAGACATGTGCTTTCGGGGTGTTCAGCGCTTGCCAACACTGAGTACTTGCACAGACATAACCAAGCGGCCAAGATTCTTCATCAAGAGCTTGCTCTAATGTATTGTCTCCTGGAACAGAGGGTGCCGTACTACCAGTACACACCGGCGCCTTGTAACGCCTATTAACCGGGTGGAGTGTAGCAATAAGATAAAAATAATAATAATAATAATATAATAATTTATTATATTCCTTATATAAGTATTGTATTATATTATATTTATTTATATGTGTATATGTATATATTAAACGGGTGGAGTGTAGCAATAAGAAAATAATAATAATATTTATTTGTTAACTTTCACATACATGTTTCGTTGGAATCCTGACACCTAAACTAGGAAAACCCGTGTCTTAGGTGCCAGTGCCTTCCCATACATTGATGTTTTACAAGTATTTACATTCATGTCACAGAACAGACTATGAAAAAGGATCGCACGGCGCACGCTGATGTGTATGTGTGTGTGTGTGTGTGTGTGTGTGTGTGTGTGTGTGTGTGTGTGTGTGTGGTGTGTGTGTGTTTGTGGAACTATTAATTTATACCGTATACAGTATGCTTTGTATTTAGTACCGTTTTATAGATATGTGTTTATTATTTTTTGTGTATCCTCATAATTAAAGCTGAGTAAGTTTGCTCTAAGACACGTTTTTATTTTGTGTTATTCCCCTCATACCTCATAACTTCCCGTTCCAGTTCAAGCGCGTACAGTTTCCCGTGAGTGTTTGCTTCGCGATGACCATCAATAAGTCGCAGGGGCAGACACTAAGGGTAGCTGGTGTCGACCTCAGGACGAGCTGCTTCACACGGGCAGCTGTACGTCGCTTGCTCTCGCGTCACCAGTCCTGACTCTCTTTACATTTTGGCTTCGGAGAGCCAAACTACTAATGTTGTTTATCGAGAAGTCCTATAAATATGTATTTTTACCCTATTCTGTATTCCTTATTTATTATTTTCTCCATCCGTTTCAGTCACAACTTATGACTTAATTCAGCAGAATCACCATAAAGTCATTTATTCAAAGCAGGCTAAAAATAAGCACTTTTTGAAAGTCAATTTTACAAAAGACAGTCTCCCTCTGTTACTGTACTTTCTGTAGATATGAAATGTAAAGAAGAAACGGGTAAATGAATGTTATTATAAAAGGTATAATCGTAGGAATTTTTGGTGCTGTATAGCGTTCACACAGACAACGTCGCGGGCAGCAGCTAGTTATATATATTTGCACAAATATTTGTTTCTGGTCTGAGTGTATGTCCTTGTGAGTCTCCCCACCGTGACTCAAAAAGCACGTAAAGTATTCAGTCCTGGTTGATATAATAGACACCTGATAGCGACCGTTGTTCATGATAGTAAAATTAACCACAAACCCGCAGTGGAGTAGCGTGTTGGATTAACCTGCAATGCTTCTCCTATATATGTAGGTACAAAAGAGGCCTTTGTCTAGGAGTGGTAGGCTTACAGCCTGAACAAGTTCATCGTAGTTCAGTAAACGATGCATTTATTCGAATAATATAACACTTTAACTTATTAAGTGACAACAATAAATATTTCTTTTAATTTAGTTTATTTTTATTTATTTTCCTTGATATTTCAACGTTGATAGTTTTACTGGGTATACATAGAAAACTTTTTATTTCCGAAAAAAGTGAAAAAACCCCGCTTATCGAGTAAAGCACTCAAACTGGAACTAACTGTTATTAATCTATATATCAATAAGTAAAGTTTAAACAAGCTTAACCAAAGATGAAGTTTATATTACAGAAGGACCTATTCAGTATACAGAAGGATTGATATTGTCGTTAAATAAGAAATAAATTTATTTAAAATGACAATTAAGCTGTTTATTATTTTTATATATATAAGAACCAATGTTTTAAAAAGAATAGAAAATAAAAAATAAAAATAATAGGATCCGATTACTAGTTTCGGAGAAATGCACGAACAAAAAATACAAACACACATACACCTATACAAGTTTTATTTGCTTGGACGCCCTTAAAAGATTATCGAATGTAAAGATTTTGCAATACTATTAATATCAAGTATATACATGTCAAATAGAAGGAAAAAGGAGGTTTAAGCTACAATAAATAAAAAATGTAACAAAAAAAGCTAAAATGTAGCATATTTCTCGAATTTAAATCCTCCATACAAGTAGGTGACATTCGTTCTTTTTAAAAAGCGATATTTTAGTACCGATCTCGATGCTCGCTCCGTCCTTGTCACTGGCAAGGACTCTGACGAAGAACAATGTGATTATTGTAAGTAGTACGGGGCGCAAGTTAAGAGAGATTTTGTTAAAATAATTATTAATACTTTGCAGACGCCAATATCACAAGTTGAATGTAGTTCGCCCGATAATGATAATCGTGGTAAGTCCCGCTTAAATGAAATGTAATAGTGTGTTTTTATAGTATTATTCTAAATCAGAAGTGGAGCTATTTAAAAAGAAAATACTAATAAGAAAATATGTAGATTTTAATTAACACCAAACGTCATCGCGATTATAGCTAGAACTAGTATTCCCGTCACGTCCGAATGCCATCGCAAAAGTGAGTCTGCGTCTGCGTGCCCCCTCGTGGCCAGTTGCCGCAGGCGCCTCGCTCATCCCATCGATCATACGATCCTACGTCACGATGGCGTGACGCTAGGCCGCCTTCTGGGCTGTCTCCTCTAACACTATATTACTATGTTGTTCCTCAGTAATCTGTACATGTCCCACATGTGGGCAAATGCCTCATAAGGAAGGAGAAAACATGTAAATCGCAGCGTATTAGCGAATACGAAATTTTCGAAATTTCCTCCGGGACATGGTTTACTCACTATGTTTTGTGCCGCTGAACTTTGAATGGATTGTTGTGCAAACTTTACTCTTCATTGATATGTATTGGAATCCGCAACCTTTTAGTTATAACCCAAGTACTCGTATATAATAAAGAACCAACAAAAAAGCGTATTCACATATAGTATACTGACTCATACTATAAAGTAGGTTTGAAGAAATTGTGATACTACTTTAAGAACAATATGTTGTAGTAACATTTGTTGTTTTATGTAATTATCCATTTTGTGTCACATATGATTTTTTTTAATTTTTTTTTTTTTAAATAAATGCGCAGTATTTGTAATATAATTCCAAAATAAAAATCGAAAATTTCTTTATTTAAATATACTCCAAAAGCACTTTTGAGTCGTCATTCTACAAAGTGTAGAATATTCTATAGTTTCTATAACCATAATTACGGTGCGGTGACCGGGTCCTGAACGTAGGCTATCGATCTCCAGAGCATCCGCCTGGACCTTGGTCATATTGGGTTACCTAATACTCGCCACGCTTGGCAGGTTCATGCGTTCACGCGTTCATGATGGTGAACGCATGAACTGTAACCAGGATGGTGATGGGTAGTAGCCCATCACCATCCTGGTTACAGTTGTACAGTTGTTCCCACCACTATGGCCTTGGTCGCCTTGTACGACACCTCAGTAAGAAAGAGGTCGGGACTATTCTTCTCTGCCGGTCACTGCATGACAAACTTTTAAATACTTTATATTTTTTAGATCTCAAACTGTTTTGTATTCCTTACTTAATAAGTAAAACAATTATTTATTTATTTATGCATGTGTAGTTTTGCCACTGACTGTTCCATAATATTTCGTAAGTCGTTTAAGCTTAATCCATACAGAAAATAAAACGCAAAGAAGAACACAATAAAAATCTAACATCGCATTCTCTCGTAAAAGAGGAAATAAGAAGCTAGACCACGGACGCGGGTCCGTCTGATGGATGCTGCGTATCTGTCAATGGCTCTGAGAGTTCTGTTGAGTTAGAGTCTGGATTTAAGAAATTGTTAGTTATTAGTTATTTTCAAGCTTTTTCATTAAATTCAAACAATAAATTTGATATAATATAATATTAAACAGTTTTTATTAAAATATATATCAAATTTATTCTATGAATTTAATTAAAAATATAGTATCTATAATAATATTATAGTCTCGTCGTGATATGTGGACCATGTAACTGGGCCGGAATATCGACAAAATCGTCAACAAACTATATCTTAGTATGTACCAGCTTTTATATTTAAAAATAAATTATATTTTGTGCTATATTGTGCTATTTAATATAATATATATTTTTTTTATTGTACACCTACCTACACAATATACTTTCTTGCACATACCAAGGTTGGCTGGTAGAGAATGCATTAGCATTATTCCCGCCTTTTATACACACTTGTATTAGTGTAATTTTTTTTTTTACAATAAAGAAATTAAATAAATGAATAAATAAACAAACATTTGACATAGTCCACACACATTTTCATGCATGTGCATGATGCATCACACCAAGATAAATAATCTGTGTTATTTTTGATTGTTCTTCTTAATTAAAACTTTTGACCAGAATCTATTCGTATTAGTATAAGTAAGCTACCACATTCGATTTACTTCTTAGCTTCTCACACAGGATTGGAATTTGCCACCAGTACATTCTAATGCATTACGTTCTTATTCCTTAAATAATAAGGTCGGAATTTGTATAAATTATCGGCATATTAGGGTTTCGCGGTGTCTCCGCACGTGCAAGGAGTTCCGTGAGTGTCGTTATTACGTCGTGAGAGCTGAAGGGGATCGATGGAAATGGAAATTTCTCGAAAGTACCCGCCGACGTTTTCGTATTTCGTTTTAAGTGGCCTTCAATATTTCCCGTTTCTCGCATCAGTGTGTGTTTAGATTTATTATTATTTATATATTAGAGTTATATTTAGTACGTGTGTGTGTGTGTGTGTGTTTTTCATCGACACTACGACTTGTATGTTTAAATTTTATGAAATTACAGAATTATTTTATAGAGTAAGGGTTTGATGAGGCTTAATTATTTCGAACAAATTGTATACATGTAAAATTAATAAAAAGTTAAATAATTAGGGCCATCCATTAATTACATGAGGCGTTTGTTCGAGCGAAATCTCACTCAATCTCACGTGGGGCGAGAGATTATGATTATTAAAAATCTTAAACAATAGTCTTAACTAGTCTTAAATACTTTTTTTTTTGTTCTTGTTTGAAATAAATATAATATGATCGAGCACAGATTAACTCATTTACATTACACATACGCATTTAAAAAATCTCACGGGAGATTGGAGGGGGGGGGGGTCGGTCAAGCATAATCTCACGAAATCTCACCAAGGAGGGGGTGGTCGAAAAATCACCAAAATTGTCTCACGTGATTAATAGAAACCCCTTTATGTACTTGTGTGCACGTGTTATATAAATTGTGTAAGATCAATGTTTACATTAAACTAGTTTTACTGGACAACCTGACTTGTGTGGTGGTGCAAGTAGTCGGCCCAAAGTTGCCGTAGCGAGTTCGATTCCCGTTCAGGGTACATATTTGTACTTATGCAAATGTTTGTTTCTAGTATGGGTTCTTATTGGTCTCGCCCCCTTACTTCGGAGAGCACGTAAAGCTGTCGAGCCCGTTTGTTATCACAGATACATTTATAAAGATTTAAGTTTTTTTATTTTTTATTAAGTTACTCATGGTAAATAAATTATTCGCCAACCTGCAGCCAAGCAGTATGATGGCTTATCCTCCAACCCTTCTCCTACACGGAAAAGAGGTCTTTGCCCAGCAGTGGGACGCTTACAGGCTAATTCAGTCGAGTTCAGTAGGCTTATTTTACTAATTCTACCGTTTTTAACGCTAAAGATTGAACAACAAAATCAACATAATTATAACAAATAATTTTCTAATTCAATATTTAATAATAGTTTAAAAGATAATATAAAATAATGTTGATTACACTGTTTTTAAGCAACTTCGTAGTCGAAGTCAATTAAATAAGCATTGTTAGGGATAACTCAAAAACTACTCGTCAGATCTAACTCAAATTTAAATGAAACCACATAGAGTAAGATCCCAGTGCCGCCAGACCTACGTCATTTTAGCAAAGCTGAAATTTTCAGTATTTCTAGTCTACTATGTAGTTAAGATAGTATGCGTACTTACTAGTTCGAAAGCGGGGCCCTTTCACAGGTAGCGCGAACTAAAGGTATATAAAAACCTTACTCACCTACATTAAAGTAGAAAGGCTCATATTTAAATATATTTTTAAGAATATTATCAAAAACTGATATTTATTATTGCCAGACCATTTCCGTGGGCCATTACTTCCGCCAGACGTTATAAAGGTTATTTAAAAATTAGGTAAACTACGTTATACTAGCAAGCCTACATTTTACATATACCACTCATGGTACTATTTCAAGATCCTTTGTAAGCAGCCAGACCAATCCGATGGGCCAATCATTCTCCCAGACGCCTTAAAGAAAGCCTTAGTTGACGTAGATGCTGCGCGATTTCAGCATTTTATTAATAAATATACAGTTGTCAATGTAAATGAATAATTCAACCGGAAAAATTGAAATGAAAAATGAAGATGAATAGTTTGTAACATAATAGATAATATTTTTTAAATCATAATTTGTAAACTGTAACATTTTCAACAAAAATTTTAATAAATAATGTACATAATTTTTTTTTAGTTTTATCATTCTCTTATTTTAGAAGTTACAGGTGGGGGACTTTGGAAGTGTCTCTGGCGCAAACTATTCGCTCCACTGTCTGTGTCAACTACTAGTTGACAAGAGTTTACAAACTCTTATAATAATAACCGTTATATTTATAACCTCTTATAGCAATAACCGCCAGCGCCCGTGTCAAATAATGGTCGCCATGGCTATATTGCCAGTGTCAACTTTTTTTTCGACACGGGCATTAGTACGCGACGTGCACCTGTCAACTATAGGTTAATTAACGTATATTACATTATTACCAGTGGGAAATTACGTAACAAAACGTGAGAGTCCTTGGGCAGTTTTGTGCAGTTGGTAAACTAAAAGGTCATTGCCTGGACACTCAAGCGGCTATTCAGTTTAGAAAAAAATGATATTAGAAACCTCAATATCATTTTTGAAGATCTATCCATAGATACCCCACACGTATGAGTTTGATGAAATTTTTTTTTTGGGTTTTACTTCTAAGTTCGGGAAACCCCCACAATTTATTGATTTTTTCTATTTTTGTGTAAAAATCTTAATGCGGTTCACAGAATACATCTACTTACCAAGTTGCAACAGTATAGTTCTTATAGTTTCGGAAAAAAGTGGCTGTGACATACGGACGGACAAACAGACAGACATGAAGAATCCATAAGGGTTCCTTTTTTGCCATTTGGCTACGGAACCCTAAAAATAACCATAAAATTATTTACACTTCTATTGTTTCCAATTTATTACATCTATTTTACCGAAGTAGCGCCATGCTGCTTGCAGCTGAATGGGCCGGCGCGCCCGGGGAAGTACTTCGCTCTCACTTAACACCGACGTGAAATGACGGCACTGTCGTCGTGTTTCGTTCGGTTTGTGAGAGATCCGGTAGCCCATCCCTTGCATTCCCTCCAGGATCCGGTGGAACATCCCTCCCCTCCCCAGAAGGCCGGCAACGCACCCGCTAATCCTCTGATGTAGCGGGTGTCTATGGATGTCGTTTTTATTTACCACCTGGTGAATCGACTGTCCGTTTGCTCCCTTTAATATAAAAAAAATCTAAATATCATTGAATGATCATAACTATATTTATTTAAAATTTTAATCAAGATGAATAAATAATAAAACCATAATTTCAATTATCTGTCTTATAAAACCATGTAGTGTTCTCACTCGCATTCATGCGCAAGAATAATGCCCTCACGCTCGCACTTACAGGGGAAGCTTTAAGGCGTCTGGGAGAATGATTGGCCCATCGGATTGGTCTGGCTGCTTACAAAGGATCTTGAAATAGTACCATGAGTGGTATATGTAAAATGTAGGCTTGCTAGTATAACGTAGTTTACCTAATTTTTAAATAACCTTTATAACGTCTGGCGGAAGTAATGGCCCGCGGAAATGGTCTGGCAATAATAAATATCAGTTTTTGATAATATTCTTAAAAACATATTTAAATATGAGCCTTTCTACTTTAACGTAGGTGAGTAAGGTTTTTATATACCTTTAGTTCGCGCTACCTGTGAAAGGGCCCCGCTTTCGAACTAGTAAGTACGCATACTATCTTAACTACATAGTACACTAGAAATACTGAAAATTTCAGCTTTGCTAAAATGACGTAGGTCTGGCGGCACTGGGATCTTGGACTAACATGACAAGCAGAATCTTTCGAATTTAGAAAGAATTATCAAAATCGGTACACGCAGTAAAAAGTTACGAGCACATTAGAGATACATTAAAAAATACAGCCGAATTGAACCTCCTCCTTTTTTTGAAGTCGGTTAAAAATCGCTATAAAGAAATATCAAAATTGAATACAATAAAGCGCAGTCTTTTAAACAAATTTGTAAACAACGTTTGTAAACTTAAAGGCGTATTAAATTGCATTTTCTAAATGATGTAATCTTCTTTCGATCTGTCTAGGTTTGGTTTCTTTTAAGAAAACTTACCAGGTTATTCGTCAAGATGAGTTGGTGCAGATGGTGGTGGTAATGGGATATATCGATGACCGAGGTGACCTCCTCATGGTGGACTCTGGGTAACGTAGTCAGCGATAAGCTTCCCTAAATTATTATTGCTGTCTGTGGCGAACGACCGAACGGCGGGCGTGAAAGTGCAGGAGTGAGATCGAGCTTGCTCTCTACTTCAATTTCGGGACACGGAAATGTGAGGGACGTGGAGACGCACAAGCATGGATTATTATTATATTAATTTTATTTCATACAACTTAATACACTAATTAACACTATTAATTTATTGAACTCTCATACCGCGAACTTACGAATGTACACTCGTCCAAACCATTTGCAATAAGACTTCGTATATTAAATTGTTGATAGTTATAAGTCTACCGGATCTTCAACTTCACTTGACTCAAGAAAAACCACGGGGCACAACAAGCATAAAATCAATACTCACACTAACCAAGATGGATACATTTATATAAAATTAATTTAAAAAAAATAAATTCTAATTACATTCATAAAATTAATTACTAAAAGCAATTAAATATTTCCAATAAAGACTAGAAAATTAAATATGAAAAGAATTCTGTTTTATTAGAATTAGTCGGGATTACAAGGGAATGAAATTAATTACGGGATTCTTTCGAATAACTGCGCCCCGGGTTCAATTCGATTGTGTGAGGAAAAAAAATTGTAAGCTTATAAATAATGGGCCATCGGAACAATGTTTTCATACTTCATATTGTTATGACTCCTTATTGTTATTGTTATTTACCTGTTCAAAAATAGAAATAAAAAGAATACTGAGCTATTTGAAAAGAGTTCAATCAAGATTACAACACACAACTGTGTTCTCGAGTGGTCACAGGACAATTCCTTCAGCCAATGCTGATGCATTAGCGATCGCGGGTTCGATCCCCGCATTGGACAAATATGTGTATAGGTTTATGTTGATCGTCGTCTGGGCGTTTGTGCTTGTGTTGTATACGTTTCCGTACCCCCTACGCAGGTTCCACATCCTACTGTGGGCCGTTGAGTGTCAGACATTAGAAATTTTAATAATAATATAAGCATCTACCTCCTACAGGAGCGTGAGACGGTAGAAATCATCATAATGAATAATTTATTACTCATGTAATATTTATTTATTTTATAAACGTCAAATACGGATATTAGTTATGATGATGAAGGCTGTGTGTTAAATGAATGTTGGTTACTTTTGCACGCAAAAACTACGGAACCAATATACCAATTGTGAGAAAACTTGATATATTAATAGCTGGTGCTCCAGAATAACATATAAGCTACATTTTATTTTGAAATTTCCATGGAATTGGAGAGCATGCGGGTAAAACCACGTCACAGTCAGTTATCTACATTTGATAAACACCTAGCTTTAAATGATATCACACTAAAATATACTTTGATAATAAAGATCTATTCTAACCTAACCTAACCAATTCTCAGCAATTAAGGGACATATTTTGCAAGAATACTTGAGAATAAACTAGAAGCTAACTGTAAATGTTCTGGTAAATTAAATAATATTTCTGTAAAAATACTTTCCTATAAATCTGGGTTATACCACTGAGCGCTCATTAGGTTTCGAATTGAAAGCGTTTATCGTCAATTTGAGAAGAAAGCGTTTGAAATAGCTTCAGCGGCGAGAATAATTCACTCACAGAAGTTGAGGATGATGCTGTTTGCCCACCAAATACTACTATACGAAACTATATAGTGCTATAAATATAATAGATTAGATTCTGGCCATTGGTCAACTATATTCTAATTGATTTGAATATTACGTGTTATAATTTCTACCTCGTTTTTTAGATAACTCAGTACAACAGAAAAATACATAAAAATAAAACAAATCCTTTCAAATTAATTTAAATGGCATTATTATGTATAATATTTTTTTGCTAAATTGTAATAAGTAAAGGAAAATAACGATTATTCTGGTATTGTAACGCTGAATGAACGCCGACAATCGCAGGTTTGATTCCCGTTCTATATTATTGCTACTGATGTCGGTGTTTGTCCGTGTGGACACTACCGTACTTTGCAGAGTATGCAAAGCTACCGTTTTCAGTTGTTATCATATAAATACATCATAATCGTTACTCGTATTAGGGATATTATCGGCTTACACATAGTGAAAAAAAAGCTACGATTAAGTTCCAACTTTTTCTTATATAGGAGAGGGATCCTTGCCTAAGAGTAGGATATTTTCAAAATAACTTCATTTAATAAAAATGTTTCCATTGAATAATAAATTTTAAAGAAAATACGTTCGATTAATCATATGGAGTTAAGTGGAAGATTGCCTTAAATCGTAGTGAATCCCCTTTGACGATAATTATGCCAAATGTAATGGCATAATGCAGCTCCCAGCTGAATTTAAACTGCTATCTATTGAGTCTCATTCTGGCATTTAGCCAGCCCTTTGGCATAGAAATCCGCCACATAATTTATTAGCCCAAAACTCAGTTTTGACTATTTATCTGATTTATAAACTTGAGCAATACCGGGGGACAACGTAAACTTCAATAATATGTTATCCTGGTATTGTCGATTCGACCAAGAACTGCTTATTTTGGTATTACGAAGACCAACTACAGAATATATTTATAACTGAATAATATAGTACACATTTGATATTTTGTAACATTGACGACGAGATGGTTCAGCGATTAAAGTACATGGATCTTTATTGAATGGTTACAGATTGTAATTCATAAAACGGCTTTTGATAAATTAAGCATCATAAATGTAGTAACACTTTGAGGTGTTCCAGGACGTCCTAGGGGAGCTAATTTCTTGTGATATTAAGTACTTGTAATATTATGAGAAAACCTAAGCCTTACCTTTATGATTTTTCTCTCAATAATTTTTCATACTAATGCTTTAGTTAGCATATATTTCATATACAATTCACTACATAATCATTGTTTATTTCCATCTGTATAACATTGCAAAAGTATAACTAAGTATTTTCACTGGAAAGATAATTTGATATAAAATGTAAATAATGAATTATGGAAAAATCTCTGAAACATGTAAATACTTTTTTTTCGGTTTTCTGTCCATTAAATAAATAAACAAATAAACGTCTCACACTCAAGGACCCACCGTAGGATATTAATCCTGTGCCGGGAGTCCGGAAACACAGACAACACACAAGCACAAACGCCCAGACCACGACAAATATCCGAATGGCCTATACAGATTTGTCATGTGCGGGGATCGAACCCGCGACCGCTAGCGCATAAGCCAGTTGCTGTGACCACTGCGTCAACGCGGCGTCAATTACATAATATATAAGGTAGGGAACCTTTAATATGCCAGTTCGATTCGCTCTCGGTCGATTTATACGACATATAATCCACATTTGAGACGAAAGAATGCACAGAACATAATACTTGTCGGTCGTGAAAAGATTCCGCCTGTAAATAAATGTCAGCCAAATACGAGGTGGAATTTCACATACAGGGTTCCTTACTAGTATTCGATATTTCAACACAACATATATCTTAAGATCAAGCTAAAGAATGGAAGAAAAGTTTGTGTGAGTATACGCTTAAATTTCTTCACTCTCTATTTTTAGTTGTCAATATTATACGAATACATATCATTAAACATTTTCAAATGTTTATATTATAGCTATTATAGTTTATATATTATACCTACATATTATACCTATAAATTATCCGCTCAACTGCCCGTGTCAACTACTAGTTGACAGGAGTTTACAAACTAACTGCAATAAGCGCAAGTGCCAGTGTCAAGTAATTGTCGCCATGGCTATATTGCCCATGTCAACTTTTTTTCGACATGGGCATTAGTACGCGAAGTGCATCTGTCTACTACAGGTTGATTAACGTATATTACATGATCACCGGTGGGAAATTACGTAACAAAACGTGAGAGGCCTTGGGCAGTTTTGTGAGGTTGGAAAACTAAAAGGTCATCGCCTGGACACTCAAGCGGCTAAACCTATTATTGTTTATAGTTTTACAATCTTCATCTCTAAATTTCCATTTTCCCACTGTACTGTACTGTATCAGCCTGTAAACAACCCACTGCTGAGCGAAGACCTATTCTCTACATAGAAGGGCGAGAGCTTAATCCACCACTCTGCTCCTTTTACTTGACACGGGCACTTGCGGTTATTGCGGTTAGTTTGTAAACTCTTTTCAACTAGTCGTTGACACGGGCAGTTGAGCGGTTCAGTTATATGTAAGGTATTGTCATATTTATAAACATTGATTCATACCTATAGAGTATGAAAATGTAACAATTGTATTAGTATATAAGATTTTGGTTTGAAATTCTTAAAATATACGCCTATCGTGATTAGTTAAGTAAAAATAAAATAAATGAAATAAGCTTGTAAATTTGATAACCTAGATAGATTAGTATCTGTATAGGCCATACAGGTGTTTGTTGTGGTCTGGGCGTTTGTGCTTGTGTATTGTGTGTGTTTTCGGACCCCCGACACAGGATTCACATCCTACTGGGGGCCGTTGAGTGTGAGACGTTTATTTATTTATTTATTTATTTAAAGGAAAAATTGTAAAATCAAGCTAAAGTTATTTTCTGTTTTACCTCCCTCATGGTCCCCGTATCAGTAGACATTAATTGTAAGTAAAAATTAGGGATAGACTTAATGGGAATTGACCCAAATGTGTGAAAGAGGAAGGATGAAAGAAAAATATAGGTATGTAGAATGAAAGTGGAATGATTGCGAGAGATATGACTGAATAATTCAATAAATTCAAATTGTAAAAACTATCTCCTTCTGGCCGAGTCCTCGTCTAGAACTAAAAAAAAAAAAAAAACTATGTGCACCATTGATTAAATATTTGTATAAATATACTATCTTAAATTCTTTTTTATTTGTATTCATCGAATATTCTAATAAAAATCTGTAGTCGAATTAAATTTTAATAATATTTATTTTGCACAACGGCTTTTATTTTATAACTCGGTAACAAATTAAAATCCTATATACATATAAAATCTAAAAATACTAAGAAATGAAATTCCTTAAAAACACACACATAATAAATATTGTCACTTCACCTAGCTGGAAGGCGTTCTACGTCACGCTCGCTAAGGCGTGATCTTGTTTTAAATAAGGAACCCTAAAAGCCGCACGGAACGTTAGGTCCAGACCCGAATTCCTAAGAATAGTGAGCGTGCCATTAACGAGAGACCCGAAAAGATTGGCTGTAGATTATATGAGACCACTTTATATCTAAAAAAATATATATTATAAGTTTATTTTCATATACTTGGATACACAGGTTGAGAATAAAAATATCTGACATATTAGGTTAAGTTTGATGCTGAAGAAGAAAAAAAATTCCATAAACTTTTATCTAGTGGATACCGTTATACCGGACACGTATCCATCAGATAAAAGTTATAGATATCTTTATCATAAACTGGTGAAACAGGCCATTAGTCTTATAGGAGGTTAGGTTAAATAAAAGAGCGACTCGGTTTTTATAAAGAATCATAATGCACCGAAAAACACTACTTAAGGGATTAGTATGAACTAAAAATCAATATTTTAACAAAAGAGAGTATTGCTAACCAGCGAACCCTTTTTATAATAAAAGTCAAATAACATACCATTTACAAATGATTAATTTTTGTCAATAATAGTCAATTGACAAACTATAAAATAATAGATATTCTATCAAATATACTTAAAGCCACAATACTGTTTTAACACAAAAATATTTTTATATTCAAACAATATTATGTAATTACTCGGTAAATCATTTTCGCATGGAGTAAAGACCAGTAACGCGGCCGCCGTTGATTTATTTACTAAAGTTTTTTTACACGCAAATATAATTTATACAAAGGAACTAGTTTTTACCTGTGACTTTATCTGACTAGAATAATTTTATTTATTATTTATTCAGATAGAAACTTAATTGTACATAATATATTAAAAGTCAACGACAGTTCTAGCGTAGTGGTACGAGTAGTCGCCTCAAAGCCACGCGCCGACGGTCACGGGTTCGATTTCCGCTCGGGACAGATATTTGTATTTGTATAAATATTTGTTTCCGGTCTGGGTGTATGTTTTTGTGGGTCTTCCCAACCGACCTCAGAGAGCACATAAACCCTAACGTAGTTATCATAGATACCTGATAACGATATCGTTACTCATGGTAGGGAAATTATCCGCCAACCCGCAGTAGAGTAGCATGATGCATTAAGCTCCAACCCTTCTTCTATTCGTATATGGAGGATAATAATAATAAATATGTTTAACACACACACACGGTCGTCTGTTCCTAAGGTTACTTACTTAATGCCTGTGTTTTAGGTAACAGCCGACTGATATACATTTTTTTAAAATAATTTTACATATAAATAAACACAACCCAGACTCGGGGCAGGAATTGAACCCACATCCCTTTTATCAGAAAACAGGGTCACTGCAAACTGCGCCAACGGGTCAGTCAAATTATTATATTAGTTATTTACGGGCGGATACAGTACAGTACATATAGATATTGCTGTCTTATCACTATAAAAAAAAAGAAAAGAAAAAAAACTTATCACTTATTAGCGAATTTTCCAGACAACTTTAAGCTTAAAAATTAAATAAACAGAAATGTTTTGGCGTTATATAAGAATTAAATATATAATGTACAATGTAGCTTCATTATAAAATCCATTAAAATTGGTTCAAATCTCATTTTTCGTTACAGACAGGCAAAATTTCGTTACAGATAAAAAAAAACAATTATGAAATGAACTGAATCAACCTGAAAGCCTCTATAATTATAAAATAAGGGCTGGAGAGTCAATCTACTACTCTGCACCACTGAGGGTTGATATATAATTTCCCTACCATTAACACCGATCGCTATCGGGTGTGATAACAACCGGTACCAACGGCTCTCCAGAGTACGGTGGGGAGGCCACAAGTACGTATGTCCCCAGACCCAGACCAAAAAAAAAATAATTGTACAAATACAAATATCTGCTGCGAGTGGGAATCAAACCCGCAACCGCTGGCGTTAAAGCGACTGGTCGCTCCATTACGCCAGAACGTTTTCATGCATTATTATTAAGCAAGCATATAATGCATATATAATAATACATATCTATCTAATACCTTTAAACGAGCAATTCTTGTATATATATATATATATATATATATATATATATATATATATATATATATATATATATATATATATATATATATATATATAATTTGAATCTCGGAAACGGCTCCAACGATTTTAATGAAATTTATTATGCAGGGGTTTTCGGGGGCGATAAATCGATCTTGCTAGGATTCATTTTTAGAAAATGTCGTTTTGTCCGTGTTTTCAGGCAATTAAAAAATATCATTAGAATACGAAGGTAAATTTCGTCTTACTTGACGAGTTTATAATAGCTCAGGTGGGAAATCGGATCCAGATTTTTTTTTTCAAGTTTCTCCTTTTGTGAGAAAAACTATTACTAGCATCTCTTTTTTATATTTAAATACACAGTTCCTATTGTTTTATTATTATGTCGGTAAGATTGAAAATATTATTAATATTTCATCAGTTTATAATTTGTATCTAAATATAGTTTAACCTAGCTCGGTCATTCAGGTACTGCTTATATAATATGAACAACAATAATTCTTTTATATATTCGTAATATTTGCAAAGTTCAAATTCACACGTAATATAAAACTGAAAATGGCGGAGAGAGTCGTTAGTTGTTTTCACTTAGCAAATAAAAAGGCGACAGTGTGACTCCCGAAGCCCAAAAGATAGTTTTAACAGAAAATATATTCTGAAGAGATTTCTGTTGAGAATTTCGTCGGAACTTATAAATGTATGAAGTTAGAATTATACAGGAGTTCTCGTTGGTTCTAGAACATTCGCAAAATAAAATGTCTTACGTAAAAGTTATATTTAAATTGACACCTTTTCTCTTTAAGTGATTTTTGATCTAGAATTCTGTTTATGGAACGTGTAAATTTTAAATAATATGATTTTGTAACTTATAGCTTTTGATGACATGTGACGACTTATGTGTATTATGTGTATATACTAGCAAACCCGGCGAACTCCGTTTCGCCACCAGATGGCTTCGTTTTTTGTAACATTTCGTAATTTTTGTAATACATGCTATGTATCAGAGATGGCGCTTTATGTGAAAAATGATTTTCCCTGTTTTCCTGCTTTTCTGTTGAAAATTTTCCTGAATTTAGTTTACTATAAAGCTCACGGAGCCCGAAACCTTTCCAACGAATGCAAAACCGTGGAAATCGGTTCGTGCGTTCTGGAATTATAGCGTCAGGAAGGAAAACCCGACTTATTTTTATATTATAGATTACTATGTATTTAATTAAAAGCCTACACCGAATTTTATGCACTACCTCAGTTCACCGAGACCATGGACGCTGTAAAGGATGCTAAACGTCGGGAAAAAAATTAAAAAATCGTCAAACTGTAAAGTTTTTTTTAAAAACGCGTTAAAATCCGGTGTAGACTTTTAATTAAATGAGTAAAATTCGCGTAAATATAAGGGACCAGTATATTACTATGTATGTATAATATAATGTGAAGGTATTTATTACAATGTATATTTGTCTGGATATTAGTTTAATTTGATTTTTGTATTTGGCATATAATTGTATTTTATGTATATGATGATATAGGTAGCAACGGTGATCCATATATCTACCTGTTATTTACATATTCTGCTTAATATTTACTGTCTAAAAAAATCGCTATTTAACAATAATGTATACGAATATTAGGTATTCTAGACATATTTTCTATTTACTTTTTGATAGATTTTATTTAATTAACTATTATACTGTATTCCTCGTCACACCCGGTTAACAAAGTGTTGAGGTTTTCCATATAATAAGAAGAAATAACTTTTGTGTTTTCTTTTGAAGACAGGTGCAGTAGTCACTATAATTTCCTTAACGCTAGCGACTACCCGGTAGTTTCGCCCATGATTTCTTAAATGCTTATTTAGTACATAGAGGAAAGACCGTGGAATAAATGAATAAAAAAAGTACTAATGACGCATTCTAAAACAGCCTTATTAGGGATAATAAGTACATCGTTAAAGGGATTAAGGATAACCAAAGAAAATTCTGTACTAGCCCTAATGTTTAATTAACCATCCCCCGGGTACTATAAATGTACCTTAATCTTACAGGAAAACTATGGAATTACATGGAGTCATTGCTTACTAGTCGGCATAGAATCTTAATATATATATATATATATACTATGTGTGTGTGTGTGTTCAAATTATTTAAAGTTCTCTCGTTGTGCACATATTACGGAAAAAGCTATTGGATAGATTTCAATTTGGTCTTTTCAGTTTTAACCAAGGTTAATATCGTCATCGTCATCATCATATCAGCGAATGGATGTTTACTGCTAACCATAGGCCTCCCTCATCGACCTCCAGAGCGACCGGTTCAAAGAAAAAGCCTCCGTATAACAACTTTCGGAGACTCATGATCAACCACTTAAAATCAAATTTAAGGGCTTTATTATAGCTCAAAATTATTTTTTTTGGATTACAAGATTTTCAGGTGGGACGCTGATAAAAAAAAAATGTTGCTTTAAAATGAAGCACCTAGTATGTATAGGTACATTATTTTACAAGTGCAATATACGATAAATAGAAACATTTTAAGTTCGAAAAATCACTCGTTTTGCGTGAAGTGAGAGTAGAACCCATCTCAACGCTTCGCTTATGAGGCGTACAAAAAGTAAAAAACCATAAAAAAATTATTTTTCAAAACAATTATTCTGAAAATTAACACGTCCATACAGACAAACAAATATAATTATAGATTTTATTTAGGTAGGGTTACCGAAAGTCCATCTTTAAATGTTCGTAATGAAACGGTCATTCTCGGCATTAGTGGTTTTTATGGTAGAAACGACTTTGTAGAGCGCAATAACTTTCTCGCAACCTCGGCTTAAACATTAATCCGGTTCTTGTTAGAGATTAAAGGTAATATGGTTAATGCAATAGGAATATTTACCGCAAGACGATGTGGACTGATTTCCCGTTGTGTTACTCTTAAAAGTGTAAATTAGATCTACATTAAAGACATTATTTTTAACTCTAATTCCCAGTGTAGCTTGTAGGTGACAGAAACATTTTATTTATTTTCTACCACACGATTGTTAAAATTCTACCACTATTGTAGTACAGCGAATTACTCTCTAAAAGTAAATGAGTAATGAGTCATATACATAAATATAATTATAAAAACTGATGTTTTATTGCCACCGAAAAAATAAGAGAAATCGCGTGTCCTTTAGAGTCTTAACTGCACAATGGCCAGTGTCACCTGTAGGTATCACTAGGTAGTGCTGTAGTTTTTTTTTTTTTTGTCTTAACCAAATGTATCTAAGCTATTTCATTTAAAAGGAATATTTTTTTACTCATTTGGACATGGGAATTGAAGAGTTAATGATATGATATTAATTTTTGAAACATATATTAAAGAAAACGAGTTGTGGTGCGTTATTATAATATATTACACAATCAATATATTTTTTTAAATTATATTCAATCTGAATAATAAAATAATTAATTAATTAGTTAATACAAAAGCATGTAAGTTATAGTGGCGTATTTTGAGGTGCAAATTATTAACTATTATTATAATATTTGTTGTTATATAGTATCAAACAATAACTACTACCATGCTTTTTATTTCTTGATTGATCGTAATAAAAGCAGCTTGTGAGTGTTCCGCTGCTGGGTGAAGGCGTCTTCTCCTATTAGAAGGGTTAAGCTTAATCCAACAAGCTGTTTCACTGCAGATTTGTATTTTAGTTACAAGGTAACCATGGATACATTGGCACAGTGGAGAGACCTAAAAGAAAATACAGAAACTTGTACAAAAGAAAAAATCCTCCCAGTGGGCATCGAATTATTGACCGTGAGCGTCAATGAACTTTCGTTGTTACTAGACCAAAACAATCGATTTTTTCGTAATAACAATATTTAAACAAATATACGAAAAAGTAAGACGGTATTATGATGCAGGTGATTCCTTGTGTAATACGTATGTGTAAGAGAGTTTATTGGTATTACGACTATTTTATACTCTTATAGTCATTTCGTCGCGTAGCGATGTGGTGTTGGTCGCTTAGGTGAACGATTTTGAAATTAAACCGGCTAAATAATTTTAAAAGGAAAGCCATAATATTCATAAATCCTTATAATTAAAAGAACGTCACGTTATACATGTAAAGGGTTTTAATGAAAGGTACGGTCTCAAGCGGGCTGCAGCTGGCCGCACGCCAGCGCGCCGTCAGCCGCTCGGCGCGTTGGCAGCCGCTAGGAACCTAACAAAATTTTCCTACTGATTTATAGTCCCCTGGTACCAAACGCGTGACGTGCATGGACATAATTTTACGAAATTTTAATTAAGAATATTTTTTAATAAAACTGTTGTGTGATCTATAATAATAAGATTTAATTTAAAGAATTTTAAAAGTAAGTTTGTAAATAAATTAAGTTTTTTTTTAATATATTCAATTAATATTACTTACGTCTCAAGAAATATAAAGAGAGATCAGAGTCATTGAGCTGAAGAAAAGTAAGCTTAATTAGGAATGTAGTCCTTAAATAAAATTTACAGCGATGTTCATTTTCATTAAAAATATTTTCACAAAAATAAAATTACAATATCCAAGAATTAAAACTTTATTTGCATAGTCTTTTAAAAGAACCTTAAATTATTTTCAACATACTGAGCAGAACAGACGGCAAGGAACTCAATAGTTACCTTTAAAACAAGTATGCTTATTGCTTAATGAAAAAAAATCAAAAAACCCGACTGCGTAAAATACTCTTATTATAAGCTAAAAAGAATAAAACAATTTACTAGCTTTCATTTGATACCCATATTGCTCCAGTAAGAAAAAAAAATTCAACTCCCCCCCCCCTCATTCCGCCATTTGCGGGCGCCATTTTGAAAATTCCTATAGCCTATGTCACTACTACAATTTAGACAAATCCAACGACACCTGATTTGTCAAAAACCGTCCAGCCGTTTGGGCTGTAGGGCGTGCCAAAGAAATTGACATACATACTCGTACATACATACATACACACGAAAAACATAACCCTCCTTCTGTCGCAGTCGGATAAAAAAACATCAATATTTTCATTCATTATAAATTCAGTCATCACAAACCAAAAGTAGATATAATATCAAAAGTAATAGATATCGATTACTTAAATCGTATCGAACGCACGAAATCACGAAACGTTTAACGATATCACTTCTTGAATTTCCGATATACTAGAATGTCGCAATATATAATATTATAATAAATATCCGATATCGACTTTTGATATATATTTAGTTTTGAATCGATACGAAAAAAAAAAGATATCGGCCATCTATACTACATCTATACTGTATGTTAGATAATAATCTATCTCGCGAGATTGAGAACTGTCCAAAGATTGTAAACCGTCACATACTAACCTAACTTAATTAGATTGTGATTTGACGGTTTCATCACTTCGATAGACTATAATCTACCGAAAAATAATGCGTTAAATTGTACCCAGTATGTTACATTTCACAATCTTTTATATATATATATATATATATATATATATATATATATATATAGTGGTGCGAACAACTTTACACCAACCAGAATGGTGATGGACAATTGCATCACCATATACAATACACTACGCTCGCCAACCAGCCTGCCAAGTGAAGACTTAAATGTTATACACACCTACAGAATAATCATAAGAAAGAGAACACATGTCTTCGATTAAGCACAGCAGTGACTAATTAAAAGTGACCCACTTTTCCATATTTTTGTCCATAACTGGTTTTTTGTAGTCTGATCTAAGCTGAATCAGCATGTAAGCGTTCCACTGCTGGCTATAACCTCTTCTCCGTCCAAATGTTGCAGTCTAGACAACATTTTACACTCCAAAATATTTTCCCGAAAATATTCACTCTAATAGCAAATAAACATACGAGTCAAAATAAAAACGTCATTTCTAAATTGGTTTAAAAAAAACGAAGATTCCTTGCAAACGGCGCCATCGACCAAACCAATCGTAAAAATCTAGAAATTAAATTCCTTTGTTAAAATTGAATCTGTTCTTTATGCTTTTTTTTGCGAATTGGGAAGATAATATTTGCATATAAAATTCAATACGAACTTTTTCCTTAATCGAATTTTCGTTAGAAGATATTTGTAACTGATTTCAAGTTATTGATTTGATATACTGTGCTATTGGAGTTTCAAGCACTAGTTTTGGCGAGATGAACGACCAATATACGGACAAACAGAGAAAAATTAAAAAAAAAACTACAGTTTTGGCTTTAGCACCGACTTTATAGAATGGTATCCATTTTTTTTCTAAGTACCTTCAATTTAGAATTGTACCTTTTACAATTTTCTTTTTTTTTTCAGTTTATGATACGCCTCAAATTTAAAGTAAAAGCTTATACGCTTTGTGATATTTTAATACTGTAATGGAATATCAAACATTCGAAGAAAATAAGCTAGAGAATTTTCATATTAAGGAATAAGAACCCTAGGATCTGAGACCTAAATTGAAAACAACTTAAACTGCCAAATAACACTCTTTTCCACGGTTATTAAAATAGCTTTTATCTATAACCTAAATTTTACTGAGTTAAAGATTTTCTCGAGTTAAATTATCATTACCTACTTTCTTCTTAATATATATATTTTTTTTTATATTTTAGTCTATTTTCATAAATTTCTATACATACGAGTATATCCAGACATACATACTTCTAGGCATCTAGCATGAAGTAGTTAGTTCAAATGTACATTTTTTACCTTATAGCAAAATATTTTCATTATGTATATACCACTTTATCAACATCATACAACCTCATCCACTTTCGGAGTTGGTTTAAGTCGCTAATACATAATTGATTCAATTTAAAAGCTCCGAAATTCTTACATGAGCAATATTATGCTCCGTGTATCAATCGGTTTATCGGAGAGCTTATATCCTCTCGGATCCTCGCTCGGTTGGACAGGCACAAGTAACTCACAATGTATTATAGGAAATTAGCCCAACAACCTTGGACTGCTTAACTGAAGATAAGGATACAAAAAAAATCTAATTAACTTCTTTCCAAATAATTTAACGTCGTAGATACTATGGGTAGGTACTCGTAGCTCGTGTTACCTGTGTTCCTGTGGTAATGTTATTAGTACTAAAATTGAGGTCTGACATTTACGTCGCAGATGTCATACTTTAACGTTGTAAACATTTTTTTTTTCTTCATATTTTTCGTCATTTTTATATTTTATTTTTGATTCAACAATAATAAAAATGTAAAACGGTCTATAAAATTTGTTAAGGAATCTCTTAGAATTTGTTAATTATTATAATAAAACTTCGAACTCACTCGATTTAACATTTCACAATCGATAAGCGCAGTCATTGAGAATAATGATTTTATTTAAACGAAAAACTGTGATCGTTTACTGAAAACCAATCTTTCGTAACTGACGGACTCGATTAAAATCACTTCGTGAGATTTAATTTATTTTATGTCCTGAAAAAACTGTGAGAAAAATAAAGGTATCGAGATTCGAACCCTTTATTGGATTTAATGAATTTCCCAATAATATCGGGAACCTTATTTATTTACGACTCTTTTTGCATACAAATACCCAAAAGTAACAAATAACAATAAATAGAATTTAAAACAATCAACTTGCATTAGTTACAACAGGCGGCCTTATCGCTAATACAGCCATCTTTCCAGGCAACCTTTGGGCAGAGGAGTTGCATATAAACCAGCTACTTGCCACTTCTTACCCCTTCTAGTTTCCTTCAATGTAAAGTGTTTATTTTGGTTTCTTTACTTTCAACAACATTAAACGTTTCTCTTTAGCTAGATTTTAAATAGTGAAGTATACCTTAGATTGATTGAGCTGTCCTATTCTTAAAAGTAGTGTCTAATTTGATAATAATTATGAAGTTAGTGATAAGTAACTCTATAATAAAGTTTTTTTTTTAAATTTGTAAAGTTAAACAAAACATTGTTACACACACATGTTATACATCATATAACAACTATTAAAAAAAATACGTTTCAAAAAAATATATTCAAAACTGCATAAAAGGCCTACTATCAACTATCATAGAGCACCTGATATCACACTGATTCTGTCTGGGGAAGCACAAAATTTCAAAAAGGACTTACCGGTTAGCTGATACTTTAAATGATCATTCAGCGACTATCATGGTGTCTAATTAAGTAAGATATAGCAAGTATACAATACAATTAAAGTAACACCAACACCGTCTACCACATATTAGATTATCGCTAACCACGAGGATTTTCCTTTAATATTGAATGATATTAATTTGGAAATCTTCCCTTATATGTATCGATGCACTGTTATAAACTAAGTACCTGGATGACCGAGCTTTGCTCGGTTAAATTATATTTAGATATTATTACATACTGATGAAACATAAATAATATTTTCGATCTGACTGACATAATAGTAAAATAATAGGAACTGGTCATTTAAATAAAAAGAGCTTTTAATAATAGTTTTTCTCACAAAAAAAGAAACTTGAAAAAAAAAAGGAAAAAATATTGGGTCTATAGACCTGGATTCGAACCCGTGTCTTCTGGTTTCAAATCCGCCCGATACCCATTCGAGCTATTATAAACTTATTAATGACAGCGAAATTTACCTTCGTATTCTAATGATATTTTTTAATTGCGTAAAAAAAGGGATAAAATGACATTTTCTAAAAATAAATCCTAGCTAGATCGATTTATCGCCCCCGAAACCCCCTACATACTAAATTTCATGAAAATCGTTGGAGCCGTTTCCGAGATTCAGATTATATATATACAAGAATTGCTCGTTTAAAGATATAAGATTAGTTCACTTAAAATTTAATTTTCTAATCATCTCAGTGGATCTAAGATATATTGTAAGAAATCTGGAGATAACATAATAACCAATTCGATGAATAATTACAATGTATCTTCAAGTAAAGCCCTTTCGAAACCTAAATGCCGCAAGATACTTCAAAAGTTGATAAAACGTTAAATTAATCCAATCTATGATATGTATATATTTATGTATGTATGCATTGGTATAGGTATAAATTATAATATATAAATATATGTATGTATGTATGTATGTGTATGTGTGTGTATGTAATATATAATTATATTAAACTACTATTTTATGTATGTAACTTAGTATGTATGATACTAGTACTTTACGCATCAACTGATTTGTGTCCAGATATCCTATACTCATGGTTGCCCGTAAGAAATCGCTTTTAGTGATAAGGCCACCATTGCACATTTGCTGTAAATATTTTACAATCTTAATTCATTTATGTGTGTAATAAAGTATTTAATAAATAAATAAATAAATAATTCAAATTTATTTTGAAGTTTGTGTAACCGAACATTTCATTAAAATATTTAAGAAAAATCTAAAAACAAATGTTTAATGTTTACTTTTAATTATTTCTAAGCAGCCAAATCGAATACAACGGCTTCAAGTACTGATGAAATTAACTGCGATGCTACTCTATCGAAAGATAACTCCAGTTAAAAAATTATTTACAATTGAATAAAACAAAGTCAAGGATGATTAATAAATGACAAGTAAGTGGCAAAAGACGAAGTAAAATATATCTACCACATCAGCCTGCATCTCGCCTCGCTTGACAGGCGGGTTGACGAGCGTATTGTGTTGTGGTAGGATATGGTGACGCTTCCGACTCGTGCAAGTGTTGTCAGGGCACGGCTGCTTTGGCAAATACTTGCACGTTGTCGCAAGGAGGGAGATGACTCCGGGCTGTCACCACTGCGACTGCAGCGAGGACTCGGCGCAATACACGCTCGAATCGTGCCCCGCCTGGGCTGAGCAGCGCCGGGACCTCGCTGCAGTCATTGGAGAGGACCTGTCACTATCGGCCGTTGCGCGAGCGATGGTCGGCGGTGATAGGGCCTGGACCGCGGTCGCCAACTTCTGCAAGAACGTCATCTTGCAGTCGTCAAACGTCAGTCGTCGAACGTCAACTTGTGGTCCGGGAGGACTCACTCTTTGCTGACTCAATTCGGCGCCGGCGCGCGGGGCGGCGCAGACGCGCTCACATGCGCCTGATGCCGCCCTAGTCGAGGCTGCGGACGGTAGGGTCGGGAATTGTTCACCGTCCGCCGAAACAGCCTACCGCGAAGGTGCGATTCCCGATCGCGCGGGGCGTCGCACAGGAGAGAGTGCCCGATGGGGCTGCCGCCTGCGGGCCACGGAGCAACGTACGCGGTACCCGTGGTCCGCCTTGTAAGGGCGGGTGATGGCGCACGGCGGGTTATTTTAGTGGGTGAGGGCCCCACACTACCCCGTTGTCACCCCGGACGACGGGGTGTGCGTTCAGGTACATTTTTTCCCGCCAAAACAAAAAAAAAGGATATTGTGACACTGCTACCCATCATCCTGGTTGGTGTACAGTTGTTCGCACCACTATGACCTTACTCGCCTTTTAATATTCTATTCTTCCGGTCACTATACGGCAAATATTATAAAGTATATATTTGTTCTGAAAGCGATTTACATTAAACTATATGGTACATCATTAGATGCTTTAGAAAGTATTGAGAAGAGCGTTGATGACCGTTCTGGTGTAGTGGTGCGAGTAGTCGTCTCAAAGTGCGCGCTGTACGTAGTGGGTTCGATTCCCGCTCGGGAGATATTCATATTTGTACAAATATTTGTTTTCGGTCTGGGTGTATGTCCTTGTGTGTCTCCCCAACGTGCCTCGGAGAACACGTAAAGCCGTCGGACCCGGTTGTTATCATAGATACCTGATAATGATCGTTACTCATGACAGGGAAATTATCCACCAACCTGCAGTGAGCAGCGTGGTGTATTCAGCTCCTATTCCTCTTCTATATGGAAAAGAGGCCTTCGCTCAGGAGAGGATTGTTTATGTTTATAGGCTGATACAGTACAGTATTAATCTTTTCTTATAAAGCCAATTACTTATTATTTACTCCACTTAAAGTTATCCTCAAGGAATAATCGTGTACGAATAAAAAATCTACTAATAAATTCATAAAACACATTTCGAAGAAACGCATTATGATTTCAAGCAATCTGAATTATTATAAATTGAAATGAATTATTAGAAATTTATTGCGCACTTACGAATCTGTAATTATTTAAAGTATGTATGTAACTTAATTGTATATTTCAGTGTCGTTGAACCTTTTCACAGAGTGATATTTTATCATTTCCCCGATGCTCTTCTTGCGTCACTCGCAGACTCCGAGGACGATGGAGAGCAATGAGATTATTGTGAGATAGTATGGGATAAATTACTAGCGCTTCTGTTGAATTCACGAGTCCATCATTTGTTCTGTGAGTCATAATGATAAATTATACTTAAGACCTTCAACAAACATAATATTTTTCAACGCACACATATGTTTTGAAATCGAACCGATAGAGATTTGCCTTTAAAAAAAAATGTGCAAATAACTGATAGTCTTATCTTATAAGATACTTATAAGCTTCTTGCTTCAAAATATTGTAGATAGAAATGCATTAATCAAATCCTAAGTAATTTCTAGTCTTTGAAAAATCATATTTGTTGTCTACTTCATACATGCTAATACCACGATTAAGCAAACAAAATATTGATACTTTTAATAAAATTTTCCATTAATATATGACTCTGAAAATTTAACTAAGAATAGAAAAACAGACTGATGAAGAAGTAATAGTTAAAATACCATTTTATTAATAATTAAAATAAATATATACGTAGTAAAATTTTGAAATACTATATCTGCTAATAATTATAGTTTTCTGAATTGTTTTCTACTTCACAAAGAATTCTCCTTCGCATATTCGACAGATATTAATTAATTTTATAAATATCTAAAATACCAAAATTTTATAAAGAGAAATCCAGTCTCCGTGGCGTTAATTAGCGCCACTATTTGTTTATGCGAGTGGCACTTTGCCGTGTCGGGAACATTTCAAATTAAATTACTTTCTTTGTTTGCTGCTGCGAATTGTACTTTGCACTTTGATCTCGTTACATTTGTGCATCCTGTATTTACTGAAAAATAATTATTGTAACACAATTATATTTACCACAACCTCGGGCGTTTTCTCGAGTTAAATATGATATTTTTATGCTACTGAAATGTTACTTATTAATCAGTCTTTCGAATGCTACAAGATAATTTATCTCTATATCTCCTAAAGTTGCTACCAATAGACCAAAAAATCTCAGAGTCGATGCAACCTCAGATGTAGATATAGATCATCACCGTCATTTGCGATTTTAGAACACAAATTTGAAATTAAGCTCTAGCTACTGATGATGAAGAAAAGCGCTTGATTGAAACCACTTGCGTTCAACTTAGTCACGTTTAACGCAAATGTCCATATCCAACAGATTGATCTTGTACGTAGTTTTTTATAAGACCATTCATCGACGTCATTATAGTGCAAGTGATCTTTCTTAAGCTGAGGATAAGCGATCTCAAGGTTGCTTATATACAATATTATTCGGAACGACAGGTACTCCACATATAGAGGTACACTATCATTTACTATAAAAATTTAGTGCTCTGGATTTTGCTTGAACCTTCTTTGTTACATAAAATAAAAGCGTCAGTATATCGTATGTGTGTGTATAGTGTGTGTGTGTGTGTGTGTGTGTGTGTGGTAAATGTGATAGACAATCAGTCTTTCATATTAAGTCTCGTCGATCATATCATTGCTACAATAGGCAGCTTCTCTCATCGGGAGACGCGGTACTCCGGCCCGATGACTTAAATTGTAATTATTTCCGTTGAAATCCGAACAACTAACACACAATATTTGTATTAATTGTTCAAGCAATGCATTTCGATTTAATAAAAAATGGGGAGATTTTTCACGTTTATACCTTAATTTTTCCATTTTTTGACGTGATAACGTCTTGTAAATCGATGAATGCCGGCTGAACGCACGAAGAAGTGTCACGTGTCGCGAGCAAGAGCGCGGAACAAGCGATAGAGACGCACGATCGGCCTAAGCATTCGGCTTGTAAATAGAAAACAGTAACGCAGATTGGAGGATCTTAAATATTACACATGTATAAGATGTAAAAAAATTGTTAATAGCACATTGTTACTTGTAATTAATCTGTATAATTTAAGTATAAAAATATTTGAATTAACGTGTGCAAATAAATGTTAATTTATAGAAAAAAAAATATAATTAATTGAATTAACTCATTTTTTTATTATACAAAATAATGATAACTCAGTGATAATAATTCAATTCAATTAATAAAAGTATGCAATTTTTTTCAATGTTTTCTTACGACGTTATCACGTGCAATAAAATTATCTTCCGTAAACTGACTTTACAGACAACCCCTTTTTTTGAGGTTGGGAAGTATGATTACCGCACTGCTTCCATTATTCGTAAATAACATTATTACCTTTCCCAATAATTATCGGGCTATGTAACGTAAAAGGAGATAAAACAAATCTGATCCGTTTGGACAGACAAGGGTATAATCAGATCAGTTTGGACATTAAGTATATTGGCACTTGTATAACAATTTGTAGAACCTATTTTAAAAAAGAAGGTTAAGTTTTTGTGACTTCTTGTATGTAGCGATGTCTTCAAGGTGTTTGGACTAGTTTGCATAACATTGGTTTTTTAGTTTAAAATTGTATAATACCATGGTGGTTCCATAAATTTTTAAACATGTTCTGAGCAATATCGAATTAAATAATAACAAATTAATATAAAAAAATCTTTATATTACCAACAGTTTTACAACTTTAGACATTTAGAGTCACCTATACTTCAGCCAAATTCGATATGGAATGTTTACCAACAAACCGTTGCTTAGCAACCAACCATAGGCAGATGTTTACAGCCTATTGGAAAATAATTATAATAATTATATTTTTTAATATTTATACATAGTAGTACAAGCTACATAAAACTTGAAATAAATAAGTCAGAAATTAGATATATTTATATATTATCTATAATTATGTGTAAAATTTACTTGTTAACGTGGGAATACTAATTTCCCACTGAATGATTTCTAAATATTTTAATAAATATGTATATGCCTATATTAAAAATAGCTACACAATCCCTGAATAGCATTCAAAATAAAACAACATTTGTTTTAAAACGGATTTAATATGATTAAAAATCTATGTTCAGACACTCATTCTCTTTTATTATTTATTTTACTTTACTTACGTTGAATAAACATAATAATTTTAATATTTGAAATTGTGCATAAAAATCGATAACAATTTACCTTTAACAATATAACGACTGATCAAAAAAAGACCAAATGTTGCTTATCTGCGAAATTTTCCTGTCAGTGCAAAAATTTAGGGTTGCTAGATGTATATTAGTAATTACAAATTTGTTAAAAAATTAAATTTTCTTATATATTACGTATTTGGGGGTTAAGTTAAGTTCTAGGAAACAATGTTAAAGTAAAATTATTAATGTATAACTAGGAAATTGGTGATATATTACAATTTTTCATTACTAAAAGTGTGACAACCCTATACAAGATGACATTTGGTTTGTTTACATAAATTCCACATCGAATTTGGCTCAAGTATAGTAAGCATAAGCATGTGCCTGTATCAAGTTGCCCTACTCTTCAGTATCGCTTATATATTAGAAAATATCTTATCTTTAGTATTACTACGTAAATTAAGTATTATTATTAATCATTAAGTATTTTATAAAATTTGAACGCTATACGGATTTATCCTCGTGTATGAGTGCCGCCTAAGTACGTGAAATATGTCTGTGCATGTGTGTTTGTGCAGTGTGTAAGTGTGAGTGCAAATATGCATTATGTATTAAGATTGATCTTTTAAAATTGGAACGCATCTCAAACATAGAACATTCCAGAAAAGTCGATGTGACGTCGGCGTGAGCTCTAATTATTGTTACCAGGGGTAAGAACCTTGAAATTGTGTAACGAGATCCATTTCTTATTATTCTCAACTGGTACAGATTGGTTTGAACTTAGCACAAGTAATATACACCGAGAGATAAGTAATTTGAGCGACTTCGATGGGATTGTAACGATTTTGTATTGTTTATTTTGTTTATAATATTATACGACCGTTTTTTGTTAACGCTAAAGGTCGCGAATTCGATTCTCGGCTATATTTGTTTCTGATCCGGATTTTACTTTAATCCTTTTTAATTTCCTGGGGGAGCACGTTAAGACGTTGGTCCCGTTTGTTACCATAGACACCTGATAAAGAACTTTTAACATTTATAGGTAAACTATCCGCCAATCCATACGGGAACAGCGTGGCCAATTAAGCACAATACCTACTAACCAAAGAAGAAGAACTATTTATCTAGCATTGAAAATTTTATAGCCTGTTTGAATTGAGTTCCGTTCCGCCTGCGGCTTCGCCCGTATGATTATAATTATTGATAAAAACTAGTATGTCCTTCCCCAGGGCTAAGAATATCCGTATTAAATTCTTACAACAGGTCGGTAACAATGACTCTCATACAAAAAACGTTCCCCCACGCTCGCAGAGTGCTTACTAATCAATGCTAACAATCGACACTTTAGTGCATTATCGCGAAAAAAAGTATAGACGTCACTTAGGCGTTTTCGTGTGATAATTTTTAAACTATGTTATATGATAGAATACAATAATAATAGGAACGGTTAAAAGTAATAATTTATAATTGTATAAAAAGCGGGGTATGTAACAATTGATTCATTATTCGGACACCCACCACCTCGGTCCCCCGAGATCATGGACGCTGTAAAGGGTCCGAAACGTCGGGAAATAATTTAATTTAATTTAATTAAAAATCGTTAAACTGTAAAGTTTTAAAACAAATAAACGCGATAAAATCCGTTTTAGACTTTTAATTAAATCATAGACATCTAATAGCAATCATTACATTGTAGGAAAATTATTCGCCAACTGGCAGTGGAGTGGCGTGGTGGATTAAGCTCCAACCCTTCTTCTATATGGAGAAAATACCTTTGACCAGCAATGGGATGCTTACAGGCTGATTATATTCGGCTCAGCCCAGTACACTTGTACATCTTGACTTTTACAAAACACCCGGTACATCTTGACTTTTATCCCGTCTTCAAAGAAAACTTAGTGTGAACTTTTCAAAAATTAAAAAGAAATCACATTTTTGGGTTGATTATCGATTATATAGCCTCCAAAAAAATTTTTAAAACAGATAGTATTCCGATAGGAGTGACTCTAACTGAAACCAATTCGACAAAGGCAAGAAAAAGTCAACCCATCGGTTTCTCATAACGTTAAAGCAATTGCTTGATTCAAACATTTGTTTCAAGTGATTCTTGGAACCGACTACTTTGGATATAAGCTGAATCACACATAGTTCACATTCGAGATGGAATGAGGGTTCTGTAATCTTAAGAAGATTGAAAAAAGTGAGCTCCGCGATTTACAAAATAAATATTTTGTTTGTGCTCTTACACTTACACGTACTGTTTTAAAGTCGACGAAAGCAACTTAATTAAATATAATTTCTATTTTGAGTCATAAATTTTTTAATCTTATTACATGAGCAGATTAAAGTCGACTATAATGTTAGTAGTCAATAGTTACTCTTTCTAAATTTTCCTCAATTCCTCATTCAGTTCATTTTAGAAATAAATTTATTTTATACGATAGAAAAGCGTTAAATTGCCGGCTCTTCAGATGTAATCCTTTAAGCCTCGCTTCGTCACGTCGGAGAAAAAGTATACTGACTGTCGTCTATCTGGTGATAAAGATTATGGATCGATTAGAGTTAGAATATTTTTAAAATACAAGTGATATTTTAAAGTTATTATTATTAAATTCTAAATATTATACGTACACATGTTAACACGCACACACTCACGTGCACACGCGCTCACGGACATACGCTCACACGCTCTCTCGCACACACATTCAAAGTTCTTATGCGAGAACTCGTACACAGGATCACTTTTACATGCACTCATGACCTCATGCGCACATGCAGAGACGCGAATAGTTGCTATTTGTGTATATTATCTAATGTTAAATTTATCGTACTATTTTTTTTACACACCTGATGAAACCTTTTTCACCTGACCTTTTTTAGACACCTGGAAAGTTGGGCTTGGGAAAAAAGGCTCCGTAACTGACAATGTTTGTATCTATGTGGTATATGTTACACAAATAGTTTTTATTTATTTTATAGTAAAAACTTGTCAAAATAAATTAAATGTTGACTAATTTAAGAAATGCACTTATATCTCGAATCTAAATACTTATGTTATCGTCAAACATGTAAGAGAAATCTTAATTTACGTGCCTATTACCTATTTTTGTCGCGTTCTAATGCTGTACTAAAATATAAACCATTATATTTTTGTTTTTCAAAGTGTTGGGCCATTGTAGTAGATACCACCAGGTATCTACTACAATGGCCCAACACTTTCTATAAAAAATTGATAATCTAACATACCTGGTTATTTAGCTATGTATATTAGCATATATGTATTTGATGAAGCCATTTTCCAATAAATTTAATAGGAGTTGTTCAATTCCTCGACGAGTCTTTTACAAAACGTCAACCAATGGGATAACAGAATTGAAAATGTTCTGAGTTTTATTTGAACTAATATTTTCAGTATTTGATGTGAACGTTGCAGTTTTCGTTTCAAAGGAATAAAATAACTATTCGATATACTTTTTACTAGCTTTTACCAGTTCTTTGGAAACTTAGTAATATTTTGACAAGTTGAATTTGTCAAGCAAAATATTTTTTTTATCAACCTTCGAAATAATAAATCATAAAGCGCAGAAGAATGTTTTTAAGAATTAGATTATCAAGTCAACTGTATTTTTGTTGAAGAGTTTTTTGTTTAGTTTGACGACACGTTGGCGCAGTGGTCACAGCAACTGGCTTATGCCCTAGAGATCGCGGGTGCGATCACCGCACATGACAAATATCCGTATAGGCCATACGGATATTTGTCGTGGTATGGGCGTTTATGCTTGTTTGTTGTGTATGTTTCTGGACCCCCAACATAGGATAAACATCCTACTGGGGGCCGTTAAGTGTGAGACATTTATTTATTTATTTAAGTATTTTATTTATAGTACACGGTATCGTCTCAAATTTTATTTACTATGCTATACACTTCTGTATACCACGGTTGTGTTGTTATGTTTTATACTGTATTGTATAAGCCTGTGAACAACCCACTGCACCACACAAGAAAAAAAATATTTGTACAAATACAAATATATCTCCCGAGCGGGAATCGAACCCGCTACCGTCGGCGCGTGGTGTTGAGGCGACTACTCGCACCACTACACCCAGAACTATCGTCATATTATGTTGTATATATAAATAAATCCTGAGGTAAAGGGTTTGACAACGGTTTATCACAGTAGTCATAGCAACTGGCTCCTTACCAGGAGTCGCGTTTTTTTAAGGGTTTTTTATCCATCTGGCATATCAAACCCATCGTAACCTAAGCTATCATATCTAAAACTAAATTATACATTGAAATAATTGACTATCATTGACAAACAGATATCATATCACATATTGCTTTAGCCTCTGCGGAAGTAGGATCAGATAAAGCACTTTGTATTACTCAAATTCATATATGAAATTTGTTTGTTAATGCTTCTCTATGATTCCTATATTTTTTACATTCTAACAAAATGTGATAAATATCATCAATCTTGCCACAAACATTACAATTTTGGGTATCTGCCTTTTTCATTAGGAAAAGGAAATTGTTACAGGGGTAATGACCGGCACGAAGTCTACACAGCGTCTTAATACTAGACCTATTCATTTTAATATTTTCAAACCATGGTACTTTAGGAGGCTGACACACGATTGTCTTGTACCAAATGCCTTTTATCTTTTGATCGCCTATCAAATAAATACATTTCTTTGACAAGTTTGGCAATCTTTTTATAAATTCAAACAATTATGTTGTTATTTAGATTAAGCAATTAATTTTTGTTATTCAAATTACCAATTAGTTCGGAGCGTCGTTAATTTGATCTACACTACTAGAACGGTTGGGAGATTTAGTAATACAATCCACGAAAACTTTGACTACTTAGTAACAACTGGAACGGATTGTTTGTATTTTCATTAAATGTAAAATTAATGTTTCGTTTTAAGAAATTCAATCACAAAGTAAAAAATAAAAAGGTAATTTAAAAAACTAATTTTAATAACGTAAAAACATTGATCTATAAAAAACCCCATGAGTTTTTTCATGTCACAATGCGACGGTATTACTAAAGCGATATATGACGTCACTGGCGATTGAATTTATATTAAAAAAATACACTTTTTACATGGAAAATCAATTGATATCTAATTTTTTTAGAACGAAGAATAAAACGCTAAGTTACAAAACGATTACAAGTTTTCTTTTTTATTACGCTAATCCGTGTAAGGGATATTACGCGAGTTCCCCTACAGCTTTTTTTTAAATAATGACGTCAGCATTTTGGACGTCGTTCTCTTCAGAATCAACATCACCCAGTAGTGACAGTACATAACAACTACGTTTTCTTCATTGCTATATCAATAGGGAGCTCTGCACTGTTCGGTTGCTCGAACAGGAATGATTCATGAGACAACAAGCATTCATATTTATAATCAAATCGAAAGTGGGTACATTTAAAACATTAATGAAGTTAACCAGAAATAGCAATATCTTAAATTAATAAAGCAAATGTGGTTATTGTGCCGATATATACGATACAACCACTAATCTGATTAGAAATAATTCATGACATCAGCTCCACGTAATACATTCTTGTTAGTCCAATCATCTGTTCATATTATATTAACAAAAGCATTCATAATCCAATATCACGACCTGAGAATAAAATGTACAACAGAAGTGACTTCATCGTTATATCCTTTGAATTAAAATTACACTAACGTTAATAAGCATAGCCACGTCTGTTTGAAAACAATATTTTGCTTTATACTTTTAATGACACGATGTGTTTGCACACAGACAAAAAAAGTTTTAGCTGTGTGTAGTTTCTCTCTCTCTCTCTCTTTTAGGGAGAGAAGAATAGTCCCGACCTCTTTCTTGCCGAGGTGTCGTATAGATGACTAAGGCGACATAGTGGTGCGAACAACTTTACACCAACCAGGATTTTCCAGGTTTTCCCACATTTAGCAGAACTTTATTATATATTACGAGCTAAACTCTGAAACTTTCAACTCAACAATAATGAAGTATTTATCTCAATTATTTTATGAAATACGTTTTAAATTGCCCATAGTGGATAAACCCTATAACCGACTTTTTAGACGAAAAAGTCTCAAGATCAATTGGAACATATTCCAGCTCTTTCGTTTGTAATTTTAAAAATGGAATATGGTCTTAATTCAAATGATTTTTTATACACCGTTGGAACATTATAAGTTGGACAATCTGACAACCGTTCTGGTATAGTGGTGCAAGTAGCCGTATTAATGCTGGCGTTCATAGTTTCGATTCTCACTCGGTGCAGATATTTGTATTTATGCAAATATTTTTTTCTGGTCTGATTGTATATTTATGTTCTTGTTGGTCTCTCCACCATGCCTCGGAGAGCATGTGAAGATATCGGTCCCATTTGCTATCATAGACAATTTTCATAGGAAATTATCCGTCAACCTATAGTGGAGCAACCAGGTGGATTAACCTCCAACACTTCTTCTATACGGTGAAGAGGCGTTTACGCATCAGTGTGATGTTTACAGGCTGATTTAGTTCAGTTAATTTCGAATTGAAATCTTAGTCATAATTAGATGAGACTAATCTACAATGATCAAGTGGTGGTGGTTGAAATACGTTCTTATTTTAATGGACAGTTTTAATAATCTATATTTATATTATTTTGTTTACAAACGATAGATAATCGACATCATTTATAATTAACTAGTGGTCGCAAAAGTGGGTCAAAATTCGATTTAATCTATAATTGACAGCATTGTCAAAATCATAAAAATATTATTGCGCATAACATAGTGAGCATATGCAGCAGTCATTGGACCTGATCAGTGATTTAAAATAAATATATAAAAAATTCGTTACAAGACCTGTATTTAAGACCGTGTTGATAACAGACTTCAACAATAAACAAAATTTGAGTATATATGTACATTGTACATATGTGTGTGTGTGTGTGCATATGTCGAAGAGTGTGTAGTGCTTATTTTTTAAATAAATTTAATGTATTTGTTGATCATTATTATAAAAAATATTAGCATTCTGCACTACTTCTCCATGTAAACCTTAACTGTGCCGAATTTCATACTTCTCCGTCCGCGTAATTTTCGTAAAAAGGGGTACAAAGTTTTAAAGCTTCACGTATAAAATTTAGATGTCAAAATTATCTATAAAACAAAATCAGATATATGTATCATATAATCAGACGTGTGTATAGAATATTGAAACCGGTCGTTTCATTTTTATTTATGTTTCTTTCAATTTCTCGCGACGTTTTCCTTTACCTTCGAGTACACAATGAATTCTTAACTAAAGGTGATGCGCAAGGCTCTACGGATCCTTGGAATTGAATTGAACAAGGATAAAATATACTTAATTTAGAAGATTTTTGTTTTTCCGTTGTTTATCGTGAAATAATATTTTTTCTCGTTTCAATATCTATCGTTATATAATGTATTATATATTTACATAAGATAAAGGAGATGTATCTCATTCATCTTATGTATTAAGTTAGTAAATAGATTTAATGACATAATACAATATTATTTTTTTCATTAATAAAAAGATTGTTTTCTTAAAAATCATTATTATTTCTTTTATGCCAATATTTAGCTAATTTTATACATTTTTAAATATATTTATATAACAAAAATAAAAAAATTAAAAAATATAAAAAAATAGTTCTCCTCCGGTGGCAGGATAAGGTCCAGGCCGCCGGTAGTTAGGACTCCAGACTGAGGAACCTCCTCACAATAGGTGCCGTTTCGAGCAACACTGCTTTTTGTTTCCGACCCTTGATCCAACAATTTAGCGAAACATATAAAATTCATTATTATTATAATTAAAATCATTATTATTATAATTAAATCATTATTATTATTATTATTATAAACTAACGTTTGTACACAGAAAAAAATACATAAAATAGAAAATTATATTTAAATAATTTTAAAATACCTACTCGTAACAATATAATTGAAATATTATATACAAATTTTACTCTTCCGCTGCGTTAAGACCTTATCCTTTATGAAAGAAAAGGCATTAGGAAACGTTTTAATGTTATACATATGTCAAAATGACTTACAAAGCTAACAAGTTTCCTGACAACGTTCTTTTTATATAAATATTATAATAATTATATTTTATACCATAAATATTTTTCTTATTGTAATAAAGAATACATTTGTAATTATTTATTACTAGCGGCCCGCCCCGGCTTCGCACGGGTATTTAACTAAAATTTTAAAAATTATAAATTTATATTTTTTATCACCTACATGCGCCATCTATCGTATAATGGTAATAATATCGTTTTTATATTTAGTGACATTTAACGTAATAGTACCTATATTAATTGAAAATGATGTTTATCTAAAATATTAAAACGATTTCTATTCCTATCCGACGTATTTAGTAAACTTTTAAGTTTAACAAAATAATAACTCAAAAATAAGTTTTGTGAGTTTTTAAGATTCCTTAGACCAGATGGCGTTGGCGGCGTAGGTACCTATTTCTATTTTCTTAAATATTTATTTTTAAATTTAATTACAATGAAACAAAAACTAAATTATACTGTGAGTTATGTTTAATTTTTATGTTTTAAAGTTATTTACATTGGTTTTGTACTTTTTACGTGATACGTGCACGAACAAAAAACGACAAGAGATGGCGCTGATTCAAAAAAAAAAACGCCCTATTAAAATTTATTCTTGATGATATATAGTGTATTAATAAAACGGAGGTTTTAACAGAATTATTATTTGTATAGATTTCCTAGTTTAAATAATTTCACATCAGGTTAACATGAAATACATCGGTTGAATAAACCATTTTGACCTTATAAACGTACTCTAAGCCCGATATAGATAAAAAATGTTTTGTCTCTTTCGTTCTGTAGTCTTTTTATATTCGATAGACCGAGACAAAATATATTATAACTATATCGGGCTTATAGTACGTTTGTGAATACGGCCGAAAATATAGAACACTCGCTCATCTCCTTTTGAAATTCAAAATTTGAAATCAATATTAATAAATAAAATAAAATAATAAATAAACGTCTCACACTCAACGGTCCCCAGTAGGATGTGAATCCTGTGTCGGGTGTCCGGAAACACACAATACACAAGCACAAACGCCCAGACCGCGACAAACATGCGCCAACGCATCGTCATATATATATATATATATATATATATATATATATATATATATATATATATATATATATATATATATATATATATAATCAATATTAATATGCGTTAGGAACCACGATATTTGTGTCAAGACATGTTTTTTTTCGAATTTATTACGATATTAACTACAAATTAATTTAAACGAATCGAAGTGAGTTTTATTTTCATTTTTATAAAATATTTCTGCTTAATATTCTATTCTCAACACGGTTTTCAACCGGTTTGAATAATAATCCATTTCCGAAAATAAAAATAAAGGTAATTTGTTGCGTGTCAATTAAGGGTAATATTTTTACCCGCAATGGATAGAACGCAATATGCTTAATAACTTTATTCATATTCAGAATTGACTGTTATAAAATAAATTACAATATTTTATGAAAAAATAAAACAAATTTTTGTGTTGTGTTTATTATGAATGAACTTAGTTTAATAGACTTGATATTCGCGATATTACTATCTGTTTTCTACCATTAATCTTTTGTATCAAAGGCCTCTCCAACATATAGGAGAGGGGTTGGAGCTTAATCCACCACGCTGCTCCACTCCGGGTTGGCGGATAATTTCCCTACCATGAGTAACGATCGTTATGAGATATCTATGATAACAACCGGGACAACTCTCCGAGGCACGGTGGGGAGACCCACAGGGACATACACCCCAGACCGGAAACAAATATGTATACAAATACAAATATATGCTCCCAGGGTCAATCGAACCCGCGACCGCCGGTGTTGAGGCGACTACTCGCACCACTACACCAGAACGGTCGTCACAAAATTTACAATTAAGACTAATTCATTTAGATACATGAAACAAATACACAAAACACGAATAATAATGAATTTGAATGAAAACTACACTAAAAATAAAACCATTAACAAAAAATATATACAATGAACCAAGTATGTTATATAAATTATAAGATACTAAAGGTTTATAAAATATATATCACAAAATATTTATATATTTTTATAAGCTTTTAACATCAAAGCGCCTATATTTCAAACGCGCAACAAAGTATTCCCTCGACTGAACTAGAATCTAGAATATTTTCACAAAAAACTTTTTTGTCAATATCAACGGAAATTCGTGGTATTTTGCTTTCGAATTTGTCGGCGACAGGTGTCAGCTTTTAAAGGTTCTGTATGACTTCGAGTGAATTATACGCTATTCTGTTCCAGCAATTGAATGGCTGTTTCATACAATGTTTGTAAAATTGAACGAACGCATTTATGTTAGCCGATTTAGATAGAGGATTCAAATATTATAAAATTATTAATTATAAATATATTTAACATAGACACTCGGTCGTCTGTTAAGGTAGGCAACATAATGCCTGTGTTTATGTTTAAAGTAACAGCCGATCGATATATATTTTTTATTAACACAACCATGGAAGTGCCCGTTAATGTTTTACAACTAATAACACATTTTGACTCTCTCTCTCCCAAAGAAACCATATCGAATTTTCGGATAAAAATAATCCAACATCCCAGCTCATAGTTTTGGCGTAATGCGCGGCCAAGATACAGGTAGACAGACACAGCGAGACAGAAGAAAATTATGTATAATAATTTATGGAGTGCCCTCTAAAAACTTTTTCAAAATATCTTCAGTCTATTATAAGTATAGATACGTGAGTGCAGACAGGTTCATTTTCTGACTTGATAAAACATGTGTAGATTTTACTTTTGTGGTAGCGGAACCAAAAAAGTTCTAATAATAATCGACGAATTTCTATAGGAAAATATTTAAAACTATTTTTTTAATCTCTAATAATAATCAATGAATTTATCTAGAACAGTTACAGCATCTTGTCCTATAAACTCAAAACTAGAGAATCCCTTGAGATATTTAAGCGATAATAGCTAATTTTAATTGCATTCAACATACTCAACTGAACTGAATCAGCTTGTAAGCGTCTAATTGCTTGACAGAGGCCTCCAGGAGAAGAATCCCCAAACAGGAAAAGCGTTGGAGCTTAATTCACCATGCTGCTCCACCGCGGGTTGGTGGTGGATTAAGAATCAACCGACAGATATGGAAAAGACTCCTTTGCCCAGCAGTGGGACATATACAGGCTGTTCCAATTAAGTTCATATCAAAGGTAGTAACTACACATGCGACTGAATTGAAAGACAACTAAATAGTAAGTAAATATATATGTAAGTCAAGTAAAATAAATTATATTTTGTGTTTGAATTTGAGATTGATTTACTTCAAATATATATGTAATATTATATTGTTAATACCAAAAATAAACTGGTGCGTATAAGAATAGAATCCCTCCGCTTTACAGCGCTTTACAAGTCAGTGATTACTTTGAATGAAACACTGGGCTATTTACACTTTTCAGTAGTTTTTTATTCTCGGGTTTCACAAAGAGTTCAGAGCTTTGTAATTTTATTTAACATATATCTCACCTATCACAAAAAAAATTAACTCATTTTTATATTATGTACGGTAAACGTTTAGTTAAAGTAATAATACTAACATACTTTTCAACTGTATTATATTACTGTAATCATACACATAATTAGAAGCTGATTTTGTATGGATTTACATTTTAAGTGACTTAACTATGACAAAGAGCCGTATGAGCCATCTAACGCTGGGCTAAGTATTTTATCCATACTTTACGCGATATGAGTACAATAAGTAAAGTACAAGAAACCTTAGGATTTTTTTAGATACACATACGGTCGCCTTCTCCTATGGTTCTTAATGTCTATCAGCGAGTTGCACGAAACCGTCGCTAACTTTCCGTTAGTTAAGTTGCAATTAATCTTAAAATTAGTTGATCTTATGATTAATTTAAAGCTGTTGGAATTAATCATCCGTTAGATAGGTCTTTAATTAAACTAAATTTTTTTGTTAACTTAATCAGATGTAGGTTTCGTGCAACAGATAATCACGATTCTTGAGATTAAATTAGTTTAATAAACACTTAAATTTAAAATTTGTTTCGTGCAACTCGGCGTAAGTTTTAGGTTTTTTAAATGAGTACAAAATGTATATATAAATATTACATCCAGTCTCAGAGTGGGAATCTAACAGGTAGCAGTCGACCGATATTCATAAATATTATTTACATACAGTCTCAGGATGGGAATCGAACCCATTGTCCTGGAGCGGAAAGCAAGGACACTGCTTACTGCGCCAACGGGCCAGTCAATAACAAAAACAAGGACATTTAGAGATATAGCAACTACTTCATATTTTTTGTCATAATGGGTAAAACATTGTAAGTTATATTTGAATTTAAAGTAACTGCGATATAAATCAAGCAATATGATGTCAAAGCAGTCAATTTTGAATAATATAATATATAAAACGAAAACAATTGAAAAATCTTACAAGATATTCGAAATAAAATACACCTTGAACGTCGCTTGCGGCAGACATACAATGCATTAAAATACACGCTGCATAGAAAGGAGTTTGATCCAGACTCGCCTATTGACGTTCTAAGTTATTCACGATATATTTTTATTCAATTTTAGCTTTTATGCCTAATAGGGTAAGAGCTACGGGTGTAAGGCGGACCGGTTAGAGTCGGTTCATCCTTTATTCATGGCATCGCTGAGCAAACCCGAGCAATACGGAGATTCACTTACTTGATACATTTTTCTGCAACATTTTCATTTTCTTTTGCCGTATTCGAAACAATTTAAACAGATTTCATGCCAAAATTTGATACATCACGCATTTAGATTTACACATGGAGACTGCTTAGCTTTGTGTTATAGAGTAACGATTTTGTTTTGATTTATTCTCTATAGTGACATTTAGCTCTTAAAAATATTTAACAAAGATTTAACATAGATAAACAAGCTTTTTCAAGATATTTTTCTTCACCGCCGTGCACAGTTAGAAGTATTAATAATCTAAATAAATAATAATATTTAATATGCTTAACACAGACAAATTGTCGCCTGTTCCTAAGGTAGGCAACTTATGCCTGTGTTTCAAGTAACAGCCGACTGATATTTGTAGTCATATCTTTCTATAAATTGAATATAAAATGGATATATAAATATTACATCCAGTTTCGGGGTGGGAATCTAACCCTACGCCAACTGGACAGTCAAATTAGCCGCCAACTGAGCCAAATTGTCAGTCAAATCAAATTAAATGTAACAGATCTTTGATTCACAACCTAAAAGACTCGGCAATCTTTTGGTTAAGATCTACGTGTTCTATCTGTCCCATCTCGACTCTTATACGGCAGGAATAAGAAAGTAAATAAACAAATACAAGTTTGAAAACTTCCTTAAGGCACTATAAAAATTTCCATCAATGCTCACGAACGTCCACGATCTTTAGTAAGATGTCAAATTATTTAAATCCTAAAGATACATTAAGTTTCCATGATCGGTAAAAATCAATAGCAAGCAATTTTGATTTTACATGACGGTATAAAGATTTAATGTCAATTTATTAGTCGAGGAGAGCGCTAAGGACGCGTTATTGATGTAGGTAGCTAAGGTGAGCCATTACTGTTTGCTAAGTGAAAACAGACTGAGATGGGACCAAAATATTTTTATCATTATCACGATAAATAGAAAAATACTAATCTATTTTATTTGAAGGCGAAATTTCATTTTGATTATTTAACGTGAATCCAGTTGATACGAAAATTATTCTCAACGTGCACACAATTAAAAAAAATTGCTTTTTCTATTCCATTAATATACAATTTGTAACATAATAAGTTTTGAACTCCTTGAGTTTCGAACAGTCACATTAAAAATTAAATAGTGAAGCAAAAGTAATGAAACGGTTACCGAGACTGAACAGAAACGCATTTGCAACTAATCGCTCAACTTCTTACGACTTACATACTTTGAAATTAATAACAGAAAAAGCTATTACAATAAAAAAAACTTATGACATTTTTAATCTAAGCTTCTTAATGAACTAAAATATTTCGTAATAAGCATTTATGATTAAGCTATTCATACTGTAGCTTGAAGTTAATTTTTTCGACATAAAATTGTATAACTGTTCATTATAAAGTTATATATATGCTTTTAGCACGTTAAAAGAAATAAGGAATCAACTGAAAGTTTAACTGTTACTATGGAAATAAATCCCTACTAATATTATAAATGCGAAAGTAACTCTCTGTCTGTCTGTCTGTTACGCTTTCACGTCTAAACTACTGAACCAGTTTTGATGAAATTTGGTATGAAGATAGAACTGAACTTGGGAAAGGACATACTTTTTATCGCGAAAATAAGGGTAGAAGGGTTTGAAATAGGGGACGAAAGTTTGTATGGAAGTTTCTTATTGTCAAACATAAAATCATATAAGATTGTTCAATTGCTTAAGACAAAGACAAAAAAAGCGTGCACGAGGAAGGGGGGGGGGCGTATCTGTAGGCGAGACGCGGAACGGCGGCGCGCTTACCAGTCGCGCGATATAACCGAATTCCACGCGGGTGAAGCCGCAGGCGGAAAGCTAGTTATAAAATAAAGAATTTAATCACAATAACTACCACCACAACATCAGCCGTTGTATGACCACCGCTGAACGTATCAGTGTGTTGTGGTAAGATATTGTGACGCTGACTGCAAACCGTCCGCCGAAACAGCTTCCCGCGAAGGTGCAATGCCCAAGAGCGAGAGTCGTCGCACAGGAGAGAGTGACCGATGGGGCTGCCACTTGCGAGCCACGGAGCAACATACGCGGTACCCGTGATCCGCCCTTACACGGCGCAAAGAGGGCGCACGGCGGGTAGGATATGGTGATGCTGCTGCCCTTCACTATCCAAGTAGGTATACCATTGTTTGCACTACTATGGCTTTAGTCACCTTTTACGACACCTCAGCAAGAAAGAGGTCGAGACTATTCTTTTAGATTTTAAGATCCTTGACAAAATCAATGTAGGCGGAAAAAATATACAAAAACTAGTCATACTGTATTGTATCAGATTAAATCCCAGACCCAAATTTAACTGGTTCATTAGAACAAAGAAGATTCAGGTGGGCATTTTGTAATATAGAAGTAAAATTAACTTTATTTGCAACATACACCTATATACGCATACCGACATATGACTGTTAAGACTTACTGTATGAAAAAAAAAACTTACACTTAAAACAAAATAGTATAAACAAAAAAATTAATATACTGTACTTTACAGTATCAGCCTGTAAACAACCCACTGCTGAGCGAAGGCCTCTTCTCCATATAGAAGGGGTGGAGCTTAATGCACCAAGCTGCTCCACTATGGGTTTTTGGATAATTTTCTTACCATGAGTAACAATCGTTATCAGGTGTCTTTGATAGCAATCGGGACCGACGGCTTTACGTGCTCTCCGAGGCTGGGTGGGGAGACCCATAAGGACATACAATCAGACCAGACACAAATATTTGCACAAATACAAATATCTGCACCGAGCGGGAATCAAACCCACGACCGTCGCCGCGCGTCTTTGAGGCGACTACTCGCACAACTACACCAGAAAGGCCGTCGTAATTGACTATGCTTAAATTTAATCCAAACTACCAAATTATTTAGACTTAAAATACACTTCATATTTATACAAAAACTGTATCTCAGTTGATAGTTTCTAAGCGTAAACCAGTAACAGAGTGTCATTTATTTCTCCAGGTGCTAATTAAATCGTCGACACGAGTTTTAATTAGTTTCATTTTATCTCCACGTGGAATCTGTCTGATACTCGGAAATTTAACAATGTACACGAAAATATTTTAAGACAAATGGCATTATAACTTAATTAACAAAATAAATATATATATATATATATATATATATATATATATATATATATATATATATATATATATATATATATATATATATATATATATATATATATATATATATTATGTAATTTCCCAAAACTTCCGGAAGACATTAGACTTAATGAGATGAAATTCAAAAAAATAATATCTCACTTAATATTAGGTAATCATTGCAATCAATGCGTTTATAGTATCACAGGAACTACAAATGCAAACTTCTGTTAAGATACGCTTGGGAGTAAGAAGAAGCTGATGAGGGTTAACGATGGATTTATTTTTAAGGAATCATTATCATAACTGGAACGCTCACTTAATAAAATTATATATTCAAATATGCACCTTGAAATAACTGACATGAGGTTGACATTTGTTTCCAACATGTGAAGTGAAAAAATCGTTCCGACTACTGGTATTTTGTCTCTTTCTTACGAGTTGCCTTGAATCCATGGTAGAAAGAGATGCAATCCCTTGGAAAGGTTTTTTGAGTGCATGTGCGCATTTCAGTTTGTATATAAATTCTTTGGTTTTGTTCTCTCTCACACATAAAACTCGGTGCAATATCTTCCGATGCCGAATTTCTACGAAAGTGTTGTTACTATACTGCTCGAGTCGGCTAAATACCAGAAGTTGATATCCTCCATATTTTTTTCATTCTTACCTGCATCCTTTTTCTAAAATAACCTTAACAGCTTAAACAACGTAGTATTAACTCTTAACTCACCTCAGTTCTGATACTCACGTACTCGTTAATCACATAATTCACATAGGAATACAGAATCGTACGGAACTCCTGCTTACGTTCAAATTAAAACTTTTGCTGGGAAGGTAACAAAGACTAACTTTCATTATGTTGTGACATTTTACAAATTATACTCGTGCTTTTATAGATATCTATTGCTTTCGTATGTACAGATACAGTAAGTATGAAAATTGAATGACACAATATAATAATCATCGTCATCATATCATTGGATATCCACTGCTGAACGTAGGGCTTCCCCAATTATACTCCAGGTCACGGAGGAGACTGCGGCTATGTCGTCATGACCTTTTTTTTTTTTTTTTTTACGTGGGGAAAATCCATAATGGATACCACTCCGGCGCGGGGGCACCGAAGTGATTATGCCCGACTCCCGCGGGCTAAAAACCCCACGTGTGAGCAGTCATCCGCCTGGGTGGGGCGAGATGGGGTCGCGCTAGCATTCACCACCTCGCCCCGGATGTCGTCATGACCTGCCGCAGTCTCTCCCGTTCGCCGGTCCCTGGCGTAGCGCGAAGGCGGCCCGCGTAGGCGAGCCAACCGTCGGGGCGTCATGGTGGCATGCGCCAGCGATCCCGTGGCGTCCTTGTACGACGACGAGGGCACCGCTGGGTTTTAGTGGGTATTCTGACTTCGCAGTCAGCGAGTCCCACATACCCGTCACCTTCGGGCGGCGGGATAAGTAAACGTATTTCCCAGCGTCAAAAAAAAGAAAAAAAAAAAGAAGGCCTTCCCCAATTGACCTCCAGAGCGACCGATTCGAAGCAGCCTCCATCCAACGGCTTTTAGCGATTTATTTAAGTCGTCTGTCCATCATATATGTATATGCAAATTAAGTTTTATTGCTCGTTATTTATTATTTAGAGCAATACTGTAACCTACTCTCAAAACTTGTAAGCATCCTACTGCTGGACAAATGTCTCTTTCTTATAAAGGAGATGTTTTGAACTTGCTCTACTGCGAACTTGCTACTAAGATGGGTTGGGAAGGAAGCATGAAAGTTGTCTCTGGACATTTCCTTCTTTCCGATTTAAGCCTGCGAAAGATTGGTTTAGTCGATTATAAATCGGACGCGTTTTTCTACGAATTCGATGAATTTGTTTAAATACATACAATTGTGCATGTTATAATCATGCGTGTAAATTATACTATATAATAATAAATAATTTAAAAAAAATATCATTGACGAAAATTCTGTGTTCAATGAAATGAGTTGGGATCATACGGCAGTAAAAAGTTAAAAGGGATTTGAACGCTTTATTGGGTCCTGATAGTAAATCAGCTTAAAGCATGTCAGTATAACGATTTATTTCCATATTTATAGTGATTTTCAAATTTTTATAAGGTTTAATATTTAATACAACATTTGTTAGCCGTTCAGGTGTAAGTGGTGCGAGTAGCCTTAGCCCTGGTGGTTGCAGGTTCGATTCTCGCTCGCGGCAATTATTGGTATATTATATTTATAAATATTTTTTTCGGTCTGGGTGTATGTTTTTGTGGGTCTCCCTACCATGCCTCGGAGCACGTGAAGCCGTCGGCCCTGGTTGTTATCATGAACACCTGATTAAATTATCCGCCAAACCGGGTGGTGGATTATATTCCAACACTTTTCCTATATGGAGAAGAGGGTTTTGCCAAGCAGACCGGGACGTTTACAAGCTGATTTAGTTCAGTTTAATACATTTTTTAAACATAAAAACTATAAACTATTTAACTAGTTTTGCTTCCCTGGTTTATTCGCGTTATCGTCGGCTCAGTGGGAACTTTATGTCATCGAGATTAATGACATTTATAATTATACTAACTAGTGGTCGCCCAGTGGTCGAAATTCGACCTGATCTATAATTAACAGCATTGTCAACATCATAAAAATATGATTGCGCATAACATGGTGCAGCAGTTATTGAACCTGATCTGTGATTTAAAAAAAACGATAAAGAAATTCTTTGCAAGACCTGTATTTAAGACCGTGTTTACTACAGACTTTGACAATAAACAAATTTGTGTATATAAACGTCTCACACTCACATTATACATATGAGTGTGTCGTAGTGTGTGTAGTGTGTTTTTTTTAATTAATTTAATGTATTTTTTGAGCGTTATTATAAAAAAAAAATATTAGCATTCTGCACTTCTTCTCCGTATAAACTTTGTGTCAAATTTCATACTTCAGCGTCCGCGTAATTTTCGTAAAAAGGGGTACAGGATTTTTGCTTCACGTATTATTATATAGATAAAATGTTTGAACGTGCTATAAATTTATAATTCTGATTGGTACCACGGTGGACTCATATGAACATTTAACTCTTTCGAGTTATATTTTTGTTCATAGTTAATAATATTATGTACATAAAGTAATAAATAAATATGTTTAACTTATACACACGGTCGTCTGTTCCTAAGGTAAGCAACTTAAAGCTTGTGTTTTAAATACATATATAAAAAAATATAAATTATACCCAGACTCGGGGCGGGAATTGTACCCACAACCCTGGAGCAGAAAGAAGGGTCTCTGCCCACTTCACCAACGGGTTCAAGTGGTCAGCACATTATTAAATAAGTATAAATAATATCTATAGGATGTATATTATTAACAAGCTGTATATGCGACTTCGCCCGCGTTTACACGTTTTGACTTTCATACACACTCCCAAAGGAACCGTAATAAATTATACGTAAGTTTACGTTACGTTACGAGTTACGAGTTCATGTTCCTGTACGCTCTCAAATCATGCCAAGTTTTATTCAAATCCATTCAGTGAATCGACGTGATGACAGACAGATATACTGAACTGAATCAGCCTCTAAACAACCCACTGCTGGGTTTCGACGAACTCTCTCTTAAAAAGGCATTTGGTATAAAACGATCCAATGTCAGCCTCCCCCTATACCATGGTTTGCTAAACCAAACATGAGACGGACACTTGTTGTAATAGCATTAAGACTGAGATCAGGACACATTCCCTTAAATAAATTCGCATATTTAATGAAAAAAGTAGATTCGCCAAATTGTGAAGTTTGTGATCGTGTAGAAGACGTTCAGCATGTTTTGATGGAATGTGTCCGGTACAAGCGGAACAGACGGGATCTGGTGTCCAGGTTAGGCTTAAATCTAATGGAAGTCGGCTTGTTCCATTAGATCTTGTCTGAACCGACATCTCAATTTGCCAAATCTACACTAGAATTTGTATTAAATAGTATTAAGTTAAGATCTAGTAATACGAATAATGAAGTATGTTAGTACAAGAACAATAAGAATTTAGTGTATTTAAAATATGAAATACTTTATTATGTAAGAATGTTATATAGGTAAGTTTAGTATAGGACTGTCATGTTCATATATATAAAAATTCACTAAATAAAGATATTTATAAAAAAAACCACTGCTGGGCAAAGGCCTCTTCTCCATATAAGAGAAGGGTTGCTTGAAGCTTAATCCACCACACTGCGCCACTGCGGGTTTTCGGATAATTGTTAGTTAACCATGAGTAACGATCATCATCTGGTGTCTGTGATAACAACCGGGACCGACAACTTAACGTGCTCCTCGAAGAGGAGGTTCTTCTCCATTCATACGGTCTCCCGGTCAGAGCTGTTAAGTACAACCAGTCTTCGCCATTCTCTATTTGGCTTGGGATAATGGGGTGAAACCTTTTGTCACATACTATTTATAACATGCTTAGCGCTCTCCCTTCTCATTTCAAAGTTGGCCCTGAGGCTGCAAACCTCCCGGTTATGCATAATATTATTATTTAATTATTATTATTAAAACAGTAATTAGAAGTAAGTTCCGTGCAACGAGAAGAAAAATGTACAAAAAGTGACTTCAGCGTTTCACAAAGCGTTCCATTATTTTCCATTTGTTTAATACATTTCCATTTAAAGTAGGTCATTGTGCATCTTATTCCACTGACCGCTTAATTATTCCCGGTATAGAATAATCCGAACGGAGTGGAAAAAAAACTTGAAGTTTATAAGACTCGTACAGATGTGATTCGCTGCGAATTACGCTAGCTTACAGCTATTATAGCTGTAATGAATAAAATAACGCTAATTAGAACGGATGAACTAAGTCTTTTTTTATTTTTTTATTTCTTTTTTTTAAGTTTTTGTAGTCAATGTTTCTTATATATTAATAACTGTATCCGTATGTTTATCTGTTTAAAACACTTTTGTTTGGTTTGAGGAGGGTAGGTTCCATCCAACGGCTTAATACATTTAAAAAAACCCAAGCCATGATAAATTTTATATTTAAATTTATATTTTTATTATTTAAGGGATTACATACTTACTGTGATTTTTTGGGTTTAGAAGCACTGGATATATGACTGAGCTTATTATGGTTGTTTATAATTAGATTTGATTCCGATTCTTCTCGGTAGAATCTAAATTCCGAGTCGGTGGAAGCTTCGCATCAACCAGGATGAATTAATTAATATATGTAAATTTAATAAAATGACGATTTATAAGTATTTTCGAAGCTAATTTAAATAAATTTATTTATAATTTAGTTTTGATTTTTGATTTGTAAGGTCTTTGTATAGAATAATATAAAAAGAACCCTTAACTATAAAATAACAGATTTTTTTGATACCTTAAAAATAACTTTTAATAAATTTACAGCTTTAATGCATCAAATAAAAACGATAGGAATAGAAAAAAAACCATTGACGCAGAAATTCCTTGCGCAGAGCACATAAGAGGCAATCAAAATTCACAAAGAAGAAAAAAATTAAACTGAAAGAGCAGTAATAAAACAAAAAAAAAACATCCTTATCTTCTCTCGTTACGTAATTAACTAAAAAAAATGAAAAAATATAATAAATATATGAAAAATAAATATAATATTATTTATAAATAGAATAAGCTTCTTTTAATATATATATTTATGAACGCAGTATATAAATAAATAAATAAATAAATAAATAAATAAATAAATAAATATTAACCAACAATCACACCACGTTAACCTAGCCCCGTGATAAGTTCGTAAGAACTTGTGTTACAGGTACTAGGAACGGAAATAAATTTTAGGGAATTTATATAAATACATAATTATATACATAAATACACATCCATGACCCGGTGCAGACATCTATATTCGTCATACAAATTATCTGCACCTGGCGGGATTCGAACCCGCGACCGCTGCGTTGCGTCCTGCGTCCAGTTGCCTGACCACTCGACCAGCCGGCCGTCATATAATTATGTATATTATATGTATATGTATATTTAGTTAGAATATAAGTAATATATATATAATTAAAACACGCTTAAATTTTAATATTAGTAAATTTTAACGAAAAATAAACGGCGTACACGTCGTCTATTTATTAAAATTTAGAATTTTGTTTTGCCCTCGAATATAAAATATTACTTTTATATTATTAAAGTTTTTGCTATAATATTCGTGTTTTGTATAAAAAGTTATTATTTCATACGTTGTAAGTTGAGGCGATTTAATTGAAGTACGAAAGCTGACTGCCACTGACGCGAAGCCAGCGCTGGCATTCGGCGTTTGGCTCGTTGGCCGCTTAGTGTCGACGGACTCGGAAGGTCCTTTTAGATTTATGTTCGCCTGGTACTATAAAGGCATAAGCGTAAAATTTTAATTTACTTTGTTAAGAATTATAACATACATACATATACATATCGTAAATGTATACTCGTATTTTTATTTACTTAAAATAAGTCTAAAATAAAACTTTACACGTTAAAATCACGTTGATTTATCAATCAATTATCAATTAATTTTAATTAGCAATCATAAACTGAGTAAAGATTTGTCGTGTTCGTAATTAAAGCAGATTTTCTCATTATTTTAATAAATTAAAATATTTTCCTCCAATAATTCTGGTGTTTTCCATCGATGATATTGTTGTCAGAACTCGTGTATGTTATTTTAAATTAGAAGCAGGCAAAGGAAAATTAAATGTAATATCGGTAATGTGGATATTATATATATAACAAATAATCTAAATCCTAGATCTCCTACCCTCTAGATTTCTTATTCACATACATTTCATTACAATTATCTTTCATGTTTGTCATTGTACAATTTTATTTTATTTTGGATATTATTCTCTATCTGATTTTCTGTATGTAAAAAGAGAAAAGAAACATTCAGATGTAGTGGTAAGAAAGTTCAATATTTTTTTTGCATTAAATTGGGTTGTTTTCGATTCCCGCTCAGAACTAATATTTTAATTAGGACAAATATGTTTCTTGTCTGGGCTTTTGTCCTTCTGTCTCTCCTCATCCTACCTCCAAGTAAGGCTGTGGTCTCCCAGTGTTATCATAAAAACTTTATAACGATGGTTACTTGTAAGGGGAATGTTCAGGTTCGTGTTGTTCGGAAGAAATAGCTAACTAGTCTTAAGTCCACACCTTGTACTACAATTTGTAATTATCTTAAATATCTGTATTATCTGTTAAAAAAATACACTGTCATATTTTTAGTGTATGATACAAAATAAGTTTTATATAAACTGCATTTCGTTTTGTTTCCTATTTGTTTCAAAGTAAATATCCTTTTCTTTAAACAAACAGAAATAGTGCAGAGAAAATGTATCAGGTGATGTCATGTGTTTGTTCAGCGAGGCTGTGAATAAAGGATGAACGGTCACAGCCTACTCGCAACGTGTTATAGGCCTTATTAACTACGAAATAAGGCTTAAAATGGGAGGAATGATGTTACCAAAACGATGCAATCTAGTGATCGGATCAAAGTGTAACTTACGATGAGACTTTTCTCGAATCGTTCCAAACAACGTCATAGTGAATTATTGGTATTGGTATTGGTTGTGGGCTCAATTTTCCGCATTTAGACTCGCTTCTGGTCCATTATGCGTGAAAGAAGACTGGCTAATTCAGCCAGCCAAGCTCCTTCCAGAAGCTCAGAAGCCTCCTGGGGCGTTCGCAGGCTTCTCGGAGCGTCCTTATTTCTTTAAGGATATTTGCCCGGTGTGTGGCCACTCCCTCGCATTCCAGGATCACGTGGGCGGCTGTTTCTTCAGCAACTAGACATCCCCGGCAAAGAGGACTGTCCGTTGCATTTATAATGAAAAGTTGGTGGTTGAGTGCCATATGGCCGGTGATCGTACCAACAACTATTCTGATGTCCATACGGTTCAGATTGAGTAGTCGACTCGACAGGTGTGGTGATACTTCCGCGAGTACCATTTTGGACTGTCTGCAGCCGGTTTGGTCTGCCCAACGGGCATTATGAGTTTCACGCGTACGTTGCCTTACCCACGAGCACAGTTGTCTAAATGGTAGCGGCAGTAGAATAGTTGGGCCAGCCACCTTTGTATTAGACCCTTGTCTCGCTAGTTCATCGGCGGCGTCGTTACCGTGTGATTCGCTATGTCCTTTAATCCATTGGAGGATTACCCCATTAAATGAGGCTAATCTTTCCAATGTTTGGTGACATTCGTAAATAAGACTAGAGTTAGTCGAAGAACTCTCTAGTGCTTTAAGTACGGCCATGCTGACCGACAGAATACGGATATTATAATCCTTAATGTCTTTCGACAGGACGGCGGTAGCTGCATAAGTTATAGCAACACACTCACATTGAAATATGGAGCTGTGTTGACCTAGCGTTATTGACAGTTTGATGTTGAGATCTTGTGAGTACACACCGGCACCGGTGCCAGACCCCATTTTGGAGCCATCCGTATAAATGCGGACTTCCCGTGTGCCGGACTGATCTCTTTCGGTCTCACATAGTTGTATTTGGTAATTCCTTTCGAAAATATGTTGTTTGGGAATCCTGTCACACGGAGCCGCAATTAGCGGCTCATAGCTCGTAAGGCTATTCCATAGTTTATTGTGTGGACCTTCCTGGTTGCACCACAGGCCCAAGTGTTTCAGCCTGATAGCTGACATGGCTGCTTCCTGCTGTATAAACAGATCGAGCGGTGCCAGATCAAGCATAACCTCAAGGGCTGCTGTGGGGGTAGTACGCATACAGCCAGTGATCGCAGAGCATGCTATTCTCTGGAACCGCTGTAGCTTGTTTTTAACGGTGGTAAGTTCCGTTTTCTGCCACCAGATTACCGCACCGTAGGTGATTATAGGCCTAACGATGGTTTTGTAGAGCCATAAGGTAATTTTAGGTGATATGCCCCAGCTTTTGCCGAGCAGCCGTTTGCATTGGCAGAGAATTATGCTGGCTTTGTTGATTTTTGAGTCTAAGTGCCTGTTCCAAAGAAGTTTGCTATCCAGTATAACACCGAGATATTTAACTTCCCTGGTAAGGGCAAGACTGGTACCGAATAATTTAGGGAGTTTTAGGTTCCCTAAATTCCGTTTGTTAGTGAACATCACAAGTTCTGTCTTTGCAGGGTTCACTGTTAGGTCATGGTCCGTGCACCACTGTTCGACAACTGTCAAAGCGGCCCTCATTCGGTCGCAGACTACGCTCTCAGAGGGTCCGCTAATAAGTATCGTTAGGTCATCTGCATAGCCCACTGTGAGAAATTTCCGGTCGTTGAGCAGGGTGATCAGCTCATCAATCACTATGTTCCATAAGAGTGGGGATAAAACCCCTCCCTGTGGACATCCTCTTGCTACGACCCCTCTTGTCGTTTCATTCACAGTGAATTGGATGGCCCTGCACCTTAGCATGTTGTCAATCCACCCAGCAATAGTGTTATTGACTCCATGCTTAGACAGGGCCCGGCTTATGCTGGTAAACTTAGTTTTGTCAAAGGCCCCTTCTATATCGATAAAGGCGCCTAAGGTTGATATTTTGTGGTGGAGATTGCCCTCTATGTAGGATATAACCTTGTGCAGGGCAGAGTCTGTTGATTTGCCTGTTGAGTAGGCGTGCTGGTTGGGATTCAGAGGTTGTTCAACTAAGGTTGTACTCCTCAGTTCCCTATCTATAATCCTTTCCAAAACTTTCAATAAAAAGGAGGTAAGGCTTATAGGTCTGAATGATTTAGGTTGCGAGTAGTCTCCTTTGCCTGGTTTCGGTATGAAGACTACTTTGACTTCCCTCCATACTTTGGGAGTGTAGCGGAATGCTAAGCAACTCCTGTATATGGAGACAAGGTGGTCTATTAGTTTCCTATCACTCCATCTAAGCAGGCCTGGAAAAACCCCATCCAGTCCTGCAGATTTATATGGGAGGAAACTGTTGATGGCCCATATTACTTTCTCATGGGTGATGATTTCCTTGGCGGTGTTCAAGTCCACCGTTTCCGGCGGCTCCCTTTGCTCTTCTTCCCACGTCGCTCTTTCTTCTATTTGGCATCCTGGGAAGTGCGTTGTTATTAACAGTTCTGAGGTTTCCAGATCTGTTTTGGTGTATGTTCCATCTGGTTTCTTCAGGCACCCCAGAGTGTGCATCGGTTCGCTACACAGTACATTTTTAACTCTGTTAGCCTGGTTGTTCGTTTCAATGTTGGTACAGAAGCGCCTCCAGCACTCTCTCTTTCTGAATCTGATGCGCTTCTTGTAGTGATATTGGGCTTGTTTATAGGCATCCCAATGATGTTCTGCACGAGTGTTCCTTGCTTTGTTGAACAACTTCCTCACCTTGCGTCGTAGCTTTTCGAGCTCCGGTCCCCACCAGTGCTTTTTATAGAGCTGTCGCGTTTTTGGTGTGGAAAGTGGGCATGTTTGTTCGAAGCTAGTGATTAGGCAATTGGTTACCTGGTTTATGTGGTTGTCAATGTCGGTCGTGTGTTCATGGTTGTCTGGTAGTACGACACCTTTGAGCTTTTGCGCTGTCTGAATCCCGTACCTGCCACGGTCCATTTTCCGTGGGTTGCGTCGAGGTTCAGGTGGCGTAAGCGTAACTACCAGGTTAAACTTGATCCACCGGTGATCCGAGCACGACACGTCTTCAGACACATGCCAATCTGAAATATAACTGGAGACATGCTCGGTCGCGAGGGTTAGATCTATGATTGTTTGGGATCTCGAAGTTACAAAAGTCGGTTCAGATCCCTTGTTTATGACATTTAGGTTCGTTGCGAGAAGAAATGAAACAAAGTCCTCACCTCGCTGGTTGTTGTCCTTGCTGCCCCACAGCGCATGGTGCGCGTTGGAGTCCACGGAGATGATGAGCTCCAGACCCTGACGCTCGCAGTACTCCACAAGCGCGGCCAGTTCGGGAGTGGGGATATCTGCATCGCCTGGCAGATAGGCGGATGCTAACACCACGTCGGACAAGCCTGAAGAGGGTTCTTTCCGGAGTTTAACGGTAGTAAGATCTCTGTTACAGAACTCGGTTATTAATGTAATATTCACGTCCCTGTGTGCATAGATACAGGTGCGTGGGTATTGTATATTGTTATTTAGAAGCAACTTACCTCCAATGTTACTTAGGCCGCATATTCTTCCATTCCTGATCCACGGCTCCTGGATTAGGGCTACGGTCTTGGTTTTACCCTCCAGCAATCTGCGTAGGTTAGCCGTTGCAGTCTGGCTATGCTGGAGGTTGATCTGTGTGATGGACAGGTGTGTTTCAGGAGGAATTGGCAGCGCCATCATCGCTGCTCAATCCAGACTCGTCCATGTCCACCAGCTCACTCCCGGAAAGATCACCCAAGTCAGATTGGGGACCTGTCCCGGATGAGCCGATGTCCACGACGACAGGCTCCTTACTGGGGCCTGGCTGGCTCTCCTCCATTTTGGTTGTTGCGTTGCCTGGGTCGGTAGGGACTACCTCGGCCGCATCTAGATTCGACAGTGTGGTGGTACGGTCCTCTTGGAAGCGAGCGTAGATATTACCAAACTTGTAGTGTATTCTACGCTCGCTCGCCTTGAGTTTTTGCGCATCGTCCTCAGGGATGCCAAGGATGAGATAGATGGCTGATTTATCCTCCGTTGGCACCGCGCTGTAGAGCGCCCAATTGGAGACGCGGTATTTTGGGTTCTGGCACGTGATGCGCAAGCGGATCCTGTCGAGGTCGTCCTCCGGCTCCACCTGCGGAATCAAGAGCCCCGCTTTGACACGCTTAGGGATTTCGGACTGTTTCCTAACGACCAGTCTGGTTCCCGCGCGCGGTGATGTGACTTTCACTATGTTACGTTGAAGCCACTGTAGAGCGAAATCGTCTTCGCACCACATCTTAAGGGTGCCCTCACTGTGGAAGGCTTTGCCCCTAAATGATGGGGCAACGACGGGCGTTGCAGAGGTGCTGGGCGAGAAGATTTCCTCATCCATCACCCTCTGCAACTGCTTCTCAATGGCCTCTGCTTGCTCTTTCGTGAGATCGTGGTAAGGCTCCATCATAATTGCGACGCAGTATTCTTTCATCTTTAACGCGTCCGCATATTTGATGGGGCCAGTGGTGTTGGTAGGCTTCCGGCGTTTGCCGTTGCCCTGAGGTGTGAAGGAGTCATCCGGTCGATCCCTTTTTACGGGTTTCGTCTGGGTCGGACGCTCCTCGTGGTTCTTTCCGTTAGTGCGCTTCTTGCCGCGCCTAGCCCGCTTGGATTTGGAAGCGCAGGCAGCAGCGGTAGCCCCAACCTCTGACGGTGAACTGACCCCGCCAGGTGCAGCAGGCCCGGCTACGCCAGGGGCCTGCGCAACACTGACAGGGGCAGTCCCTTCGGCAGCTTCAAGCGGCCTACTCCCGTCATCGGTCGGGCCCCGCGTTTGCCGCGCCACCGCACGAGCCTTAGCCCGCTTCACCTTGCGAACTGGTGCTGGTTGCGCCGGTTTGGTCTTTTGTTTCTTGGCCTCCCTTTTTTTCACCGTCACCAAGTTCCAGCAGGGTTCAACCTGCCAGGGCTGGGCGGCTGTCGGCATTGCTGCTTTCAGCGAGGTGAGGTCCAAGATACCTGTCGCACTACTCACTTGAGGTGCAGCAGGTTGCTGGGTTGGCGCAACACCCAGGTTGTGAGCCTGAGGTGCAGCCGTTTGTTGGATTGGCGCAACACTCAGGTTTTGGCCCTGAGGTGCAGCCGGTGTAATGGTCGGCGCGACACTCGGGTTGTGAGCCTGAGGTGCAGCCTTGGTATTATGGTTTTTATTTTTGGTATCCATATAATTGTTTTTAAAATTCATCCCGAGAGTGCTTCCACCCTCCTTCGAGCCCTCAAGTGGGGACGCAGCGGCAGTAGGCACACAGCGCCAGAAGTCACCCCGGGATATAGAGCCCCATCCTGCTAGGAAGCAGGCCGATCAGGCTAGACGGTTTACTCCGTCCCACCCGTCGTCCGTCCCCGGCAGGACAGAGCTCTCGCCTGACGGCCCTCTGACGGGACATCGCAGCCGATTGACCGAAGGTGGCTAGCCTCCGGCCTCCCGTGTCAGGAGAAATCCGGACCAAAGTGGAGTGTTGCCTTGGAGACGCACTACTGCTGACGCTCTTTCGGCTCAGCCACCAGGATTCCTTCATCCCCCCTTACGGGTCCCCGCGCACGGCACAAACACGCAGGTGGTCAATTAAGGCCAATCCTCGCTTTCTTTGCTGCGAGGAAAGGTCCGCAGGAACTTGACCACACCATCCCTGCAGAAGTGTTGTGTGTGGTCCTTGTCGTGAGTGTAACTGTGTATGGATTTGTGTTGGTGTATGTTCAGTATGTACGCTCTTGCACGTGTGTGGGCCTGTGAGAGTAATCTTGTGTAGTGTTAATGTGGTGTACTTGAGTGAGTCTGTTCGAATTTAAGTGTAGATTTTACGAGAGTACCTGCGCAAGCACTGCCCAAGGTAGCTCGAGCAAGGCACACCCGTTGTCACTCGTTTGGCACCACCCAGGGGGCACGTGTAGGGTGAGTCTAGGAAAAGATGGTAAATCCTACGGACGCGAGTACGTCGTCGTCAAGTGAATAAAATTTATGTTTTATTTTTATTTTTTTATTTTTAAGATTCATATTAAAAAAGAATTTAATAGCCAACCTATTATAATATATTCAAGTACATTATAAAAATGATGAAGATGTGTGAGTTTGATAAGGTTGGCATTCGTGCACATATGTAAGGGAATTTATAATTACGTATTTAAAGTTTTTAAAGGCTAACTATCGAGATAGATGAAAATTTCCATTGTCTTATTTGTTATTATAACAGCCACAGTACAACCTATTTATAATAAAATATTCTCGACTCTAGAATCTAGAACAGCTCCAAAGACAGACAGACAGAGACGTACAACGAATTCTATATAACAGAGTTCTGTTAGAAATTAAACAAAAATGTAACCCTAAAGATATAGTAATAAAAACGATTTACAGGAATCAAAGTAAGACGTACGACGTACTTTTAAAGTAAATTCCACTAACAATCAGCATTAATGAAAAAGGGAATACAGTTTTTAGCCTTGTTAATGAAACCTCAAAGTATGAAATAATGACAGCTCAATCCTGATCAACAAACGTCTCACTGACTCAATCCGTCCATCACTATCATACAAAGGATTTTACTTACAGTAACAATGCAAGCTAAAAATTTTACTTGTTTTTGTTGTTAGAGAATCTTTTAAATTTATTTGAGGAACCTGTAAAGGTGTGGTAACTATAACTAACTATTATATGTACATGTACTACTCGTATATATGTACCTGAACTAAACCTGTACCCTGCACCCTAAACCCTAAACTGTAATAAATATCTAGCAAAGTGATATATCCCATTTCAATTGAACAGAAACAGCGAATCTTCCGATGTATACATTTGTACCACTGCTAGGTACAGCCTATTCTTATATAAAGGAGAGTATTTAGAGTGTCGAACCTTCTTCCGACTCATTTATAATAAAGACATCAGCTTTTGAAAATTAAGCTATACCTGAAGTGGTATTTATGACCGCCAGACCTTTCTGAACTGAAAGGCCTGTAAACGTCCCACTATTGGGTGTAGGCCTCTTCTAAATTTTGAAGAAGGGTTAGAGCCTAATCCACTACGCTGCTCCACTTCCACAGTGGAGCAGTGTAGTGGATTAGGCTAACAAACGGGACCGACGGCTTTACGTGCATTCCGATACACGGCGGGAAAAACCACAACAACCCAGACCAGAAACAAATATTTTTACATATATAAATATCTGTCCCAAGCAGGAATCGAACCCGTGACCGCCGGTGTTCAGGTATCTATTCGCACCACTACACTAGAACAGTTGAGACCATCAACCTTTGAGACCATCTTTCCAATACCATCAGCTCTTTTTAATTGTTAAACAAGTTTTGTTGGTTTTTAGATGAGTAGATGATCATTATCATCATGTCAGCCATTGGATGTCCAATGCTGAACGTAGCCCCCCACCATCAACCTCCAGAGGGACTGATTCGAAGCAGCGTCCCATCCAACGGCTTCCGGCGATTCTTCTCTGATCGTTTGCTTAATATTAATAACTCAATTTAAAACCGCTTAAAATAATTAAACTTTAACGAATAATATGATTTACGTCCTTTGTATTAAGTTAGTCGGATCGAATTGTTCCTTCGAGAGTTATGCTACAGCAACATATTCTCTATGAACTATTGTTTACTTGAGCGAGTTTAACTAGGATATGTAACCTCATTTCGCTGTGCATCTTAATTGCTCATCAGGGTAACCCGATTAAGTCATTAAGACGCAATGCTTAGTATCCAAACGTATTTTACTTAAGAAATTCCATATTCCTTATTTTAAAATCGTTTTAAGAACAGCTGTATATTTTTTTTTATATATATGTCATTTATGTGTTAGTGACGACCGTTCTGGTGTAGTGGTGCGAGTAGTTGCCTATACACCGCGCGCCAGGGCGGTCGCGGGTTTGATTGCCGCTCTCCCCACCGTGACTCAAAGACCAAGTAAAGCCGTCGGCCTCGGTTGTTATCATAGACACCTAAAAACGATCGTTACCCATTATAAGGAATTTATCCGCCAACCCGCAGTGGAGCAGCGTAGTGGAGTAAGCTCCAACCCTTCTTCTAAATGGAGAAGAGGCCTTCGCTCAGCGGTGGTTTACAGGCTGATACATGTGTTAGTGAGTAGAGTCAAAAGTTTTTCGTTATAAAAACAATTTTATAATAAAAATAGTAAAGCATGAACATTTAATTGTCGATTCTCTGTTTTAGGTTAGTATTTCATTAGTTGATATATTTTGTTATGTAAAACTGATATGTATTTTATAAATAAAATAAATCTCTGTTTTAGATGAATCATATTGTGTTATGCTTCAAAAAAAATAATATAATCTCTGATCTTATATATTTATCTTAATATATGTCTGCTGTTGAATACCACACTGTGTACCAAAGGATGACAACAATTCTGGTGTGGTGGTGCATGTAATCGCCTTAACGCCAGCAGTCACGGTTTCGATTCCCGCTCGCAACAGATATATTTATTTGTACAAATATTTGTTTCTGGTGTAGGTGTATATCCTTGTGAGTCTTCCGAACGTACTTCGGAGTTTTTTTTCTCTCTCTCTTCTCATAATATTATACCTATAAAGACTTTTTAAATATTATTTACTAATCTAAATGAGCAACGAAACCGTAGGCGTTAACTAGTCTTAAGTAATTAACCAAGCAATCAACAAAAAACCAATCTCGATCAAACAAAGTCGATCACTTCAAGGTAAAAGGATCCCATTCACGTTACGACAGTCGAACGAATCTTCAAACCAACTATTTTTATCTGATCGACTTTAGTGTACTCTTGTGCCGTCTGATAGCTAGTAGAGAATAATAGTAACTACTTCTTTCTTGTCGAAGTGTTAGAAAAGGCGACTAAGGCCACAGTGGTGCGAACAACTGAACACCAACCAGGATAATGAAGGGCTGCAGCATAACCATATCCTTTTTTTTTGTGGCCCTCACTCACTATTATAACCCGCCGTGCGCCCTCACCCGCCCTTACAAGGCGGATCACGGGTACCGCGTACGTTGGTCCGTGATCCGCAGGCGGCAGCCCCACCGGGCACTCTCTCCTGTGCGACGCCCCGCGCACTTGGGCATCGCATCTTCGCGGTAGGCTATTTCAACGGACGGTGGGCAAACAGCGTAACCATACCCTGCCACAACACTGCGGTCACCAACCTACCTACCAAGCGTGGCGAGTAATAACAAACCCCAGAGATGACAGAGGAAGCCTACGTTCAGCAGTGAAGACCCAACAGCTGATGTGTCAGACAAGTGTCTATACTATGCATTCCATTTGTCTGTGATTCGTGTCTCGATGAGGCGACGGCTACGTTAATGTCTTAGTCAAAACATAATTTGGGTAAACAATAATAATACATATCCGCTACAAGTTTGACTCAATATTCGAGACACAAAGTAAAACATGGGAGGTTTGTGAATTAGTATATTTCTTTTTTTCCTCTTTTGGCATACCTACAAACGTCCTTTCTTGTACGTCCTAAGATTTACGTCCTAAGATTAGAGGATGATTTCAGCACTAAGCTCGCTTTTGTACAATGTTATTATAATATATTGTGAAATCAAGAAAAAATATCTGCATAGTTACAGTTAATCAAGTAAGGGTCTTTATTATGTAATATAAACAAAAAACGATGTCATAGTACGTCCGTATTCAAATATTAAAATTAAATACCATTGTAAATAACAAACAGTATTAATCGAAAACAATATTTGTATTATGTAACGAAATCTACCCAAGATTTTAATAGCTACGAGTTAAATAATTACTAGTCACTCCTGATAGTTCTATACTGCACTATGTGCCCAGTGTTAGGTTATAACGATTGTAGTTTGATCCGCCACTGCTCTGTTGATGACTAAGATGCAACGTACTTTCTTTCACATGATAAACACAAATACAGTACTTGTAAGTTTAACGATGCTACCTCGAGTATTGAAGCAGCAAAAATAACATTAAAAAGCCCGTATACTCATATACTTGGCTACTTCTGTTCTTAGCATCCCATAGATGCATTTATTGGAATTAGCAACATTTTTATATTCTAGGCTTTATTCTAATCAACTATTAAAATTCAATTCTAATAAAACATACATTCTAAATTGAATTTATCACATGGACGGTCTTTAGACCGTCTTACCGTGAATGGTCCCTTTAAAAACAATAATAACGAGACAAAGGCTGATTGATACTTTTATGTTTTGCAAAGTTGAAGTTCGACTTTGATTGAAACTGAGACCGTTAATGGAGAAATCAATCAGGCCGAAGACAACGACAGGTAATTGCTATTACGTAAATATATTTTGATTTAAAATTATTTGAATATACATATTATCTGTTGGAGTTTGTAGGCCTATAAAGTATTTTAATTATATAGAATGTAGTAAATATAATTATGTAGTTTTGTTTATTTGAATATCAGATATGATCAAATTAACATTTAAATTAAAATAGTTTGTAATTTTTTTTAAAGTTATTTTTTGATTAATATAATTATTACTCGTCTTTTTATTTTTGAAATGCTAATTTAAAAAATATAATATTAATATGTATCGTAAATTACATGCTGTGTATTATACAATTGACTGACCCGTTGGCGTAATTGGCAGTGACCCTGCTTTCTGCTCCAGAGTTGTAGGTCCGATTCCCGTCACGAGTCTAGTTGTAATATTTATTCATTATTTAAATATATGTTTATTTATTTAAACAATCTATATCAGGTAACTGTAACCCAAAACACAGGTATTAAATTTCCTATATTAGGAACAGACGACCGTGTGTGTGTGTTGAACAAATTTATTTATTATTTCTAATATAAAGTCTTTCGGTGTGATTGGAAAATTTTATTTTTATATTAGAAATTCTGTGTATTGTGGTTTGTTACTGGATATAAATATGACAATATGACTACATAGGCATAAAATAAAATTAATTTATTACTACAGAACCTCAAAACTTAAAGCCAGTGGGTAAAACTTTAAGGATAGTCTAAGAGCATGAAGATAAGAATGAGAAAAAACAGTAACGGGAAAATCAAGGAAAGTAAAACCACTGGTGTTCCAAATACAAATATGAAAGTACTTTATATAAAAACAAAAAAAAAATATTAGATTAGTATGCAAGAAAAACAAAGATATGTACATAAGGCGATTTTATCGCTAAAAGAGCGATTTCCTCCAGAAAACTTTAAGAAAGGAACATGAAAAAGAATGAAGCAGCATAGAATTGTAAATACATAAATATTTGCAAATACATATGCCTATACACATATATATACAGATACATACACTTGCATCTAAATAAAATATACATAACATATACAAAAATATACGACAGAAGGGGAGTAAAATACGGCACGAAATCATCAATAACAATATTATGTATTAAATGTTTCCTTAATTACAATATAATTTAACATTTTCCACCTCACAACGATCCCCTCGAGCACCTAAAACACAAAAACCTCAAAATACTAGTAATTCAAATAAATTTTCATCAAACGTTTTCTCGTATTGTTTGGAAAGTCTATTAAAAAGTTAACCGGCTGAAATACGGTGCTTAATTTGTTATATTTATAATTATAAGTCAAAAATATTTCAAATAATTGGATTCCGAGTTTAAATTCTACGATATAATTATTTTAAGTGTAGTTTAATCTAGTGCTCGTTTCTAAGTATTTTTTTACCGTCCGCGTCACTTAGTTTATTGTATTTATGTATAACTGAATGCTTAACAACATTAATATTACGCCTTTTTATAAGAACAATATATTTTTAATTACAATAAATAATATTTTATATAAAAGTAAAAAAATATTAAATAATAACTTAATTTAAGAATTTTGAATCAGAGTTATTGTTCTAAGGTTTTAATCTTATCCTGGTAATTTTTATGAATTCATAAATTAGTTACTAACATTAATGTAAAATTTAATAGTTATGTACTTCGATGTAATTAAATAAAAATTACGATCAAACTTAGATGTTTATGAATATTCATTAAAAAAGCAAAAACCCCTTTTACTAATCATATTTTACCATAAAATTATCCCCATGAGAATCCCATCGGCTACATAATAGCTGTTTCGACTAGGTTTAATCCACGCAAAACCCATAACCGAACGGACAACAGCCTCGTCAAATTTCGTCTAATTCAGTACTCTGAATGAATATCTACTTGTGGAATACACAGATTTGAACAACAATAAGAAATCAATTTTACTGAAATTGCAAGAAAATTAAATGTTGTTAAGAAAGAGAATATTATTTATTATTTTGTGACCACACTCGCAGCGTCAGAAGAGTAACAAATGCGTTGTTGGGTAAGAGATCAAAGAAACTAAGTGAAAGCTAAGAATGTAGATTAGTTTAGAAATTAGCTTTCCAGATCCTCAATGATCGTATGAAACGTAACAATGCGAGTACGGTATTACGCTTGTCAATAACATCTCGAATTTAACACACAAAAAAAATCAGACATTAGAGATGACCAAATGTTTTATGTTAGTTTATTATATACTAGCTTCTGCCCGAGGCTTCGCCCGCGTGGATGTCGGTTATCGTGACCAAAAAAAGTATCCTATGTTACTTCTAATACCTCCAAAAATATGTGCACAAAGCTTCTTGATGATCGGTTCAGTAGTTTCCGCGTGAAAGCGTAAAAAACAAACTTACACTTCACATTTATAATATTAGTATAATTATTCCCATTAAGTACAGTCTTAATATAAATATTAAATTCATTCTGTTAAAGTAAATAAATAAATATTAAATATTAACCAACAATTAATATTTAATAGCAGTTAGCAAGCAACAAGTTAACAGCACCCCGTCGAATAAGAATTTAGTTGCCTTAAATTTTACGGCCCATAAATGTCATTACATCCCGTGAGATAGAACTACCAGTACCTAGAGTTCTTAAGCAGTATTTGCAACAATGTACTGGGTAATTAATGAATACCTTTGATGGAGAATGACGCAGAAAACATGAAAACTTTATAATTAGTCCGGTCATTTTAGACATAAAAATAGTGATCAAATAAATAAAATTCCGACAGAGCCAAATCTTCATAGAGACCTTAGGTTTACCACATGGAATAAAGTGTCAAAAGTCCCCATCAGTCCCATGTGAGCTTAGGGACTTATTCGGGGCCCAAAGTCAAAATTTTAGGTTTTTTGGATTTTTCTCGAAAACGGTAAGTTTTATCGAAAAAGTACCTCAGAGCAAAGTTGAAGATCTTAAAATTCTCTATAAAAATGGTCCCTATGGTTTTTTCTCTCAGACCCACTATTTCCCAGATATTGCGCTTGTAAGAATCACGTTCTACATAATATGCACACATTTCCACACCACCTGTGAGGTAGTGTACTCGGCGCGTTTTTTTAAGGTGGTATCACCGGTAGGCCTATTCCACGAACCTTTATGACGTTATTTTCAGGAATGATGATTGATGATTGGGTTACTGAGTTTAACTGTCGTTCTAATTTTTTTTTATTATTTTAATCTGACTCATACCCTTCATATTCAACTTCAACAATCATGTTTTCTTCAATTTCTTCTTCTCCTTCCTGTTGATGAACGCTTAGAAATTGTTCAAATGAAGATGAATCAGTTGTCTCTTCATCAAAATCACATGAATCTTCCTCTCTTGTATTTAATTGAACATTTGAGCAAGAGACACCTTGGCAATTGGTACACGCTGGAGAACACTGCAACCCTACTTTTTTACAGCCACATTTGGCACTACAACCTTTCTTGCAATAGTATTAATAAGTTTTTCTGGAGCAGGGGGCAGTAAAGTTCGAATCGGTTCCAAAGTATTATTTATCAATTTCCAACCCCAGTCTTCAGGGTTCAGTTCATTGCCTTACCATGTCTGAACTTGATAGTATACTCGAAACAAATGTTGACTAGCAGACGCCGATGTTGGAGGAAGACAAGATAGCTGTACTTGCTTTTTGTTTCGTGTATTTTTTACAAATGTTAAATATCTGTACGTATCTATGCAATAAATTTTTTTTTGGAGCTCCATAAACCGCAAGAGGAAACCGAATTCCTTTAGTAATTAGTATTTGTGGTGAAGAATTAATTTCTGTAAATACTTTTGCGCAGTCGATCAAATCATTTTTTTCAAATAATTTTAATTAAAAACAACGATATCATATTTTTATATACGTGGCATATGTGTGCATACTATGTAGAACATGATTTTTACAAGCGCAATATCTGGGAAATAGTGGGTCTTAGAGAAAAAATCATAAGGACCATTTTTATAGAGAATTTTAAGAACTACAACTTTGCTCTGAGGTACTTTTTCGATAAAACTTACCGTTTTCGAGAAAAATCCAAAAAACCTAAAAATTTGACCTTGGGCCCCGAATAAGTCCCTAAGCTCACATGGGACTGATGGGGACTTTTGACACTTTATTCCTTGTGGTAAACCTAAGGTCTCTACGAAGATTTGGCTCTGTCGGAATTTTCTTTATTTCAATTGTCTAAAATGACCGGACTAAATAAAAAGATTGACGCTTATGAGCCGTTGAATTTGTGACGTCATTATTGTTGATCCACGACTACATCAGCCGTTGGATTTTCACTGCTGAACGTAGGTCTCCCCCATCATATCTTCAATACTCACCACGCTTTGCTGATGGGTTGGCGAGTGCAGTGTGTTATGGCAGAATATGGTGACGCTGCTGCTCATTACGATCTTCGTTGGTGTACAGGTGTGCCTTTTACGACCTCGGCAAGAAAGAGGTCGGGACTATTCTTTTCTACTAGTCAACGCATGGCGTATTGTTGATCATTCTAGTGCAAAAATTTGAGTCAATTACCTTACGCCATAAAATTCTATACAAATTTGATGTCTATATAATCTTGCAAGTGATATAACAGTAACGAGTATTGCCGTACATTTTTATCTAATAAACTATAGCTTTGATATCGCACAATAATATTTAACTTATAAAACTTAAATAAACTGATTATAAATTTTAACATATTGTCCGTAATTTTAATTTTCTTTACTGTCAACATATTTTCGCTTACTGAGCTGTATTTCAGACATTAAAGTTCCTGTAAACAAAATACCAATATCGTTTCATTTTACCAATTTGAAAGGAATTTCCGATAGTATAGTTTTAATAATTTCAATTAATCAAAGGAATTATGAAACGAAATGAACAAAATATTTCGTAATTTATTTCTCATTCATGAGCATAATATTTGAAAAGTTTTCAGGGTCTAACTCGGAATATTCTGGAATTATACAATTTGGCAGACACCCAGAGGCTTTAGGCATATTGATAAAGTGATTAGCACAGTCGTTATTCTGCAATTTCAAAATATATATTTAGTAAGAGTTAGTGCCATGCTGCTTTGAAGTCGAATTGGGCCGGCACAACCGGGGTGGTACCTCTCGCTCACATGATACCGGTGTAAAGTGACAGATATGATGTCGCGTTTCGTGCGGTTTGTGAGTATCCGGTGGCCTATAGCGGGGGTATGGGGAAAAAGAGGGCAACGCATCTGCATCCTTTTGTGCAGATGTTCATGGGTATCGGGAGTCACCAAAAGGCTCCGACTGCTCGTTTGCCCCTATACTATTTAAAAAAAAAACATAATTAGAAACGTCAAAAATTGGTCAAGTAGGGGTAAGATACACTTATATGAAGGGTTATATAATACTGTAATATTGAACAATAAATATTTGTGGAAAACGATTTAAATACATCACAATATCATAAACTTCTTTTTTTTTACTTTTCTTTTGATATCATGGATATTCTGTGCAAAACTTTCAAGGTGTTTTTATGACAGATGAATAGACAAATAGTGTAGTATAAGCAATCACTAGTACACTTTGTGTAAGGAATCCTGAAAAATGTCACGTAACTTCGAATATTTATTTTATCGAAGACAATTGTCTTAATGTGGTGGTGTGAGCAGTCGCCTGAATACCAGCGGTCGCGGCTGCGATTGTCACTTAGGGCAAATATTTAGTAGTTACGTCTATGTGACATATATGACATATTGACGATCTTTCTGGTGTGACGACCGTTCTGGTGTAGTGGTGCGAGTAGTTGCCTCAAATCTGAGCGCCGGCGGTTACAGGTTCGATTCCCGCTCGGGACAGATATTTATATTTGCATCAGCGTGGTGGATTAGGCTCCAACCCTTCCTTTATATGAAGAAGAGGCCTTCGCTCAGTAGTGGTTGGATTCCAGCCTGATACATTACAGTACAAAACGTCTATGTTAAATGTCGATAATCATCTTTAATAAAATAAACGAACTCACGAACAAATAAACAAACTATCAGTTAAATAATTGTAATGATTAAAAATAATCATTTCGTGTGTCACGTATGACCTTGTCCTCTATATTTGTGATAATAAACCGTGATCTTGAAATCTAGGTCAAATTATATTTAACACATAATTATATTTTGACTAGCTATTCCCGTGACTTCATTCGCGATTGCAAATTTGACTTTCATCCAATCTTGATCTTCCAAACCCTGAATTTTGGGATAAAATGGTGCCTTTGTCACAGCTCGTTGTATTTTTGTTTTGGAATTTTTTAAACATATATATACACGGTCGTCTGTTTCTAAAAAAGGCAACCTTAATACACGTGTTTTAGGTAACAAGCGAGTAATATATATACGAATATTTTTTCGTAAATACGCATAGTAAATTTACATTACACACAGACTCGGGACAAAAATTGAAGCCACGCCCCTGGATCTAAGGCAGGGTCAGTACTAACTGCGCCAACGGGCCAATCGGGCCAGTATAGACTTTAATCATGCCTAGTTTTATTCAACTTCATTCAGTAGCTTAGACCTGAAACGTAGCCACGATTCCGACTGACAAACTGAAAAAAAAAATACAAAAAATTACATTTTGTCTTCAGCATCGATTATAGGTTTCCTTCCAAAACAAATTTCTAAATATTATGAATATAGATTAGTCGAATTCAACTGATCTGTTTAGCAGTTAATTTGTTCATAAGTGTACTATATACTCGTACACGACTGAATTAGTCTTAAGTCAAGCGATCAGCTCTCGTCAGTCTTAATCTAAATTATGAGGTTTATCACAGCTATTGAGTTTCAATTCTGGTTAGATTGCAGAATTATTATCACATAATTCCTATGAAAATTTAGTCATTAAGCTTATATTTAAACAGTAAAATATCTTAATTTTTATTAGGTACTATGTTAGGATTTTCATAAACTATTTCATTTTCACAAACTGACGGAATGTTCGTTATATTTATGTTGATAGTATATAATATTATATACACGATTTTACGATTGATAAGAATTACAATAACAATAAACTTGTAGCTATATAACATATAATAAAGTTCAATGCGAACTGATAACATTTTTCGCGGTCAAAAATATAAACATCATTAACTAATATGAGTTGTATAGTAATTATATGTATATTATAATAACAGAATTAGGATTACATTACGTCACGCTAATTATCACTATACTTAAGGCTTCACCATAGGCCAATATTTTATTACATATCACACGTCATTATTAATGGTTGTTGATTTATAATAATTAAAATAATTAAATCAAGAGGTAATAGTATTATTAAGCGGCTTATATAATGAGAACTACGTTGCCCAGTTAACGACAGCTCATGGAAAGAATGGCTTTACCAATTAGGTAAGATTTCACAAATTAATCTTTTCACATTTTTAATACGAAATTTAATTATCATTGCAAATGTTTGACAAGTTATCTTTAAGATGCTACTTAAAAATTAAAAGACTTTCCTTCTAATATGCCCCATACAAAATTATAAGGGGCACTTTATAAGGAACATCTTATGATTTGGACATTTAATTTAGGAAAAGTCTAAATTCAGAAATACTTGCAGTGGAGTGTGGCAAGTTGAGCTCAAACCTAAAAAGGTATTTAAAGAAGAGGCTTATGCCCAGCAGTGGAACGCTATAAGCTTTTACTGTAGGTACATTAAGTCATTTAATACGCGTTTGCTTTTATTTAAAACGTTCTACACTATTGTTTTAATAATCCTCAACTGAAATGAAGGAATATTCTTGAGCATTCGTTTTATGCAAATATTAAGCACACGTGCGCCGGGAATGTGGAGTTAGTTTTAATTTTCCGTGTTGTTTTAAGTTTATTATGCACAGCGGTAGACTTTTGAATTTTAACTTCATCGTCAATTCGGTTTGTCTCTGAGAGAATATTTCATATTTATATTTTTAAAGACATATTATTAAATGAGATTACTCTGTTGAGTATATTGTTAGACCTGTCTCGCGATTTCACATGCATTGAGATTTGATACTTGACAGTTAAGTTTGGTATAACAATAAGGTTCATTTTTGCTTGCAGGCTATACAAAGACAAGATCTCAATATTTATAGAGTTAATTCACGATTAATACTAGAAATGATTTTATTTGTATATCAACTGATTCGACGCTCCTGCATTAGATACATTACTTTTATATATAAAAAAGATTCAACACAGGTAAATATAAAAACAACATAATAAGATGACATAAAGAACTGAGTCAGATATTTACCAGGAGAAAATGCGTTTTTATAAAAGGCAAGTGGTTAAAACGCTTCCGGCGAAGAACGTTGCTTTAGAAAAGCAACTGAAGGCGAGAGCATATGGATTATGCAAATGTGTGTATATGTTATGTTATATTATGTTGTGTGTTTACAACAACGTGTTAAAGACGCACTAGCAAAGTTTTGGAGACCTGATAATTTAAGAAAATAAATCTGTACTATTTTGAGGCGTAACAATGCGTCTAATGGTCAATCTCAAAAGTTACCAATTTCGTTTAAAACACCCATTGACATGATATTGACGATATTGATACGCATTAGCGTATTATATTATATTAGACGTGGGTTCGATTTTCACTCAGAGTAAATGTTTATTTTTGTATAAATATAGATATAATTTGTTTCTGACTTTTTCGGACGACGCAAAGCCATCGGTCTCGGTTCTTATTATTAAGACATTCGTAGGCTAGCTGAGGCTCCGTGTATTCTGCAACTGTGTTTTTCTCATATAACTGTTAAGAATAGATTTGTACTGTGACTGTGAGTATTACAATTGTAGTAAACAATAAAAAAATACTTTATTTCTCTAAATTAAGCGCATGACGATAACCTTTCAATTCTATTACAGAAAAAGTCTTCCACCTATCTAAGGTCACCTAAATCCGTGTCACAATACTGATATTTATTAACCTACAATTTGTGGTTTTCGATACATGGAAAGTTTAATATAATGTAATTAATTGTTTTCGTAATATTAATTTTTGCTTTTATACAATAAAAGAAGCCATATTTTAAGCGGCAATAATATCGATTTAACTTTTTAAGAAACATCTTACTCAGTATGTAGAAAAAAGCTATCACCCTGTGTAAATATTATGTCTCTCTTAAGAACTTTAAAAACTTAAGAACTTTAACTTTGTTGAATAAGATTTATTTTTTTCATACTACCTACTTACCGGTGGGAGGGATGCGCTGTGCCGCGGTCCCGGCTGCATGGGTACCACCATCTTGCTTGTTTCTCCCGTGAAACAGCTTTGCTGTGTTTCGGAGAGAAGGGCAGGACAGGCAGTGTAATTACTGGCACCGAGGCTTTAACACCTTATGTCTCTGGATAGGCAACACATAGATGAGTTGCCTGGGCTAGTTCCAGGTAAACTAGTTTATGTTCATGGGCGACGTCAACCACTTACCATCGGGTGGAACGTCTGCCAGTTTGCTTATCCAACTAACATAAAAAAGGTGACAAATCAAAATATTACTATCAAGTTTCCCAGTTAAAAATGTTTGGTTTTAATTATTTATATTTAAACTGAAGTAAATTGGTCTGTAAACAACCCACAGCTGGGCAAAAGTCTCTTCTCCATATAGGAGAAAAGTTGGCGCTTAATCTACCATGCAGCTCCACTGCGGGTTACATCGTATCAGAAATTTGTACATATAAATTATAGCATTAGTGACATCAAAGCTTAAAAACTTGAGAATAATATTTAAACCAAATTTGTATTTCATAAAAATAATTACAATTACATTTAATACATTAATAATTAATTCCTAATTAAAAGTTGTACCCTACCTTGTTTATTAGTAAGTGCTATATTTTTTTTTTTTACGTAGGGGAATCCATTTACGGATGATATCCAGGAAGCCCGGGTCGGCAGTCCTAGACCTATGTCGGACTCGGCACTTTGGGAGTGCAATACCGTACTAAACCCCTGCGAGAGCCTTCAGCCGCTTTAATTGGAGGGTCCCGGATCTGCAGGCAACAGGATCCCTCCAGCGACAGGCTGGCCTCGGCGAAAAGGCCAGACTTCTCCTCCATGGGGACTGTCCGGCTAACCTCTGAATAGTCCCGACGACGCCGTGTCTAGCAGGACCGGGTTCCCATCCCGGCCCGACACGGGCACAAGGGTGTTACTGGAGGCGCATTAAGTAGCGCCTCCTACGCACCCCCATTCGTCGCCCGCGGATGGAGACCACGTCGGCGGCCTCCTCTCTCATCCGCTCGTCGGCCTCCTTCTGGGACATTACTGTCTCGCAGTAGGAGACCATCGCCTTCCAGGACTCGTCGTCGCCGAGCATCGCGGTGATGACGCTCGGGAGCGACAAGTCCCCTCCGACGACCGACGTCAGACCTTGACGCAGCACCGCCCATCTCGGACACACCTCGAGGGTGTGCTGGGCAGAGTCCACCGCTGCGCCACAATCGTGACACTCAGTCGTCGGCTCCCTTTGGGCCGTCCGACACAGGTAGTCACCAAAGCAACCGTGCCCGGTGAGAACCTGTGTCAGACGGAAGGTGAGGGGCTTGCGTTTTCGACGCATCCACCGCTCGAGGACCGGGCGAATGGCAGCCGTTACGCGTATGCCATATGGCTGCACCGCCAGGTCCTCCCCCCACCTCCGCATTAGCGCTTCCTGCCCTATCCGACGCACACGTAGGATCCCGTCCAACGTGGGGTTCTCACCAAGAGCCCTCCTACCCGAGACGTATGAGTAGGTCTCGGCAAGAACCTCCGCCACGAGCTCCCACGGGGGGTCGCCGGCTAGAGCAGTAGCTGCAGCCCACGATACCGTACGGTACCCCCGAATCACCCTCACCGCGATTGTTCGCTGCGCAGCGTGCAGCGCCATTAGTAAGTGCTATGCGAATGTCGTGAAAACATGTGAAGTTACTGTTGCATAATTTGACACTTTCTTCGAGTTTCGAGGAAGCAATAAATAAAGTTAAAAACTAGTTACTAATCCAATATCTAAGTGATTGATTAATAAGTTTTTAAAAATCGTATCAAACACTATTATTTGAACAATTAAGAAAAGCATATATTTAAGCTAACTTCTGATTTATGTAATATTTAAATAATTTATTTATGTATGTATGTTTATATGTATTCATTTATGTATGTATACATGATGAGTATGTATACTATTTACGTATTTATTATTTGAAATTTACTAATCGAAAACCTCAGAAAATAGACTTTATGCACAATTTCCACCTTTCCAATTTTCATTTCATCCATCCATAAGATTGAGTGTAAGAGATCACTGTTAGTGATAACGCTGCATATACACCATTATTTATTTTCCATTTGTGTATAATTTATACACTGTGAGTGCAATAAAGTGTTCATCTATTTATCTAATATATTTAAAAAAAAGTTAAGATTAAGTTTAGCAATTACATAAAATTTTTGTTTTTGAAAAATTTTTATCTTGTCGAATGATACTTTTCCAATCTGCAACGATTATACAATGCCTTCCAGAAATACTATTCAAAACATCTTCAATGTACAGAACTAAACCAGCTACATTTTTATTAAGGGAATATATATTTTAATATTAATTGTATAGTATACGTACCATGTAGCCATCGTTCAACATTAAATGATAACCTATCATGTTGTTTTTAAGGCAATCGTATTTATGTCACCCAAACATATTCTATCTTAATAGTATATTTAAAAATAATATGATTTAATCACTGTGACAATATAATTATAACCAAATTAACTTTTATCGTTTTATGTTGTAAAAATGCCTCTTCTATGAAAAAAATGATTTAAACTTAACTACTCATCTTATTATTTTGTACAAGAAATAAAACAAACAGACAGCTTTTTTTAATTTATTTCAAAATATTCTTATATTAATTTCTTTCTCAACTAATTAGATATAGTTTTAATTTTGAAATAATAATCAGCATTGTAATCGTACCAGTCTAACACTCGTCTGTCGAACCACACATAAGCACCTTTCAGCGACTGAGGGGCGTCCAGCACGAGGTACAATGGAGTCTCAGCTGCCTGGTCTATATCGTAAAAGCCTTTACCAGTCGTCATGTCTGTACGCACAAGGCCTGGATGCATCGAATTGACAGATATGTTCCTTGCCTCAAGTTCCTTCTGTTGGATCATCGTCGCAGCACTTAGCGCCATCTTAGCCACTCTGTAAGCTGCTATTGCACCGTTTTCTACAAAGTCCTCAGGATTGAATGTACCATTCTTTTTCGATTCAAGAAACCAGTCTACAAATTCATTTACATCTTCTATTTTGAGATCTTTCTTTGAGAGTCTTTTAATCCAATACATATTTTTCAAATTCGAAAGATGTCCACAGTCACTTGAAATGTTGAGAATACGGCCGTTGTTCCTCATAATTGGGTAGATCAATTCTTGCATTGTTAGTACACTTTTAAAATTAATATCAATGACTTCTTTGCTATTTTCGTAGGAAGTTATGTATTCTGCGTCAACTACCGCTGCATTGTTGACGAGAATATCAAGTCCGCCATGTTTCTCTTCTATATGATCTCTAAACTTGAGAACACTGCTCCGATCCGTGACGTCCAGCTGATGATACTCCGGATGTAATCCTAACTTATTGAGTTCTGCGACAGCTTTTCTTCCTCTGTCATCGTCTCGAGAAGTTAAATACACAACTCCATCGAATCTTTTGCACAATCCTTTTACAATGGCGAACCCGATTCCTTTATTGGATCCAGTGACTACAGCGACTCGCGACATGACTGCTCCGGTGGAGTGTTGTTGAAAAACTAACTTTTATCGTAATTTAATAGTTATAGCGGTTCTGGTTCATAGCTTTTACTGATTAACGTTATCGAAGAATACAAAATATTTACACACTATTGATAATATAGTTTTATATAATTATAAAAAAGAAATGAACTTGTAATTGAAATGGAAATCAAAATGTTAAAGAAAAATTGAATTATGACAATATACATATTATATCATAATTCAATTTAAATATAAATATAATTTTATAATTATAAAATCTTTAGTTTTGTACCACAATTTTTTTTTATTAAAAACACAATACAAACATGAAAAACTATCAAACTATCATACAAACATACAAATTCCTATTAATTTCTATCGTCAGTACTAGTGCGCTATAAATAATTTAGAGAATTTGATTTCCATGTTGTCAACTCAAAACTTACTTGAAAACGAATTACTTAATGTTATTTTATATCGTTTCATTATATTATATGTAATACTAATTTCATACGATATTTTGTTATTTATATAATCTTCAACAAACGAAATAACATCATTTAATATAATGTTCTTTCACTCTAATCGCTTTTTCAAAATTAAGAAATGTACATCATTAATGTGAATATTTGTTCACCTGACTACACACACTATATTGATACAATATATTCATTTCATACGCAACAATGTAATAAAAATAAAACCTGCATAAGCAAAAAATTTGAGATTTTTATTTTTTGCAAATCTACAGAACAGAGTGCTCAAGAACAAAGAATAATTAGATATTCAGCAGTGAAAAATTAACGGAACACTATGTTTATAACCAAATAATAACATAATAATGGTATTTTTTTTCGACTCCTTTAAACTGCTATAAAGCCAAACTCACACGGTACTTTACAAATTCTGATAATCAGATCCCCTAATACCTCAGATATATTAAATTGTTAATTTATGTTAATTTCCTTTTTCTTTGTACGGTTTTCTGTCTTATTTGTTATAATATTATTTTCAATTCATGCTTTTTTTTTAATTGTATTATTTTTTAAAGATTTGTTAAGTTGTATAGAATAATTGATTTAGTTTTTTATTGTTTATTGATTTTTCTGGAACTTGCATGTTAAGTTAGTTTAATTGTGATATACTTTGTAACATTTTATATTGACAATAGTATTAAGTTAAGAATTGTATAATTAGCGTATTACGTTGGCTTCCTAATAATAATAATAATAATAATAATAATAAAGCCGTGTGGTTCCCGGCAGAGTAGAATAGGACCAACCCATTCTCAGCCTAGGGTGTCGTAAAAGGCGACTAAAGGCAACTAAAGCTGCATAAGACCAACGCAGCCTCCTCGGAGAGTTTGAGTGCCTCTCCAAGGGAGTAATCTAGCACTCAATTTTGTACATGGATGGATAAAAATATAGGAAAGCGCATAGGGCCGCTGCCTGGGGGGCGCCAGGGCGCGTCTGGAGCTGGCGCTGGACGTGGCAGCATGCGGGCCGCCAGCAACCCCCGCCGACCGGCACCACCACCTAGCCGGCCGGTGTATCCACCATCCCCATCAGTTGGCTTGGCGCCGACAGAGTCTCTAGGGACTCAGCATTCGGTGCCCGCCACCGGTGGAGTACGCCGCATGAGATGGACTCTTGAAATGAACGAAAATGTCATGCGTGCGTATTTTAGGGCTGTAGGGGGGGAAACCGGTCGGACTGGCTACCGAGCAGTAATGCACCGCGAGTTCCTGCTGCTCGAGCCAAATTTAACTGTCACGGAACAGAACCTGGCAGATCGAGCTCGGTATATCCAACGAAAGGGCGTATTTAACGCCGCCGAGCTCGAACGATTGCGACGTGAGGCTGCTCCTGAAGTCGAACCCGTATCTACAGAGCATAACGCAGTTGTAACGCAACAGGAAAGCGTTCGTGGCGAAGTGCCTGTGGATGCGATCGCTGAAGAAGCAGTCTCCCAAAAAGTAGAGCAGATGAGAGGGATTTTGGAGGAGGCGATTTCCGAGATCCGGAGCGCTCCTCTGGAACAGAGGCCACGACTCTCCCGTCTTCCTCTAAACGCTGCGACGCGGGGTGCCATTGAGGCAGCTAACAGACTGCTACCTCCATATTTGGATGGCAGTCTGGGCTTGGATGATACGGGTTCTATTCTCTTTGGTGCCGCTCTAGCGGTACACCGCTTCATTGGAGCCAAAACCCAGGAGCCTGGACGCACTACTAATAATAGTAGTGACGTACCAGCCTGGAAGAAGAGAATAGAACGCCGTATCAGCCTGGCCAGGGCCCTCATTGGCAGACTGCAAAGCTTCAGGTCGGGCAACACTAGGCCAAGGATTGTGCGCTCCGTCAGAATAGCTTTTAATGGATTAGGCGTCAGGCTTGACCAGCCTGATATAGCTGAAAAACTGACGGAGCGCATCGACGGCCTGAAGCAAAGAATCGCGGCATGGGGGAAGCGCATTCGTAGGTACTCTGAGAGAGTTGAGCGCTTCCGGCAAAATCGCCTCTTCCTGAGTGATCAGAAGAGGTTCTACAGGAAGTTGGAGAACCCGACGCCATGCTCTACTTCCCAAAAACCGAATACGGCTGACCTCGTCGCCTTTTGGCGAAATATATGGTCACGGGAGGTGGAGCATGAGGAGGGCCCTTGGATTGCGGCGGTTCAGGAAGCATGTGCTAGAATCGAACCGATGAACCCGATTGCCATCTCTTCGGAGAACGTAGCTGATGCGGTCCGGCGGGCACCGAACTGGAAGAGTCCGGGGGCCGACGGCCTGCATCACTATTGGCTGAAAGGGTTCTCGGTATGCCATGCGACCTTGGCTCGACAATACCAAGAGGCGATAGAGCGGAGGACGCTTCCGAACCTCTTCACTACTGGGATCACTCACCTAGCTCCTAAGTCCACCAACACCGCGGACCCTACCAACTACCGCCCCATTACGTGTCTGAATTCCATCTATAAGACACTGACATCCGTTCTGAGCTGCAAGATCTCTCGTCATATTGACGAATTTAACATCTTGTCTGCAGCTCAGAACGGATGCCGTGGAGGCGGCCGCGGCACAAAGGAGCTCCTTATCATTGACTCTGTTGCAGGCCAGCTTGTCAAACGCAACCGTCGGAACTTCTCTGCTGCCTGGATCGACTACAAGAAGGCATTCGACTCGGTGCCTCATTCATGGCTTCTGAGGGTCCTCGAGCTGTACAAGATCGACGGTGCAGTTCGAGACTTCCTCGAAGTATGCATGGGGCAATGGAGTACGATCCTTTGTCTCCAGGGCGAGAGACTGACGACGGGTGCCGATGACCGAATCCGGATACGAAGGGGTATTTTCCAGGGTGATTGTCTGAGCCCACTTTGGTTTTGCTTGTCCTTGAACCCTTTAAGCACTCTGCTGGAGCGTTCGGGGACAGGCTTTCAGTTTCGGAGAGGAGGTACTAAAGTCTCCCACCTTCTCTACATGGATGACCTCAAGCTGCTGGCACCTAATCCTGCACGCCTTATGGAGTTGCTGAAAATCTCTACTGAGTTCAGCGGCTCCATCAGGATGCAGCTTGGAGTGGATAAGTGTGCGGTCGTGCATGTGGACAGGGGACAGGTGACGCAATCGACTGAGATTAGCCTAGAACTTTCGAACTTCAAGACCCTTTCCGAAGCTGAATCTTACCGGTATCTGGGCATGTCACAATGCATAGGGGTGCAGGAGGTGGATATGAAACAGGCAGTTTGCGAGGTCTTTTTTGGACGGCTGACAAAAGTTCTCCGGAGCTACTTGTCGGGCGCCAACAAGGTCCGAGCTTATAACGGCTGGGTCATGCCCACTCTCTTGTACACATTTGGCGTGCTCAGATGGACTCAGACCGAACTAGACGCCCTGGACAGAAGAGTCCGCACGACTATGACTCACCATCGCATGCATCACCCGAAATCGTCGGTCATGAGACTGTACATCCCACGGAAGTGTGGTGGCCGAGGCCTATTAAGTGCCAAGTCCATGCATAACCGGGAGGTGTGCAGCCTCAGGGCCTACTTTGAGACGAGGAGGGAGAGCGCTATGCATGGTGATGTTGTAGTATGTGACAAAGGTCTCACCCCCTTATCCCTGGCCAAAGAGGAATGGCGAAGACCGGTTGTACTTAGCACCTCCGACCGGGAGACCGTATGGATGGAGAAGGAGCTGCATGGACGGTTTTACAAGGCGCTCCACGCACCTCACGTGGATGTCAAGGCCTCCGTGCAGTGGCTGCGATTCGGGGACCTCTTTGGGGAAACCGAAGGTTTTGTCTGTGCAATACAAGATCAGGTGGTTAAGACGAACAACTACCGGAAGCACATTCTGAAGGATGGCACTCCCGACTTCTGTCGAGCTTGTCGTCATCCCGGTGAGTCACTCAGACATGTGCTTACGGGGTGTTCAGCGCTTGCCAACACTGAGTACTTGCACAGACATAACCAAGCGGCCAAGATTCTTCATCAAGAGCTTGCTCTAATGTATTGTCTCCTGGAACAGAGGATGCCGTACTACCAGTACACACCGGCGCCAGTACTCGAACGCGACGGAGTCCGGCTCTACTGGGACCTGCCTATCGCCACGGACAGGACGATACTGGCGAACAAGCCTGATATCGTGGTGATGGATAGGGCACAGTCGAGGGTGTTTTTAGTGGACATCACCATTCCGCATGACGAGAACCTCGTTAAAGCCGAAACAGAGACAAAACGTAAATATCTGGATCTGGCGCACGAGATTGTCGACATGTGGGGTGTTGATTCCACTGAAATCATCCCTATCGTTATATCTGCCAACGGTTTGATCCCGGTTAGCCTCGCTCACCATCTGAGGCAGCTGGGTATCCGTGACGGTTCGCTCGCAGCCAGGATGCAAAAGGCGGTATTACTCGACTCGGCTAGGATTGTCCGCCGATTTCTCAGCCTACAGCCCTAACCCCCGGCCGTTTGATCCCCCTGCCGGGGCGTAATCCTCCACCCGCTTATATTTATCTAAGTAAATTTATGTAAATTTATTATATTCCTTATATATCGTATTATATTATATATATTTATATGTGTATATGTATACATTGAACGGGTGGAGTGTAGCTATTGCGAAAATAATAATAATAATAATAATAAACGCCGTGTGGTTCCCGGCAGAGTAGAATAGGACCAACCCATCCTCAGCCTAGGGTGTCGTAAAAGGCGACTAAAGGCAACTAAAGCTGCACAAAACCAACGCAGCCTCCTCGGAGAGCGTGAGTGCCTCTCCGAGGGAGTAATCTAGCACTCTACTTTTATGGATGGTACGAGATAAAGGAAAGCGCATAGGGCCGCTGCCTGGGGGTCGCCAGGGCACGTCTGGAGCTGGCGCTGGACGTGGCAGCATGCGGGCCGCCAGCAACCCCCGCCGACCGGTACCACCACCTAGCCGGCCGGTGTCTCCATCATCCCCACCAGTTGGCTTGGCGCCGACAGAGTCTCCAGGGACTCAGCATTTGGCGCCCGCCGCTGGTGGAGTACGCCGCATGAGATGGACACAGGAGATGAATCGAAATGTCATGCGCGCGTATTTTAGGGCTGTAGGGGGGGAAACCGGGCGGACTGGCTACCGAGCAGTAATGCACCGCGAGTTCCTGCTGCTCGAGCCAAATTTAAATGTCACGGAGCAAAACTTGGCAGATAGAGCTCGGTACATCCAACGAAAGGGCGTATTCAACGCCGCCGAGCTCGAACGATTACGACGTGAGGCTGCACCTGAAGTCGAACCCGTATCTGCAGAGCATAACGCAGTTGCAACGCAACAGGGAAGCGTTCGTAGCGAAGTGCCTGTGGATGCGATCGCTGAAGAAGCAGTCTCCCAAAAAGTAGAGCAGATGAGAGGGATTTTGGAGGAGGCGATTTCCGAGATCCGGAGCGCTCCTCTGGAACAGAGGCCACGACTATCCCGTCTTCCTCTTAATGCTGCGACGCGGGGTGCCATTGAGGCAGCTAACAGGCTGCTACCTCCATATTTGGATGGCAGTCTGGGCTTGGATGATACGGGTTCTATTCTCTTTGGTGCCGCTCTAGCGGTACACCGCTTCATTGGAGCCAAAACCCAGGAGCCTGGACGCACTACTAATAATAGTAGTGACGTACCAGCCTGGAAGAAGAGAATAGAACGCCGTATCAGCCTGGACAGGGCCCTCATCGGCAGACTGCAAAGCTTCAGGTCGGGCAACACTAGGCCAAGGATTGTGCGCTCCGTCAGAATAGCTTTTAATGGATTAGGCGTCAGGCTTGACCAGCCTGATATAGCTGAAAAACTGACGGAGCGCATCGACGGCCTGAAGCAAAGAATCGCGGCATGGGGGAAGCGCATTCGTAGGTACTCTGAGAGAGTTGAGCGCTTCCGGCAAAATCGCCTCTTCCTGAGTGATCAGAAGAGGTTCTACAGGAAGTTGGAGAACCCGACGCCGTGCTCTACTTCCCCAAAACCGAATACGCCTGACCTCGTCGCCTTTTGGCGAAACATATGGTCACGGGAGGTAGAGCATGAGGAGGGCCCTTGGATTGCGGCGGTTCAGGAAGGATGTGCTAGAATCGAACCGATGAACCCGATCACCATCTCTTCGGAGAACGTAGCTGATGCGGTCCGTCGGGCACCGAACTGGAAGAGTCCGGGGATCGACGGTCTGCATCACTATTGGCTGAAAGGGTTCTCGGTATGCCATGCGACCTTGGCTCGACAATACCAAGAGGCGATAGAGCGGAGGACGCTTCCGAACCTCTTCACTACTGGGATCACTCACCTAGCTCCTAAGTCCACCAACACTGCGGATCCTACCAACTACCGCCCCATAACGTGTCTGACTTCCATCTACAAGACACTGACATCCGTTCTGAGCTGCAAGATTTCTCGTCATACTGACGAATTTAACATCTTGTCTGCAGCTCAGAACGGATGCCGTGGAGGCGGCCGCGGCACAAAGGAGCTCCTTATCATTGACTCTGTTGCGGGCCAGCTTGTCAAACGCAACCGTCGGAACTTCTCTGCTGCCTGGATCGACTACAAGAAGGCATTCGACTCGATGCCTCATTCATGGCTTCTGAGGGTCCTCGAGCTGTACAAGATCGACGGTGCAGTTCGAGACTTCCTCGAAGTATGCATAGGGCAATGGAGTACGATCCTTTGTCTCCAGGGCGAGAGACTGACGACGGGTGCCGATGACCGAATCCGGATACGAAGGGGTATTTTCCAGGGTGATTGTCTGAGCCCACTTTGGTTTTGCTTGTCCTTGAACCCTTTAAGCACTCTGCTGGAGCGTTCAGGGACAGGCTTTCAGTTTCGGAGAGGAGGTACTAAAGTCTCTCACCTTCTCTACATGGATGACCTCAAGCTGCTGGCACCTAATCCTGCACGCCTTATGGAGTTGCTGAAAATCACTACTGAGTTCAGCGGCTCCATCAGGATGCAGCTTGGAGTGGATAAGTGTGCGGTCGTGCATGTAGACAGGGGACAGGTGACGCAATCGGCTGAAATTAGCCTAGAGATTTCTAACTTCAAGACCCTCTCCGAAGCTGAATCATACCGGTATCTGGGCATGTCACAATGCATAGGGGTGCAGGAGGTGGATATGAAACAGGCGGTTTGCGAGGTCTTTTTTGGACGCCTGACAAAAGTTCTTCGGAGCTACTTGTCGGGCGCCAACAAGGTCCGAGCTTATAACGGCTGGGTCATGCCCACTCTTTTGTACACATTTGGCGTGCTCAGATGGACTCAGACCGAACTCGACGCCCTGGACAGAAGAGTCCGCACGACTATGACTTACCATCGCATGCATCACCCGAAATCGTCGGTCATGAGACTGTACATCCCACGGAAGTGTGGTGGCCGAGGCCTATTAAGCGCCAAGTCCATGCATAACCGGGAGGTGTGCAGCCTCAGGGCCTATTTTGAAACGAGGAGGGAGAGCGCTATGCATGGTGATGTTGTAGTATGTGACAAAGGTCTCACCCCCTTATCCCTGGCCAAAGAGGAATGGCGAAGACCGGTTGTACTTAGCACCTCTGACCGGGAGACCGTATGGATGGAGAAGGAGCTGCATGGACGGTTTTACAAGGCGCTCCACGCACCTCACGTGGATGTTAAGGCCTCCGTGCAGTGGCTGCGATTCGGGGACCTCTTTGGGGAAACCGAAGGTTTTGTCTGTGCAATACAGGATCAGGTGGTCAAGACGAACAATTACCGAAAGCACATTCTGAAGGATGGCACTCCCGACTTCTGTCGAGCTTGTCGTCATCCCGGCGAGTCACTCAGACATGTGCTTTCGGGGTGTTCAGCGCTTGCCAACACTGAGTACTTGCACAGACATAACCAAGTGGCCAAAATTCTTCATCAAGAGCTTGCTCTTATGTATTGTCTCTTGGAACAGAGGATGCCGTATTACCAGTACACACCGGTGCCAGTACTCGAACGCGACGGAGTCCGGCTCTACTGGGACCTGCCTATTGCCACGGACAGGACGATACTGGCGAACAAGCCTGATATCGTGGTGATGGATAGGGCACAGTCGAGGGTGTTTTTAGTGGACATTACCATCCCTCATGACGAGAACCTCGTGAAAGCCGAAACAGAGAAAAAGCGTAAATATCTGGATTTGGCACACGAGATTGTCGACATGTGGGGTGTTGAGTCCACTGAAATCATCCCTATCGTGATATCTGCCAACGGTTTGATCCCGGTTAGCCTCGCTCACCATCTGAGGCAGCTGGGTATCCGTGACGGTTCGCTCGCAGCCAGGATGCAGAAGGCGGTATTACTCGACTCGGCTAGGATTGTCCGCCGATTTCTCAGCCTACAGGCCTAACCCCCGGCCGTTTGATCTCCCTGCCGGGGCGTAATCCTCCACCCGCTTATATTTATCTAAGTAAGTTTATGTAAATTTATTATATTCCTTATATAAGTATTGTATTATATTTATTTATATGTGTATATGTATATCTTGAACGGGTGGAGTGTAGCAATTAAAATAATAATAATAATAGAGCTTTCTAACTTCAAGACCCTCTCCGAAGCTGAATCATACCGGTATCTGGGCATGTCACAATGCATAGGGGTGCAGGAGGTGGATATGAAACAGGCGGTTTGCGAGGTCTTTTTTGGACGCCTGACAAAAGTTCTTCGGAGCTACTTGTCGGGCGCCAACAAGGTCCGAGCTTATAACGGCTGGGTCATGCCCACTCTTTTGTACACATTTGGCGTGCTCAGATGGACTCAGACCGAACTCGACGCCCTGGACAGAAGAGTCCGCACGACTATGACTTACCATCGCATGCATCACCCGAAATCGTCGGTCATGAGACTGTACATCCCACGGAAGTGTGGTGGCCGAGGCCTATTAAGCGCCAAGTCCATGCATAACCGGGAGGTGTGCAGCCTCAGGGCCTACTTTGAGACGAGGAGGGAGAGCGCTATGCATGGTGATGTTATAGTATGTGACAAAGGTCTCACCCCGTTATCCCTGGCCAAAGAGGAATGGCGAAGACCGGTTGTACTTAGCACCTCTAACCGGGAGACCGTATGGATGGAGAAGGAGCTGCATGGACGGTTTTACAAGGCGCTCCACGCACCTCACGTGGATGTTAAGGCCTCCGTGCAGTGGCTGCGATTCGGGGACCTCTTTGGGGAAACCGAAGGTTTTGTCTGTGCAATACAGGATCAGGTGGTCAAGACGAACAACTACCGGAAGCACATTCTGAAGGATGGCACTCCCGACTTCTGTCGAGCTTGTCGTCATCCCGGCGAGTCACTCAGACATGTGCTTTCGGGGTGTTCAGCGCTTGCCAACACTGAGTACTTGCACAGACATAACCAAGTGGCCAAAATTCTTCATCAAGAGCTTGCTCTAATGTATTGTCTTCTGGAACAGAGGGTGCCGTACTACCAGTACACACCGGCGCCAGTACTCGAACGCAACGGAGTCCGGCTCTACTGGGACCGGCCTATCGCCACGGACAGGACGATACTGGCGAACAAGCCTGATATCGTGGTGATGGATAGGGCACAGTCGAGGGTGCTTTTAGTGGACATTACCATCCCGCATGACGAGAACCTCGTGAAAGCCGAAACAGAGAAAAAACGTAAATATCTGGATCTGGCGCACGAGATTGTCGACATGTGGGGTGTTGATTCCACTGAAATCATCCCTATCGTTATATCTGCCAACGGTTTGATCCCGGTTAGCCTCGCTCACCATCTGAGGCAGCTGGGTATCCGTGACGGTTCGCTCGCAGCCAGGATGCAGAAGGCGGTATTACTCGACTCGGCTAGGATTGTCCGCCGATTTCTCAGCCTACAGCCCTAACCCCCGGCCGTTTGATCTCCCTGCCGGGGCGTAATCCTCCACCCGCTTATATTTATCTAAGTAAGTTTATGTAAATTTATTATATTCCTTATATAAGTATTGTATTATATTTATTTATATGTGTATATGTATATCTTGAGCGGGTGGAGTGTAGCAATTAAAATAATAATAATAATAATATATTTGCCGTGTGGTTCCCGGCAGAGTAGAATAGGACCAACCCATCCTCAGCCTAGGGTGTCGTAAAAGGCGACTAAAGGCAACTAAAGCTGTATAACATCAAAGCAGCCTCCTCGGGGAGCGTGAGCGACTCTCCGAGTGAGTATCTAACAGCTCTAAATGATGATGGATACACAGAAAAACAGAGTAAGACTAGGGCCGCTACCTGGGGGGCGCCAGGGCGCGTCTGGAGCTGGCGCTGGACGTGGCAGCATGCGGGACGCCAGTAACCCCCGCCGACCGGCACCACCACCTAGCCGGTCGGTGTATCCACCATCCCCATCAGCTGGCTTGGCGCCGACAGTGTCTCAAGGGACTCAGCATTCGGCGCCCGCCACTGGTGGAGTACGCCGCATGCGATGGACACAAGACATGAATAGAAATGTCATGCGCGCGTATTATAGGGCTGTAGGAGGGGAAACCGGACGGACTGGCTACCGAGCGGTAATGCACCGCGAGTTCCCGCTGCTTGAGCCAAATTTAACTGTCACGGAGCAAAACCTGGCAGATAGAGCTCGGTACATACAACGAAAGGGCGTATTCAACGCCGCCGAGCTCGAAAGGATTCGACGTGAGGCTGCTCCTGAAGTCGAATCCGTATCCACAGAGCACAACGCAGTTATAACGCAACAAGAGAGCGTTCGTGGCGAAGTGCCTGTGGATGCGATCGCTGAAGAAGCAGCCTCCCATAAAATAGAGCAGATGAGAGGGATTTTGGAGGAGGCGATTTCCGAGATCCGGAGCGCTCCTCTGGAACAGAGGCCACGACTTTCTCGTCTTCCTCTTAATGCTGCGACGCGGGATGCCATTGAGGCAGCTAACAGGCTGCTACCTCCATATTTGGATGGCAGTCTGGGCTTGGATGATACGGGTTCTATTCTCTTCGGTGCTGCTCTAGCAGTACACCGCTTCATTGGAGCCAAAACCCAGGAGCCTGGACGCACTACTAATAAGAGTAGTGACGTACCAGCCTGGAAGAAGAGAATAGAACGCCGTATCAGCCTGGCCAGGGCCCTCATTGGCAGACTACAAAGCTTCAGGTCGGGCAACACTAGGCCAAGGATTGTGCGCTCCGTTAGAATAGCTTTCAACGGACTAGGTGTCAAGCTTGACCAGCCTGATATAGCTGAGAAACTGACGGAGCGCATCGACGGCCTGAAGCAGAGAATCGCGGCATGGGGGAAGCGTATTCGTAGGTACTCTGAGAGAGTTGAGCGCTTCCGACAAAATCGCCTCTTCGTGAGTGATCAGAAGAGGTTCTACAGGAAGTTGGAGAACCCGACGCCGTGCTCTACTTCCCCAAAACCGAATACGGCTGACCTCGTCGCCTTTTGGCGAAACATATGGTCACGGGAGGTAGAGCATGAGGAGGGCCCTTGGATTGCGGCGGTTCAGGAAGCATGTGCTAGAATCGAACCGATGAACCCAATCGCCATCTCTTCGGAGAACGTAGCTGATGCGGTCCGGCGGGCACCGAACTGGAAGAGTCCGGGGGCCGACGGCCTGCATCACTATTGGCTGAAAGGGTTCTCGGTATGCCATGCGACCTTGGCTCGACAATACCAAGAGGCGATAGAGCGGAAGACGCTTCCGAACCTCTTCACTACTGGGATCACTCACCTAGCTCCTAAGTCCACCAACACCGCGGATCCTACCAACTACCGCCCCATAACGTGTCTGACTTCCATCTACAAGACACTGACATCCGTTCTGAGCTGCAAGATCTCTCGTCATATTGACGAATTTAACATCTTGTCTGTAGCTCAGAACGGATGCCGTGGAGGCGGCCGCGGCACAAAGGAGCTCCTTATCATTGACTCTGTTGCGGGCCAGCTTGTCAAACGCAACCGTCGGAACTTCTCTGCTGCCTGGATCGACTACAAGAAGGCATTCGACTCGGTGCCTCATTCATGGCTTCTGAGGGTCCTCGAGCTGTACAAGATCGACGGTGCAGTTCGAGACTTCCTCGAAGTATGCATGGGGCAATGGAGTACTATCCTTTGTCTCCAGGGCGAGAGACTGACGACGGGTGCCGATGACCGAATACGGATACGAAGGGGTATTTTCCAGGGTGATTGTCTGAGCCCACTTTGGTTTTGCTTGTCCTTGAACCCTTTAAGCACTCTGCTGGAGCGTTCGGGGACAGGCTTTCAGTTTCGGAGAGGAGGTACTAAAGTCTCCCACCTTCTCTACATGGATGACCTCAAGCTGCTGGCACCTAATCCTGCACGCCTTATGGAGTTGCTGAAAATCACTACTGAGTTCAGCGGCTCCATCAGGATGCAGCTTGGAGTGCATAAGTGTGCGGTCGTACATGTGGACAGGGGACAGGTGACGCAATCGGCTGAAAATAGCCTAGAGCTTTCTAACTTCAAGACCCTCTCCGAAGCTGAATCATACCGGTATCTGGGCATGTCACAATGCATAGGGGTGCAGGAGGTGGATATGAAACAGGCGGTTTGTGAGGCCTTTTTTGGACGGCTGACAAAAGTTCTTCGGAGCTACTTGTCGGGCGCCAACAAGGTCCGAGCTTATAACGGCTGGGTCATGCCCACTCTCTTGTACACATTTGGCGTGCTCAGATGGACTCAGACCGAACTCGACGCCCTGGACAGAAGAGTCCGCACGACTATGACTTACCATCGCATGCATCACTCGAAATCGTCGATCATGAGACTGTACATCCCACGGAAGTGTGGTGGCCGAGGCCTATTAAGCGCCAAATCCATGCATAACCGGGAGGTGTGCAGCCTCAGGGCCTATTTTGAAACGAGGAGGGAGAGCGCTATGCATGGTGATGTTGTAGTATGTGACAAAGGTCTCACCCCCTTATCCCTGGCCAAAGAGGAATGGCGAAGACCGGTTGTACTTAGCACCTCTGACCGTATGGATGGAGAAGGAGCTGCATGGACGGTTTTACAAGGCGCTCCACGCACCTCACGTGGATGTTAAGGCCTCCGTGCAGTGGCTGCGATTCGGGGACCTCTTTGGGGAAACCGAAGGTTTTGTCTGTGCAATACAGGATCAGGTGGTTAAGACGAACAACTACCGGAAGCACATTCTGAAGGATGGCACTCCTGACTTCTGTCGAGCTTGTCGTCATCCCGGCGAGTCACTCAGACATGTGCTTTCGGGGTGTTCAGCGCTTGCCAACACTGAGTACTTGCACAGACATAATCAAGTGGCCAAAATTCTTCATCAAGAGCTTGCTCTTATGTATTGTTTCCTAGAACAGAGGGTGCCGTATTACCAGTACACACCGGTGCCAGTACTCGAACGCGACGGAGTCCGGCTCTACTGGGACCTGCCTATTGCCACGGACAGGACGATACTGGCGAACAAGCCTGATATCGTGGTGATGGATAGGGCACAGTCGAGGGTGTTTTTAGTGGACATTACCATCCCTCATGACGAGAACCTCGTGAAAGCCGAAACAGAGAAAAAGCGTAAATATCTGGATTTGGCACATGAGATTGTCGACATGTGGGGTGTTGAGTCCACTGAAATCATCCCTATCCTGATATCTGCCAACGGTTTGATCCCGGTTAGCCTCGCTCACCACCTGAGGCAGCTGGGTATCTGTGACGGTTCGCTCGCAGCCAGGATGCAGAAGGCGGTATTACTCGACTCGGCTAGGATTGTCCGCCGATTTCTCAGCCTACAACCCTAACCCCCGGCCGTTTGATCTCCCTACCGGGGCGTAATCCTCCACCCGCTTATATTTATCTATGTAAATTTAAGTAAATTTATTATATTCCTTATATAAGTATTGTATTATATTATATTTATTTATATGTGTATATGTATATATTAAACGGGTGGAGTGTAGCAATAAGAAGATAATAATAATATAATGGATATGAAACAGGCAGTTTGCGAGGTCTTTTTTGGACGGCTGACAAAAGTTCTCCGGAGCTACTTGTCGGGCGCCAACAAGGTCCGAGCTTATAACGGCTGGGTCATGCCTACTCTCTTGTACACATTTGGCGTGCTCAGATGGACTCAGACCGAACTAGACGCCCTGGACAGAAGAGTCCGCACGACTATGACTCACCATCGCATGCATCACCCGAAATCGTCGGTCATGAGACTGTACATCCCACGGAAGTGTGGTGGCCGAGGCCTATTAAGTGCCAAGTCCATGCATAACCGGGAGGTGTGCAGCCTCAGGGCCTACTTTGAGACGAGGAGGGAGAGCGCTATGCATGGTGATGTTGTAGTATGTGACAAAGGTCTCACCCCCTTATCCCTGGCCAAAGAGGAATGGCGAAGACCGGTTGTACTTAGCACCTCCGACCGGGAGACCGTATGGATGGAGAAGGAGCTGCATGGACGGTTTTACAAGGCGCTCCACGCACCTCACGTGGATGTCAAGGCCTCCGTGCAGTGGCTGCGATTCGGGGACCTCTTTGGGGAAACCGAAGGTTTTGTCTGTGCAATACAAGATCAGGTGGTTAAGACGAACAACTACCGGAAGCACATTCTGAAGGATGGCACTCCCGACTTCTGTCGAGCTTGTCGTCATCCCGGTGAGTCACTCAGACATGTGCTTACGGGGTGTTCAGCGCTTGCCAACACTGAGTACTTGCACAGACATAACCAAGCGGCCAAGATTCTTCATCAAGAGCTTGCTCTAATGTATTGTCTCCTGGAACAGAGGATGCCGTACTACCAGTACACACCGGCGCCAGTACTCGAACGCGACGGAGTCCGGCTCTACTGGGACCTGCCTATCGCCACGGACAGGACGATACTGGCGAACAAGCCTGATATCGTGGTGATGGATAGGGCACAGTCGAGGGTGTTTTTAGTGGACATCACCATTCCGCATGACGAGAACCTCGTGAATGCCGAAACAGAGAAAAAACGTAAATATCTGGATCTGGCGCACGAGATTGTCGACATGTGGGGTGTTGATTCCACTGAAATCATCCCTATCGTTATATCTGCCAACGGTTTGATCCCGGTTAGCCTCGCTCACCATCTGAGGCAGCTGGGTATCCGTGACGGTTCGCTCGCAGCCAGGATGCAAAAGGCGGTATTACTCGACTCGGCTAGGATTGTCCGCGATAGCTATTGCGAAAATAATAATAAAATAACTATAACAAGAGAGAAATCATACTCATTGTAATCTCATATTGTGCTGGCGAACACGCTTAATATAACAGGTTTAATGAAGAAGTTGCGAAAAAAGTGGGAGGCATAGCTAGTATAGTGAACTGAATCATTCTGTAAGCTTCCTGCTAGGCAACTGCTAGGCTACCTCTTCTCCATATATGAGAAGTTTCGAAGTTGAATCAACCACGGTGCTCCGGATTTATCGGATCCGAGGCACAGTGGGGAGACCCACGAAGACTCATGAAGACAATAAACAAATCTTTGTATAAATACAATCTACCCTAAGCGGAAATCAATACCGCGACCATCATCAAGGCGATTACACGCACTACTACACTAGTACGGTTGTTGGTTGAACGATAGCTAATATGAAAAATTCAAATTAATAATTGAATTTGTTTATATTTTCATCTAAAGAATAACGAGACAAGTTCGTGTAAGACTCACACTCGAAATGTTCTGTATCGACTGTATCAAAGTAGAATATTAAACACCACATATCTTTAACATCACGTTTCTCGTTATAAATGGGCGGAAATATTTTAAGCGATTTTAATATTGTTATATTAAAATATTTCCGTATAACAAACGTATTTTTTTTTGTGAACATGTGTTTTTTTAACTGTTTTTCATATAATTATGCCTTTCCCATTGGCGCAGTTGGCAGACACTGTTTTCTGCACCAGGGTTGTAGGTTCGATTCCTGCCCCGAGTCTGGCTGGGTTTTCTTATGAGGTTATCACGTAAAATTATCGTCCGTAAACCCACTTTACAGATAACTAATTTCTACTATTCAATTATAGGAGACCACAACACGCTCATATAAGGCCATGTAAAAGAAACATAAAAATATAATACATCAAATGATACGTTTGTATATAATAAGCGATAATACTAGTTGAAGCTTAATAATTATGTATCTACGTAATATCTCAGACTCAAACATGGACAATCTCTGTCTCTGACACGTCCACTCTTATGGTTCAAGTGTGACTAACGTGGTGTGCTTGAAATAGAGTAGTTCTATGGATATATTTCAATTTTATATATAATTTTAGTTATTTTATTTGTATCTTTTTTCTATATATCGCTGCTTGAATACAAAAGGGACACAAATCAAACAGACACTATTTTACAGGAGAGCCATTCAAAGTTTAGAAAATTTATATTTGTCTGTAACTTATTATTCTTTCATTAATTACATGCATGTTATATACCGCTAAAAGCGTATTTCAAAGCTGCATTTAATGGTAAGTAGTATTGTAGTACAAGTGTTGCCTTGAAAGATATATTAGCACATAAGTCCCTTTTGTTTTAAAAAAAATCCCTCGTTTTATGGTAAAAAATAGAATAATTAGTCACAATTCAAAAAACTTGATGTTTTAATCAAAATATTTTTCCACTGACTTAGGTAATCTAGAAAAATTATGACATAAAAATTAAAATGGTAATTCTAGTTTATAAAAATAAATGAAATAACTTCTTTAAGTGAAAATAAAAAAATCTGCTTCAAAAAAACTAGAATTAAAATCTTCCTCTTAATAAAGAATTGAAAAAAAAATATTCAAAAATCATTAAAAGCTTAAAAGCAATTATTTTTATAAAAAATTTAACTAATTGGCTCATTACTACAAACATTTTACATCAATAATAAGGTTTTGTTAATTTATTAATTACAAAATTGAACTATCCATCATAAAAAAAATATACCAAACTAGACTTATAGCTTAATATCAGTCTCGAAATAGATATAATATGAATTCTACTAACTAAACAAAAATTAAGTAGGATATTCTAATGTAAAAATGTAATTGTACAACATAAATGTCATTAGAAACAGTAACAAATCACAACCATTCTTGAGCTAACAACACTATAGAAATTATATTTTCAAAGCTAAATTTTGAATGTGAATATATCAATAACAACTAGTCTGCATATTTCTATTTAAATAACAGGTTTAGAAGCTAGAAAAAAACTCCTCGTAATAAAAATATGTAATCTTTTTTCAGTTGTAATTTCTTTACAGCATTGAATCTCGCATTTTTTAGAACAAACGTTTTTTTGAACAAAGTTTTTGACAAAGATGTGTATGCCTTATCACTGTTCTTTAATAATTTTGTAAGGTTCCTTTTTTATAAATTAGGATTTGCTTTCCTATTGCGACCTTTTCTTTCATAGCTTTCATTTTCATCACACGGAGATCGACACTCGACTTAACTACACTCGGCACCTGAGTCAGTGTTAGCATTATTTGCTGACAGTATTATCTATTTTCGGCCGTAAAGTTTCGTTCCAATGTATCGTACAAATACAAAATTTTTACACAGATACTTTTCGACAGTAATAATACATATATCCTGCCTCTGAAGTGGAGACGAAATAAAAAAAAAATCATCACCTGTACATGTCCACTACATCTAATCTAAAAAGCTACAGTTAAGTAGTTAAAATTTCCATTTCGATGACATTTATTAGTTATGCATGTTGGATTATCGTACAATTTCGACACCTCTAAGTTCGATCGTACCAAGTGTTAAATTATGTGATTTGTACGATAATTATGTGACTAATGCTAACGCTGACCTGAGTGTTAACACTGTCACACCGAGAATCAAGGATAGATGAAAAATCGAGAAAATTAATCTTTTCAGACTGGATTTCAACAGGAGACAGTACCTAATGCTATCAATTTGTTATTTTGTTCTTTAAACTCTTTATTATTTTTATTGAAACCTGAAGTTTCAGGTTCAGAAGGTAATAGCTGACTGTTAGTGAAAAAATTAAATTTATATAATTATCTTCATCGGAATCTGTGTCCGTCATCTCTAGGTCATTTTTAGTTATAAAGTTTAGATCTGCAACGTTGTCGTGTGAAGAAAAAACTGAGCTAGAATTTGTCAAACATGTAGACACAGAAGTGTCACTATCATAATCAGTTTCCTGAACAATCACGTTTAGTCTGGTCTTTGATCTTTGTAGTTCAAACCATGATTCTTTATTATCTAACAGGGATAAACTCAGATTGTGTTGACTATCAGGTATGGAATTACTGTTGGAGGAGACTAGTTATCGAACAGAGCAGCTGGTTCATTCCATGTTGGGTTTTCAATTTGTGCCTCAAATCGGAGATTAACTGTCATCGGTAAAGTTATAATTTATAGCACTCATCTTTCTGTCTCACTTGGTATGTGGTGTTCAATTTCCTAATCCTTATTCGTGTTTTTGTTGGATTTTAGCATTTCAAATATTCTTTGTACTCTACTACTCATTCTATTATCAAAAAACGGTGATTAATTATAATAAATTACGTATATCAAATAACAATATACATTAAAAAATAAAAATAATTCACTAAAATATTTAATTTTCTTTTAAGTTTTATATTAAATTTATAATTATAATGAATTTACTCCCATCTAAAGAAATACAAAAGTAGCGCATTCCAAAATATGGCACTAACGTTTATCAAATAATATTACAACCTCTAAAATATTATAAGCAAAGCGGCCGCTATGCTTAGTAAGGCCCTTTTCATTTAAAAGTGATTTTATACTTTTCTAAATCTGTAATACAAAATGGGCAATTTTGAAATATGGCACTTTGGTAAAGAAAGAGGAATAAACTTACGTGATTTCTTAAGATCAAAACGGACATATTTCACTATATGGCGCTTTTGTTTATAAAATTACTAACGCAAGTTAAGGATTTTTTGAAATATGGCACTTTATCATAAAAGAAAAATGCGTTCGCTTCGATTATCGGGTCGCAACTGAGAAAATGGCAGTTTTGCTTATATTTAGTCCCCGAAACTCGAAAATACTAAAAAGGCGAAAGTATTGTTTTCATATATTATAATGAGAAATCAATGGGAGTCTTTTTTAAATACAAAAATATGACCTTTTAACATCGCATTTTTTAAATAAAATCGATTTCACTTTTTTTCCATTTATGTCCCTTTTGTATTCAAGCAGCGATATATATATATATAATATATATATATATATATATATATATATATATATATATATATATATTAATGTTTAGAATCGACATATAATACACTAGTTAATATGTAAAAAGGGAATAAAACACTAATGAAAATGAAATAAAAAACTTAAAAAATAAATAATTTTACAATTTTTCAAGAAGCGTAAAACCCAAAACATCTTAGCTTTAATCTCAAACTCCCTTTGAATATTAATTTATTACAAAATTAGGGGTTACATTTTACTACCATCTCGTTAATCATCAACTGGAAATTAAACACATCTTCCTTTTATAACTTTTAATATGTTTCTCCTAAAGTCGCTTTATCTCAGTTATTTCGTTAGTAAAGTTATCGATCAAATTCTTAAAATAATTATTTTATTTTATTTACTAGCTGCTGCCCGCGACGTCGTCTGCGTGAACGCTATACAGCACCAAAAATACCTACGATTATACCTTTTAAAATAACATTCATTTACCCGTTTCTTCTTTACATTCCATATCTACAGAAAGTACAGTAACAGAGGGAGACTGTCTTTTGTAAAATTGACTTTCAAAAAGTGCTTGTTTTTAGCCTGCTTAAAATGATTTTATGGTGATTCTGCTGAATGAAGTCATAAGTTGTGACTGAAACGGATGGAGAAAATAATAAATAAGGAATACATAATAGGGTAAAAATACATATTTATAGGACTTCTCGATAAACAACATTAGTAGTTTGGCTCTCCGCAGCCAAAATGTAAAGAGAGTCAGGACTGGTGACGCGGGAGCAAGCGACGTACAGCTGCCCGTGTGAGAAGCAGCTCGTCCTGAGGTCGACACCAGCTACCCTCAGTGTCTGCCCCTGCGACTTATTGATGGTCATTGCGAAGCAAACACTCACGGGGAACTCTACGCGCTTGAACTGGAACGGGAAGTTATGAGGTATGAGGGGAATGCGTGGTATAAATACTGCCTCGCCGACGCCACAACCCGTAAGAATTTCCGCCTCAATGGTGTGTTTGTGGAGCGAGATGACTTTAAGGCGGGTCTCGTTACACAACTTTGGAGGAAATAGGTTCCGGAGAAGCATAAGCATTTCTTATTTTTATGATATATATGGCATGCTTAATTTTCCTCTTTCTTCGTTATTTAGCTCAAATTGCTTACAGCAATAGCCTGCCGTTTTTGAGTTTAAATTTTGTTATACATCTATGCAGTTCTTTTTGAGTTCTGTTTGTTATTACATACAGAAAAACTCGATGAATTTTATAAGACGTAGATGAAGCAGCTTAAAACTTATATAAACACGTTTTTTTAAATTGTCTTGCTCATCTCTGAAACGAATCAACGATACATTTTTTATTAAAATGCACAACTCCATCTATGACTTTTATAAACAACTATTAACCTCGCCAACATGATCAAATTTAAATTATTTATATCCAAAAAGAGTTTACACACGTAATTCGACTTGATGTTTTTGGACTCTCATAGATGGCGCTGCTCTAAAATTGTCTTGATACTACTTATATTAATTTCTTATATTATTTTCATTCTTACATTAATAATGTTTATCAGCCTAAGTTACTTATATTTCGTGATTTTTATAGTGTGAAGATAGCTTATAGCATGGTTATTAACATAATAACAACATTCAAATATGCGTCGTTAGATTACACGCTGTTACAGAATGCGTTGAAGAAATAAAGGTTCACTGCTCGTTCCCCGTAGGTGATAGCGTGATAATATGTAGCCTATGTTATGACCCGACTTCTTAATAATATTCGTGCTAAATTTGAAGTAAATCCATGCAGTACTTTTTGAGTTTATCCCGGACATACATACAGACAAACAGACAAACAGACAAACAGACAAAAATTCTAAAAACTATATTTTTGGCTTCGGTATCGATTGTAGATCACACCCCAAGTATTCTTTTAAAAAAATATTCCATGTACAGTTTTGACTTTTCTACCATTTTATTATATGTATAGATTTATTTAAGTTTTTATTATACATACAGAAAATTACAAACAAATACACAAGTCATTAAAATAAATGTATAAAAGGTTTGCTTATTCCTAGAAGAGATTTCTTCCAGCACAACCAAATAATTTTTATTTTTATTTTGTTACCTGCGTCGATACATTGGCATGTCAGGCTTTAAGAGCGGGAGCCGCTGCGGAGAAGACTGAAATGACTAAACGGCACAAATATTCGTCACTTATCCCAAGTTATGTCTTTGTGCCGTTTGCAGTCGAAACAATTGGACCTTGGAGTAGCAGTGAAAAAAAATTCTAAAATAATTGACCCAACGTCTTATAGCCTCCAATGGTGATAGGAGGGTATATAGAGCTGGTGCATTTTTTGCCCAGAAAATCGGAATTGCGATTCAACGGGGAAATGTTGCCAGTATTCTTGGCACCATTCCACGCGGATATGATTTATTATATTAAAAATGTCTGTAAATAATTAGTTTAAGTTTGGCATTGTAAATATGTATGTATATTATTGTAAAATTTATTTAATTAAAAATAAATGTTATACAGAATGACTGGTAAATTATTATCAATATTTAAGGAGAATACTCAGTACATGATTCTCATTCGAATTATGTAAAAAAATAGGTACTTAATTTTTGACCAAATTTTCATAAATTTCAATTCAAATAAATGAAGCGATGACAATGTTCCAGTCATGCCGACGGCGCGTGCACAAGTGTTGTATTATGCCGCTTGTTCACATCTAAAAATTACCAAAGTTCACATCATTTACCTAGTCAACAAATTTGTTGCTTAAACGAGTAAAATATCTTAGTATTTTTGCCTATCCTAAGCCAAGATTAAAGTATTAAGGGGGACTGGATCATGCTTGTTTATCCTGCTACCCTGTCAACACGTGGCCGCGTTAAAACGTAGGTAAACTACCTATTTTGTGTCGAAAGTGCAGCTAGCTGCTAGGGTGTCCAGACGACGCGTACATAAATGGATAATTGTTGAGTAACTTTACTTAAAAGTCTATTAATATTTACCTATTTTTTTTACATAATTCGAATGAGAATCATGTGCCGAGTAGTCTCCTTAAATATTGACATTTACCAGTCACCTGTATATATATATTTTTTAATAATTTTATGTTATAAAAATAATAACATTTACAAGCTCTTTGAGTTTTAGTTCAGTAAGTACTAAGATTGCTGCCTGACGAAGCCGAAACCGGTACTTAGTTACATATGAGAGTTAATTTCCTAGAATTCTAGAAGTCTCATATAACTTACTCGTAATATATTACTGTTATATCATAAAGTTAGTAAAAGTTCTTAATTATCATCTACGAGTAATATTTGACATCAAAAGTTTACACTTTAATAAAAATATTACAGATTCATATAAGGTTTAAATACAGGCTAAATTTAAAATTCTTAAAATATACAAAAACACCAACAAACAAAATACCATCGTAAGATATTTTAGCACAAAAATTATTTTCAAAATATTCAAAAAGAATTCTCTTTTTTAACTAACGCTACTCTGAACTGCAGCTGAGCAAGAATTTACATAATTACAAGTGGAAAATATGTGAATACTTCACAACATATGACGATCCAGTCTGGATGAATGGAGACGGGTACGGAAAAATACATAATGCAAGAAATTTGAACTTTATGCGCTTATTTGCAAGAAAATAACTTCTATCATGGAGACTGACTATCGTGTCTATCTTTGATTATCATAAAAAATAAGTGTTTTATTTTGATGAGAGCTGTATAAATATTATTTTATAAATCAATTATTAACTTTATATTCGAAATTATGATTTTTTCTTTAATTAATAAATATGTCTAACATATTACTATATTTATACACACGATCGTCTATTTCTACTGCAACAATTGATTGATATATATATTTTAAATAAATTACATATATAAATAAATATATATTACATCCAGATTCGGTAGGGATTCGACCCCGCTACCCTTGAATAGAAAGCAGATTGTGTACCAACTGCGCCAACGGGCCAGTCAATTTACGAGTATTGTATATTAATCGATTAGTAAAACATGCAAGTTAGTATTAGAAAAAATGTTAGCTTTATTTATTATCTTGCACTATTGGTCAATAGCAATTAGTGTGATTATTATTTTCAAGGTCACAAATATTCGTCAGCAACTCAAATCCATGCTGACCAATTTCCGAAATACCCTGACCTTATGCGGAGTTACCGCAACAATGCGTTTTCCTGTTGAAAACAGGTCATCCGTTGGAAGTGAGGTGCTATGACGATACAGATGTCCTTGGAATTTTAATCTCCGTGTGATTAATTTTATACTGCTGACCAATTATTGTAAGCTTCTGACCTATTTTATGTATTTCGCTACTTTCAAGGATCTTGGTTTGATAATGTAAAATTCGTATTTTGAGACGCTAATCTAAGAAAGTCAATTTTTTTTTTTTATATCAAGTATGTTGGTCAATTGGTCACAATTATTAAAATCAATTGACCAATTGTGATTATTTTGAGATGAATTAAAATGATTTTAGAACCAATCTGTAGAATTTATTTGAGCGGCCAAAATTTTATCAATAACCTTGGAATTTTAAAGTCTCTTTAATAAGTGTCGAAGTATTTACCAATTACTAAAAATCGCTAACCAATTATGACCATTTTGACCTGTTTGTGACACTGTTAACACTGATATATTACCAGTTTGGCCAATTCTTAAAAGCAAAATTCACCATTTGGGCCGATAAATAGATGGAGCTTATTTTTGTCTTCTTTTTTTTTTTTGATTAACGCTTAACATTTCTTTTATCTATCACTGTTCGGAGCGAAGCTACTTAGCTTAGCTAGATTAACGAATAGGGCGCATCCGCATTTTGGGTGCAATAATTCATTAACAGCTATAGACAATGTATCAGACCCAACGATCTGAATCAATTTGTAGCTAACGCCTAGGCATTAAGAGTGACATTCAAGCTTCCATCTGTCAGCGGGATTTAGTTGATTTGGCTTCCCTGATTTATGTACAAATAAATATGCTAATTCTGACCTGCTTTAATTAACGATTTCAAAAGAAATTAATGAAAAAACTAAAACAGAAAATTTCCTTTTTGGGGACTGTTTTACAAGATTTATCATGAATTTTATGTGAGAATGAAATAGTCTAGTGCAAACCTGGGCAAATGGCGGCCCGCGGGCCGAATCCGGCCCGAGGTAGAATTTTGTCTGGCCCCTGAAGCATTTTTTATATTATATTATTGTAATCTGATCAATTTAATATTATTGGAAGATTTGTTTTCATTTCAGCATACATATTTTCTTGTAGTTACCTTTTTCTTCATAAAACATATCTTTCTTTCATATAACTTGTTTATGTATAATTAAGTGAAATATTTGATCTAAGAAATTGACAATTTAAGAAGACGTTCTGTCAAATTAATAGTTTATGTAAATCACCACAGTGTTGCCAGCATTTGTTTTTCATGTTTTTTGTGACTGTGATGAGCATAGATTATAGTGGTAATACTTTTAATAACATCTTTGTATAATAATTGTACAGTTTAATAATTATCTGATATTAATGCTTAAAATTTTTTTTTTAATAAAAATTTTCTTTTCAATTTTTTTATTCAAATGACTAAATATTTTGATTGATAAATAAATATTTTGATTCAAAAATTTTGATTTTAAAATTCATCAATTGACAAAAGCTATACATAAAATTAGAAAAAAACTGTTTGGCTCGAGGTCAAATTTTTATCTGCAATGTGGCCCGACTATCGAAATATTTGCCCACCCCTGATCTAGTGAGTAGAAAATGTGCATTTAACTAAAAGAGTTTGCTTGGCGTGGTTTAATTTGTAAGTCCAAAAGTATTCGGACAACGTTTATATCGTGACTCAAGTTGTATGTCTCGAGAAATTTTGAGATATGTATATCCTCCAATCAACGAGGCAGATTAAACTCCAATCCTTCGTCTTAGTGGTAAAGGAGGCCTTTTCCAGGAGTGGGATATTTGTGTAACAGTAAAACACAATAAATTAATATTCTAGATCAATTTTATGTATCTAAAATTTAATCTAACATACTACGTAAAAATTAACTTAATAAAAATAAATACTCATTAAACGAAAATTTTCATCGGAAAACGGAAATAAATTTAAGATATAAATACATATATACATAAATACACATCCATGACCCGGTGCAGACATCTATATTCGTCATACAGATTATCTGCACCTGGCGGGATTCGAACCCGCGACCGCTGCGTAAAGTGTCCAGTTGCCTGACCACTCGACCAGCCGGCCGTCAAGCAGCAAAAAGCTGCTAAAATATTTATAAGTTTACATTATGATATAACATTCAAAATGAATAACAAAATTAAAATATTATGAATTTATGAATATCTATACAAATAATAAATCTGTTAAAACCTCCGTTTTATTAATACACTATATATCATCAAGAATAAATTTCAATAGCGCGTATTTTTTTGTATCAGCACCATCTCTTATCGTGTTTTTAAAAAAAGTACAAAACCAATGTAATAACTTTAATACATAAAAATTAGAAATAACTCACAGTATAATTTAGTTTTTGTTTCATTGTAATTAAATTTAAAAATAAATATTTAAGAAAATAGAAATAGGTACTTACACCGCCAACGCCATCTGGTCTAAGGAATCTTTAAAACTCACAAAACTTATATCTGAGTTACTATTTTGTTAAACTTAAAAGTTTACTAAATATGTCGGATAGGAATAGAAATCGTTTTAATATTTTAGATAAACATCATTTTCAATTAATATACTATTATGTTAAATATTAATTATGTTAAATGTCACTAAATATAAAAACGATATTCTACAATTATACGATAGATGGCGCAGATAATTTTCTGAATCGCGCTGACCAAAACTTCGAGCCTTCGAGCCTTCGGCCAAAAGAATGACACTCGCCCGTATTAAAAAATCTGTTTTTCTTTTTTGTATATAATTAAATACTTTAGGGTACTACGGTCTTGATTGTTTGTTCGTTGTTAAAATTTAAAATATTTGGTCGTTATTTGTTTGTTGATTGTACAAAGTTGGATGGTTATAGCTATTTAAGTTGTAATCTATATATATATATATATATATATATATATATATATATATATATATATATATATATATATATATATATATATAAAGTCGTGTTAGTTACACCGTTTATAACTCGAGAACGAGTGGAACGATTTTTATGATTTTTGTGTTTTTGGATTTGTCTTCGTCGGGAATAATACTTATTAAAATATGGTATTCATCAATGAAAAAATAATTAATAAAAAAAACAGTTCAAATGTTTCATCCGTACTATCTATATACATATATATGTATGTATGTATGTATGTATATAGATATAATAAATCTGTCACTCAATCGGTCTATTATAAAATATTTTCCAGTATCGACGCAGGTGTAGGTGATAAAAAATATAAATGTATAATTTTTAAAATTTTAGTTAAAGACCCGTGCGAAGCCGGGGCGGGCCGCTAGTATAATATAAAAGTGGTTGTTTTCGTCCTCATCAGTCGTCGATGGTCATCCACTACTAGATATAGGTAACCTGCATTGATCTCCAAAGTTCGTGCTCTTAAAAAACATAAAGCATAGTTAAACGCGTCTCTTGTCAAGACATCCATCGTTGGAAGACTGTTTATGCTACGATTCCTTGCCTATTTCGCCATTCCAAGACACAACATTAGTAAAAAAAAAAATACAACTTAAAATTAAGTAAATTGTAAGTAACCTAGGTTAAGTAGTAATTAAACAACGTGAAATTAAGTTAAGTTTATATTTTTATACATGTAGACTTAAATTAACCAACAAAAGTATAACCGAAAGATATGAACCATATTAGAAGTCCATATTTTAATGGTGCTAAGTACCAGCGTTTAATATAAATGCCAACTAGCGAATTTTCTAAGAAATACATAAATCACAAGTATAAAATTTTATTTATATTTTTGGAAGTCTATAATGGTCATATTTGTACGAGTATAATGTTGAAATTCCAATAACATTACACAAATAGATAACCTCTCAAATTATTAAACTATTTTTTCGCGGTGCAGTGACTGGTAGAGAAGAATAAATACCTACGACTTCTTTCTTACCGAGGGGTCGTAAAAAGAGATTGCGATAGAAGTGCGAACAACTGTACACTGCCATATTCTGCCATATTCTGCCAAACGTGACGAGTATTTGTCAAACCTAAGATATGATGAGAGAGGCATACGTTCAGAAGTGGATATCAGACGGCTGATATGGTGGTTGTAGTGATTTATAAAGTTTAATAACACAATTAAACACAATTTTTCTTAATTACTATACTAATAGTTGAAATATCAACCGTTACAGACTAAATTATGACGCTATTAAAGCTTTTTTACCTGCAACTATTGTCGAATAAACTTTTAACTTTACTTGACATACATTAAAAAGTAAGTCGTCGAAAGTAAAGAACCTGTTTTTTTTTTTGTATTATTATCATTATGGCTATTTAAAATTGTTCTTCGACTCAATAAAAGTTTTATGAAAATTCCATTAGTTGTTACTGTTAATGAGGGTGGGAAAAGGTTCCAGGGACCTTGCACAAATACTCCGAAAAGTAATTAACGCCTCAGACGCTGCCGGATATACTTGTAGGATCATTGTAATTAATCGACTTTTTAATATTCTCATTTGTATTGTTTTTACAATTGAAATGAATAAGATGAACTCATTAAAACTTTTAAAAAGTCTATGTTATCTAGTACATGGTATGTCATTCATTTTACATTATAATCTATGTTTCTAATAAAACTGTAAGAGAAACAATTCTGTTCATTAAAGATATTGTTTTGAAAATTAATTTGGAAGACCATCTATAATCGCCTAATGTGCCTATTTAGGTAATCGTTCTTAAAGAGTAAACTCAAGTTAAGGAGCTGACATACTCGTACACAGTTTTTTTATGTCTGTATATCTGTATGTCTGTATCATGACCGTTCATCACACCAAAACCACTGAATTAATTTAAACGAAACTGTCACGGTTCCCTTGATAGAAGTGATGAAAATCGAAATATATCATTTAAAATTAAGAACGCGAGGTCCGATTAAATTTATTCTCTTTTCGTTACAAAGGTAACCATTTAAATACTATCCGGCAAATATTACAAGGTAATTGGTAGTTCTGAAATTATAGACATCGTAACCCTCAGCATAATGTATAAATAGCTTGAAACTTCTACGCTGCCACACCACACCTACGCCAGTCCGCTATGTTAGCGATAAGGCCACCTGTTGCAACTGATTCAATTTGATTTTCATGTATATAATATGCAAAATATATGATGTGCAAAAGTATAAACAATTAAAAATATTAAAAAAACTCGGATTGTACAGAAGTCTTTGAACGTAAGTATCATCTTAAGCCAGCTTGATGACAGTCGCGGGTTCGATTCCCGCTCGGGACAGATATTTGTCTTTGTACAAATATCTGTTTCCGGTCTGGGTGTTTGTCCTTGTGGGTCTCCGTACCGTCCCTCGGAGAGCGCGTAAAGCTATCATTCCTGGTTGTTATCATAGACACCTGATAACGATCGTTACTCATAGTAAGGAAATTACCCGCCAACCCGCAGTGCAGCAGCGTGGTGGATTAAGCTTCAACCCTTCTTCTAAGGAGAGCATTCGCTCAGTAGTGGGTTTTTTACAGGCTGATAAAGTACAGTACAGTAAGGTACAGTAAGTCAGCTTACGTACTTCATCTTATAGGCTAATAAAAGGAACGTCATTACGTGTCGTATAACCTAAAACAAAAACAAATATACATATATATAAATAAAATAAAAAAATCTGAGATTTAGACTTTGGTCACACTCACATATATCCTATACTCACATTATCCTATAGGTTCAAATGTAATTTTCCATACTTTTCTTCTTTTTTCTTTCTCTATTTTATAAATTTTAATTTAATTAGGTACCCTGCGTTAGAACTAACTTTAAGAAATAAAGATTTATTAAATAATTATGTGTAATAATTGCATTATTGTAAATTTTGATAATTATTCATAAGTAAATAAATAAATTATGATAAAATGAATGAATGTAATTAAATAACTGTTTTCTTGATTTAGTTGGAACCATTAATTCGAAACCACGAAGAATGGATATACAGGAGAGCGAACGGTAGACGTAGTTCTATACAAATTTCACGGTACTTATGTACACAAAAATAAACAAAGATCATTGTTCTCTTTTTTGCCACTGGGTGCGCGAGTATTCGTGAGGTACCGATACTATTATTATATTACTTACTAGCGGTCCGCCCCGGCTTCGCACGGGTATTTAACTAAAATTTCAAAAAATATAATTTTATATTCTTTATCACCTACACCTGCGTCGATACTGTAAAATAATTCATAATAGACGAATTGAGTTGTCAAACATAATATTTTAGCCCGCGACTTTGTCCGCGTAAAGGTTATAATACGATTTTTAGGTATTTGTTTTTTTTACGTTATTAATTTTGTTATAACATATAAATTATTATGTTTAAATATTTCAATACTTATTGTAAAATATATAACAATCTTTAGTATAGAGTAGGGATTTAAAATAAAAATAAAAATTGTTATATTTTATGATCAAGAAGCTCTACCTTTAATCTGGAGACAGTTACACGGGGGTAATAATCTTTTTACAACGAAATCGAAATACTACACCTTCCGTAGTATTTCTTTATAACCTTTTTTTTTTCGTTTGGGGTGCTAGAATTACCAGGCTATTCTGGAATATGCCACATACTGACTGTGAGAGAAGCAGCTTTCGCTTAAGTATACTCCCGCTACAGTAAGAGTTTGACCTTAAGCTTTGTTTATGGTAAATACATACTCGTATACACTCATATGGTTCCCGGAAATCACCATTTCCTATTTTAAGCAACAGGTCTGAGAACTGTCCGGCAGAACATCTCCCCTTATTTGGACTCTCATATTTATGGTAAGGCTCAGTTTCGTCACTGCAGGCCACAAACGCTCCTGTACTGTAGTGTATTGTATCAGCCTGTAAATAACCCACTGCTGAGCGAAGGCCTTTTTTCCATATAGAAGAAGGGCTGGAGCTTAATCCACCACGTTGCTCCACTGCGGGTTAGCGGATAATATCCCTACCATAAGTAACAATTATTATAAGGCATCCATGATAACAAACGGGACCGACGGTTTTACGTACTCTCCGGGGCACGGTGCACTGTGGAATATTTGGGTCCTTTGCGGATCAAAAATCTATAACTTCGTAAATATTATAGATAGAACTGTCAAATTTTGTTTTAAAATAAAGTAATATATATAGATTCACATCAATTAAGTTTCGTTATTCTGAGTTCACGCGTTATTTTTTTTTTAATAAATAAAAGTCACAATCTGTTAAAATGGTATATATTTCTTTAAATGTGTTTTTATTTTGATAAATTTCGTATAATATTTCTTAAAAGCAGTTATACAATAAAGATGACTAATATTGAATAATTATTATGAATGGTGCAGTATGCATATATTACGTTAAAAATAAAAAATATATCAATATCTTTTTCAATATTTAGTTAAAATTTTATATAATGCAATTTGTGATTGCAGCTTATGCTTATTATATTATTATATTTTCATTACGGAACTGTTTCATCAAAACAGTTTTTTTTTCGGCATCAGACAACCTTAATTCTTCGACTAGTTTTGCCTCCAAATCCTCTCCTATCGAACGTAATCCTTGCAAATATGCATCCAGAATATGATCTATGCCATATTCATTTAGCAAAATAGTATTTTTCCTTCTTTTGCTTGATTCTGAAGAGTCTTCATATAACACACACGGCCTTCCTCGTTTTCCAGTAGAAGAAGACGGTGTAGGGTCGGTTGGCACGTTTTCTGATGTCGGTATGGTCACGGAATATTCGGAATCCAACCAATTGGCATTATTTATTAAAAAACATCCTTGTTGCGCCCTGCTTCTTTCCAGCGTTTATTAAAGGAAGATATGATATTTCTTTGAATATTACCGATAATAAAACATAGGTTCTCTTCAGAAACTTGTTTGTCTTTTAAAAATGTTGCTAGTGCCGTGGTTGTTTTTCCACCTTCTATGTATGACACTATTAGTTCACGTTTAGAACAATTAAAAGTAGACATTTAAAATAACAAAATTGTCGTTAGGTACCTACTTGACGAAGCAACAACTGAATTTGTATTGGAGAAATATATTTTGACAGCGCATTTTATACTGTTTTAAAACGTGGGATTTTTTGTAATATCTATTTTCCCTCAGATAATGACAAGAATAATAAAATGTTTTATAAGTAAAGTTATAAAAGTAAAAACAATTAGTTGATAAGTATACCACAACGTACTGATCAAAATATAAAAAGGAAACCGCAATTGATATCGATTTCCGTTCCCAACTCGTATTACATTTTTTCATATATCTTCGTTATTCGCAAAAACTCGCAGCTATATTTTTGATATGTTTTTTAAGAGTATCTAAACTATAAATAAACCTTAATTTCAAAGCATCGGGAAACGTCGGTAAGTGTTAAAAGCTTCGACGAAATTCAGATAATTCTGTTTTTCCTCCATGTGTTGTTTCATCATAAATACATATATAATCCATCAAAAATATATATATATAAATATTTTTTACGAATCTTCTAAAAATGAGCTTTTCAAAAATGTATAATACTCAACACTTTACTCTTTAAGATTTTTTACTATACCTTTTTGAAAACTGTAAACAAAGAAGTTGAATTTTCTCATTAGTAAAAACGGTTAACATTACTTTATGTAAAACAATTTATTTGCGCCAAAAACATAATTAATTCTTACATAATATTAAAGTCTGACTATGGAACTATTAAATAAAAATAATAAAGTAGCTTATTTCTGTCATTGGTAAAACTGATTTATGATCCGCAAAGGACCCAAATATTCCACAGTGCGGTGGGGAAACCCACTATACACCCAGACCTGAAAAAAATATTGGCACAAATACAAATATCTGCCCCGAGAGGGAATCGAACCCACGACCACCGCCAATAAGGCGAGGCGTTAAGGCGACTACTTGCACCACTACACCAGAACGGTCATCAATGCTTCATTCGTTGTATCGTAGGTATAATTTTACACCACAAGTCAATACGATTTTGTCTCTTAGATTTGAATAAACCTGCAAGTAATTATTTTTTAAATTTTAATTGACTTGTCACAGTTGGTAGTGACCCTGCTTTCTGCTCCAGGATCGTGGGTTCGATTCCCGCCTCAAGTCTGGGTGTAATATGTATTTATTTCTATATGTATTATTTATATGTATATTTATAAAAAATGTATATCAGTCGGCTGTTAGCTAAAACACAGGCATTAGGTATATATATATATATATATATATATATATATATATATATATATATGTCAAACATATTTATATTTAATAGTACGCCAAGACAGCTTTTATCTCCTCCTTCTTAGTTTTAGTGTAAGATAAATTTAAATAGGTACATGATTTATAATGTTTTCTGATCTTGTTATAACATTAGTCCGTGGTGCCAATCTGTACTAACTGGAGTGTTAATGCCGTATAATTCAAAAATGTTTCCAAGTTCACTTCGGTGTCTTCTATATCTGTATCATTGTGAACGACAGATGCCATGCTGATGAGTCATTTACTTTAAAACCCTTGACTTAACACAACACCAACATTGAAGTAAAAAATATTATATAAGACACTATTTTACAATAAAGCGATCACACGGTATATTTACAACTCAATTTTGTTACGTTTACTATAAAGTCTTGCCTGTTCCATCAGGAGTACCCAAAAAAAGATATCACCTACACCTGCGTCAATACTGGAAAATATATTATAATAGACGGATTGAGTTGTCAAAGATGTGTCAAAATAAAATGTAATTTAAAAAAAAGCACTAAGGAGTATTTATATCAAAATAATTTTCTACCCTCTTTTAACCCCGTTAGGGAATGAATTTCGATAAAATACGAAACATGTCTTCAATCAATTCTGTTAAAGAACATTTATGCCAAATTTGAAGTAGATTGGACCAAGGAATCACGTTGTCCCATACAAACTTTGCCTCCCTTTTTCATCCCCTTAGAGGAAGAATTTCGTAAAATTCGTTCTTAGCTGACCTCTATTTGGCAAAAGGAATATTCCTACCAAATTTCAAGTTTTTAGGTCTCATAGTTCCAGAGATATCGTGATGAGTGACTATATCTATAGAAAGTCTCCTATATATATATATATATAATATATATATAGATTATAATATGTGTAATTAAATATAGGTAATAGTTCTCTAGAACAGTTTTATTTTAGTTGCGTATTTAATAAATATAATTTTATGTATTGAATGCTAATATTTTGGAAGATGAAATAAAACAAAACGAATTCAGAAATGTTATTAAAATACATTGTTTTTTATTTTTGTACTAATAGTCATTTTATCTAGAATTCTCAGAGAATTCATCTGATTTCTTGGACAGAAGTATTGCTATTTCTTCTTTATAAAAGATAGTAGAGCATGATAATTGATGCTATGCTAATTATGTGAATTGTCTGCGAGGCTTCTTATGATATTTTATAGCTGAAAAATATATGAAAATAACAATAAATTTTATTATTCTAAATAATGTTATTTTGAAAAAAAATAAATTTTTCACCGACTACTATTATCATAATTTATCAAATATTTAATTAAAATAACTTTATATAATATGAAATAAAAAATTTTTAAACAAATATACTTAATCTTATAACATTACATTATATTTTTAATATTTATTTAATAATTTAAAAATTACGTACCTGTTATTAAACTAAAAGTTTAACCTTTAATTTAATCTCCAAGAGTATTTTATGTTGGTGATGACTCAAAGTTATTAATAACAAGTTACTACAAAGTTTAAAGATAAAAACAATAATATAATAAAATAATTGAAAAAATCTTATGACATATTATCATGTTGACTACATGTCAAATATCTTTAAAATGGTGGCCTGGCGGAATGTTTTTGTCTCACTTTTTTTTTCTCATAATTATGTTAGAGAGACGAAAATTATAAATTACATTATTTTACTATTTAAATCAATAATCGCACACCTATAGCACCTATAGCACAAATAGAAAGGTTAAAAATGAACTAATAACTCAATTTTCAAAATTCAGAGCTGTCAATAGCAACAAGCCTTCCCGCGTAAATTACAACTTTGATCTTAGCGAACTCTAGCGGCAAAATAATTATCTACTACCTAAATTGACGCCATTCTTTTAACATTACGTTCGCACTCCTTATATATCCATTCTTCGTGTTCGAAACCAACGCATTGTCAAGTTATGTCAAGTTATACTACTATAGACTGTATCAATTCATTTTATGATAGAAGATCAATTCAGTTTATGATAAAACTTTGTAGCTAAACGTAATACAAGTTGGCTACAGTTCAAATAGTATCGTATTCCTCACTTGCTTAGGAGTTAGGACTTATGACTTGTTGGGATGTTAAGTCCAAGTTATCTTGAGGCACTTGGCCAACTGTTTGGTTTCTCGATACGGACGACGTGAGATGGAAAACTTTTGACCGTATTTACGATACTGATCAGTTATTTTGATAATTCTATATATATTTACATTTTTCACTTAATAAATTTAATTATATTATTTAAAAAACGTCTTTCATAAATTAAAAATATTATTCTGTGAGCGCTGCCTGTGTTTAATAAATGTACGCTAATTGTGGAAGCCTGATTACATGACCTGATTGGGAATGCGAAGGAACTGACGGCCGCAAAACGATGTCAAATATACATTTGATATCTTTTCGTGGGCGTCTAAATAAGTATTTCAAAAACGTTTTATGTATATTGTATGTATAATAATTAACTTCTACACGTAACATAAAGCTCATGAAATAATATTGAGTCGACATAAGACAACCAGATACTTTAATTTAAACGGGACTTCTTGTGATTATTGTCTTTAGATTCCCAATATTCGGCGACGTTGCAGACGCCATGATCACGGAATGAACAATAGTATGTAGTATTAGGTTAATAATAATAATGACCGTTAAAGCTTAAAAACTTATATAGACAACAGCTTGTAGCGGTAAAGCCTTGCAACTTAACATAAAAATATCATGTATGTACCGACCAAGTTGGTCTGAAAACGAGTCGCCTACAAACCACTCTCGTCTGCACCTTAATGCCTTCTAGATGTGTGTCTTTTGTAATATGATCTCGAGTCGACATAGATCAACCAGAGAAGATATAAATTGTTTATGCGACAAAGCTTCGTTCGACGATCTGCGGGCTGAGGAGGTGCCATCACTTCCCTTCTAACACCGCGGCGAAAACAACGTTCTTACTATCGATCGGGCGCCGTTATTTTATATCTTTGTATATTCATAAAATACAAGAAATTATACAGTCCACACGTATTTCATTAGACCCATATAAGTATCCTAACACAAATGACACGACACAAAAATCTCAGGTACCTACGTGTAAGCTGTTCTACGTTGTCGCGTTAATTCGACGTGAATTGACATTAATTATTCGTCGCGCTACGTCGCATCGCTGACATAGGACCGCGTTTTATCTTATTAAAAGTCAAGTAATTGAAGCTAATTTCTATGGGAAAATAATAATCAATACTGGCTGAAATAGATTAAAAATAAAAATAATAATTTGATACCGGTTAGCCTCGCTCACCATCTGAGGCAGCTGGGTATCCGTGACAGTTCGCTCGCAGCCAGGATGCAGAAGGCGGTATTGCTGGGCTCAGCTAGGATTGTCCGCCGATTTCTCAGCCTACGGCCCTAACCCCCGGCCGTTTGATCTCCCTGCCGGCGCGTAATCCTCCACCCGCTTATATTTATCTAAGTAAGTTTATGTAAATTTATTATATGCTTTATATAAGTATTGTTTTATATTATGTAGATCTATATATGTATATTATTGAACGGGTGGAGTGAACAAGTTAGAAAATAATAATAAAAATGTTAACACTATGAGATACAAAAAAAAAAAACTAATATTTTAAAAACGAACAATAAATAAAATTTCAATTTCTTACGTTGATTAAAATTGTTTAAATTCAAATAAATTTTAACGAATGCTCCTTTTCAAGTAGACCACTGATTCGAAATGTAACTTTAACAAATAACCGACAAGACAATTAACAATTACTTAATTAATAATTATCTATGATCAAATCACTGATGTAATACTTGAATAATAACTGAAACATTTTAATTAAATTGTTAATTTCGCATCTCACTGGAATACGTGTGATGTTAAATAACAACGTGTTCGCAATATAGAGCAGAGAGCACGGTGAACGGTGCTCTCAAGTAGAAATCACCAAAGAGCCATCTTGTTTGATGTCGAGACGGTGTCAAATTATGTTGTAGTCGTTGATGTAAATACGTAAATTTTGATTTACATGAAACGCGATACGGTGTGTGAGTTTCTTGCATAGCTCTAATTTTTTATCCACAAAAATTACCAAATTTGACGATTCATCTAATCTTTATAATAAACTATCAGAGAGAAGTTATATAGGTTTCTTTTCAAAGGAATAAAGAAATAAAGGAAGTTAAAGATGAAGGTGAGAACACGGTACTCTCTAAGCTTGAATCAGTTTTTCACTGATTTTAACTGACTATTCACTTTTATTTATGTGATAATCGTACCGCGCAGAATTAGTGACTATTCGACGTATCAATATGTGAATATCAGAGTCCCACTGATTTGATCATTGAATATATATTTTTTTTTTTCATTTTTTTTTTTACGATTGAATACATAGTGAATAATATGATGAGAATTCTGCAAATTTAAGAAATAAATCAGAAACATTTATATAGGTACACCTAAACACCGTGGGGTATTAGTTACTTTCGAATTAAGACTCGGGGTTGAATTCAAACCCACAACCCTGTAGCAGAAAGCAGAGTCATTTCCAACTGCGCCAACGGGCCAGTCAAAAATAAATAAATATATGTACGTAATAGATAATATTTTTTTATTTTCCAGGTAACGATCGGCTTATAACCAGTAATAACAAAACAATGCTTATTTATACAAAGTCTCTTCAAGACATCTTCAGACGCTTAGTGTCTATTTATGAGAGTCGTAACAGACACAATAGCTATCCCTCGGCGATAGTACCATACTACTCTGAGATCCAGCTACCTATCTAACACGTGAATTTAGGATTTCTTACAACCGTTCCTGTAGAGTGGCGTAAGTAGTCGCCTCAACGCCGGCAATCGAGAGTTCGATTCCCGCTCGTATCAGATATTTGTATTTATCCAAATATTTGTTTCTGGTTTGGGTATATGTTACTGTCTGTCTCCTCAGCGTGCTTCGGAGAGCACGTAAAGCCGTCGGTCCCGAGTTTTATTACCGAGACCTGATAACGATCGTTACTCATTGTAAGGAAATTATCCGGCAAACCGCATTGGAGCTGCGTGGTGGATTAATAAATTAACGAAATGAAAGAAATTAATAAAAGAGATTTAACACGCATAAAACAGTTGATTACATTATTTGACATTCCTACTATCTTACAGCATCTTACGGCTCTCTTAAGTGAAGACTTTCATTTTTTTTTATATAATTTGATAGGCTTGCGTTTGACCACTATTTCACCTGATGATAAGTGAGAATGCGGTCTAGGATGGAGCACGCTTACCTAGAAATAGCCTATTCACTCGCGACTTGAAGATGCCCAGATTGTAGCTTTCGGGGAACACAGACGCTGGTAGAGAGTTCCATTCCATTCATAAGAAGATGAAAGTGTGAAGTGGTGATCTTTATTTGTAAAATATCAAATGTGTCGAGAATAATAATTTTTTAACAACATTGAGTCACAAATAATATCTTTTTTTAGTTTTTACATTAATTATTAATAAAATAATTTTGTGTTATATGATTAAAAACTTAAATGACGTATTTTTTCTTTTCTTTCTTCACGTTCTTTTTTCGTTTTGTTTGGCGTTAATTCTATTGTTTACTAAATAATAATAAATAAAAATTAAAAAAAATAAAAAAGCCTTATATTTCTCAAGATAACAAATAACAAAAAAATTAAAATATTTAAAAAACAAAAAAAAATGCAAACAAGTTATTATGTTATTTTCTTGAGAACCCCTGAGGTGAAGGCCTCCTCCAAATTATGCCAGTTCTCTCTGTCCAGTGCTACATCCAACCAGTGAGGTCCAACTATACGAACAATTTCGTTTTCCCAGCGTGTGTATGGTCTGCCTCGTTTACGTTTACCGAACGGTCCATTCCAGGATGTATTCTTTTTTGTCCATCTATTATCTTTTAACCTCGCTATGTGGCCTGACCTACTAAATTAATTAATTAAAAAATATCTATCGTTATTTAGATTATCAATCTCCTAGACCATACACCGTAGGCGCACGTAAGACAATGAACTAGACGGGCATTGTTACAATAGGTTGTATTAGATAGAGGCGTCGCAACAATTGCGCGGCGTGTGTTTGAACGTAGAATTGAAACAATTTACTTAAAGAGAATACATTTTGATATAAATAATACTATATCATATAATGAGAACTTATATTTTAATATTTTTCTTATTTATAAGACAATTATCACCAACAAACATGTGATAAAATTTTACATAGTGAATGTTTGATGAACTCCTTTAGATGTTCTTGTATATACTATATCAATGAAGTCCTATTACTACGACTTCGCTGTCTGTACGTCTGTAAGTCTGTAACAAAACTGTATATTTAGAATTTTAATAGGTAGACACTTTAAGTATATAATTACAACAATAACACGATGGGTCGGTGCAGATACCGATTACTGTGGAATAATAAGAAAACGTCTCCATAATCCCGCTAATTGCGCTGTGACGGTACGCCATAAGGTTTTAGGCAGTAAGAGTCTGATATAACTCTCCCTCTTCCGCAGGGCGGAGTGTATCCATGTGGATTACCCCACGATAAAATAAAAGAAGTGGTCATACCGACTACCGTTTTGATGGTCGCGATTCGATCGAGAGCGGACTCTTGACAAATGTTTGTGTAATCTACACAAACATGACAATATTGTGTAGTACAACCAAGGAATTTATATCATAACTGGAACGCTCACTTAATAAAATTGTATATTTAAATATGCACCTTGAAACATTTGACATAAGGTTGACATTGGCTTATAACATGTAAAGTGAAAAATCATTTCGAGCATTTCGTTGACAACTGGTATTTTGTCTCTTTCTTACGAGAGTTGCCTTGAATCCATGGTAGAAAGAGATGCAATCCCGGCCGTAGGAACGTTTTTGAAGTGCACGTGAGCATTCCAGTTTGTATATAAATTCCTTGTAAAACACCATACAGATATTTGTTTTGATTTATTTGTGTTTTTTTGGATACCAGAAACAATTTTGTTTTCGTAATAGGTAAAACATTTATGTTTTTATTATGATTATGCGAAACTGCTTAAAACGTCTTCAAAGTAGGCCGTAAGAAACGCCTCAAGCGAGAGACGTAGCACGAACAATATTATGACACGTTTATACTTTGATATATTTTATCAGACTGAAAATATTATGACAATTTTTTTTATTACGTACATATTTCGAGACAGCTAACCGATTAATGTAATGTTCATACGACCAAATTATGAAACTCTGTAAACACATATGAGACGGTATCGAAAAGTATTAAATGATTTAAGAAGCGCATTTCAGATCACTTATCATCATCCTACGAATAGTTTTTTTTTTTTTAATATTAAGGCTTATATTTTAATATTATAGTGTATATAAGTGTATATGTAAAGGCGCTTCTTCGCCTTTATCAGTTGACGTCTTCCATTATGTCGCGTTCAATATGGCTGCGCCAACCATCGACACGACGCTTCACCAGACCGACCAGCTGCTATATACAGAATGAATGGTGAGTTACTATCAATATTTAAGAAGAATACTCGGTACATGATTCTCAATAATTGAAATTTATGAAAATTTGGTCAAAAATCAAGTGCCTACATAATTCTTTTTTACATAATTCGAATGAGAATCATGTACCGAGTATTCTCCTTAAATATTGACAGTGACTCACCAGTCAACCTGTATATGTGAAATTTATATGTACCGTTTTATTATTATAGTTCAATAGTTAGTTAATAACGCGGTATTTAACTAATGTAATCTACAAGTATCATAATATGTAAGCACGCACTAAACTCGACTTTTTTATATAAATTTTTATCCCATGGGCATACTGAGAGACATTTAAAAAAAAAGTAATATTTATATCCCTGGTAAAAAATAATTGTAAATAATTTCAATATTGATACATATGTACTAAAATAAATAATTGATATGTATGTATGTATAATACATTAATAATTGTTATAAAGTGAACCATTAGCTTAAAGGAAATACAAATCATTGTATAACTGCTTATCTACTACTAGTCACAAAAAATATATCCTGAGTTGAATATATTTCACAGTACCCAAGACACGTCGCCCAAAGGAAGACTGAGGTCAAATTGGATACTAAATCTTATCAAGATATCTGCATTGTCTTTTGATTACGATTTTGCTTTGAAAACGGGTTAGAGCAGTGGTTAGAGCATTTGCAATTCGTTAACGGGTGCGGGTTCGATCCCGTTCATGATGAAATGTTTATGTGGGCAATATACACTGATGTTCCAGTCTTTGTCCTTGTGTTTGTAGTTCCAGGTACAGGATTTTCACCCTTGAGTTGTTCCATTGAGCATAAGAGGGGTACTTAATTATATATTCAATACTGAGTGAATGTGACTGCATGTGTATTTTAATCGACTTAAAAAAAAGAATGATATTCTATGTTCGAAATTACATACGTACGTACTTTTTTTTGGATGTTCGCCGATATATTCCTTAATTTTAAAACGATTTTTAATGTTTTTAGTTCTAAAGCTCACTCTATAGGTAGTCCCATTTTCATCAAATTAAGATATTATGTAATGATGTTACCCTAAAAATTATGCAAGGACCTGATGAAGAACTCTGGAAAAATATGATAGAACACCTCAGAGGCTATTGATGAGAAATATTAATTTAATCACGATATTTTCCATCGCCAACAAATGCGGGATGAACCTTTAAACAAGCACTTAAAAATACATTGGTTAAACCGGATTTCCGGTAAAATTCCAGTGTTTTATCCTCTCAATAAACAAGTAGACCAATAGTATTATATTATCAATCATGATTTAAAAAATAACATGTTGGGTCGCCTTTGAATCCTAACTACGAGTAGAAACAATTGCACAACAATGCTATGCTGTGCTAATAAAATGCACAACAACGCGTATAAGTTCAGTTTTCAAAAACGAAATCTTTACAAATATCATACTTGTTATACTCGAACCATATTACCATAGCATATGCCTATTCTTAAAGCGTTTCTAAATATTCAGAAACAGCGTTCCAATATAAAGAGGTCCATTACGGCAGTTCTCACGTACTACGGTATTCCTTGACGCAGACGAACAAAAGTGCTTGCTATTTGGCACTCCCCCAACTGCATTGAAATCGAATGGAACACTTCCTATCCGCCAGCACTTAGTATCGTTATGTCGTAATGAAGTGATTCTAACCGACTAAAAGAAACTACTTGTACTGCAAAATGTATTTGAATGTTGATTTTTACTTCTCGAAAGTGCCAATTGTCAAGAGTTGAACAAACTCAATTTAGTTTATTTGTATTGGGTATCAATATTCGTTAATATGTGGGTGCTATCCTTGTCTCATTGGGTCTACCCACAGTATGTTATGGAACACGCTTATTCATCAATCTAAAGAAACTGATGGCTTTAGATTATAACGGACATAAATGGACAATAATGGATAAATCTTGGTAGAAAAATTACAGTTCCATATTTCTGAAATGAGATAGGAATGGTTTTATACATCTCTTTTTCGTTCTCAGAATCTCTAGATTTTATTTACAAAAACTGAAATGTCACACAGAATGTTAAAATATATATACTTTGTTTAGTTTATCTTATTACAACTCTTACCAACAATTTCTTATAACCAATTTGGAGCGAATTATATTATAAGCGACATTAAAGTCAAATCTGTATTTTTTTTTTCGTCTGTCCTTCTACAGATATTTGGCAAGACATAGCTCCGAAACTGCTGAAGGATTTTGAGGAGAAACTTGATACTATTATCTTGAAATTTAGTACGATTCCGTTTGAAGAGGAGATAAAAGTATAGTCTTAAATAAAACGGAGATATAATAAATAATTAAATAAATATATTTAAGCTATGTATATAGTCGTCTATTCGTAAAATAGGCAACTAATTACCTGTGTTTTAGGAAAGAGCCAAGTGTTATACATGTTTATATATTTTATAAAAAAAAATTAAACAGAAATATAATAAATTAATAAACAAATATAAAGTTTATAAATATGTTTTAGTCGGAAAATCATTAATCTAAGTCTAGGGTGCACAGACCGCGGCCCGCGGGCCATATGCGGCCCACTACAGACCTACATGCGGCCCGCCAGCCACCTGATGGAATAGAACAAAATTAAGATTTTAAGGAACCAAATATCAAAAATTTTTAGCACGATGATTATACGAATTAAAATAATCTAATTAGATAGACACGTAAAATAAAAGCTTGTCACAATTATAAAAATTTCAATGTGATTTTTAAACCTTCATTCCTGTGGCCCGCCTGTAGCTCATAATCTGTCCGAGTGGCCCCTGACCCCAATAAGTCTGTGCATCTCTGATCTAAGTGATATCCTTGTTAATGGTCATGGGGTTCGTGAACGCCATATTTGGAAAAATGCAAGCGAAAATCGGTAAAAACACTTCGACTTTAAATCTCATATTATTAATATTGAATAATTATTCATAACTAAATACAAAGCACAGCGGATTTGGCTACAGCCGAGTTCCACAACGGTCAAACAACAATACTCTTTCACGATTCAATGCTATCTATTTTATCAACAACAACTTCCTCTTTTGGCTCGACCCCGCAAAAAGCTTCCAGCACCCACTAATATTGTATCTCCGACATATCTCATGAACTAAACTGAAATGAATTACCTAGTAAACGGCAAAATGCTGGGCAAACACCTATTTTCCATATAGGAGAAGGCTTGAAGCTTCCTCTGCGCTGCATCACTGCGGGTTGGCGGATAATTTCTCTAACATGAGTAACGATTGCTATCAGATGTCTAGGGCAATAACAGGGACAGTTTTACGTGCTCTCCGAGGCACAGTGACGAGACCCACGAGGACTTGCAGCTAGAGCATAAGCAAATATATGTACAAATAGAAATATCTGCCCCGAGCGGGAAACGAACCTTCGACCACGGGCGTTAAGGCCACTACTCACACTAATTCAATCAAAGTGTGTTGTTTATGAGCATGTGTTGTTGACATACCTATATATTATTATTTATATTATTATTTATATATTATACGTAATAACGATAGATTGTGTCTGCCTATCTCAAAAAGTAGTCTATTATCTAAAAGCTTAATCTGCATGCCCCCTAAAATTTATAATAAAATCCCAAACGAAATTAAATTGAATAATATAATAGTCTTTAAAAATAAATTAAAAAATGTATTAATACAAAAAGCGTACTACAACATTTGTGATTTTTTGAATGATGGAAATTTAATTGTAAAATGAATGAATTTTGTTTATGAGATGAATTGTACATTTATTTGATCTGTTGACATTTGTTTTGTATATTGACATTCAGTTTATTTGTTCCTATTTCATTTTGTTTGTTTTTGATATCCTAATGTTAACTTAATATTTAATTAACATTCATACGCCCTGCGTGGCAAATTTTGGAAGCACATTGTAGAAATTGAGATCTTATACACCCAAAATTAATGAATAAATGATTATGATTATGATTATGATTAAAACGAACATGGACAAGACGAAAATGCCACAACACTGACAACCCTGAAGAGTTCTTATATCGACCGTTTTATGAGACCATTGCTGCGTTACCATGTCTTATCGCTAATTTTATCATATAGCTCAATTTAGCTCAATCGTGAGGGAAAAAAATTCAAAATTATTTTTTATATTTTGTCATATTAAATATTATAATAAATATGGAAAGTTAAAGAGGGTTTTATAAATTGTAACATTAAGTACAATAATATTATCTGAGTGAAGTCGTATATCCAATTTCAAATTGCAAGTTTCAAAACTTTCTAGCTTAAATATTCATCTAACTTTTATATGACTACATTCCATGTGACGATTCTAGGAGACGACCTAACGCCCCTATAAAACATAAGCTACCACATAAAATAATAACCGTTATATGCCAAACAATATTTTACTCGAGTATCACAATATTATGAAAGTTCGCAACTCCCGTGCGAGTTTCGTTCATCCCCTATAAATTTTGCAGGAGATTACTGGGAGTTTGTCTCGTCAGCGACATTCTTGGCACGAACTTTTCAGTTCAGCATTCTTGTTACCCGATCTCCTTGTACAGTAACAAGTCTTTTAGAAACTTCAATCCCTAAATAGTGAAGTTAACTCTGTTATTGTGAATTCAACCTTTTTCTAAGACGTGCGAGATATGCCCGATTGAACGAAATGAAATTCTTTGTTCTTTCTTCGAATTGAAATTACTTAAAAATTTCCGTCAATTCAGCGAATGACATAAAGAGACAAAGAAAAAGGTCAAGAAATCCACGACCAAAATTGTTTAACGTTCTTGTTCAACTTTACACTGAACTATGTATCTCTCGTGATTTCACCCGTATTGACTGACATTTATGATTACAGATATTTTATTTTTTATTGTTTGATGTTTTAATGCCTATAATACGTGATTTTCTTACAGTAAAAGAAATAAAATCGATATAGTAGGTGTATTTAAAAAAAAAACATCAGTTAGCGGTAATTAGCAACTGTTTCTTCTCTAATACATTATCTCGATAAATGTATATGAATCGGTCAGTACGACTACATAGACGACCGTTCTGGTGCAATGGTGCGAGTAGTCGCCTCAATCTGCGCTCTGGCGGTCGCGGGTTCGATTCCCGCTTGAAACAGATATTAATTGTATTTGTGCAAATATTTGTTTCCAATCTGGGTGTATATCCTTGTGGATCTCCTCATCATGCCTCTCGGAGAGCATGTAAAGCCGTCGGTCCCTGTTGTTATCATAGACACCTGATAACAATCGTTACTCATGGTAGGAAATTATCCACCAACCCGCATTGGAACAACGTGGAGGATTAAGCTCCAACCATTCTTCTATATGGAGAAAAGCCCTTCGCTCAGCAGTGGGTTATATACAGGCTGATACAGTACAGTACAATTGTACATCGGTTAGTAATAACCGCTCCACTGTCCGTGTCAACGTTGATTAACGTATATTACACTATCACCGGTGGGAAATTACGTCAAACGTGAGAGGCCTTGGGCAGTTTTGTGCAGTTGGTAAACTAAAAGGTCATTCATTGCCCGGATACTGGAGCGGATAATGACTAAATTGAACAATTAATTGAACCCAAGGAAAATAAGAACACAGCACGACTTCCAGACCCAATAAGTTCATTCTGCATGAATAGGAACGGTTAATAGTAATAATTTAAAATTGTATAAAAAGCGGGGTATGTAACAATTAATTCATTATTCGGACACCCACCACCTCAGTCCCCCGAGATTATGGACGCTGTAAAGGATCCGAAACGTCGGGAAATAATTTAAAATATTGTTAAACTGTAAAGTTTTAAATAAACACGATAAAATCCGATATAGACTTTTAATTAAATGAGTAAAATTCGCGTGAATATAAGAGAATAGTAAATTGAATAAATTTCAAATTTGAAAAGACGAACAAATTATCGATACATAATATCGCATCTCTTAATCCATCTATCATAAAGTATCATCTCTCGAATTACTGCTAAACTTTATTGCTTACCATTAAACCCGGCCGCACTGAACATTAACTGATTACCCGTCACATATTAGCTTTAACATACCTTTTGAGAATATCCGAATCGGGGTCGATGATGACGAATGATTGATTAGTGGTTTTGATATCAGAGGGAAGTTTATTGGGAATTTGGTTAGTAATTCAATGTAGAACTAACTATAACTAACTTATAAGTTGTTAATAATGTAACCAGATACCTTCCATATTTTCACCTCCATCGAAATGTTCTATCATGCACATTAAGACTTTTTTTTCGTATACAATTATCTGCCCCGTATGGGATCGAACCCGGACCGCTGGTGTTAAGGCGACTACACGCACCACTACACGAGAGTGGTTGCTACTATAACAGCTTATCCATTAAATAAAATATAAATAATATAATGTATAATACTTTGTCATACTGTCTAAATATATTAACAACATTCATATACAATAGAAAATGATTTTAATGTGTTAATGATGGGAAATATCAAATATAGGTATTATAAAAATTGTATGATGAAGAAAGACACTGAAAGAATAAAGGGGGGGGGGGGGCGATATTTGGATATTATTATCGATATTAAAGTCGATTCCTTCCCCACAGCAATGAATGGGGGGTACAAGTTTAAATGCAAAATGCACACTAGAAGGAAACAATAATTTAAAGCACTAAAAATTTGTCAGATCTTACTCAGATTTTAACCCATGTCCTTCAGATAAGAGTGTCATCCACGTTCAGTCCCGTCCACAAAGTACTGGGGTATATTGGCTCGAAAAGTTCATTAATTCAACTGTTACCTCCACATCGTCTAGTTCTATGCAAACTAAGAATAGTAATTAAAATTACTCAAAGCTATTTGCTAATACTCTTTTTCGAAGAGTACCTTTGAGAAATACTTTTATAGCAAACTGAACTTTATGCGGCTTATCAATAGGGCACGAAATTGTGTGAATCGTGGGTGTTGTGATAAGGACGACTATCCATTACACCGAGAATTATATTACAAGTTTTTACTTTTACTGTTACAAGCGTATTTAAGATGTAGAAGTGTATTTATTCTATTCACTGAGTTTTTTTTTTTGGTCGATGGATGATATTTTCTCATCTTGTGACTACTTACGGATACACCGATGAATTTTAGCATAAACATGTAAAAAAATCTTCATATATTTTCAGTAGTATATTGTGCAACTCTATGGAGACTACGAAAAAAATCCGACCCACCTGATACGTAACTGTTATGCCTAAGGTAAACTCTTTTGCAAAAAAAACGGGCACTTAAGCAAAGAACTATTTTATAGTTACTATTAGTTTGTTTGACAATTTTAGGTATTGTTATCCTCAGAATTTTATAAATTAATTAGGAAGGAATAGTTTTCATCAGTTTTATCATAACATTTTAATTAAATTATTAAGAAATAATGTTTAAGCTCAAAACACTATGATTGTACGTGCTCGCTAAATAAAAATGAAACGCGTTAATTTCTTTTTTTTTCTTGAATACATTAAAAGCAGATAAAAGTTTAGTATTGAGTGTGACCCCCTCTTGCTGAAATCACAGCTTGCATTCGTCTGGGCATGCTAGTGAGTATATCTTTTATGGTTTCTTGGGGAATACGTTCCCACTCCGCGGTAATCACATTCTTTAACTCTCTGATGGTCTGCGGAGCCGGCTGCACTGATCTCACTCGTCGCTTCAGAACGTCCCAGACATGCTCTATGGGATTGAGGTCCGGACTTCTAGCTGGCCAGTCCAAACGACGAATTCCGACTTCTAGCATATACGCATCCACACCGCCAGACCGGTGGGCGCGAGCGTTGTCGTCCATAAAAATTGAGTTTTCGCCAAGAGCGGTTAAAGCGAGTTGTGCATAAGGAATTAGAACTTCCGTTATGTATCGGTGTCCAGTCAGTGTACCGTTTTCGATGAAGACTAACTCCGTACGATCCATAGAATTTATTCCTGCCCAAAACATAACAGAGCCCCCTCCATAAGGTGTGATTTCTTCAAAACATGCCTCTGCAAAGCGTTCTCCTCGTCTACGTAGCACTCGCCGACGTCGGTCTTCACCATGCAGAGATATCCTGGCTTCATCGGAGAACAATACCCTATCCCAGTCTTCATGAGTCCATGACACACAATTTCGAGCGAAGCTAAGCCTGGCAACTCGATGTCCACGGAGTAATTTAGGGCCGCGTGCCGGGCGATGACTGTGTATATTAGCAGCGAGAAGTCTCCTCCTGACCGTCCATAGACTAATTTGCACATTTCTTACTTCTTCGAGGGTGTTCTTGAGGTCCACATAAGAAGATTTGCGATTTCTCAACGCTTGACTAACTAGAAAACGATCATCCCGTGGTTCGGTACATGTCTTTCTGCCAGAACCAGGCCTTCTCTTGACGGAACCGGTCTCTTGATAGCGCTGCCAGGTCCTTTGAACTGTCGACCGACCGACATTTAGCCTCTGAGCCACGAAGGATTGACTGCAACCTTCTTCAAGCAGCGCAATAATTTTGCTCGCTTTTATCACTTTATCTACCATTTTCGAGACTGCTAAACAGCAATAACAATACTTTTAAATGTCAAGGACACGAGATAATTTAATAAAAATTGACAAAAAGTTAATTAGAGTCGATATTAACTATAGGGAATTCGCGCCACAAAATGTAGTTAAAAGTTATTTTCTTTGAAAACCAGGCTCAGTCAAAAATTTGAATTTGGAATGTACTCTTATAAACATTATGGCACTTTTATAACTGGCCAGTAACATGTTCAAATGATTAAAACCTTTTTGGTATTTTATTTTTTTCAGCCAGGAAGAAAATCGAAACCGCCCGTTTTTTTTGCAAATGAGTGTATAAGTTTGTTTTGCAAGTTCTACAGTAGGAAACGGAGCAATCTCTACCTGCCATACCAAAAGATTTTTGAATCACCTATAAAATTCCTGAGATGAGGGCAGTTGAACAAATAAACTAAATCCTAAGCTATATCCATCTATACAATATTTGTATAGATGGTCAACGAGCTTTAGGTACGTGCGAGTATATATGTCAGCAGGTGTAATAGGACAATGTGCAGCAGAGCGTTGTTTAGCTGGCTCCAGGCCAACCTGCCTTTTTGTGTGAGCCCAGCTTTATTTGCCCCCATTTAGTTCACGGGATGTGTCCTGGCTTAGATTTGGAAACCAGTGGCTTATTGGATCCGGGATGTGTTTGCTGAGTTTTTTATTACGTCACTAGTTTCATACTGTCGTTTCGAATGTCAAGTTAGACATGTTAGTACATGTTAGACGAGTAAAATTTCACTTGTTCCTTTTTTATTACAAATAAAGTTTACTACACACCAAAACGAAATTGTGGTGAAATAGACTTTTATGTTAATTATGAAATAAAAGCCGACATAGAGAAATTAACACAACAAACTGAAAGTTTATAAAAATCGGTCAATTGAGTTGATTATTAAGATGTATTTCAAAAAACTTGTTTAAAATTGACGCAAGTCCTAGAACAATATTAAACTTAGAAAAACGTAAAACGTACACTATATATCGCAATTTCCATCCCTTCCATTAAGTTTATAAGATAAAATATGTGCGCCAGCTTAAGATAAACTTAATACTGAGAATTATGATGCCTGTAATTTCTGAACTAACACATCATGGACCTCCAAGTGAAAACTTTTTTTAAAGAATAAATTATTTATAAAAAAACGAAAAAAAAATCAAATCGGACAAGACAGTGATGAATTAAAACACACATTTAAACTTTACAAAAGTTTCCCCATTTCCCCCAAGGGAAACATGCCGTATTTTGAGATAAAAAGTAGCAAGTTTCTTAGCTATATATAGTCATAACTCAATTCATACCACTTCATTCCAATTAATTCCATAATTATGTCATGAGACAGATAGACAAAAATTGAAAAAAAAAATCGGCTTTAATATCGATTACAGAGCGCCATACTTTTTTTTTTTGTCATATATGCTCTGTGCATTGACTTGTGTTGTTGTTCTGTGGCTGTGTTTGAACCTGTAACAGTTATTTATAATTACACATTTTAAACTATGAACACGTTTTTTAAAATCATATATATATTTGATATGTCAATGCGTTTGCTTCAAAATGGCCGTATTTAATACCAAATGATAATGTTAAAAGTCAAACAACTCAGATAATCAAAATCTAACTTCAAATTTTTTTTCAGTTTAATTAGTTGAAACTATTCCGTAACACTCGTATAAGTTTCAATAACTTATTTAATTATGAAAATCTATACTCATCGTATGAACGGGCGGGATTTAATTGTTTGTTTGCTTCGATCATAGTTTGTAATCAATAATGTCTGACTACTCAAATTATTTTAATAATTATTTCCTTATTAGAAATATGTATTCTCTAGAAACATAGGCATATAATATTTTACGATTGCATTACAGCAAATTATAGATTTAAATGTAGTAGTCAAGTATGTGTCACTCAGATCTTGAGCCATGTACATAGCTATAACCTAACAAGTTTTTGGTAACGCTTGCCAGTTGCGACAACAAAAGTTACCCCGCTTAGAATTACTGTATTTATTTTTATATATAAAACAGTTCTAAAGAGGTAGTTACCGGTTGTTTATTGAAGTTACTCCGTGTACACAAACCCTTAAGAAATCTGTTGAAAGGAATTGAATAAATATATTTATTATAAATCAAAATAATATGTATTTCATGATATACTGAAATGAACTGAATCAGCCAGTAAATTACCCACTACTGGTCGAAGGCCTCTTCTCCATATAGAAGACAAATTAGAGCTTAATCCACGCTGCTACTGCGGGTCGGCGTACAATTTCCCTACCATGAGTGACGGTTATAGTATACAGTGTATCATATTCCGTTATTTCAATTATGTTTTTGAGGCTTACACTTGATAAACTGTTTCAATCGTCGGAGCCGGAAACAGAGAGGGCGCCACACAGACGACTGTCCACAGACTCTCAAAGATGCCTTTTGAACGCAAATATTAAAATTAAGAGAACAACTCTAAATGTAAACCACAATTAATAATAGATATATAGGTATACGGTATTTTTTTAATAAGCACCTCACACTCTGGACTCAAACGGCTTCAACAGGAACGCCTACACGACAAGAAACATTTGTACGCCTTATTTGCCATGACCGCTCATGGCCCGATCGAACCCGTGACTACTAATACATCATCCCATTGTTGTGATTACTGCGCCAACCCATCGTCTCAATGTTTACAGATTTTTAATGCACACACATACATGCTACACGATATTATCAAAAAAAAAATTTTTTTTTTTTTGCTTTGAGCAGATAAATGCAATTGTAGCTGACGAGCTACGAGTAATGCCGGCTTGTTTTCATGCGAGTTTATAAAAACAACAAATTGTGCAACTGTTTATGATCGCTTCTAACTTCTAACTAACTAACCTCACGAATTCATCGATAAATAAGTAACTAACAACACGCACCGGCTTCGCATGATTGTAAACTGGATTATAGTTAAGGCTGCGTGGGCGTGCAGCCAAGCGTTTCATTTTGAACTAGTTAATACTCGTAACGTCGTTTGCTTTACTCATTATATTAACATTGTATTTTATGTACAGAGAAACATGAAAAAGATAAGAATCACAAATATACTATGCTGACAATATTTCTTTGTAGAAACATATATTATGGAGATAATGCTATATATATATATATATATAAAGACTCAATAAATAAAAAAAATTAAAAAAAATTAATTACATATTATTATACAATATTTTTTTATTACGCATTATTTGGAAACAGCTATATTTCACAAAGTATACGTTTGAACGATCTATCGTAAAAGAAACACCCAACCCCCAACCCAAAACACCCAAGTTGACTAAAATATTATGACGATGTGTTTGCGCAGTAGTCACAGCAACTGGCTGATCAGTCGCGGGTTCGATCGTCGCACATGACAAATATTTGTATAGAGCATACACATGTTTGTTTTTCTTTTTTTTTGTCTTTATTTACTTATTTTATATATTTATTGAATAAAAATAAAAATAGCCTCACAAATATCCGATTATGTATTAGATAATCTTTCAAAACCTTATTATGTGTACCTCAGTATATAAATACATATGTGCGTGTATTACTCGAAATAGTTGGAATGAATGGTGTAAAGAATAACATAGAATAAAATTTTAGAGAACAATTTTTTTTCGTTAACGATAAAATAAAGATTTTTTTATTTTTTTAATTCACAGTTCTGTTTTTGTAAACAAGATCTAGGGCAGTCAGTTGTAGTGTTGGTTAAATATACGTATTCGAAAAACAAAACCGGCGAGATGAATCACTATCGTATTTACATTGGTTATATATTTCGAATACATTTTTACTACACGCAGTAGGCCGGCTTAAGGGCTTGGGGCGGTTATACACTTGTCAATAATAAGCGCGGTGTAAACCTAGTTATGTTATTCTTAAATTACAAAGACATTGGAATATGGACTCCTGTGGTTGAACTGATAGATTTATTAGGGTTTATTTTTAGGGCAAACATGTCATTCATCCCTTGTGGATAACGAAATATTTTTAAGTCGTCAACATCAGTTGATCAGAGCGTGCACTTCTGTTCGGTCATCCTGCTAGATCTTGCTAATTTTTAATTAAATAATTTTAAATATCATTTTTATTATTATTTAAAAGGCCCACTCGCGTTCCTGTAAAATTGTCTATCTTGATTACCACGTCCCAAAACAAAAGTAACTTTTGTGTATTTAATTATTTTTTCTAAAGTTCTTGACAACTATCGTTAATATATTGTAAACATATTTTTATCATATATTTTAATAAAATTCAAATTAAATTTAGAGGATATTTTACTCCTGTGTTAAGTTCAGATTCGTTATTTTACTAATCGATATTCGAGGGATTTAACTAATCACGATACGGCTATTTTTAATAATATAATATAATTGTAATATAAGACTTGCAATAAAACGATTACTTACAATATCAAATAATAATAATAATAATAATAATCTTTATTGGACACAATCATAATTCATACAGTAAAAAGATTGCCCTGACTCCTGCACTAGTAATACTGTGTTGCAGAAGCCAGTATCATCCCCTCAATTACAAGTTACAACAAATTATGCCCTTAGGAAAAATAAAATATCTTTAAGACAAGTATTTTTTCTTTGTGTTTCTGGAAATATAATAAAAATCAATCTTCCTGCGTAAAACGCTTCTATCGAGTGAACCATCACCTTTAAAATCGCCTGCTGCATGAAATCACAGTGGATTTTTTTGTCTCTGACATAAAAACTAACAATTAAAAGATATAAAACGATAAACCAACTCCAGCTGCGTGTGAAAGTTTAAAAGTTTTCCGAACTGCAATTTTTTATTTTATTAATCGTTTTGAAACTAGCGTTCTCTCGTTTGCATTTCCGTGTTAATTATAATAAATATAATTTTGAACTGAATTAATCTGTTAACGAGCCACATCTAAGCAATGGGGTCTAATCGATATAAGAGTTTGTGCTTAGTCCACCACGCTGCTCTATTGTGGGTTTGCGGATAATGTCCCGACCATGAGTAACAAATTATGATATAAGGTGTATAATATGATAACAACCGAGATCAACAGCTTAAGACCCACAAGGATACACAACCAGACAAGAAATAAATATTTGTACAAACACAAATATCTACCCCGATCGGGATCGAACCCGCGACCGCCAGTTTTGACCCTTTTTTTGTTTTTATTTAATATTACATAATCGTGAAAGTATATTATGCTTAAAATGTTCTTTTTATGATTACATTTATTAAAATAAATTTATTCTGTATATATATATTTATTAACGAGAATACGGGAGGAACGTGACTGTCAGGCATGATCGTTGAAAAGGAAATTAAACTTGCTTTTAGAAATGAAGCAATAAATAAATTATGGAAAACAATATGCAAAGCAACCTCGCGCTTATGTATTACTTATATCAAGCCATTTTATTAAATAGCATTATAAAGAAATATGATTTTATTTACGACTAATGTCCTTGTGGGTCTCCCCGCCGTGCCTCGGAAAGCACGAAAAGCCCTCGATCCCGGTTGTTGTTATAAACACCTAATAGCAAGCGTTACTCGTGATAGAGTTATCTGCTTAAAAAAAAATATCTGCTAAGCTGAAGTGGAGCAGCGTGGCGGATTAAGCTCCAACCCTTTTCCTATATCGAGAAGAGGCCTTTGGCCAGCCGTGTGATGTTTACAGGCTGATTCAGTCCAGTTACGACTAGGTGAGCTTGTGATTCGTGGGCGATTTAACATTTTGATTTTAATCTCCTCTCACATAGGAGCTTGGCTTAATTTTTGGAGGAAAAAATATCCATCGTCCTAGCTCATAGTATGCACTCAAATCATTCCAAGTTACACTTAAACATAATTCAAAGACACGGCCAGACAGAAAATCTTAATGGAACTATACTGTATTTCGAGATAATAGTATCCATTGTCCTAGCTCGTAGTATAGACTTAAATCATGCCATGTTTCGTTCAAATTTGATGCGTGGTGCGTGACCAAAGCTTAAATACAGACAGACTGATTTGGCTTCAGTATTTAGTATAAAAATACTTCTGAAATATTTTCTAAATTATCTTTTTTTTTTACCATTTTTATCGATATTTTGGACCAGTTACGTGATCCATGGTCACGACAAAACTGTTTTTTTTTTATATATAAATACAGAAGACTTAGACAAAAATAAATATTTTTAAAATATAGTATTTTCAAAAGTTTTCGCTTTAGCTTTCTACAAAATTATATTATTTTATTAAATACAGTCATACATTTCTAAAGCTTGTATTTACTCTCCTGTGACGTTGGTATAATAAGTTATTCATGCATGTCTTGAAATGCTAATACTGTCCGAACGAACTAAGTCATCGTGTCCCTTACGCCTGAAATAACAGTCTCACATATAGGGTCTTCGCAGACTAGAGACTATTTATCGGCCGACAAGTTAATCGCATAGATTAGCTATTGAATATGCTACGCCAGAAAAATTAATATAAAACTAGCTAGCAAACAAGTTGACGTTTCACAAGTGATCAAGTGATCTTTATCTCCTATCGACCCTCGCAGCACCATAAGTTACTCGTACAAATGCGTTACAAGTTGAAGAAATGAAGGAGCTTAAATGGGAACTAAGAATATGAAAGAGTAAAAAAATTCTCTGTAGTGTAAGACGTAAGCCAGTGAAGTATGCAGTAAAAACAAAGACAATAAACATTGTATTTTAAATTATAATAAGATAGAATATCGGATGTCTGTAACTTGATATATTACCAAATACGATTTCTTTGTATTAAATAACCATTAAATATTATATATATACTTCCATAATAACGACTGTAATCTGATGTAATTAACAAATAAGTAAAATATTATGACTTAACCTGTGACGTATCTGTCTACTTGTAAATCTACTATAAAACCCTTGTTTTTCCTTCAATACATGGTCAATTGAGAATCTTTTGTTATATTATTTTATCTCCCGGTGTCGCACACCACATGGCGACCCTGTCAGTCCACAGCTGCTAAGCAGTGTTGGGCTGTATGTATTCCTATCCTATGTTAAGCAAGTTCCCGGGTGACAAAACAAAAATAGTGTGAAGGTTTCCTGAGAGTGCCGGTCATTTGCTGTTTTCTGTAATAAGAATGTTGTTGATGGTTGTTACTACCCTACCCTACCCTACCCTAGTCGAGCTAGCCATTAATGTCCCAGAAGGAGGCCGACGAGCGGGTAAGAAAGGAGGCCGCCGACGTGGCCTTCATCCGCAGGCGACGGATGGGAGTGCGTAGGAGGCGATACTTAATGCGCCTCCAGTAACGCCTCTGTGCCCGTGTCGGGCTGGGATGGGAACCCGATCCTGCTAGAAACGGCATCATCGTGACTGTTCAGAGGTGAGCCGGACAGTCTCCATGGAGGAGAAGTCGGGCCTTTTTGCCGAAGCCAGCCTGTCGCTGGAGGGATCCTGTTGCCTGCAGATCTGGGACCCTCCAATTAAAGCGAGTGAAGGCTCCCGCAGGGGTTCAGTACGGTATTGTACTCCCACAGTACCGAGTCCGATATAGGTCTAGGACTGCCTGCCGGGCATCCTGGATATCATCCGTAAATAAAATTTAAAAAAAATTCGAGCTAGCCATATAAATTATTTCATCAATTACTAGTAAAATAACATCGCACAAATTACAGCTCTATTGGTTAAATCGACCGACACAACAATTAAGTGTGGACGCTCGATTGTTGATCAGATCGAAGGTAATCTTGAAATCCATAATAACTTATCTATCTAACTGCATCATTTTATTATACGCACAGGAAGTAAACTTCCAGACTTCTAAAAAGTCTTCAGTCTGAGGGGACTCTTACTTCATATCCGAACGCAAGACAAAACATTGATGCAAGAAGATTATCCAAGATTGCCCTCTTCGTTGGTTATAAATTAACTTCTCCACGTGATTCAATGCATAGACTTGTCACAAATGAAAGTAGTTAAAATGTAAATATTTCAATGAATACAATCAGTATTTTGACTGGCCCGTGGCGTAGTTGCCAGTGGCCCTGTTTTCTGCTCCAGGGTTGTGGGTTCGATTCCCACCCCGAGTCTGGGTGTATTATGTATTTATTTATATATGTATTATTTATATGTATATTTAATTTAAAAAAAATTATATCAATCGGCTGTTACCTAAAACACAGGCATTAAGTTGCCTACCTTAGGAACAGACGATCGTGTGTGTATGTTAAACATATTTTTAAAAAAATTAAAAAATTACTAACTAGCGGCCCGCCCTGGCTTCGCACGAGTATTTATCTAACATTTCAAAATTATAATTTATAATTTAAGTATCCGTAAAACAGATAACTGTGAAATATTTTTATTTGTTCTAGTATGTAATATTTTGTAAATATTATACACGAATCTAGTTTGGTTCCTAGGTGAACCTAGGAACCAAACTAGATTCGTGTAAGAAGTGTGAAGTGTAGTACGTGAACGTAAGATGTAAATTTACAAAAAATTGCCATCTTGATGCATCTAAAGCAATGATTCCCAAATTGGTCTATATCGACCCCTAGGGGTCTATGACAAACTGCAAGGGGTCTATGTCAGCGAAAAAAAATTTGGGGGTCCATGAAATGAAAATGGGGGTCCACGATAGTGGATCTCAACACATACACTGATAGTAGGTATTTACTTCATTTTACTACCTATTACATCATTAGCCGAGGAGATTTAAGATTAACCCTTACAAAATTGACGCCAAATGTTGATAATTTATTATTAAAGCATCAGGTTCGTCCTTCTCACTAAAAATATTGACTTATTGCTTATGTTATTTTATTTATAGTTTATTTTTTGTTTATTTAATGTTACGTATATTTTACATAGCAGATACAAAATTTGATTTTGAGTAGTTTTAATTTAAATTCAATTAATAAATGTATAAATTAACATGTGTTTTTACTTTAAGTTTTTAACACTAAACTTCACTATAGTTAGAAATTTACAGGAAATCAATAGCAGGTAAGTAGGGGGTCTACCCAACACGGAAAAACATGGCAAGGGGTCTACAACACAAAAAAGTTTGGGGAACTCTGATCTAAAGTGTCAGTATTATCCAAAAATATGATAATATGTTGTAGTAATATTGTATTGTATCTATTGTATGTACCTGTATAATACATTAGTTTTAACCGCTACTTCATTCAAGATTACACTATTTGATTTTCAGCCCTTCTCCCAAGAAAACCGTACTATCTAAACATGAATCAGAGGAATTTTCATTAATTACATTAGTGAAACTGTATTCACTACACATCAGTGAATTTCAATAACAACTTAGTGAATACTCACTAACACACATACAAGTATTCAATGATCAAATCAATGGACTCTGATATTCACATATTCATACATTAAATAGCCACTAATTCTGCGTGGTACGATTAAAGTAAATAGTTACTTAGAATTCCACTGATTCATATTTAAAGAGTACTGAATTTCGAGATAAAAAGTATAAGGTGTCCTAGCTAGTAATATGACCCTAAATAGTGGCAAGTTTTATTCAAATTTATTTTTTAGTTTTGATTTGTTTGCGCGGACAAGCAAACAAAAAAAAAATACAGTTTGTCCTTTGGTATCAATTATATTGTCCTTCAAAATCATTTCTTTACTTTTCTTTCATTCTTTATGCACAGAGTTGAACCTGTTACAGTTTTTTTTATACTAGCTGTGCCCGCGGCGTCGCCCACACATATCTTCATGTATGATTTACTTTAATCTGTAGTTGTATATAAATATAATATAAATATAAATATTAACCAACAATCACACCACGTTAACCTAGCCCCGTGCTAAGTAATAATAATAATAATAATAATAATAATAATAAAGTTTATTTAACTATAAGAAATACACATTACACAGAAAGAACAGTGATTCCCACACTAGGCAATGCCTGTGTCGTGGGATTCAATAACACAAATGATTACCAGACATAGTGCGGCTTATGAAGACAATAAGAATATAATAAATCAATAAACACATAACTATTAATAAATTGAATTACTGTACAATACATTTAACTTGCATGTGAATTGGTCAAAACACAGCTATAGTGAGCCAGAACAGAACTACATTAGCAATGAAATTAACAGTCAAATCAATGAATATTTAGTTAAAAGTTTGAGACAGATTATTTGCTTGAATTTAAACTGAATGGTGTCAGTATTTACGATATATCTTAAAACGTGCGTATTTATGTGTGTGTGTGTGTGTGTGTGTGTGTGTGTACGTGTGTGTATTGTGTGTATGTTGTGTATGTGTGTGTGTTGTGTGTATGTGTGTGTGTGTTGTGTGTATGTGTGTGTGTTGTATGTATGTGTGTGTGTTGTTCGTGTGTGTTGTGTGTGTGTGTGTTGTGTTTGTGTGTATGTGTGTGTGTTGTTCGTGTGTGTTGTGTGTGTGTGTGTTGTATGTATGTGTGTATGTGTGTGTTGTGTCCGTGTGTGTGTGTGTTTATATACAACTAAAGTGAGCTCGAGCAGAATAGTTAAAAATAATTAGTGAATTAGTAGCCCTACGAGTGGTCAGTCTCTTGGGGTCAGACGGCAAACAAATTACAGTCCACTACAATTACCTATACACGAAGTATTTCCTCTGACCTGTCATAATCCCAAGATAATAAGAGCCTATGAACCCGAGACTTAGCCTCATTAATAGAGCAGAACCTCAAATCACAGAATCCTGATAATCTGTTGTATATGTGCGGGAGAAGAAACCTAGGAAACCGCCTTGCAAAGGCCGTATTAACACGAGGTTTAGGCATTTTATAAATTCGCTCACGAGTCATTTTATCGTGCTCCAGAGATCTCAAACTCTGCATGTGGACACATGTGGTAGCACGCATTAGGAAAAGCCTCCGTACACTCAGGACTTGAGCTTCTCGGAAGAGTTCAGAAGTAGGGTACCGTCGACACCTTCGCAAGGACACTTTCAAAACCGCTCTCTGCGCCCTTTCCAAAAGTATTAAGTTAGATTTAGCAGAACCACCCCATGCAAGTATACAATAACTCAATATAGACTGACAAAGTGCCAAGTACACCATTTTAAGTAGTTGAGCGTCGGCTGCCTCCCTTAGCAGCTTCATTGTGTATATAAGTTTACGAACCCTGCCTGCTGTCATAGAAATGTGATTTTTGAAGTTAAGATTTTCGTCTAATATGACGCCTAAGTATCTAAGTGAATGGGCATTGGTTATACGACCACATGTACAGTCCGAAATTTGCAAATTCCCTTGAATCCCACACGATATTCTATGAACTTTAAGTTGGTTAAGGTACTCCGGGGGCTGGGATGCAGCTGTTTTATAAAAATTAAGGAATTTGGTTTTGTCTGCATTGAGAGTCAGTAAGTTGTTATTTAGCCACGTGGATATGCGGCGAAGTCCCAAAACTGCCATATCCCGTGCCTGCTGCCACGAGTCACAGTGAAAAACCAAGGCTGTATCATCAGCATAACACAATATGTTACCATTAAGAAGTTCAAGCGACATAATATCATTCATGTACGCTATAAACAGCGTAGGGCCCAGTATGCTACCCTGTGGTACGCCAAATGATACATGTTTAAGATCACTAATATTGTTACCAATTTTGACTCTGTGAGTTCTTCCCGTCAAGTAACTAGAGAACCAATCCAGCGCAGTGCCACGTACACCCAACAATTCCATCTTCCTTAGAAGTATGGGAATCGAAACCGTGTCAAAGGCCTTCGCCAGGTCCAAGAAGACACCGATACAACACCTGCCTTCATCCAAATGAGATACAATGATATCAGTCAGATGTCTCACCGCATCCTCTGTGGATTTACCCTGGCGGAAGCCAAATTGACGATCTTGTAGGAGTTGATTACTCTCAAGGAAGCGGACAAGCCGCTTGCTGACTATTCTCTCGAGTAATTTGGAGTAAGCTCCAAGAAGAGATATGGGTCGATAGTTACTCGGCACATCCGCGGATCCCCCCTTATGTATTGGCACGATCGCAGCCGTCTTCCACTGCTGAGGAAACAAACCCGACTCCATACTCAAGTTAAAAAGTGCAGCTAGAGGCTCCGATATGGTATCAACAATAGCCTTTAGGAGACTATTGCATATACCGTCGTGACCAGGAGCGCTACTCGAGTCTAACTTTTTGATGAGATCTGAAACCTCGACAGCATCTGTAGGGGCGAAGTAAAACGATCCAGAGATGGAATTACACTTAGCGGGCCCTATTTTTCCGGCCAGGGTCTCCTGAGTAACCTGTAGTTCGCTTAGTATGGATTCAGCAAGTTGGGATCCCACATTCGAGAAATATGTGTTACATTCATTAAGGGATTCGAGAACAGTAGGTTTAATGTTAAGAAGATCATCTGCTGATTTAGCTGGAGAAGCGCTGTGAGTAATACGTTTGATTGTGCCCCAAAGTTTTTTAGACTTATTCATATTTTTGGCCAACTCTTCTCGGTCGTAATCAGATTTGAGCTTCCTCAGAAGAGTTCTATGGAAGTTCCTGTAGCGAGTGTAAACCAGTCTTTTCATTTCGTTCGTTGGGTCTTTACGCGAGGCCAAATGCAGTTTATCTCTGTGTCTGGCACATCTCAAAAGCCCGGGGGTCATCCACGGTCGCAGAGTATGTTTGGACCGGCTGCGTTTTACCATCTTAGAGTTTTTGCATACAGCAGTTAAGACCTTTGCAGAAAATGTCTCCACAGCATCCTCAAGGTCCCGGTTGGATAAAACGAAGGACCAATCAACTAGATTCAATTCCGACCTTACCGAGTCGTAGTCAATAACAGTTTTAGTATTACGTTTTCGGACATTATTTTCCTTTTTGAGTGATATCCCTACCATAGTAACGTCGTGGTCAGAGAGGTCGGTGGAGCAGACAATCGATTCTGCCCGGCAGTGTCCGGACACAAATATATGATCAAGGCAGGTTTTATAGTGTGTAATAGTGTTAATACAGGAGATAAGACCGTGTTCCGCCAAGGTACATAGGTACTCCGAAGTCTGAGCATTAGCACTTGCCGTATCCATTATATCTATATTTAGATCCCCAGTCAAAACAAAACACGGGGCCCTGGAAAGAGAGTCAAGAGCAGAATCAAGGGATGTTATGAATGTTTCGGTATTCTGAAAGCTTGGTGACCTGTACACTGCAAGCACTTTATAGGAGTTAGGGACTTCTACAAGAACGCAGTTAGCCTCATCTATATCCAGTTCTGTAAAAACTGGGGACCATCTATGATTTACGTAAACAACCACACCACCAGACTTATTTATGAAGTTGTTAGAGTTAAAAGAAGAGTAGCCTTCAAGTTGATTAATTGTAGAATCTTCATTTATCCAGCATTCACTAAAAACAATCACATCAAAGCTAATACCCAAACGTTTTTGCAAAACGAGAAAATTGTCAAAGTTTTTTTGCAAACTTCTTATATTTAAGCTCAAGATTTTTAGTGAAAAGCTCGAAATTATATTGGAGCATTCTTCAGGATATGAGATTGTATGGCATTTAAACATATATGAGTTATCTACGTCATATAGTAAGTCTAGGGTAGCCATGTGGTTGGTAGATATGATGATTCACAGTGTACGCGGAAGGTAGCCATACAGGTTTTATTGATGAAAAATTGAAGCAAGATCAATTCCGTGCGGGCTTTTTTACCAATTACAAACTCTGCTCGAGATCCGATATTGATGATGTTGTGGAGTGTATATGTGGCAATATGAGTGTGTGTATTACAGAACATGAGCCAAGGTGTATAAAAGTACAAAATATCAGAGTCGGAGTTCGGAAGAACTTGTGTTACAGGTACTAGGAACGGAAATAAATTTAAGATATAAATACATATATACATAAATACACATCCATGACCCGGTGCAGACATCTATATTCGTCATACAAATTATCTGCACCTGGCGGGATTCGAACCCGCGACCGCTGCGTTAAGTGTCCAGTTGCCTGACCACTCGACCAGCCGGCCGTCAGTATAAGTGTATAAAGGACTTACTAACTAAACTCGGTCCAGAAACTTATTCGAGTGAGCGATTTTGATGAAATAAAGATTAAATGTTACGAGCATGTTACTCGAGATGTGCTTTATGAATTTAATGATGTTTCTGATTTTTTAAACTAAAAAATAGACAGACAGACATTTCTAAAAATGATAGGAATGTATATAATTAGTGTTCTTAGACCCCAAAAATTTTTTCGTCAAAAAGTTTTGAAAAAAAAAACACGTGAAATCAACAATTTTGTGATACGAGTATGTATAGATATATAGACCCTTCCGGAATCGATAATCCATGTGATATATCTAAATATCATAAATCTAAAAGTATATGGTAGGAGTAACAAACTCTGTAATCTTAACGAAATCTGCTGCGTAACTTAGAAAATCTGAGCACGTAGAGACCGACAGAAAGAACCACTTTATTTTATAATATTTACATTAACCACTTTTATATATCTTGTATTTTATGCTGAAATACATCGCAAATATTTTTCGTTTGTAATTTTCTATTTATACTTAGTTTTCCTTACAACCGTTAGGAATTGTTTTTTTTTTTTTTTTTTTTTTAATTTATTTAACTCTTTATTATACGTACAGAAAATTTAAAGATACAAGTCCTTGAAATAAATGTATAAAGGGTTTGCTAATCCCTATAAGAGATTTCTTCCAGCACACCCGAAAAGGAATCATCTTAGACATAAATCAGATAAGGTAGACGTATAATTACACACACAAAAAAAAATCAAAGTAAACTAAATGAAAATAGAACTACATTATCGAACAAAATTATGGGCGAAAAAAATGTAGAACATACTATATTTATTCATATATAATATGTATACACTTTTTTATTTATCGAAATAGGTTTTGTCACACGATGACTGCCATCGTTCCTAACTAAATTAACAACATCTTAAATTAATTAGGACAAATACAACCTGTTCACTTTTTTATTTATATATTACTATGTATATAAGTTTATATTATGTATAAATAAAAATGTACGTGTTAAAAAAAATTAGTACATTATGAACATAATAAATATGTATGGATATACAAAAAGTCATAACTACAATTTCAATTTGTAATGGGACTTCTTTTATACAGCTATTTTCATTTACACTAATGAAATAATAGAGGCTTACCGCCGGACTTCCACTACGCCGGACCGGTGAAATCCGGAAAACCGGATCCGGTGTTTTGTGAAGTTTTTTTGCCGATCCGGTGCAATGTGAACACCTTTTACGGGATCCGGTTTCCGGCGTTTTCGCCGGTCCGGCGTAGTGGGAACACGACGTACCGATTTGATAATTGAATATGTGTATGTGTATTAGTGAGTATTCATTAACTTGTTATTGAAATTCACTGATATGTAGTGAATACAGATTCACTAATGTAATTAATAAAAATTTCACTAATTCATGTTTAAGGAGTATGAAATATTATTATTTATATATTGTTCTGTAATTTTTTTTAAATATGTCACTGATGGGCAAAGAATACTTCTCTTAAATGCTTAAAATTAATGGAAATTAATCCACATTCTCCATTCTGTTGTTCTAAACCGTTTCGAAGAATATCAGAATTTCTTTCGAAACATGATTTCCTGAGGACGATTTTCTTTATCACCGAGCACGAGGACAATTTCAAAGACGAAATTGTTACTTTAAAGTCATCTATAATGTGTATGGCTATGCATACATATGCACGGCAGGGCTTACATCATGTATCTATCACACACTTACTTGTTTTATCACTTGTTTTATCCACTGATGATTATTTTAATTCATTAATTATTTGGAGTAGGCTAAATTTGAAAGTTTTTTTTTTATTTTTTTATTGGGCACGGTAACTCGTAAGGAATTAAATAAGAAAAAAAAATCGCCTAAATAGAAATATTCACTCCGAACGAAAAATTAACCCAAAATTACATCACCGCATCATAATAATTCCGTTATTATTATTAATTAATATCTGTTTTGTATCTAATAAATGTTTAAATCTATTTAAACAAAAATTTTATTCATTTTGTAGCTTCGTTATTCCACATATTTAATACATTAGAACTGAAAATTAAATGAAAATTAAATTAAATTAAAATTCCACCCAATAGTTACAGAAAATGCAACAGCAATACATTTAATGATTGATAAAACCTAACGAATAAAAACATAATATAAACAAAAAAAAAGTGCTTAAATACACAAAAAAAAAACATTAAAAAAGTAACACAATATTAAAGTTAAGGTAATAATAATTATGTCTTTACAGCAGTGTACCGACACACAAAAAGGAAGGCCACTCAGCATATGTTGAAACCCGCGCAACATTGACTACCTAATTTCAAAGCTGCTTTTCAGTGACCGCCTTTGAGAACACCATAAAAACAACAATGGAAACAAAAAATAAATTACTATTAAAATAAACATACAATATTCATAGTAAAAAAATTGGTTGTGAAACAAAATTCCGAAAGTTAATTTCTCGCAGCCAACATCGGGATTTTATAAGCCGAATTGGCTTAAAATTCTGCATTTCTGTATGCAAATGCATAGACGTCTGTTATCTCGCGACTATTGTGCGCGGATTTTCCGCCACCATTTAATACAACCTCTCTTCCTCGTTCAACTCCCCGTGTTAGTCGTATTGACGAAAATTTTAACACCCGTTGCGTATATACTCAATAACATTAAGGCTGTGAAGAGTTGATAAAAGTTTCTATATGGATACTTCAAATAATCTTATTACTTGGTGCTATTTATATGTGCATCATATTATATACGAGTACATATATATAATATGTATTAACTGTGTGTGTATAATAAGAGATACAGTCATTTTTTGATATAACATGTTTGTTGAAGATGTCGTTATTATTTTTTGAAATTTATCACAATTACTAAATATAATAAAACATAGTCATCCACCGCGTCTGTCTGTCTGTCTGTTTGTTCGCGATAAACTGAAAAACTACTGATTGAGTGATTCATGAGGAAGATATATATGTATATATTATACATATCCCGGACGCAGACGGGGTGGGCCACTTTATTTATATTATTTGTATAAAATCTGAATTATTTTTTATTTATTTATTCATCGTGTTTTATTATTTAATAACAGAGTGATACAAATACGTATTGCTTGGTCGACGTCTGCTGCGTCACTGTCACACAAATAAAAATTAATTTTTAGAAGATTTTATTTTAAACACGTTTTTAAAACACAAAAACAATATAAAAGACCATTAAAAGAGCATTCGTTACATGTACGTCATTAGTTTAGTTAACCAGTGTGACCATAATACTCGTTCTTTCCCGGTATAATATTTACTGCCCACGCGATTTCATTCGCGATTGTTTCAAGTTGTTATATTTCCGCTTTTACAATCCTCTTGTACTGTTAGGAATGAGTGTCGTTTCATACAATAGATTTGTTTAATTGGTGATTAATCCGCCATTTGTCGCTCTAAACATGAATTAGTGTAATTTTTATTAATTATGTTATTGAAGCTATATTCATTATATATCAGTGAATTTCAATAACAAGTTAGTGAAAACTCACTAATACAGATACACATATTCAATGATCAAATCAGTGGACTCTGATATTCACACATTCGTATATTGCATCGCATCGCATCAGCCTATCGCAGTCCACTGCTTGACATGGCCTCCCCAAGCTCGCGCCAAATATCCCGGTCGCGCCTATATCGCGCCAAATATTCATATATTGAACAGTCACTAATTCTGCTTGGTACGATTCTCACATTGATAAAAAGTAAATAGTGTCTTAAAATTAGTGGAATACCACTGATTCATATTTAGAGAGCATAATAACTCCCAAATTATTGATATGACTTTATTCGAAATGAGTATACTATTAACAAATGCCGGTGTGCATGCGAAATTTCACGATAAGCCAGCAAAAAAAATTCGAAATCAAATTTAACTGCATTAAAAAAATGGGGACGGAATTTATTGCTAATTTGTTGATGAAATATTTTATTACTATAATTTTAGCGATTTTTAGCCTGCTTTATGACACTTACTTGCTACTGCAAGTCGGCTGGAAGAGATCTCTTTTAGAGTATCTCTTATAAGTCTGCCTTTGCTTACGAAAATTGTAGCTTTATTACTGTATTTCTTTTTAAGTGCAATAAAATTATATATATAATTTCCAATGACATTATGCAGCGATCGATTTTGTTGCTCAGCGGAAATTACATTTGACGGGATGCATGCTAGCTTCATGGAGCACTTCCCTATTATTATTAGTTAAGATATTATTAGTATCATCAAACATGCAAACGCACTTAGCGATGAAGTCCAGTCATTACGAGATTTTTACGAGGTCAGTAACGTTGGCTCACTCACTTAGCTAATTAGTCCCATTTGCATCGAACGCTTAATCTAGCTCCCGAATGAAACATAAGATTACCTAGTTAATACTCGTAAAACCGGAGATTCGACGTTGAAATATTTTATTATATAATATAATATTTTATTAATATTAAAAAATGTTATTTAACTCTTTCATTGAGACAACAGATGATTTTAAATCGTAAAATTCTGAACTATTTCGACTAGCTGAAAACCTTGATTGTTGGACTGGCTTAAAATCTAATTGCCTTATTTACAAGTAATAAAATAGTTAAAAATGTGTTTTAAGTAGATGAACAAAAAATAGATAAAAGTAAAGCAATTACACACACGTAACTATATGCATTTATACAAACAACATATCTAACATTAATATGTTAACACGAAACCAACAAATGGTCACGAAATATTAATAAAAATTCAAATACCACGATGAATTTTAGCAACAAAATCAATATATTATCTGTTACAATGTGTTCCTTCCCACTCAACTTAGCCTTGTAACGAAACCCTTGACCTGTCTCAAAGGCTTGTAACTTTAAACACGCCTTAGTTATTACGTAATAAATTACACTACATAAATAATCCACTGAAAAACAAATTTTATTTACCGACTATTTTATATTTATATAAATCATACTCGAGTACCTTCGCGTACTTTTCTATTTTCGAACGAATACCTTTCAAGTAGCAAGAATGCTGGCAATACTCTTTGGTTCTTCTGGTCGAGTCTCTGGACAAAAAATGCGCCAGCCTTCCTGTCCCCAGCGAATGTTATGAATCGTGTTAATTCTCTTAGTAAGTTTTTTTTACACTGCTATCTAAGGTCTATTATTGTTATTAATTTTAGTTTTATTTAATATTATTTCAATTTGCGATAATATTGATCATTGCACCAATTATTATCATATACAAATTGGATATTAACTTTTTCTCGAAGAACATTTGAAGAGTACTTATTTTAAGTAATCTTTTTATTTTCTTATCTTCTTGAAAATACAAATCTACAAAACATCGAAACAAAAACAATATATATTTGTCCATTCTCAATTTTACTTTCAAAATCATATCGTAGAGTACAAAAGTATAATCGAAGGACAAAGGACAATCGAGCCTATTCAGTAATGAAGTTCAGTATGCACGGCGTCGGGATCGACAATTACATAAAGTGAATCCCGGAATCCGGGATTCGATCCCTGGAGTCCTGGCCATTGTGCGGGTACAATGGACACCCTAGTTTGCGGCACCATTGATTACGACATGTAACAAAAGTTAGCTACAATATAAATATAATCGTACCAATAGGTACTAGATATGTATGTATTTTGTTCAGAGTTATATAATTGGGTAGGTACTGCGATTTTCTACTATTATTTATTTTATTTTATTCTATTGTTATAGGCTCTAAAAATATCACTTAGGACTGAAACGGTGACAGTATGATGATGAGTTGTTTTTTTTTTTAATAGCGATTAATTGAAATACACATTAGTTTTTTCAGCATAGAATTTCTTGGATGGTCAGTTAGTGGACAAAATTTAATTAAACTGTGAAATTCCCGCGGCTTAGCGAAGACCTTTTCTTCTATAAAGAAAACAGTTGGAACTTAATCCACCACACTGCTCCGCTACAGCTTAGCGGATAAAAGTAACCATCATTACCAAGTTACACATAGTTGACAATATGCTCTCGGCGACACGTTGAATATTTCCCCAAGGATAGACCAGAAAACAATATTTTTAAAATTATAAACTTCGGCCCTTGAGAATAATGAAAATTTCGCCATTACTATAGTCTGTCTGTTTCCCGTTCTAACCATCGTATTGAAAGGTAACGAAAAAAAAAATGTTACAAGGTCTACCAGTTTTCAAAGACCACGGGTAACAGACGCCGCTACTCGGGATTTATGGATGTTTCATAACCATTTAGTTTAACGAAATGTCACGCTTTTTGTATTTTATTTATTAAATTCACTTCAGACTCACAAACTATGATTTTTATGTATGTTGTTTTGAGTTGCTGTGTTGTTAAAACATTGGCACTTAGAAGATTATCCAAGATTGGCCTTTTCGTTAATTATAAACTAACTTCTCTACGTGACTCCAAGCGTAGACTTGTCTCAAATGAAAGAAGTATTTAAAACGTAAATATTTCAGAGCCACAAACTTTACTCCATCGCAACTATGGCACTTGCAATGGTGCCAAAATATCGGGAACTCAAAATGACCAACAAGAAACACGAAAAATTGCCGTATAAAATATGCAGTATTTTTTATAAATCATAGTGTTACTGATAATGAAAATTTAAAGATAGCCAAATGTATTAAAATTGACCCTTTCTTTGGACGAAATAAATTCCTAGAATTGTATAAACGTGAATGCGAAGTAAGACAGCAAGCCTAATTGAGCTACGTTCTCATTAATTCGAAAAGAACTAATTACCCTATTTATTTTTTAAATGACACTGATAAATATATTCATTTCTCATTATATAACTTACTACATGTTTTTTTTTTTATTTAAACGTCGTTTGTTTTGAAATCTTAATTAATGTTTAGTATCCAAGTGTGTTAAGTCCAGAAATTCAAACCGCTCATTATCAAGTACTAAGTCGTCGAACATATCAATCTTAGAGAAAAACGCTGGATTATTTAATATAGGTACAGTATACAATAATAAAATGTGAAAACAACAAAATTACCGTCTGTAAGCGTATTGTGATATTTTGTTCATTAATAAGGCGGCACATGTCAGAACCGTAAACAAAAGCAAAACTGTTGAACAAATAGAAGCTTTAGTTTTCATTGTGTTGGCTAAACCCCTTTGTTCGGGTGTATGTCTTCATGCTTAGAAGTTCCATACCTAATTTGTTTGTATTGTTAAGACAAGTCATTTCATTTGTTTAAACACTAGCTACACGCCCCAGCTTTGAAAAGTGTTTTCGGATTTTAAGCAAATATAAGGGAGGGTAATTGGTTGGCTTATTATAGGTATTGGGTGAACATTGAGAATTGTTAATAGAACATAAGCCAAGCCACTAAAAAGTACAAGACAAAAAAGATACATACTTATATTAATTAAAGGGTTGTTTAGTATCATCATCATTGTCATCATATCAGCCATTGGATGTCCATCGTTGAGCGTAGGCCTCCCCCATTGAACTCCAGAACGATCGGTTCGAAGCAACCTCCATCCAACGGCTTCCGGCGACTCTCCTGAAGTTGTCTGTCCCGTTCGGTGACAGCCTTCTGATGCTGCGCTTGCCAGTACGTGGTCTCCACTCGAGATTCGATCTTTTTGCTCCATCGACCGTTAGTTTTACGACTTATGTGCCCTGCCTACTGCCACTCCAGCTTGCAAATCCTTTCGGCTATATCAGGAAATTTTGTTCGTCTGCGCATATCATCATTTCTGATTCGATCTCACAGAGAAATATCAAGCATAGCCCTATAACATAATATCTTATTATCATAAACTAAGTAGGTAACTCAATTCATATATATTACACGTTTTACAACTTGTTTATTTTAGGACAGTTTTGGTGATGATTGTGATATCATTGTTTATCTTGTACGTTTCTATTATTAGAAAATATTAATAGTGTAACAAGTCAAATTCTGTATATTTAAGATATTGTGAAAAATTTTGGGAGGATGCTCTATCGTCTCGTCAGTCTGTATCTTGACTGCACATAACGGCGAAACTACTTAATGTATTTGATACTTAGTATTGTCCCATTCAAATATTTTAAAGTTCTTGGTTTGCTAGTTTAGATGTGTACAGACATCAAAACTCTCAATATATGTCAAAATTACTTGAAACTCGAAATGTACAAAACCTTAGAACCGACGGCTCATCTTAAGCTGGTTTTCATAATTCATCTTAAAGGCTTAATGAAAGGGCAATCGTGAACAATGTCACTGGTGGTGATATTACGTAACTCGCTCAATCGCGAGAAATCGCTGTGGTGTCGAATTTCAAAAGTAATTGAGACTCAGCTAGTATTGAAATTCGACACAATGTATGTGTATTTATCAATATATTTATTATTCCCTTTTTCAAATAAATAAATATCTTTAACATATACATATACACGGTGGTCTGTTCTTAAGGTAGTTTACTTAATTGCTGTGTTTTAGTTTAAATTTGTAATTAAATTAAACTTGTCTTGCTCTGCGGTCTTTTTGTATATTTTGTGAATAAATTAGTAGAACAAATAAATATCAAATTTAACCATGTGGTACTGTTGGTGCAGTAATATCGTTATAGTTTGTCAACATTCGTCTGTCTGTCTTCATTAAATTCTATGTACGCCGAATGAAAACAGATCTTAAATTTATAATTAATGATACAATATTAGCGAACCACCCTGTTTTATACAAAAGAGTTACTAATGAAGAGATTGATTGGATTCTCATATGTCTTCCCATCATGCCTCAGAGAGCACGTAAAGCCGTCGATCCCGGATGTTATCATAGACTTCTGACAGCGATTATTGATCATGATAGAGAAATTATCCTCCAACCAAATTTCGATTCAGTTCAGATTAACTATTCGGCTCTGCCATAACAAACTAAATATGATTTTCATAAAAAAAATCCATTTAAATATCCGACTTTTCCGGTACGTTTTCCTAAAATGTTTTCCATATACATTTGCCCTAACAATTACAAAAGCGAAACCTAATTGATCCTATATCAAGTGTGAAGTTCAATAATCTCTTACATTTTCGGCACTTTCTTTTTTTATGCCTCGTCTAAGGTCCTGCCTCTGCTACGTTTTAAACATCATTAGCACGTGCAATAATTTACTTGCAAGTAATGAAACTGAACCGCGTCAGAGCCATTTAACTGTTTACGAGCATACTCAGAACGCGGGTCATTAACTTGCTGCAAAGTTAGGCAAGATGGTTAACTACCGAGTGGGCAAGGTTGAGGCATCGCGCTCGTAAAACCGGATAGAAACGCACTGATTCATTAAGAAATTAGGAACTACTTTTTAAAATTTTTACTGTATTAATACAATTTTTTTTTTAATGCAAAACATGAAAGAAATAATTCTTTTAATAGTTAAGTGCTCAACAAATGCCTTTTCAACTGTGATATTATTGCTCTGTTGCAGATTGTGAATCATTAGCTTTTTCTAACTAGATCTCATGATGCTCTTGCGAAATTGGGTCCATATTTTGTGAGATTTACAAGAAAGCAAGACAAAAATTTTGTATTTTATATGATAAAATAGTCAGCGCCATGTTGTTTTCAAAAATAATGACATCAGAATTACTAAGTTCGAACGTTACAATAAAAATATAGAGTACTACCAAACCCGGCGAACTCCGTTTCGCCACCAGATGGCTTCGTTTGTTGTAACATTTCGTTTGGGGATTACATCACCATGCAAAACCTTATTGGTTTGTAGTACATGCTATGTATCAGAGATGGCGCTGTCTGTGAAAAATGATTTTCCCTGTTTTCCTGCTTTTCTATTGAAATTTTTCCTGAATTTTGTTTGCTATAAACCTCACGGAGCCCGAGACCTTTCCAACGAATGCAAAATCGTAGAAATCGGTTCGTGCGTTCTGGAATTATAGCGTCAGGAAGGAAAACCCGACTTATTTTTATATTATAGATATAAATATATAGAGTTCCGCACTGTTCGTGATCGTGATTAATTCATGCAACATCAACCTGGGTACATTGAAAACCTAATTTAAATTAGTCACAAAATCTTAAATTAATTAAGTTCATGTGATCATTACGCTGATACATATAATTTCGTAGAATATGTGTACTGCGCTATAATATTTATTAGAGGTTAAGTTTTCATCAAGACAATGATCTCGACACGTCGAGATCGTACAATTGAATTGTTAAGATCACTATATACTCTATATACTCATGCAAATATAATTAACTATCGAAACTGTCTAGACGTTAAAGTCTGTGACATTAATTTGTTTCTATTCGTCGAGGGTTAAATAGATATCTTGACCTCACATAGTAACAAAACCGACATGCTTCTGGAGAAATTCTAAGACTTGAACGGTATTCTGTAGTGAAGTAGTTTGCAGTAGGTATTTACTAGAGATTGTTACATTTCTTAATCTTCTGCTTGGCATTATTAATAGAGGAACTATTGCCAGATTCTGCTTTCCGACTTAGTCTTTTTCACTTTACACGGTCTTTAGAATCCATTACTATAAATAATAAATCATAAATAAATAATATATAATTATGTTTAACACACACACACACACAAGTTCGTCTGTTCCTAAGGTAGGCAACTTAATGCCTGTGTTTTAGGTAACAGCCGACTGATATAAATTTTTTTTTAAATAAATATACATATAAATAATACATATATAAATAAACATATATTACACCCAGACTCGGGGCGGGAATCGAACCCACAACCCTTTGAGCAGAAAACAGGGTCACTGCAAACTGCGCCAACGGGTCAGTCAATTATTAGTCCATTAGTTCTCATATTGCTTCATTAGATTACAGTATATCTTTTTGGGCAATAATATGGGATTTCAGGTGGTGGTATACTATGGTATATAGTATAAGGTAGGGCCGGAATTTGCCCACCGTATGCTGGAATAGCCTATCGCGAAGATACGATGCCCACGTGCGCGGGGCGTCGCACAGGAGAGAGTGCCCGATGGGGCTGCCGCCTGTGGACCACGGAGCAACGTACGCGGTACCCGTGGTCCGCCTTGTAAGAGCGGGTGAGGGCGCACGACGCGACGGGACTTCAGGTATCATGTCGAATTACTATTCCAATTAAGAAATACGGCCAAATAATGACAAATAAGTTTCAGGTCTTTCAATTTTCTAATCTTGTCAGAATAATCAGATATTTTTAGATACTAAATTCGTTTGACGACCGTTCTGGTGTAGTGGTGCGAGTAGTCGCCTCAAACCGCGCGCTGGCGGACGCGGGTTCAATTCCCGCTCGGAAAAGATCTTTGTAGCTACAAATATTTGTTTCCGGTCTGGGTGTACGTCCTTGTAGATCTCCCCACCGTGCCTCGAGGAGCACGTAAAGCCGTCGGTCCCGGTTGATATCATAGACGCCTGATAACGATCGTTAATCATGGTAGAGAAATTAGCCGCCAACCTGCAGTGGAGCAACGTGGTGGATTAAGCTCCAAACCTTCTTGTATACGGAGAAGAGGCTTTCTCTCAGCAGTGGGTTGTTTACAGGCTGATACAGTAAATTAGTTTTACTTCTAAGATAAAAGTTAAGGCTTTAATTTAGTTTGACGACACGTTGGCGCAGTGGTCACAGCAACTGGCTGATGCGCTAGCGGTCGCGGGTTCGATCCCCGCACATGACGAATATTTGTATAGGCCATACAGATGTTTGTCGTGGTCTGGACGTTTGTATTTGTGTATTGTGTGTGTTTCCAGACACCCGATACAGGATTCAAATCCTACTGGGGGCCGTTGAGTGTGAGACGTTTATTTATTTACGTGTATTTAGTAAATAAAACTGAATATATTTGGTTGACAAAAGTTTTGCTGATCATCATCGATCAATTAATCAACTTCTTTGGTAAATACTTCTACTAGTTGTGCGGGTAGGAGCCTCAACGCCGGTTGTCGCGGGTTCGATTCCCACTGGGGGCAGGTGTTTGTACTTATACATTGATCACATATAGGAATTCTCAGACTGTTAAATTCACGTTTTTTAAAAAAAATAATGTAATAATAAATAATCGTCTCACACTCGGAGTCCTATAGGATAAAATCTTATATCAGAGGCACGAAAAAACCCATGATAGAAGCATAAGAATATGACGGCCGGCTGGTCGAGTACTCAGGCACCTGGACACTTAACGCAGCGGTCGCGGGTTCGAATCCCGCCACGTGCAGATAATTTGTATGACGAATATAGATGTCTGCACAGGGTCATGGACGTGTATTTATGTATATTATGTATATATGTATTTATATCTTAAATTTATTTCCGTTCCTAGTACCTGTAACACAAGTTCTTACGAACTTAGCACGGGGCTAGGTTAACGTGGTGTGATTGTTGGTTAATATTTATTTATTTATTTATAAGCAATTCTATACTTAAGTGAACTGTATCAGTCTGTAAACGTCACACTACTCGGCTAAGGCCTCTTCTCCATATTGGACAAGTGTTGTAGCTTAATCCCAAAAATCATCCCATCATCATAAATTAAATAAATATTTTTACCCGACTACGACAGAAGGAGGGTTATGTTTTTCAAGTGTATGTATATATGTATGTATGTATGTATGTATGTATGTCCATTTCTTTGGCACGCCCTACAGCCCAAACGGCTGGACGGTCTAAATTGTAGTATAGGTAGGTAGTAGTGACATAGGCTATATAAATTTTCAAAATGGCGCCCGCAAATGGCGGAATGAGGGGGGGGGATTGAATTTTTTTTCTTAATGTAGCAATATGGGTATCAAATGAAAGCTAGTAAATTGTTTTATTCTTTTTAGTTTATAATAAGAGTATTTTACGCAGTCGGGTTTTTTGATTTTTTTTTAATTAATTATTCCCTACCATGAGTAACGATTGCTATCACAGATATCTATAATAACAACCGGGACCGACGGATTTACGTGCTCTCCGAGGCACGGTGGGAAGACGCATAAGAACACAGACAAGAAACAAATATGTATTTGTACAAGAAGCCATAACCAGCAGATTCGAGGTGGCTATTCTCACCACTACACCAGAACGGTATACACATTCATACTACGACAAATATCTCTATGGGCTAAAACGTTTGCCTTGGACGGGGACCGAAGTTAACGGAACAGCCAGCTGTTGAAACCAACTGGTGCACAAAGCGGTCATCGAATTCGTCGTTGTGTTACTGGTTAAAAGTTTATAATGTATTTAACATACATTATAAACTTTTAACCAGTAACTATACTTCACTCTGTCATGTTCATCCGTGACAAAAAATACTAGTCAAAAGAATGTTTGAAAATTAAATCATTCAGAGGTCTCTTAAGAGAAATCGTATATGGAACCTTCTTTATATTTTTCATATTATTATCATTTCATTGCAAATTGTTAAGATCTCCATTAATTAATTTTTCAAGACTTCCCGCTTTGACTGAAATGAAAATAATTATGTCGTTTTTAATTAGGACAAAGTTTTAATTGAATGAACGCTGCTCACAAATTTTTGAAGCCGAGAAATAAGTTTAATAATTATATTACAAAAAGTCTTCACATAATTTTATTAAAAAATGAAGTTATGTAAATATGTTGAACCGCTTTGAGCAGTAATCACGCCAAATGGCTGACGCGATAGCAGTCGTGAGTTTGATCCACGTGTATGAAAAACGTTTAAGTATTATAATATAAGCAAAGCCCATAAGCATTTTTAAGAATTTTTATTTTTTTTATTGTTATTTATTTTACTCCTTCCTTGGTTGTCTGGAAGAGATCGCTGCTTAGCGATAAGACCGCCTTTTGTACATAGTTCTTGTACACTTAAATAGTTTATTTCTTTTTAACCGATTACGCCAGAAGCAGGTTAATGTTTTTTGATAGTATTTATGTATGTATGTATAATTGTTTGGCACGCTCTGCGGCCTGAACGGCTTGATGGATTTTAGCTTGAGAGGTGTCATTAAATTTGTATTTACTGTGAGAGTGACACTGGGTATATCAAAATAAAAATAGGAACAAAAATTTTTGGACCGAATTCCTTTCATTTCCAAATTATACAGAAACGCAGTCGGGTTTTTTAGTTTTTTAATTTACTTACTTGTTTTGCGTGTGTATATAATAAAGAGTAAATAAATAAAATACGTGACACAAAATACGAACATTTTATCTTCTAAATGAATGCTACGCTCTTACCTTCTGACATGATATGAATTCAGACATTTTTTTGATATAAAAAGTTTTACAGTGTATATATATAGATTTGATATTTTATGTTAATTTTAGTAAACGTTATTGCGAATGTTGGATATCCTTCATGTAGAGCTATGACCAGAGCTACGACCATTGACTGACTCCGATGACAATCATCAGGCTTACATAAAATTACCACTGGCTGTTGGTGAAATAACAAATTTCTTTAAACGAAAACATACATTGATAAAAAATACATACAAAATAATTTTTCTAGTATTACACTGAGATTTTTACATTGGCCGTCTTTTTTTAAGTTCATCTTTCATGTGTCAACAGCCAACAGCCACGCTACACACATGATAAGAAACTCTTTTTGATTTTGAATAGGAACTGTTCTATCAACGTCAAAGATGAAGAATCATCGTCATAAAGCTCTTTCTGTAAAGACACTGAATTATTTTAATATATAATTCAATAATATAGTATATAATTATTTTACTAACCAACGTCAATAAATGTTTAACGAGTATGTCTGTACGTACATCTTCGAGATTCTTAGTACTTACTAATTCTTATAATATATATTCTCGAAGTTATACTTCTTTTTGTGCTTTAAAAAAAAAATGAGAGTAAAATTTTTACGATGCGCGCGCACATCAACAGCCAAAAAGCGACATGTTGAAATTAGGCGATAGCTGTCACTCAAATTTCAGTGAAAATTCATAACTGTATTCAAAGTAGTTTCTCAAATATTCACAAATCTGCAACGCGTGTTTTATATCAATGAAGATAAAGAATTATATATTTGTTCATAAATATACATGTGTGTATGTGATTTTAAATTACTCGTATATGTGGTAGTGAATGATAGGCCATTGTAAAAATTCGTGATAAAAGTTTAAGTGCAAATATATGACTTTGTAACTTTTGAGTTTCTTATCGAGTCTTTCCAGTAAAATATATATTCCAAATTCTTCGTAGCTTCTCATAAAGTAAAATTAATTAAATAATGAAATTACTCTGAAAAAGACGATTCAAAATTTGATAATTTAATGTTTAATTTTGTCATAATTTTATCACATCAAAAGATTTACAAAAATTAAATTTGAATAACAAATTTATAACGTAAGCATCAATGGAACGTTTTCTATTTTTGTGTAATGTTTTTAAAACACAGGCAGTCCTAGTACTTACGGCATGTTAGGTTCTAGTCCATTGAAAAGTTACATTTGGGGTTGCGTTTTTTAGAGGACGCAATTTTATTTTTTTGATGTGTAGGGAGGCTCAGTGTAAAGCTAAAACCAAGTTTGTGGGGTCGCCACCCTTGTCCCACGGCCGCCATCTTGAAAATAGGGGTTGAAATGGTTTTTACGATATATCTCTTAAACTATTTATCTGATAAAAAAAGTTCTTGACATTTTTTGTTGCAAATTAAATTATCTACAACTTTGGTCCAGTAACTTTTTGTCATAGAACTATAAATAAAAAAGTTATAAGCGAAAATGTTCAGAAATTCGAGAAAAAAATTTAAATATTTCGATATAACTTTTTTTTTATCATTTTACGAAAATGATATCAGACCATTTTTGTAGATCGTTTTTTGAGGAACAACTTTTTAATAAAACATTTTTTCATTAAGTCAATAGCTAAGGTTTTACAGCGCTCCGAAGTGAGTATTATTTTTCTTAACTATACATATATTATACGTGTGTACTAACAATGTGTAGAGTCTGGAGGCGCGTTTTTGCTTTTACGTGGTATCCCCAATAGGCATAATTCCACGGTGATTTTCTATATTACAACTACTCCGTCCTCAGTCTTTTCGATGGACCAGGCTGCGGCTCAGCATCTGATCGGCTTTATGAATTAAATATCAGTGAGAGAACTGGAGAAGGAAGGGGTGTTAATGTCGGCGGTTCATCATCAAAGTCATCTTCATTTATTAATTCTGAGAGCCCCATTACGTTGCTGCAAGTCTCTCCAGAACAATGGAAGCACACTGCAGAACATTTCAGCCCTGCTTTTCGACATCCACACATCGCTCCACAGTTTCCTTTGCAGTTGCAAAATATCAATTTTAGAAGCTGTAAAACCTTAGCTATTGACTTAATGAAAAAATGTTTTATTAAAAAGTTGTTCCTCAAAAAACGATCTACAAAAATGGTCTGATATCATTTTCGTAAAATGATAAAAAAAAAGTTATATCGAAATATTTAAATTTTTTTCTCGAATTTCTGAACATTTTCGCTTATAACTTTTTTATTTATAGTTCTACGACAAAAAGTTACTGGACCAAAGTTGTAGATAATTTAATTTGCAACAAAAAATGTCAAGAACTTTTTTTATCAGATAAATAGTTTAAGAGATATATCGTAAAAACCATTTCAACCCCTATTTTCAAGATGGCGGCCGTGGGACAAGGGTGGCGACCCCACAAACTTGGTTTTAGCTTTACACTGAGCCTCCCTACACATCAAAAAAATAAAATTTCGTCCTCTAAAAAACGCAAGGTAAGGCCTAAAAAATGTAACATTTCAATGGACTATTCTCGAAATACGCGACGTAAATAAAATCTAAACGAATGACGTATGCTTGAGGAATAGTTTCAAAACATTGTTCGATGTAACTTAAACGACGTAAATCGAAACGACGTAAGTCGAGTTCTGCCTGTAGCTTGTTTATCTTCGCTATGAATAGATATGAAATTGTACAGACCTACACATAAAATATAGAAAATAATTAAGTTTTCCGCATAGCAATGTTTCCTTCTATATTGAGAAATCATTGCACCTTTTGTACAAGTGATCTTTGCTCGGCAGTGGATTATTTACAGACTGATTCAATTCAGTTCTCTTAATATTTAATAAAGCTAAGTAATTGAAATAATATTGTTGTATTTGATTTTGTTTTTAAAATGACTCCATATTTTAATGTTAAAATGGAAATTTGTGGCTCCTATTTACTTACTATTTCATATATACTTACTATTTTGTTATATATTATTTAATTCTTCTGTTTCCCAAAATATTCAACAACTAATTTTAACTGCTACTAACAGTATATTATTACATTATTTCTTGAACAACAATACTTTAATAGGACGACATTTATTAATCAATTGTAAACAATTAAGTATCTGTACAATAAATTTAATTGAAGTAATCACTTAAGGAAAAAAAAGGTGGGCGTTAATTTTAATGTCAAACAATATTTCAGGGACCGACGCAAGATTGTTTTATATTACTCTGTCTGTATTTTAATGTGGTTTAATTGTGAATAATTAATATTGTAAATAGCAATGCGTTCAACGGCTCCCAGTAGGATAAAATCCTGTGTCGGGACTTAAAACACACAACACAAACCCCGGCCGAACCGCGACAAACATCTGTTTAACCTAACTTTGGTACCCTCTACGTTAATTGACGATCGATTGCACAACAGCCATACAAACTTACGAGTATATATAAATATATATTAATACCAAAAATAAGAAAGGCTCTAAGCACCAAGAACAAAAATTATTATTACTGCAATAAAATGCTTTTGCGAAACAAAAATTAAGTATCTCAAGTTATTAATTATACATTATCTAATCAGTCCGAAGTAAAGTCCAAAGTCCAGAGCTAATGAACATAAATCAGGCTCTATACTTGTATACCTTGCGCTATATTACAAATAAAGGTCTAAGTTTCAAGCCTCGTTTGATATTCATACTTTGGTATATTATTTATAAAAAGACTATTGATGTGACAAAAAAAAGTTTTAAATATTTTTACTAAATTATTAATTAAATAAAAGTAGGTAACATAAAATTTAGCTTAGTTCAAAATAGATGCATAATATTTTCGGCGTTCTTCGTCTCTAAGACACCCTTATCATTGGTGGTGGCTTTTTTTCTGGAACCACCGGTATCCTTTGATGCTTTTTTTAACTATTTGTATACTCTTTAACCATTTCTACGTATTTTTCGTTCCGTGCTTGCAACAACAACAGGTGTAAGGTCCACTAGTTTCATAACACTGGCATCACACGATGACGGACTTAAGTACTTAACCCTATTAAAGAATAAAAAACTAAATTAAATGCAGGGGGCGTACCCTGCGTCTTACATCTCTATGCTTCTTACTTCTTAGAACTGTAATTACCAAGTAAATTACAACGCTAATTGTTTCGTGCCTATTTTAGGTTAATGGTGATGGAACATACTACATGATACAGTAATAAAGAGGAAACAAGGTTTTTGGCACAGACTTTTGTATTTCTAGTATTCATATATACAATCGATATTTCCATGATTACGATGTAATAACGGTTACAAAACGTTCGTTAAAATTGTAGACCATCGCCCGGTACGATCATATTTTGTAGGAAAATAATCCCTATCTCTAAAACACAAGGTATACTATACAACAACAATTTAAATGGTATTTCAGTGAAAATTTCAGCGCTATTAATAATTATTGCGCATGCAAACAGGGTTTTAAAAATTCAACGGTCAAATTAATGTATGTTATATTTAAGGCTTACCACAAAATACTCTAATTTTCTCTTTCAAATACATTTTCTACCAAAACTAATAGAGATTACAAAATTTTATAACCGAAAGGTCAATACGTAACCTATACTGTCTATATTCGACCAAACTGTATAGAATGGATGTTACTCTATGTTTCATTAAATCGTCAAATATTCACCAATTATTGGTCACGGATATAGGTTTTAACTAAAATTAACAGATATGTGCCTAGTATTATTTTGGATTTCCAGTAATTTATACACCAAGTATCGTATATCCCGATAATCGGTAAAGTAATTTTTGCATGAAAAATATTCCTTAAGTAACAAATCTTCAATCTCAGTAACATTTAAAACAATTTTTTAAAACAATTTAGCTAATTACGTAATTAGCTAACCCGATGAAATGAAAATAGGGCTTTTACATAATATAACAGTTTATTGAAACACGTGAATTACAATATTAAGAACAAAGAACGGATAATGAGTAATGACGAAGCACAAATTACGCCTCAGGTATAAGACGATGTCATAGACTAGGTGTTGCCATTCATATCAGTGTATGCGTCCATCCTTTTAACATAACCTAACAACATCTTATAGTGACCATATCAATACTAAAAGTCTTTTATGTTTTAAATAAATAGATTGACTTGGCAATAGAAGACCACATTCCAGCTCCATAACCAGACCCTGATTAACATTGAGAGGCAAACTACTCGTCAAGACGATTCAAACGAGGCTAAACTCGATGAGGTTGCGTCATTTCATTGCGAAGTTCTTATGGCCACCTTCCAGGTCCATCATCAGATCAGACCCTGATAACCATCTAAAAGAAAAGTACCCGTCAAGACGAATCAAACGAGCCATAACTAGATTGGGTTGCGTCATTTCATTACAGAGTTCCTATGACCACCTTCCAGCTCCATCATCAGACCCTGGTTATAATTAGAAGACAAATTCCTCGTCAAGAAGATTCAAACGAGCCCGAACTCGATGAGGTTATATCATTTAATTGCGAAGTTCCTATTGCCACCTTCCAGCTCCATCATCAGACCCTGGTTACTATTGAAAGACAAACTACTCGTCAAGAAGACTCAAACGAGCCCAAACTCGATGAGTTTGTGTCATTTCATTGCGAAGTTCCTATGGCGACCTTCTAACTCCTCCATCAGATCAGCACCATATCGCAATAAAGAGTATTATTATTATTATTATATGACCTTTCTGTTACATAAAATTTGTTCAGGCATTGAGTTGCATACCTTACGAACAGACGACCGAGAGTGTAATAAAAAAAATTTAAACCAGACATTCACACACCAAACTATAGTTAAATTAGATTAAAATTTTCATTACAGTGGAAGCACAGAAAAGCGATTCAGTGTATAATCTAATTAAATCTTCTCACGTATAATTCTTAATTAAGCGCTAGAATCGCTGGATGAGCAACATCGGCCGGAGCAAACGGGACACAGAGACATAATAACGTACTTAACCTTGAACTTGACCTTTGATTACTTTTGTTTTATCCTTATCTTTATATTTAATGTCTCAGAACAATATAAAATTTGTCCATTTGATAATAATTGTTGATGTCACAATATGCAAGAGGCATTTGATCTCTATCTCTCATCATCATCGACTTATGAGGAGTAACAAATCAAATCAAATATTTTTTACACATAGTAATCAATTGGGCTGTTATTATCTGCTCTCAATGAATATTTTTAATAATAAATTATTAACTTTGACTAGTAATACATAGTAAAGAGTTAAGTAATGCTGAGCGCTTAAAAGTCGAATATGTGACCATCAGCGTTAAAAGGATATTAAGGGCCATCCATAAATTATGTGGGCGTTTAGGGGGGTTTGGGGGGGCATGGACCGAGCGAAATCTCAGAGAATCTCACGTTTGATCTCGACAAATATCTCGTATTTTTTTCCCTCATTAAAAATGTGAAATAGTTGACATGTACCAATGATGACCTTTTTTTTCGTGTGCAAATCTTGCACACTTCTTACTAATACGCATTTTCAATATCACGCGAGATTAGGGTAGGGGGAGGGGGTCAAAAAAATCTCACGAAATATCACCAAGGGGGGAAGGAAGGGTAAAAAAATCGTCAAAATTGTCTTAAGTAATTTATAGACGCCCCTTATGTACGAGTATTACTACGACCTTGTGTGAGAGAGAGTTGTGTAGACCTGAAATACTTTGAACCTAAACTCGATCTAATGATAATAAGAATAATAAAATCTTTATTTGAGACAATACACTACATGCACAAATGATACATTAACGAAATTCAAACCCAGATACAAGACGAAAACTTTGTAAATGTATAAAAGAATAAAAATATATTGATGTAACCTACTGGTGTGCTTAGTAAAAAAGATAATTAAAAGAAAACAGGATGATAATTACAAGATAAAACAAACATACATTAAAACTAATATAGTAACTAATTAGCAAGATACAGGACAAATTAGACAATATCATACATTAATTAAGCGATGTTGAATGAATAAACTATCCCTAACTCCTATGAACTAGGCATGTTCAGGCACAAGTATCGATACATCGTATGAAAAATATATCGATATTTTTTTCTATCCGATATATCAGATGAATATATCGATATATCGGATAAATATATCGACAATTATCGTATGAATATATCGGATACTTATCGAAAATTATCGGATGAAATACATGGATACTTTTCGATATATCGTATGAATATACTAATATTTTTAATGCGTCGGAAGTGCACACAAAAAAGGTAATCGCGTCTCCGTATCGATGTTCAGACTTCCCGGCTATGTGTATTCCCAAAAAAAGATCGCCGCTTCTACGTATCGATATATTTTGGATGGAATACTATACTACTCGATATATATCGAATGAATGATATCGATACTACTCGATAATTATCGAATGAAATATATCGATACTACTCGATAATATTCTGATGACAATGTATCGACATATATCGAATGAAATATTTCGATACTTATATATGTTGCCTGAACGCGTGCGCCGTCAGTCGCGGGTTCGATTCCCTTTCGGGACAGATATTTGTATTTATACAAATATTTATTTCTGGTCTGGGTGTATGTCCTTGTGGATCTCCACACCGTGCCTCGATAATAAACGATTCGATGATATCGGATTGATACGATATATCGAATGCATATATCGAGAATTTACGAATCATCGATATACAATATTGCACACTCCTACTATGAACATATAACTCGAAACGGAACCAGTTTAATTATATAGGTACATGCAAAGTTATTGTATTATTAAAAGTATTTCATTGGTTTAATACCCACCGAGTTTCACCCAAACAGACGTCATCCGATAAAATGAAACTCGAGACACACATATACATAGTTACTCGTACCTTTTACTTTTTTTTCTTTTTTAGCTTAAAAATTATGAACATTTTCAAAATATACTAAAAAATGTTAGAGAAATATGAAAAGAACAAAGTCATTGAGCTATATTTAACATAATCTCATGTAGAAATAAAGACAATAAAAATTAAGACGACCGTTCTGGTGTAGTGCTACGAGTAGTTGCCTGAACGCGTGCGCCGTCAGTCGCGGGTTCGATTCCCTCTCGGGACAGATATTTGTATTTGTACAAATATTTATTTCTGGTCTAGGTGTATGTCCTTGTGGATCTCCCCACCGTGCTTCGGAGATCACGCAAAGCCGTCGGTCCCTGTTGTTATCATAGACACCTGATAACGTTCGTTACCCATGGTAGTGAAATTATCCGCCATCCCGCAGTGCAGCAGCGTGGTGGATTAAGCTCCAACGCTTCTTCTATATGGAGAAGAGGCCTTCGCTCAGTGGATTGTTTACAGGCTGATAGAGTACAGTACATGTAGAATATTTCCTAAACTAAGGCACTATATACACGTGGCAAGTATCGTTAACGTAACCAATAACGTTCTTAAAGTTTTCGTTTCGTCATCTGTAGTAAAAGATTGACCGTTGCTGTTATTTAAAAAAAAAATTGGACCCATTTACGAACAGGTGGTTGTGGGTTACCAGTTATTAAAAGTAGGGATTCATATTTTATTTAGTTCAGCGCCCTGCGTACCTAGCCCTTACGTATACTAATTTAGTGTTACCATACAATAATTGTATGTTCATAGTTAAAGCAGTTAAAGAAGGCATTGGTGAGACGAAGGCAAGGCGAAGGCGGCCCGCATAGGCAGGCCAACTGTCGGGGCGTCACGGTTGTATGCGCGAGCGATCCCGTGGCGCCCCATTACGACGATGGTGGCACCGCTGGGTTCTAGCGGGCGGCTTTAAAAAAAGGCATAACTTTGAAAACACTTTAATATTATTATTTTGTTTGATTTAAAATGGTTCTGGTATAGTGGGGTTAAATATTATTTAATGTCAATGATAATATTATTTCAATTCCCACTCGAAAGAGATGTATATATTTACACAATTATATCAGATGAACGTTTGTATGTATATCTCGCTTCTGTGTCTTGGTGAGAATATATATGTATACTCGTCGTCTAAGCTATTATCCTAAAAACTTGACCATTATTTATTAAATTTTAAAACAATTCCGCGAACCAGCAGTGTAACAGCGTGGTCAGGGATTCGCAGGGATCCGTTCTGGGTCCGATCCTGTGGGACATCGGGTACGACTGGGTCCTGCGAGGCCGTCTTCTCCCCGGGATGGGTGTTATCTGCTACGCGGATGACACTCTCGTTTATTCCCGGGGACGAAACTACAAGGAGGCGGCGCGGCTGGCCGAGGTCGGACTCGACCTCGTGATCAGCCGCATAGAGAGTTTAGGGCTTCGTGTCAGGATTGACAAGACCGAAGCCCTGCTCTTCCGCGGGACCGGCCGCAAGGGACCTCCACCGGGGGCTACCCTTCAGGTCGGAGAGGGGAGAGTCAGGATGAGCCCCCAAATGAAATATCTCGGGCTCATCCTGGACGGTGGGTGGACCTTCGGCCCACATTTCGCGATGGTGGGTCCGAAGGTCGTGAAGGCGGCGAGTGCGCTGGGCAGACTCCTCCCGAACCTCGGAGGACCCAGCGCCGCCTGCAGGCAGCTGTACTCCGGAGTCTGCCGGAGTATGGCGACGTACGGTGCCCCGGTTTGAGCGGATCGCCTCACCGCGAAAAATAAGACGGCGCTGCGCGCTGCGCAGCGAACAATCGCGGTGAGGGTGATTCGGGGGTACCGTACGGTATCGTGGGCTGCAGCTACTGCTCTAGCCGGCGACCCCCCGTGGGAGCTCGTGGCGGAGGTTCTTGCCAAGACCTACTCATACGTCTCAGGTAGGAGGGCTCTTGGTGAGAACCCCACGTTGGACGATTTCCTACGTGTGCGTCGGATAGGGCAGGAAGCGCTAATGCGGAGGTGGGGGGAGGACCTGGCGGTGCAGCCATATGGCACACGCGTAACGGCTGCCATTCGCCCGGTCCTTGAGCGGTGGATGCGTCGAAAACGCAAGCCCCTCACCTTCCGTCTGACGCAGGTTCTCACCGGGTACGGTTGCTTTGGTGACTACCTGTGTCGGACGGCCCAAAGGGAGCCGACGACTGAGTGTCACGATTGTGGCGCAGCGGTGGACTCTGCCCAGCACACCCTCGAGGTGTGCCCGAGATGGGCGGTGCTGCGTCAAGGTCTGACGTCGGTCGTCGGAGGGGACTTGTCGCTCCCGAGCGTCATCACCGCGATGCTCGGCGACGACGAGTCCTGGAAGGCGATGGTCTCCTTCTGCGAGACAGTAATGTCCCAGAAGGAGGCCGACGAGCGGATTAGAGAGGAGGCCGCCGACGTGGCCTCCATCCGTGGGCGACGAATGGGGGTGCGTAGGAGGCGCTACTTAATGCGCCTCCAGTAACGCCCTTGTGCCCGTGTTGGGCCGGGATGGGAACCCGGTCCTGCTAGACACGGCGTCGTCGGGACTGTTCAGAGGTTAGCCGGACAGTCCCCATGGAGTAGAAGTCTGGCCTTTTCGGCGAGGCCAGCCTGTCGCTGGAGGGATCCTGTTGCCTGCAGATCCGGGACCCTCCAATTAAAGCGGCTGAAGGCTCCCGCAGGGGTTTAGTACGGTATTGCACTCCCAAAGTGCCGAGTCCGACATAGGTTTAGGACTGCCGACCCGGGCGTCCTGGATATCATCCGTAAATGGATTCCCCTGCGATAAAAAAAAAAAAAAAAAAAAAAAAAAGTGTAACAGCGTGGTGGATTAAGCCAATCCTCTTCCCGTATTGTTTCTACCTAACTATGAGATGTTACAAGCTTTTTCGAACTTTTTTGTAATTTTTTTCCAATTGGCTTAAAAATAGAGCGAGAATTAATCACAATTGGAAAAAAATAATAATAAAGTCTCTTTTCAAATTAGATAATCATCCAAATATGACCCAAAGATAACAAAGTGTGTAACTTTTAAGCATTTAAACGTTTACGTACTTAATCTCAACAAACACAAAGCTAAACATCTAAGTAAATTCGCTCGTGCTTTGCTTTAAGCAAAAACTCGAGCATACCCACAAAAGTTTTAAAATAAAATCCTAGACGTGAACATCTGCTAATTTGCAGCGAACCAACGTACCAGATAAAACCCCACATCCTTTTTCTCCTTAATTAAAAAGCCAATTAAATTTAAGGTCTTAATACTTTAATTTGCTATAGAGTCGACAAAATTAAACGAAAAAATTGGTCGACTTGGTTGCCATGTCTAAATCTTTTTTAAATTCTTATTCCTAATTTGCATTAAGCTAAGTGGAATCTTTTGAAACGTAAGTTAAACGAGATGTTTGCATTTAAATCTTTCTAAGATATATCTTAATAGATGAGATAAAGGAACGGAGTGGTCTGAATACACAAAAAAGATTGCATCCATTGGTTAAACAATACTATATAAAGCGATATTTTTTTGCTCGAATGTTGCGATCTCAAAAGCAAGTCTGTGCTCTTTATCTTTATTCATAAACTTAATTATGTAAAAATTATGAAATTAAATAGGTCTTGTCCGATTTTAAGTAACCCCAGACAAAAAGAAAAAAAGAAACAAAAGATAGTTTTTGTCGTACCTACTTATTGTGTTGTACTGTAAAAAAACCTTAAAACCGTAATTTATTCTCACTTTTTTCTTCTTGAAATAAATTTTGTAATTATATATAGTTTTACAATGACCGTTATGGTGTGGTGGTTCGAGTAATAGTTTTAATGACGGTGCTCGCGGGTTCGATTCCGCTCGGAGCAGCTGTTTGTACTTGTACAAATATTTGTTTCTAGTGTAAGATATTGTAGGTCGAATCGATTTTTTAAGAGAGTACCATTTTAAGAACGTATTTAAATTTTTAAACTCGATCTTTAAAAATATGTAAAGTTAAATATTTCGCCGGTATGATTTCGTGGAAGGCTCCAAATCGCAATTAGACAATATTAAAATTTATATTAATTTTAAATTTTGTAGTAAATTAACCACTAGCATATATAGCGCTATGTATTTAGTAGACAATCTGCTTAGTCAGGCATTCGGATTGTAGCTTTGCCCCGTAATTAGGTCACGTACACGCTCGCTTTTGAATTGTAAAGCCCTATGCACACTGAGCGATGAATTAGCGTGCGAGTGCTCTGAATAGAGATAAAAATATTTATTTACAATTAAAAGAAGCCGTTATTTACTTTAAAATAATATTGAGAACGGTTTTGATACAATGGTATAGTCTAATAGTTCATGGATATTTGAATAGTTCATTCTCATAATAGTACAAAGTTAGTTCCGTTTGAATATTTTTTTTACGGAATCCTAAAAATCATCCAACCCTGTTGGGTCAAGGGCTGAGTAGGGATTTGTATTTTCCCATCACATAATGCATACTTATGTTTACTGCATATTTTACTCAATAATCATTTTTAATGTGCATACACGGTCATATGTTCATCAGATAGGAAACTTGCCTGTGTTTTAAATAAAAGAAGACATATATATAATATACATATAAATAATACATATTTAAATAAATATATACTATACCCAGACTAAGGGCAGGAATCGAACCCATAACCTTGGAGCAAAAAGCAGGGTCACAGCAACTGCGGCAAAAGGCCAATCAATTTTATAGAAATAATTTTGTTTAACAGCATATATTTTAAATTTTCTTTTTTAATCCTTTGAGTACATTTATATTAGTTACTTGTTTGTTCGCTTATTCGTTTCTTTATTTATGTAATTAGTTAACTTACATATGCAACATAAATAATAATTTAAGCATATTTCGTTGCATACTTAGGAGACATCCATTAATTACGTGAGACAAATTTGGCGATTTTTCGACCCTCTTCCCCCTTGGCAAGAGTTCGTAAGATTTTGCTAGACCCTTCCCCATCCTCTTATCTTACGTGAGATTTTTTTAAAATGCGTATTTTTATTGTAAATTAGTTAATCTGTGCTCGATTAAGCTTAATCCATCCGAGCTTAATCCACTACGCTGCTCCACTACGGGTTGGCGCATAAAATATTCCTACCATGAGTAACGATCGTTACCACCTGGTATATGGTACCATCTGGTACATCATAGACATATGATAACAACCGGGACCGACGGCTTTACGTACTTAGGAGGCGCGGTGGGGAGACCCACAAGGACATACACCCAGACCGGAAACAAATATTTACACAAAAACAAATGCCTCGAGCGGTAATTGAACCCACGACCGCCGGCATTGATGCGACTATTCGGTCCCCTACAAAAGAACGGTCGTCATTAACGTGTAATGAAAATATCCTGAAAAAATATTGAGTGCCCTAAACTACTTCTTTGTTTCAAGTATTTATTTCATTACTTGAGCAAAGTCATGAACCCACAGAGAAATTTCCTTTAGATTTCCGATCCCTTAAAAGGTAAGAAAATATTATCAAACCGAAAAACGCGTTAATATATTATTGAGTAAGAATTCTCCGAAAATTTGAGGCTAAATATTAGCATTGTTGATTACTTTCGTAAAGAAATTCGCCGCTTGCACGAAGGACCTGGATTCTTTTCTCAAATACTCGATATCATATTCATAATACTCGACATATTCCCCTTATTAATCAAAATATAATTACGTACATACAATAAAACGTAGTTTTGCCTATTTTTATAATAAGTTTACAGTTTTAGAGTGATGATTTTTTTTAAATCTCAAATTTAGACTTCCAAAGTAGAATATAAACTGAGTCGCTAAACGTGATGTCACATATTTTTTATTGAAGTGAAACTTCTTTAGGCGCGACTAAGGGGTAACTGGCTATTGGAGGCTGATGTAGTAATGGGTAACTGAATGCTTTGGATGACGATAATGCATCAGATACGGTACAATATACTATACAATAAGACGCATAATATACAATACAATACGACGGATATAATATTCTGAAGTTTAAATATATATATATATATATATATATATATATACCTATTTTACATCACATATCTAAATACTGTACTTACGGTATTACGAAGTCTTCCTAGAATTCTTATTATATCATGCAATAACTTAGTGACATCGTAAAAATAGAAATTATTTTTCTATGGTAAATTAATCCATAAATTTACGCAGTTTTATTATTTTCCTGAATAAAATTGACAATTGTATTTCAGCTTTGTCTATACAATTGATTGATTGCTAATCAATTATTACGCCGAACGCGCCACACGTATTTGGAACAAATCCTTTATTTGTACATGCTAAATCTGGACTTTATAATAAAAGCAATAGCGCCCAATTTCGCGTGACACATTATATTTTATAATTAGATCTAAACGTCCTACGTCCGTATTAATCTACCCCAGTTTTCATTTCAACGCTATCATCCGTTTCTATTACAAATTTATTGTTTTCTTACATAATTTCCTTATTATATGTACATAAGGTTGATTTTCGTAAGAATTATAATAATGTAGCTTCCGCTCTGTGTAAATGAGATGGGCGAGCTCGTCGTTATGAGATCAAATTAAAATTTCGCTCTTCATAATCGCATATACGCGCAATATTATTTTAAGGTGCACTCCGCATACAGAACACGCTTTTATTATAATATATATACTAAATATAAAACGGTTGGATCCCAACATTTCACGTTAAAGATATATCTTATAACCGGGATTTTCTTGTACGGGTTTTCTTGTCTTACGTTTTAATATAACCATCTTTATCTGTTGATAAACGCCGTTATATAAGATTTATTTTTGTCAAAATAAGATTCTTAATCGACAAAATCCTACAAGAAATATCAGTTATTTTTTTATATGTATGAATAAAAAATATCTAATGCTGAGATAAGATACAGTATCAGCCTGTTAACCACCTACTGCTAAGCGAAGGCCTCTTCTCCATATAGGAGAAGGGTTGGAGGTTAATCCACCACGCTGCTCCACTGCGGGTGGGCGGATAATTTCCCTACCATAAGTAACGATCGTTATCTGGTGTCTATGATAACAACCGGGACAGGCGGCTTTACGTGCTCTCCGAGGCACGGTGGGGAGACCCATAAGGACATATAGCCAGACCCGAAACAGATATTTGTACAAATACGAATATCTATCCCGAGTGGTAATCGAACACGCGACCGCCAGTGCGTGGCTTTGAGGCAACTACTCGCACCACTACACCTTAACTAAGAGTAGATAGTATTTGCTTAATACTATCTATGTATATATGAAAATTTTGTATTTTTATTGCCACCACCACCACATAAACCGCTGGATGTCCAACACACCACGAATCATTGTATAATATTATAGGATTAAAAATTACATTCTCTCGATTTTTGGACTTTTTTTTAATGCTCCGTTTAGCCTGATTCGAATAAATATAATTATGTTTAAATAATTAATATTTAAAAAAAAAAAAAACTTTTTTATTAAGACTAGTTACTTTATCTGAACTATTGCTATTTTTTCCAGAGGTCCATAAGTGAACGAGGTAATTAATTAAATGTATAAACACTGCAATGCAGTCAAAGTATGTTATCCTTTACTGCTCATAGTCCAATAATATTTATGTACATATTATAACATTTTCATACACCGATAACAGCAACAAACCCGCAAAAATAAATTTTATTTTTATAATAAACAACGCGTAGTTTTAGATAAAGCAGCAGTTTTAAAACTTCAAGAGGCAAGTAGGGTTTAGGTTCCATATTTACTGGTCACGTAGCGATGCTTCAAATATATTGGATTGATTGATCGATTGATTGAATCAGCCTTTTGATGTAAATGTGTTGAAATCTTTGAAGGTAGAATGGAATAATCACCACCACGTCAGTCGTTGGATATCCACTGGTGAACTTAGGCCTCCCACATTGTCTCTGGAGGGCTTGGCCACGCTTGGCAGATGGGTTGGCATTTGGCAAGCGCGATGTATTTTGGCAGGATATAGTCACGCTGCTGCTCATCATCATCTTAATCTTGTAGAGTTGTTTGCACCACTATGGCCTTAGTAACTTTTTACAACACCTCAGCAATAAAGAAAACGGGACTATTTTCCTCTCCCGGTTACCGTATGAAAATCTAACTATTTAGTACTAGTAAATGTAAAAAAAATAGGTGCTTATAGAATCATATGATTATTTTTTAATCACAATATTTATGATAATTACATTTTTTTAAGTATTTTTTTATTGTATGGACATACTTCTTGAATGTTATCAAAAAGAAATAAAGTACACAAAATACTTGGATATCTACAGGTAGTTATTAATATTAAAATAACTGTGACCCAAATATCAGATAGATAGATATATATCAGACAGGCAGAAATCCTTGGCTCGCTGTAACTAGAAGAGGAAGTAAAATCGTCCCACTTATCATAAGCACTTGACAATGATCATTATTCATCTCGGTAGGGAAATAAGCTGCTAATTCGCAGTAAGGCAGATGATTAAACTCCAACTATTATTCCTTTATGGACAGGAGGCCTTTACCCAGTCAGAATTGGAACTGTTAGATTTTTTTTTTCAGTTCATTTCATGGTGTACTAATATTAAATTCAGCTGTCCGCAAGATGGACAGACGTCTTGAGAGTCGCCGGAAGCCTTTGGATGTAGGATGCTTCGAACTGGTCGCTCTGGAGGTTGATGGGGGAGGCCTACTTTCAGAAATAGACATCCAATAGCTGATATGATGATGATGATGATGAATAAAATACATAATATTTAAGATTTTGTACCGAAAGGGCTAAAACCAAAGCCTTACTAACACTATGCTTAATATTAAAAATCAGATAAAATAGATTTAAAAGGGGACCAAAATGGGCGTTTTTTCAATGTTATTTTCGTTAAATATCACAATGGTTTGGAACCCTTAGGGTTAGGGTTACTCAGTAGACCAAGGGCGTCATATCTCTGTTTTATCTGGCTAGACCCCTTTTATTATACGCATCACATAAACAAACTAAGCATTGCTCAGCGCTCAAGCACTATATTTATGTGAAGGATCAGGCCATAGCGAACTAAATGCACTCTTAAAACTACTAAACCCAACGAAAGGCGAGTGCCCTCAATATTCATAAACTGCGCTGAAACACTGCAGCGACGAGATAGAGCGAGCTTAGGGAATGTACGTACAAATTGTTCGTTACATCGGTAGTTCTTGGTAAGAACTTTTTAGCATATTTTGACGTGAGCACAATTCTAAGAACGATAATATTGGTTTTTTTTAATTCTTATATATATTCTTTATTGTACACAAAAAAAAAATAGATATTGAGCTAAGTCACGCATTGGAATCCGTTGATTGGTATGTGAGTGAAAAAGTGTAAAAAAAATGTTTTTTCTCGTGTATATTTAAATGGTAATTAGAAATCCGCGATGAGCGACCTCTAAATATTAATATTAAGAGTTCCGCTTTTATTAACAGACGTCTTTTCTCATCCCTCTTAAAGTATTTCAGTAGTTATTTTGAAAAAAAAAAAATATTTTTGAAGTGGTCATATTATATAATCGAGATGTTAATAATGAATTCGAACTTTATTTATTAATTCTGCCTTTATTAATTACTAGAACAATAAAAATATATAAGTACCCTTACTTAATTTTGTGCGTTACCTACAGTCATTTTCAAAACCGTTATTATAAAGTTATGAAAACAATTGACTGCCACCCTTAATCCCTATTGAATCAACATTGCTCCTTTCTCCATTGTTATTCAACGGATTTTTACAAATTACGAATTTAAGAAAATGTCAATATAATTTTTTTTTATCATTTTTATGAAGATATTTCTTATTGTGGAATGTTATTATATTTTAACTTATATTGTTTATAAATAAATAAATAATCAGTTTCGGTGCAAGTCGATTTTGAATAGCTAAAGGATCCATAGCAAGATAAGATCTAGTTTATGCCGCCGAGAGTATTCGAAAACGCTCAACGATTCATGTATGCTAGGTTTAAAACAATAGCTATAATGCTACTTTTCAAAACCTTCCTAATAGGAGTGCGATGACCGTTATGGAGTAGTGATGCGAGTAGTCGCCTCCAAGCTGGCGGTCGCGGGTTCGATTTCCGCTCGGGGCAGTTATTTGTATTTATTATATAAATATATTTTTCCGGTCTGGGTGTGTGTAATTGTTCCTCAAAGAGCACATAAAGCCATCGGACACCTGATAACGATTGTTACTCATGTTATGGAAATTATCCACCATCTCGCAGAAAAGCAGCGTGGTGTATTAAGCCCAGCAGTAGAATGAATCCAGGCTAATTCAGTTCTGTCCAACATTTGTACGGAAATTTTAGTAACAAGCATTAGCACTCTTAGAACTAAAGAAACACTTAAACACAGCCTAAAAACCATATCATAGTAATTTTTACTAAAACCCTCTTCTGTTAACCTTAACTTTCCTCATCTCATTTCTTATTCAACACGTGACGTCACGCGAACCCTCGAACCCGGTCTGGAACACTCGAGGAGAGCGTTAGGACCACAATCAATCCGGGTTTATCTCGAGGCTCTATTAATGTACTCAGATGACGCCCGCTGTGTCCGACTGTTTGTAAATAAATGATCTTGACGATAAATTCGGATAAATGTGGATCTGTTGTGTTCGGGTTTGGGTAAACTATATTGAACTGCTTACAAGTTTGACACTGAATTTGTTGTGAATTTTGGGGACGTTTGCTGTATTTCTATTAAAGTTCTAATTTATGAATTGTATAACAAATTTTTTTATTATTTTCAAACAATTTATTTATAATACTAATAGATAGATAGGTTAAAATTTAAAATTTTTACATAGTCATAACAATCTGAATAAATAAACTAATTTTTATGATCATTAGTATTCTATTTGATTTGTTTTTTACCTAATTTTTTTTTTTTAAATATTCTATATTACTTGTACAAACGACTTTCATATAACTTTCTGTCTTTGCATTATTTCTTTGAACATATACTTGATTTACGAATTCAATCAATTGTAAGTAAATAATTCTCAAATAATTATCAAAAATCATTAAGGAAAAAAATTATTTTTGTGTTGTTGTTGTTTTATTCGAAAACTGAAAAACTATCTAAAAAATTTTTTTCATTTCAAATTATTTATTTAACATAATACGAAAATATATTCGCATAATACATTACATGCTACTCGTATAATTTATATTTAAAAATTAGGCCCGCGTAGAATTGACGTAGAAGGGTCTACGGCGTAGCGGATACGCTTTTTAATGAAGGCGACGGATTAAATGTTTTAAAACGGGTTTGTCATTATTCCGAATTTAATAAAAAATTCAGAAATATTTATAATTAAATTATTTTAATTCCGATTTTTACATGTAATTTGACACGAAAATAATGAATGAATCTTTTTCTTTTGTATTTACTGTAACCACCTGCAGGCTCGGCTCGTTAACGAGACTTACAATTCTATGGAATTAAAAGTGTAACTGAATGATAAAAAACAACATTTCCACATAAAAAATATTATTACAAAGAAATGATTGTTTATTTCTCTCTAAACATGTATCAGTGGAATTTTCATTAATTACGTTATTGAAGCTGTATTCACTACATATTATCAGTAAATTTAAATAACAAGTTAGTGAATACTCACTAATACCGATACAAACACTCAATGATCAAATCAGTGTACTCTGATATTCACATATTCTTACATCGAATAGTCACTAATTCTGCGTGGTACGATTCTGACATTGATAAAAAGTGGATAGTCACTTAAAATTAGTGAAATTCTACTGATTCATGTTTAGAGAGTTATGTAATTCTGTTTATTTTAATAGACTTTTAACTTCATAAAATAACTGTGACAGCCGTATTACTTCTCTTGCTAATACTTTTTGTATTAAACGATAAAATAATTCTGATTTTTACAGATAAAATGACAATTAAATTCATTTACATATTTTATAAAATGAAATTTAAACATAAACTTAAACTCAAGATCAAGATATAATACGTAATTCCAAAACGATAACGTGCTTTGATGATGTAGACGAGTCCTAATGTATTTTAAAATAATATGATGTACTAAGACTTACTCTCCCAGTTTCTACTTATACTCGAAGTAAACTGTAAACATGAGCTCTTTAATATTGATACTTGCCCGACTTTGATATGTATTGTACTATATCAGCCTTTAAACCACCCACTGCTGAGCGAAGACCTCTTCTCCATATAGAAGGATAGAAGCTTAATCCACCACGCTGCTCCACTGCGGGTTGACGGATAATTTCCCTACCATGAGTAACGATCATTATCAGGTGTCCATGATGACAACCGGAACTGACGGCTTTACGTGCTCTCCGAGGCACATATACATCCAGACCGCAAACAAATATTTATACAAATACAAATATCTACTCCGAGCGAGAATTGACCCACGAGCGCCAGTATTAACGCGACTGCTCGCACCACTACACTAGAACGGTTGTCGTCTCTCTACTTATACTCGAAGTAAACTCTAAACATGAGCTTTTGAATATTGATACTTGCCTAACTTTGATATGTATACATCTGGTAAATAATCTCGACAACAAGACGATAGCGTAATTACTATAATTGATAGCAATTTCCTTCAATTCATAAGCGCGCCCGCAACGTTTTGGTAAAGCAAACAGGGATCGATCTTACAGCGTCTGTAAATTTGCTTACTTAATCGCCTTATAAAATACGTTAGAAGATTTTGAAACTTAAATACACGGTTATACGAGCTAATTTCGTTTAAACTTATTTGTAACATAGGACACGTTGTGGTGAGACTACACGCATTAAAGATCCGGATGCATTCCGGATACCAAAGATAAATTGTTTTAGATAAGCTTTTAAGCCATTATCCTGGTATGTATAAATCGCTTGTGTTTACTCCTTTTAGTTTGTGTGTGTTTTGTGTGAATTGTATGAATGAAATGTTTTATTAGAATTCATTCGATTTCATTCCAAAGAGTTGCCCATACGTTCGTTGAAAGTCATGCTTATTATGAGCGAATAGGATTGATTTATTCAAATAGTCATTTGAAAGTTAATCAATTTAGATTATTCCATTTAAGAAATCAATGAAATAATAACAGAAATTTAATAAAAGTAAAACACTAGTGAAAATCGAACGAATCCTTTTTTAACAAATCAATCAATCTCAATCAAAACAATCTCATCAATCTCAGTAAAAACGCCAGACTTGCAATTTTTTTCCTGTCAAGCTTACGGACCTTTCCACAATCTTTAGCGTCTACTTGTCGCGTAATCCCTCTACGTCATATGTTACAATATAATTATAGTCCGTTCTTTTCATTTTTTCACGAAAGAATAATTTCGTTCAAAAATTATATGAACATTCAACGTGAAAAATTCAAATAACCAAGTTTTGGTTTTTTTTTTTTTAACTTTTACAGAAATTTAGTGAAAACTTACCTGTTTGTGTCTCAAACACACTTCAATTTTTTTGATTTAATATATTAATTAATAATTTTGAAAAAGCATCCTAATTTTCAATCAAAAATTCTCACATAAAAAATTCCCTCACAATATGCTTTTTTTTAAAAGTCTGTGGGTTTTTTGTTCATTGCAATCTCTACTTTCTGATGGTGTAAAAAAATATACATTACTATGGTAAATTTTCTCAGAAAAAAATTCTATATGACATACGAAACGAATTAGTCAATCATTAAATCATGTTAACATAAGTCGCGTAGCTATGTTTCGGTCTGAATTTTAAACACGATATTGAATACAATAAGCAGTGATTGTGGCATCAGGTGAAACAGTCCCGTAAATAAACCATTAGTCGTTAATAACAAGCGTTTCAGCGACGGTCAAATATGAACAATGAATGCCATTTCATTTCGCAACAATCGGACTTCGTTATGTATTCCGTATTTCCATTCGTTTATGTTAATAATGTGGATGTGTTCAGCCATAATATTTATTATTTTATTATGGTTTCTGAATATACTTTTTGAAGATATTCATTTCTTTTATTATAAAATTTTAGTTCGTATTTCGTTTATTTCATTTTGGTTGTTACGCTTATCGACTCCCTATAAAAGTCGTTTTGGTTATCTGTAAGCGAGCATCCCACGGCTTTGTACTCTGCGTTTCTACTATTAATTAAATAAATAATAATAAATAAATAAATATGTTTAACATACAAACACGATCGTCTGTTCCTAAGGTAAGTAACGTCATGCCTGTGAAACAGCTGATATATATGTACCTATATTTATTGTAATATAATTGACCATTACTTTTTTGAAAAAAAATAACATATATAATAGGATAATATACAAAGGCAAAGGAAGAATACGAGAAGGGATGCTCAAAATGATGCTCTTTTTTATAATTTCGTGCCTTCTGCTTTGTTTTCAACCGTGCGTAATAGCAACACTGTGTATACTAGCCGCTGGGCTGCTCCTGTCGCCTACTAGTCGACAAGATTTTACCCCTAAAATGGCCCGTCGACTACTAGTTGACAAGATCGAAGCGGTCCGGATGTTCTCGAACGAAGTTATATAATAACCAACTTTGTCGCGCTAAGGCCGATTTTTGTTATTTATCTCGCTTCTTCGTAAAATTTGCTATATATACTATTCATAGTCACGTATCATAAGCAAAAGATGAGACGAGCAATAAGTCAAAAAACGGCGGGACACTTTAGCCAACAAGGCTTGAGAGGCCTGGACATAGGAGCGGCTAGGTAAGTTTGTATCTACTAATTTCATTGAACGAGGCTCTTATATAGGAATTAATCTCAAGTACATGTAATATTCATTAACGCTCGATTCTTATATTAAAATAATGATACGTTTTTCTTACGAACGGTTAAATTTTATACGGGGCGTAAGTCCAAGCCGTTCCTACTATATATAAACCATTCGTTAACAGTGTTATCGATAATTAGCAAACTACGGGTGGGAATTAAATCATAAGAGGGAAGTTAATCATCAATTATATAACAATAAAATTTATATAAAGCTAATAAATAAGATTAGAATACATATATATTAAGATAGAATATTTATATTACGCGTTCTAATTTATATATTTAAATTATGTATTTATATTCAAAGAGCTATAAAAGCTGCAATGAAGAGTCTCCCTAAGCCCGACTGTTGATACTTGATTCAAAGTCCGAGATGTCGGGAAGAGACTCGACACTCGAAACGTGAGTGCTGATTAATGATTTGTCATAAAGTTAATTTCTTGTAAATTTTATTTCCAGCGTATCGTGTTTTTATAATATAATTAAATTATATAATACATTATGTAAACAAACCGAGTCTACTTTTCAATTCTTATGTGTACCTTTTTGTGTGTTTGTTTGAAATACTACTAATACATATTGTCTTCTTGCAATTAAATACATATTCTTCGATAAAAATGTAAACCCCTGTGTTATAAGCCAAAATCACAAATATACTTGTAGATTAAAACAAATGTGATCATAAAAAATGATGTTAAAGTAATAATGGATCATGTTCTTGAACGATAAGTTATATTATTTTCTTCAAAATTTCTTATTTATTATTTTAAAATCATAGATTGGTTATCAAAGAAAGGGTATCATCATTATTGAAGGAGGGTCACCTAAGCTCGAGTGTTTGCGCTCGATTCACAACGAGGCCAAGAGGTTGAGTGAGGACGTCAATCTGTCTCGATGATGACACAAGGGGACCGAGTGTTGTGCTTATTAATGTTTTGTCAACAAAGATCATTTCATTCATTTCGAAAGATTTTAAAGTTTTAAATGATAGCTATTGATGTGTATTTAGGATTTCCTAAAATATTGATGTCAAAGATTTTTTATCGACTTCATCGTACATCTTGCTTTTTTTTCAGATAATTTTTACAAAAAAAACTCGCCAACATTACTTTCGATATCGTATACAAATAGCTTGGACGATGACAATTAATAATATAAATAACAAAATGCAGACTTTATTTACGTACTTAACTTGCAACTTCGTTGAAAAGTCAGCTATTTATATCTCCAGCTATTTATTTACCAAGTTTAATTGCAATCGATTTTGTAATTTTTGCGTAAAAGTATAACAAGCATCTACCCAAAATTTTACATTCATAATTTATTAAGGTTCGAAGGATTATTTTAAAGTTGACTTCTGAAATATTTGTTAATGGATTAAGAGGAAACTATATTCAAATATGTTTACATATTTAATGTAAATATCGACGCAAAGGAGACTTAATTTAGCGACGAGGGAGCACCGATGATAGTGAATATTCATGAATGTCCCGAGACAATCCATTAGCCGCTGCAATTAGGATTTCCATCGCAAAAATATATCAGGGCATGGTTTCTGTAAATGTTAAATACCTTAAAATGTCCTAAATACATATTTTTGACACAAAATATAAATTACGATAACTATTTTTCTGTGTTAATCTAGGTACTATAAACGTTACGTTTTTTACATTGATTTACAAGAACTTTTGATTAACAATTCGTTAAAAAAAAGACTGAGCTAAATATATTTCTATTTATTCTTCATTTTTTAATCTTTATTTTATTTTTATTAATTATCATTATAGTAGTTACAGTTATATACCTACTGGAAAATTCCAAACGACCTCCTACTACTGTTTCCAAGACTTTATTTACTTATTAATGATGTACATAGCACTGTAACGTCAACATTGTAACCTACAAACGGATGACGGAATCTTAATATTAGATTTATTTCCGTTGGTATCCATTCTTTAAGAAACTGTAAAAGCAATTAGTTAATGCTTTTAGACCAACTAAAAAAAATATTGCTCAAACTTATCAATTTGGAAAAGCAATTATTGTTAATACGCTAAAGATATTTACATTTCAGCACTTAAGTGCGTTATTATTCAAATTCATCTAAGCATTACCTGAAATATGCATGCATGCTATTAAATAGAGATTTTGTGTGGAAATGAATTTTAATGACAGTACGAAGAAGATCAGTTATACTACGGCCACAACATACGACTGTGTTGTATTTTAATTATATTTCTTATTAAATTAACAAATTATGATTTTAATTTTTATAACAATAACTTAATTGTAGGGGGGATCACAGTTATGACGGTATATGTGGTCTCTTTACCATTTTATGAATATTTATTTTTCTACAATTTAAAACTATATTTTGTAAAAAAATCTTAGTGGTCAGTATTTTTTTTTTTTTTTTGTTATTTTTATACGTTACAAAAGAAAAATCAGTAGTTAAATAATTTATGCTTCTCGTAGGAGATCCATTTATGCGCAACTGTGGGGGTGCGAATTTGGAATAATAGTGGGGAATAACTCCTGGTACCTTCCCTTTCATATGAGCCCCAACAGTAGGGGTCTGGTTTCAAAGTTACGCCGGTATGATTTTAGGGGTAGAAAAGTAATATAAAATAAAATAAAAGTATTTAAGAAATTTATATTTAAGAAAATAACAAATAATGTAAAATAAATTAATTAAAAAAAATAGTCTTCAAATTATTAAGTAGAATTTTTCCTTGCGCCACACGGAGTCGCGGATGTGGTGCCGCAGGCGGTGATCGCGTCCCCCGCCTCCCGCACCGACCGCACGCGCACTTCCGTCATATGTTTTTCTTACGAAAAACTAAAAAGACTAAAAAGTCTCACATTTTTTTTCAGTTCGGTCGCGCAGTAAGTTTTACTACCTATCTCCTCCAAGCCTGTCGTAAGGAACTTCGTTCCAAAAACATTTTTTATTTCTTTGAACAAAACATATTAGATTAGGCTATTGTTTGACTTTAAAGACGCGAAAGCGAAGCGAGTGTGCCGCAGCAGCGTACGATACAAACATTAACTTTTACAAATTGATTTGAAATTGAAATTGATAAGATATACAAAAGAGTATTTGCTTATATCCGCGATAAAAGTTCAAAGTAACAAAACCACATGTAAACTTCGTCATAAATCCTAACTCAGAACCTCTCACAGAGAAATTCGCAATGAATAAATGTATATTGCAATGAAAACTGATGAAACAGAGGATCTTTGAGACTCTGGGAATTGAATTTCACCTTAATTTTTTAATTTTGTACTTTTTGCAAGTTTTATAAAATTATAATTAAATTAAATATTGTTGTGCTTGTGTGTAGGTGAGGGGTCACCGATAATTAAAAAAGCTACAGCTTATACCCCTCATTGTATTTTTATGTATATAAGACTCATAAATAAATAATAAAAAGTTTCAGCGATTTCAATCACCTTTTTTAATTTAAATTGGCTGTAACCGTGACTGTTCGCGATTACACACTTTGACTTTCGTCCCATGGGAACCATATTGAATAAAGAGAAAAAAGTGTCAAGTATTTTAATTTTTTAAGTATAGACTAAAATCATAGCATGTTTCATTTAAATCCATTCAATAATGATGCGCGGCCAGTATACAGACATAAAAAAAAATACAGTTCTGGCTTGACAATTATAGAATGCCGTCCAAAAAAAGCTTCAAAATATCTTCAATGTATATAATTTTTATGTTACTTTTATTATGAAAATAAATAAAACATATTTTTATTACGAACTAGCGGCCCGCCCCGGCTGCGCCTGGCGTATGTATGTATATGTACCTAAACCTTCCTTATGAATCATTCTATCTATTGGTGAAAATCGCATAAAAATCCGTGCAGTAGTTTTTGAGTTTATCGCGAACAGACAGATAGATAGACGCGGTCTAGTACTTTATTTTATAATATCTAGTGATTAGAGGAGTGTTTTTGAATTCGTCTGTTAAGCACGATTGAGATCTTCATCCATTACAGTAAGTTTTATCCTTCGTTTCCGCTGAGATGATTGAGCGTCTTTTAAAGAAAAGAAAAAGATTTACTTTTTCTTCCTAATTTAAAAATGTTATTGAAATTTCGAGGTTTATTTATTTATTTGAACTTTATTGCACACTTAAGTAATACATAGAAGAAGAAACAAAAATAAGACATACATAAATAAAGTGCAAAGGTAAGTGCAAGGTGAAATCACTGATGGTGATGTCTTACAGACACCGTTGTTTATATAGGACACATTGGTAATAAGACAGGAAAACGGTGTAATAAGTTGTTAAAATTAAAACATTTAAAATATAATAAGTTATACCTATATAGTAAAACTATATCGTTTATATATGGTTCCTTTTCAAACACTTCAACTAGACTTTTAGATTTTAAGTAATGCTTCCAGTCTCAGTTTGCATCTAAATATTTTCTTTTTCAAAAAACGTAGTACACAAAAAGTCTAACACTAATTGCTAATTTATAAATCGTTTGCTAGCCCCCAAGTTTCTAAGTACTAGCGAGTTTGGCTGACTGAATACATTTTTTCTTTAACAAAAATACAAATAAATATTTTGTTAATCGTTTAAATAATGATACAACTACTTAATATTTAACTTTGAAATTTTAAATGCTGTCTTTAAATGTTTGGTTACTTAAGCCTCTTACCAATCAATTGCATTTGATAATATCACTTCGGTGAAATATCAACTATAAATTCAAAATTTACAATACATAGATACTGACAGTGACCATTTCTTAACAAGAGACTCATCTCACTGTCTATTTCTCATCTATCTATTGCGTATACACTTTAAAAAAATATAAATACTTTAACAAAGGCATTAAGTTGATTTACAAAGAAACACCGTGCATGTTAAAAAAAAATTAATATACGATATACAACATTAGTCGCACGACTGTCGCGCGACTGTCGCAACACGAATAGATCCCTTTACGAAACTAATAGAAACAACGTCAGAGATCTTAAACTTCATGTAAATGACACTTTGTTTATATTTCAAGATGAGTACAAACAGCTGTTTCCTTGAAGCTTAACCCTTTGTCCTTTGTTAATAAACAACTAATAGTAAATTAACGACCAAACAAACGTAACAACGAGAGAATCGATTTCGGAACAAGTTTATCCTAAATTAATTTCAAATGACCGTTTTGATCCCATTAACATTGTTCCGGCGACATACAACGCCGCCCCTACCATGATACTAAATGGAAAATTATAAACAAATTAATTCGAAACACATTGTACATTGCCGCTTGATCTTACTTCTTACTTCACTACATTTTATAAAACAAACTCCTTCGCCGCGTCTGTCTGTCTGTATCTTCGTGATAAACTCAAAAACTACTGCACGGATTTTCATTCAGTTTTCACCAATAGATAGAATGATTCATGAGGAAACCTTAGGTACATATACATACCCCGGGCAAGCCGGGGCAGGCGGCTAGTATGTTATAAATTTTGGTAATTCTAAATTGGAATATATAGTTTAAACTCTTAAATACGATAGCTATAATATAATAACTTACGTCATATTACTTTTCCATTATATAAAAGTATATTGAAATTAATTATAACGACCTGATGAAACAGAGGATCCATATCCCCCCATGCCTAGGAAAGCATATATAGCCATCGATCGATGGTGATCAACACACCTGTTAAAAATAATTTCTTTTGATAGAAAAATCATCCCTACAATGGATTAAACTGTAATTCTTTTCGTTTATTGTAAGAATAAAGATAGATACTATCCCAACCCAACAGTGAGACGTTTAGACGTTAATTTAATTTTATTGGCAATTATTTTCAACCGTGTAATGTGGTATGTATTAGTTCAATATTAAAATTAAATTAAAAATATTATATAATATTGTCCAATATATTCTTTCAATCACTATTTAAATTTATTAAATATTTGTTCGGGTGCTTACCGGGTTTATAATTTTATTGAGGTCCCTATATTTCGGCAATGTTTCAATCTCCATAATCACGGGGAAACAATATATTTCAATCACTAGATGGATTATATGATATGCTTATCATTAGGAAATATTTGTAATATTAAAGGCCTCTTTCACCGGTTTCTGATAGAACTATCTGACGTATATTGCTATCTAACAGATAAAAGTGTATGATATATTTTTCTGTTTCACTTCGTAAATTTATAATTTGTAGCTAATTGTGACAACCGTTCTGGTGTGACGACCGTTCTGATGTAGTGGTGCAAGTAGTTGCCTCAATGCCGGCGGTCGCAGTTTCCGATTCGATCCGATATTTGTATTCGTAAAAATAATTGTTTCCAGTCTAGGTTTATGTCCTTGTGGGGCTCTCAACCGTGCCTCAGAGAGCACGTAAAGTCGTCGGTCCAGGTTGTTGTGTATGTACCATACCATGTACATCATAGTTTTTTTGATGTAGGATATTTATCGTTAACTTTGGTTTGGGAATTATAGGCAAGTTTATTTTACTAGTTACTGCTTAATTTACAAACACAATTAGCCATAACACCAACTTAGCTGTAAAGAAGTAGTAAGTCCTATTACATGAAGCATGTAAGCATGAATTATTAACAAATCAGACAGCTTTCCTGGTGTAGCGGTGCGAGTAGTCGAGTCGACGATCGGTTCGATTCCTGCTTGAGGCAGATACATGTAGTTGTACAAATTTTTGTTTTTGGTCTTGGTATATCATTGTGGGTAATTCCACCGTGTCTTAATAAAAAGGTACGAATAGAGGATGAGAAGACATTGGTCCTAGTTGTTATCACAAACACCAAATAACAATCATTACTTATGGTAGAGAATTTACCCGCCAACCCAGAGTGGATCAGCGTGGGGGATTAAACTCCAACCCTTCTACATGAAGACGAGGTAATTGCCCAGATGTTTACTCATTTAATTCTGCTCAAACAAATCATAATTACGAGAATAACCTTTAAACGTCTCCCTTGTATTAATGGGAAGGATTAGAGCTTAATCCATCGATATATTCCACTGCGGGATGGAGAAGAATCAAAATAAATAAACGTATGTTTTCATTATTGTTGCGTTCAAATATACAAACCATCTTTTTTTTTCTTTTCTAGTACATTAAAAAAAAAAACTCTTTCCGAGGCAATAATTATAGAGACGAGGATAACTTTGAATGATTTATCTTAAAAAAAATTATCGTACGAATAAATTTTTTGTTACAACGCGTTGTCCCTAGTTAAAAAAACTAGTTCTTGTTAAATGCCTTTGTTAAAATTAGAATTAACGCAAAAAAAAGAACTAACAACCTATCAATAAAAATAAATGTCGTGTGTAGGGAGTACACATATCAGAAGTGAAATATCTTTAGCAAACTCAATTTAAAATTTATTAATATTAATAGTTAAACATTCTATTACTTATTAACGCGTTGTTTACGCGTTTCTAGGATACGCGACATCATACTATCTCATTCTCTCCTACACATTTTGTATTTGTGTCTCTTACCTGTCGTTTTTTCCATCGCATCCCGTTTCAAATCACAACGATTCTAAAGAAGTTTCACTTCAAAAACCTAACAATATAACATTAAAAAAATATCTTTCAATAATCGTATGAATAACGAATTTTTTTTTTTTTTCAAATCAAGAAAGGTCATCATAACAACACTAGTTATGCTTTGAAGTCATAAAGCACCTCTAAAAACAAATCAGCCCCATTATGGCTGGTGGCGCAATGCCGAATATTTACCAAAATTAAATAAAAATATAAAAACGATAGAACAAATAATTTAATTAATCGAACAAATTATAAAAAAATAGAATCTATCGATTTAAAAAAAAAGTTAGATTTGGGTTATGTTGCGACAACTTAAGAGAGTAAATTTAATTGTTTTATTTAATTTTATAAATACACAATAGTCAAACAAAAAAAAAACGAACAAACTATTAGATTAAAAAAAAATCTAAAAACTAATTTTAGTCGCCAGGTTCAGACAGGTCAGGTTGACTTTTGATTTCAAAGCCGATGTAGCGGAGGATATTGAAAAATTAATTATCAGCGTAAATAACATCGAACAAACATTTTTTTAAGATAACTAGCTTAGGTTGATTGAAAAATAGCAAAAAAGCCTAGATACTAAATATAATAACAAGAACTAGGTTTAGTCCAAATTATTGAATATAAAAAAAAACGAACAACGAACAAACAATAATATTCTCGAACAATTACGCACAAACGACCAACATAACGCTCGCTTAATAATAAACCGAAATTAGTCAAAAAAACACTTTTGTGGGAAATCGCTGTCAAAGTTTTGAACCTCTACCTTGTTGGAGGCATTCTGTCGTCTTTGTGATCCATTAAATCGGTCATTTTGCTCTGTTTCGTGTGGCAACCAGATTGTACCTATTTTTTGAGCTGAGTTATTTAATTTTATTAGAAAAAGTAGAAATCAACAATTTTTATTTCGGTTTATTATTAAACGCGCGATAAGACAGATTGAACTTGTTTGTTTTGTGTTAATGTGAATATTGATTATTGTTCTGCTGGATATTTAAAGCAAATAAAGATAATAGCTGTAAACTGAAGTATAAATAATGACAATGGCCATCATGTCCTGATATAGGTACATATATTAGGATAATACAAAGACTACAATTTTAATAGTTAACAATCTTACCGCTTTGCGAGTTAATTATTTATTAAAGTTAAAAGAAAGACGTCGGGAAATTACAAATCCCTCGTTAGCTAATTAGTTTAATTTAAGCAACATTTTAAAGGGTTCACCGCAACACGTCGGAATCTGAGCGCTCTTTAAAAATTTAATTAAAAATGCAATCTCAGTTAACTTGTTTTAAAAATAAACAATTACAATTTTTTATTACTATCTGTGTGTTTTATAAATAAATAAATACTGTTTTAAAGTGATTACTTTGAAAATATTAATAATTTGACTATAATTATGTTGTAGGGGAGAGCGGGGCTAGAAGTTACCAGGGTAAGTTGTTCCGATTGAAATAACGCCGCGAGTGAAAGAAATTAGAGTTGTGAATAAACACGTCGTGAAATGGAACTCCACAGCGCACTGACGGCAGCCATCTTAAACAGGCCAGTAGCGACCGGAATATCGGAACGACAGCAAGTGCATCGCTGGTTCATGTAAGTAAATATTTTCGTATTTGTTATTTTTGGTCTATCTTACAAATTTTAATGATTAGCCTTTAGTGTTTCAGTATTTTAATACAAGGATTTAGCTGTTGTTTTGATACGCTATACGTAAATAGCGTATGTTTCGTAACATAAACTATATCTTACTTTTTTTTCAACACGTGTGTTTGGGGCTAGATGTTCCTTTTTTCAGGGGCACGTTGTGACCTCGGAACAACTTGCCCCAATTTTTCGTTTCAATAATGAAATATAAATATTGCTTTTTTGTAGCATGCGGACTTATACCCGAAAAACAACACGAGGTTCTGTGTCACAGGGGTTGATGCAAAAGCAGCAGATGCAGTTATCAAAGATGGCAGGAAAATAAAAACTGTTGCCAAGGAATTAGATATTTGCCATATGTCATTATACAGATATGTAAAAAAAGCTAAGATCTGGAGTAGAAAATGTCACGATAGGCTACAAAAAAGTGAGATTGGTATTTACCGAAGAACAGGAAGACAAGTTAGCAGAATATTTGTTGAAATGTGCTTCAATTTTCTTCGGTTTTCTTTAAACATTTCAAATATCAGGAATAATTCAAAAGTAGTATCAGAGACTGTTACTAGAATAGACTATAATGCATCTGAAACTGTAAACAATAATAATGATGAAAGACAAATCTTCGGTGCGCCAGGGCCATCAGGAGCTGTGAATCTACCTGCATCTTCTGGTGTCATAGAAGAACTCGGATATCAAGTCCCTTTTCCTCCCGAAGCAGTACGTCCTTTTCCGAAGACACCGCCAAGGATTAGAAAAAACAAGAGATGTATTAGAAACTCAGCAATTTTAACTGACACTCCTGAAAAACAAGCCGAGCAGAAGAGCAAAGCAATAAAAGGAAAGTGAGCATCAACAATGAAGACGTTAGAAAAAATAAAGGAAAAAGGAAGGGTAAAATAGAACAAGGAAAAGAAAATGGTGAAGGAAAGGGGAAGTCTGTTAAACGACAGGTTTTACGAATGAGTAGTGAAAGCTCTGAAAATGAAGAGGATAGTTTAGAATATTATTGTATAGTGTGCTGTGATAGTTACTTTAATTCACGTTCTGGACAAGAATGGGTTCGGTGTCAAGAATGTAAGAATTGGGCCCATTCTAGATGTAGACCTAATCAAGACTTATTAATCTACCTATGTTCGAAATATCATTGTAATATATCTTTTGATGATTAATTATAAGAGTATATAATATTTTTTCTGTCTATGACGGCAATATGATTGACATTTTCTGCCTTATACAAAGCAATATGCATGAAGACTGATAATTCTTACTATTTTGTTGATTATTACTTAAATAAACAAACTGTGATTCAGATAAATCTTCTGATGATTAATTATAAGAGTATATAATATGCTTTCTGTCTATGACGGCAATATGATTGATATTTTCTGCCTTATACAAGGCAATACGATTGAAGACTGATAATTCTTACGATATTGTTGATTATTACTTAAACAAACATACTTTGTTTAATCATTTATTTTTTTTTTATTTCACAAATAATAGCTTTAACAGATATGGTAACAACTTACCCCAGCTTGTTAACAACTTGCCCCGAGTTGGGGTAAGTTGTTACTTTCCGACTTTAGGCACTAAAAAATCAATAATAAAAAAAGCTCACAAAAACTGACCCAAATTACTATCTCAATATAAAATTTGCATATGTAAATTTATTTAAATCGCATCGTTTGAATACTAAAATCAAGTATTCTTAACAAATTTTGAGGTTAACTAAAAATCGGAACTTTTAGCCCCGCTCTCCCCTAAATAATTTGCAGTTTTGTACTTGAACAACATAATCTGTACATATAATTTACTTACGTACCTATAACATATTATAGGCTTAATTAAGGGGATGCCAATCGCGAAAGAAGTCGTTGGTGACGCTAGTAGAATAATAAATGAAAATTGTAAAAATGAATTGCTTTAGGGAACGTACCCATACTACGTGACCCATTCAGGGGATAGGGGGTTTTGAAAAATACCACAGGGGTTTGGAAATCTCGCACTTTTTTGAGCTATATTCAAATATTGTGCAACTGTTAGCGCTTTTTAAACGCACAGGCGACATTACTACGCTACACTACCAGTACCTACTACTACTGACTACATTTTTTAACATTCTGCTTGCAAAAAAATAATTTAAATATAATATATTTATACATAGAGGTCTTAGCAAATTCTACGGATGGTCATCGGTGGGGAGAAAGGGGCTAGAAAATTGTAAAAAAACTGGGTCACGAAGTATGAGTTATATCATACCCTTTGTATTTATTTTTTATTGACATAGTAAAAGTAATCCATTACGTATTAAAATATTAGATCTTTTTACTCATACAAATATTTTTTTCTCGAATGTGACTTTAACTGTCAAAAGCAAACTTTTCTTCTAAATAGATGCAATAGTATATTCCCTATTTAAAATACCCGTTCAATTTGATGGCTAGCCCTTTCATTAAGCCGTTGTCCAACTAAGCGGCTAAATACAGATTAGTCGAGCGGTTGAATACAACGTTCAATACAGCTCGATGCTGATAAGAACTGGTTGATGTTTCAGTTTTAAATAATATTTTCACTTTCACTTTAAATTAATCACTGAATGAATTTTTGTCTGATAATAGCTTAAAATAATGACAAGAAAAAAGTTTTAAAGTATTTGTCAAACAAAAAACATGCGTTAGATTAGGTTATTGTTAAACTTTTTGAGTTAGACAAGTTTAAAACCCAAAGCGGGTAAAACTTTGAAGTACGTGCTCGTATTTCTATAAAGTACCTACTTGTGAATATGTTACATCGCTTTAAGTTTTATTGTGCTATATAATTTTCTAAAAGGTTATTTTGTAAAACATTTCGAAATTTAAAACGTATGATCCCGATGCAACTCGGATTGAGGACTAAAGGGAAAAAGCGATCCTCCTTTGAGAAATTTTAACGAATAAAACTTCTTACCCCTTCGGGAATATCTGGGGCTTTTGAAATATTTAGAAGTTACCGTTTACATCCCGAGGATTTCTGAGCACGTTTGATGAAATCCACAGAATGGAAATATATTTTTTTAATAAAATATACATCTAATATATATAAATCTCGTGTCACAATGTTTGTCCTCAATGGACTCCTAAACCACTTAACCGATTATAATAAAATTCGCACACCATGTGCAGTTCGATTCAACTTGAGAGATAGGATAGTTTAAATCTCAAATTATAGTCGCAATTTTAATTTATTGCTAATTATTTGTCTGTTATTATTTGACAGTCACAATTATCTGTTAACTCCAAATGATTCTAACAGATGTCGATACCTTTCGACTGGGTTGAGTAAGTAATCAATAGATGGCGCTGCTATGGTAAATCTACGAACGTGTCATATAAGCTACATTTTAACAGCATAATTACCACGTGTTGTTGAGGCTAAAGTATAAATTAAATTTATTTTTATAATTTTTAAAATTTTAGTTAAATACCCGTGCGAAGCCGGGGCGGGCCGCTAGTGTATATATATAATGTACTAGCTGTACCCACAACAATATTCACAATTACATATTTTAACTTTCATCCAAAGTATGGTATCCTAGTATAGTATGGACTCAAATCATTGTCAATGCTCGGCTAAGATGCTCATTGTATCAGCCGTTGTATGTCCACTACTGAGTAAGCCACCCTTATTATCTCTTTGGGTTGCCAATACTACGCTTGGCAGGTAGGTTTGCGAACGCAGTGTTTTGTCAGGATATAGTGACGCTGTTGCCCATCACCACTCTGATTGGTTTGGTACAATTGTTCGCACCACTATGGCCTTAGTCGCCTTTAACGACTACTCGGCAGGAAATAGGTTGGGACTATTCTTCTCTTCCGGTCACCACACGGCAAAATATATAGACGATCGTTATTCATGGTAGAGAAATTATCTGCCAACCTACAGTGCATCAGTGGATTAAGCTCCAATTCTTCTCCTATATGGAGGAGAGGCCTTTTGTGGGACGTTTACAGGCTGATTCATTCAAGTTACTTCAATTTTAATTATATTGTGTCACGAAAGTGAACCTTACTCTTTTGAGAAATAAATTCTTGCACCACAATCTTACAAATAACACACAGTGAAACAATGTATAAAAATTTTAAAATCTCAACCAACGAACAAAGTACGGGTATACAATTGTAATGTGAGTGATTACACTTTGTTCATCCTTTATTCTTGCAATTTCTCGCAAGCAGTGATTTCATTGAGATTTTATTACTTTCTAAGAGTAATGTTAGGAGTTTTATTTCATTTATTAAAGCAAAGTTTCGAAATTTAAACTCCTTTAAACTCGATCTAAGGATGTAATGTCATATGTATGTCTAAATTGAGAAGTATGGTTAACGTATGGTTCAATAAGTTTGGGGTGCTACAGTCGGTGACCTCCGCGTGGTGCACCCTGGAAACGTAGGCAGCAGCAGCTGCACAGTTGCGATTGCGGAACTGCTGCTGCCTACGGCTAACGACCGACTCGGAGGGAACGCGCTCCGGCGCTCTGCTCGTAGCAGAGTTGTCCCGTTGAGCGCGTATAGGGTGGGATTTCTCCAGCGGTGCTGCGCTCGAGCGCTGTGCTAGCACGGAGACTGGGCGGGTCTGGCGTGCGCTAACACCGCCGTCGGACGAGCGAGCAGAAGCCCTGTTTGCTCACCGTCAATATCGTAACCCCGTTTCGTGGCGTCGTGGTCATGTCTCGCGGCCACGTACGGGACCGAGGGTCTTGGCTTAACCGCCCGGATCGCGAGGAAGAAAACCTCTATAAAAAATTACCCCGAATCCCAAGTTTTGGCGCGCGGCGAGGGGATGCATGGTTGATGGGTAGTTCAACCAATAGCGCGCTCCCAGCCAGGGTACCTGCGGACCCCCTGTGTTGGGTCACAAATTTACGCTTACCTGGGTACAGGGATCCCTGCCCGGGTGGACGTTTATATATCCCATACTCGTGGGACTAGATATGGAAAATATTGTAACAAACCAAAATGAAGAAAATAGTGGGAGGAGTAATGAAGTGCCTCGTGATGTGGCACCTCAACTGCCACCACGTGGTAGAGGTCGATCGACAAAAAAGAGGGGGAGGAAAGCGGAAGAATCAGTGACAGATAGCTCAGCGGCCAATTCCGCCGCGGAGATGTCTGCCGCTGAAGAGAGAGATGTCTCTTTTGCTGCTCCTCTTCCTGTGCCCCGCCCAAACAGCACCCCGGCACGGCACGAATCGAGGAGGAAACGGGCGCGGAGGAGCGATGCGGCGGACTCTGACTTGGATACGGACCCGTCTCACGCTCAACTAACTAAGTCGCGGGCAGTGAGTGCAGAGTGTGGCATGACAGGGGGTGGTTCTCGGCCTCCGCGCGCTCACAGCCTACAGCGCTCTAGCAGCCTAACAAGAGCGGAGAGATCGGAGATGACCATCCGAAAGTTGCAGGAGGCAGAGCAAGGAGCGGAGGAGCGCCTGAGCATGCTCACGGCGCAGCTCGTTCTGCCATCAACGGGGCCGCAAACAACGGCCGAAATTGAGTTGCGGGCAAAAAACAGCGTGGCCATTGTTGAGACAGTGGCCGCCGGTTCCAAGAACCTTAAGGGGAACTTTGCGCGCGGCTTAAAGGACGCCGCGCACGAGCTAGGGGTCTCGCTCGAGCGCCTCATCAAACAAAATAAGCGCCTCGAGGAACAAAATGCGCACCTTGAGGCCGCGAATAAGCGTCTCGACGAGACCAATCGACGGATGGAGGCACGGTTGGCGGCGCTTGAAAGGGGGCAAGTCGGAATGCGGGTTGAGCTCGGGCTCCCTGCGGCTGCCTCCTCAGAGTCCGCTGACCAATCAGGTGCTACCATAACCGAAGAAACGATCCGCGTGATCGTTGACCGCATTTCTGCGGTCTTTGGTCCGCGGATCGAAGCTCTGGCAGCGAGGTTGCCGCCGGAACCGATAATGCGGCCGCCGTTAGCGGCCGATAAAAGGAAAACAGCGCCACTCATGGCCACGGCACCTACACCGTGTCAGGGGGGATGCGTAACGACGTCCACCGCAGTGACGACCGCATCATCGTCGCCACAGGCCATTTCTTCTCGGGCTCCGGATGGGCCCGAAAAGAAGAAAAAGAAGAAGAAGAAGAAGGAAACGAGTGCGGAGGCTGGGAAAGCTTCGCGGGGTCAGCCCCGAGAGGAGTTCCCGCCTCTGGTACGCGCCACGCCGCTCCCGCGGGCTGCTGCGCCCAAGGCAACTGCCGCGCCCTCGCACGCTACTGAAGTTGCACCCCGGGGTTCTGTCCTCGCTGCTGCTACGCCCACCGAAGAGGGCTGGCAGATAGTGAGAGGCCGGAAATCCCGGGGAAAAGGTCGCAGCGCTGCCACGGAACGCGAGGCGGCGCCAATGACAAGAGGGCAGCCTAAGCCGCCGCCCAAGAAGAGGAAGCCGCGCAGGCTCCAAGTGCCCAAGGCAGCTGCGGTGGTTATCACTGTGCTGCCGGAGGGCAAGGAGAAGGGCCTGACGTATGAGGCCGTCCTGAAACGCGCCCGGCGGGATATCGACGTCTCGGATCTTGGGAGCGTCGCTGCTAGAACCCGTCAAGCCCGAACGGGGGCTCGAATTCTCGAGTTCCCTGGGGCTGACGGCGCGAGGACGGCCGATGCGATGGCCGAGAGGTTGCTGGGTTTGTTCCCAGAGGAGAGTGGTGTCCGTGTCGCCAGGCCCGTAAAGTGTGCCGAACTGCGCATTTCCGGGCTGGACGATTCCGTGACGGCGGATGAGATCCGGGAGGCTATTGCCTCGAAAACTGGGTCTCCAATAAACGCCGTCCGGGTGGGCACCATTCGCCCAGGCCCAGGTGGTGTAGGCTCTGTTTGGGCATCGTGTCCTGTTGCGGCGGCCAAGTCTTTGGCCGCTGTTGGTAGACTCTTGGTGGGCTGGAGCTCTGGGCGGGTGACTGTGCTGGAGCCTCGGCCTGCCAGGTGCTATAAGTGCATGGCGGTCGGACACACCCGGCCGCTGTGCACTAGCTGCTTTGACTGCAGCGGGCTCTGCTTCCGCTGCGGTCAAACAGGGCATAAAGCGGCAACCTGCACCGCTGCCCCGTTCTGCCCTGCGTGCGCGGCGGGCAATCGCCCTGCCGAGCACTGCATGGGGCGGAACGGGTGCAGACCTCCGGCAACAGGCCCAAAGAAGGGGGTGAGTGGCAGTCAATCGGTCCTGGCTGCCCCACCTAGCGCGGCTCAACCGCCGCAGCGGCAGGAGGCAATGGACATGGTCTGATTATGGACCGTGACATTGTCATCCTGCAAGGGAATCTCAACCACTCCGCCAGGGCACAGGACCTCTTCCTGCAGTCCGTGGCGGAGTGGTCAGTTGGCGTCGCCGTAGCTGCGGAGCCCTATTCCATCCCGGATCGCCCGAATTGGGTGGGCAGTCGGGACGGCTCCGTGGCGGTCGTCGGGTCGACGGTGCCGCATTCCCCGCCCTTGTTGGTCAAAGACAAGGGCACCGGGTATGTGGCGGCCGAATGGGGAGGGGTCACATTGTATGGCGTGTACTTCTCCCCTAATCGCAGTCTGGCGGCCTATGAGGTCTTCCTACACAATCTGGAGACCTCAATACGGCGTGCACCGGGTCCCGTGCTCGTGCTGGGGGACTTCAATGCCAAATCCACGGCGTGGGGGTCCCCCAGGACGGATGCTCGCGGTGCGGCGGTTGAAGAATGGGCGGCGGCGGCGGACCTCGTTTTATTGAACCAGGGGTCCGCCCAAACGTGCGTGCGGCGCTGGGGTGGATCGATAGTGGACCTCTCGTTCGCTAGCCCCGGTGTCGCCGCACGGGTAAGGAGCTGGTGTGTCCTGGAGGAGGTTGAGACCTTATCCGATCACCGCTACATCCGGATAGAGGTCTCCCGGTCCCTCCGGGGCCCCAGCAGGGGTCACGCGGCGGACAGAGCTCCCGTTTTTCCACGATGGGCTGTGGGTAAACTCGATCGGGACCTACTGATGGAGGCGGCCATTGTTCAGTCTTGGCTGTCTCCCCCCTTGACGGAGGACGTTGGTGTCGAAGCTGGTCGCATCCGCGGTACATTAGCACAAATCTGCGATGCGGCCATGCCCCGAGTGCGGCACCCTATCCGACGGAAGGGGGTATACTGGTGGTCCCCGGAGCTGGCGGACCTCCGTGAGGCTTGTATTCGTGCCCGGAGGTCTTACACCCACAGCCGACGTCGCCGAGTACGCGACGAAGAGCGGGAGGGCCAGCTGTACGCGGCGTATAACCATGCGCGTGCTGCGTTGAAGCTGGCCATCTGTCGCGCCAAAGATGCGAAGCGGCAGGAGATGATGGAGGGTCTAGAGCGTGACCCCTGGGGACGCCCTTATCGCGCAGCGCTTAACAAGCTCCGCGCACAGGGCCCCCCCCTTACGGAGACCCTCCAGCCGGGCTTCCTCTCTCAGGTGGTTGAGAGCCTTTTCCCAACGCAGGCGGTTCACACGCCCCCGGTCATGGCTCCACCAGACGACGTCCGGGAGGCCGACGAGGAAAATGTACCGCCTGTGAGTGAATCGGAAATGGGGGCGGCGGCGACGCGTATGCGGAAAAGTGCCGCCCCCGGGCCGGACGGGGTACCCGCCAGAGTGCTGGCCCTGGTTCTCGACCACCTGGAGCCCCGCCTCAGGGGACTTTTCGACGCTAGCCTGCTATCCGGACGGTTCCCTGACTGCTGGAAGGAGGGGAAGCTCGTGCTCCTGCCGAAGCCGGGACGGCTTCCGCAATCAGTCACGGCTTTCAGGCCCATAGTGCTGCTGGACGAGGTGGGCAAATTGCTGGAGAGGGTAGTCGCTGCTCGCATCGTCCAGCATCTCACGCGGGTCGGCCCCGACCTGTCCGATACCCAGTTCGGCTTTCGGGTTGGTCGGTCGACGGTCGATGCCATTCTGCGTCTGAAGGCCGTGGCTTCGGAGGCCGTCGCCTCGAAGGAAGTGCTGTTGGCGGTGTCTCTCGACATTGCCAACGCATTCAAAGTCTGCCATTCAGCTGCATCACGGAGGCACTCCGGTTCCATGGAGTGCCCCTCTACTTAAGGCGGCTGGTGGCGGACTACCTCGACGGCCGCAACGTCCTCTTCGTCAACCGGGAAGGGGACGTTGTCAGGAGGCCTATGTCGTGCGGTGTCCCACAGGGTTCTGTCCTCGGACCGCTCCTGTGGGACATCGGTTACGACTGGGTCCTCCGTGGCCGGCTCCCCCCTGGGCTGGGCGTAATCTGTTATGCCGATGACACACTGGTCACAGCCCGGGGCGGGACTTTCGAAGAGGCGGTATCCCTGGCCACCTCAGGTACCGCGGAGGTGGTCAGGAGGATCGAGGCACTGGGGCTTAGGGTGGCCCTTAACAAGTCTGAAGCCCTGCTCTTCCATGGGCCTCGACGTGGTCCACCCGCCGGTGCCTCGATAACGGTTGATAGTACTGTGGTCGGTATCCGGGCCTACATGAAATATCTGGGCCTGGTACTCGACGGAAGGTGGTGCTTCGACGAGCACTTTTGCCAACTCGCGCCGAAGCTCGTCGGCACGGCGTCCGCCCTTGGTAGGCTAATGCCGAATATGGGCGGACAGAGTCTAGCGTGCCGACGACTTTACGCCGGGGTGGTCCGGTCGATGGCGCTGTACGGCGCCCCCGTGTGGGTGGATTCCCTGACTGCCCACAATAGGGCCTATCTGTGGCGTCCACAGAGGGTCATGGCGGTCAGGGCTATACGCGGCTACCGCACGGTAGGTGTCGAGGCCGCGTGCGCATTGGCCGGAACCCCCCCGTGGGACTTGGAGGCGGAAGCGCTCGCCGACGTTTATCGGAGGGTATCGGTGGCGCGAACGAGGGGTATTAATCCCCTGCCGAGCGAAATTACCGTATGGCGGGACGATGCCCGCCGCACCACCTTCACACGGTGGAAGGCTCGGCTGGAGACGCCCCGGGCTGGTCTTCGGACCATAGGGGCGCTTCAGCCGATATTGGAGAAGTGGGCGGTGCGGCAGCACGGAGTTCTCACCTTCCGACTCGTGCAAGTGTTGTCAGGGCACGGCTGCTTTGGCAAGTACTTGCACGTTGTCGCAAGGAGGGAGACGACTCCGGGCTGCCACCACTGCGACTGCAGCGAGGACTCGGAGCAACACACGCTCGAATCGTGCCCGGCCTGGGCTGAGCAGCGCCGGGATCTCGCTGCAGTCATTGGAGAGGACCTATCACTGCCGGCCGTTGCTCGTGCGATGGTCGGCGGTGATAGGGCCTGGACCGCGGTCGCCACCTTCTGTGAGGACGTCATCTCGCGGAAGGAGGCGGCGGAGAGGGCCCGGGAGGACTCACTCCTTTCGGACCCAAATCGCCGCCGGCGCGCGGGGCGGCGCAGACGCGCTCACATGCGCCTTATGCCACCCTAGTCGAGGCTGCGGACGGTAGGGTCGGGGATTGCCCGCCGTCCGCCGAAACAGCCTACCGCGAAGGTGCGATGCCCGAGTGCGCGGGGTGTCGCACAGGAGAGAGTGCCCGATGGGGCTGCCGCCTGCGGGCCACGGAGCAACGTACGCGGTACCCGTGGTCCGCCTTGTAAGGGCGGGTGAGGGCGCAAGGCGGGTTATTTTAGTGGGTGAGGGCCCCACACTACCCCGTTGTCTCCCCGGACGACGGGGTGTGCGTTCAGGTACATTTTTTCCCGCCAAAACAAAAAAAAAAAAAAAAAAAAAATGGTTCAATAAGTTTATTTAGAAATTAATCTATAGTATATAAGATTATATATAATATATAATTATATATAAGATATAAGATAAGATATTAATATGTAAGATATATTGAACATTTTCTTTGGGTAGTACTCTATAATCGATATTAAAAAGTCACACTCATGTATCTTGTCCTCAATCGTTGATAAAATACTTTTTATTCATCCACTCGAGTTTCAATACATTTTTTTATGCTTGTAATGAATAACACTTGGTGTTAATACATCATCATCATCACATCAGCCATTGGATGTCCACTGCTGAACGTAGGCCTCCCCCCATCGACATGTCATATGGGGAGGTTTTGCCAATACTCGCCACGCTTGGCAAGCGTGTTGGCGAGCTTCGTTCTTTTTTTTTTTTTAATATTAAGGTTGGATTAGACATAGGCGTTTTCGGTTTTTAGATCAAACGGCTACGTAGCCGATATTAAGTTTCCATATCGATATCGAAAACCGTTTTCAGATATCGATATCAGAGTAATGTTTTGCTATCAGTTGCGTAACGTAAACACAAACCGAAAGAAACGCAAACTGTTGAACACTTGAACACAAGATTAAAACAATTTAAATATAAACTATAACAAGTTTATATCTAATGTTTTGAAAAACTACGTCTTATGGTTATAAAATATTAAATATTATAGTAATATTATAGTATTATTATAATTTTTAATATTTTAATATAATAATTATTATATGGCATACTTCAATAAAACTAAAAATGATTCGTTTCACAAACTTTTTCTTAAATACACACACTATTTTATTATGGAAACTAAATTATCATAACCATAAAATCGCGACTTTATTGCTTAACTTGTAGTTATATTTTACGATTTACACAGTTGCATTAAAACCGCTAAATAGGATCGAAAACCATATTCGCCTCATCTCTTTTATTCAGTTACCGTTAATATAACGGTAAGTTACCGTTATAAGAAAGAGATGCAGATAATTTGGTTTTAGCTGTCGCGCCGCTCTTAGCCGTTGCGCGCCCGTGACATATCGTCACCGTTCTACCAGTTTCGGTTTCGTGTTCGCGCTCAAGTTTTCGTTGGTTATGTGAAAACGGCTATGTGTTTTGGTATATCGATATGATACGATATGGCGACGCATAACCGATATTAGTTACGTTTTGATATATCGGTCTCATGCCTAGATTGAATGATATTTTAAGGATTTTTAGGTATTAATAATAAGATCCTGAGAGTTACAGATCCCTTACTCAATCAGTTTCCAAGAAAAGAATAAATATGTAAAAAACAGAATCAGATTTATACTTATTGAAGTTTTACTTATTTTAGCACGTTTGGAAAAAAATAAGACAGTAAAATTTTTACGATGCTCGCGCACACCGACAGCCAAAAAGCGACACGATGGACTTAGCTGTCACTCAAGTTTCTGCGAAAACTCATAACTATATTCAAATAGCCCAATCGAATTAGTATTTTAGATTTATTTTCAATTTAAGAAAATAAACGAGTTACTCGGTAACCAAAAATTCACCGTCTCTTTTCAGGTATAAATCGAAAAATATCGATCCTACGAAAAAACTGATGAGAACTAAAATTTTAGGAAATTAATAACTATTTTCCGTGTAAAATTGAAAATGCACGAGTTATTAAAGAGACAAAAAATAACCCTTTAAATCAAGATGGCAGATGAAGCGAAAACTCAGGTACCCCTACTTTTTGAATTTTAACTACCAGTGAACCCCTAAAATAATAACCCCTAAATTTATTATTAATTTATCATTCCTTTTACAAACAAAAAGTTGTGGCATACGGAAAGAAATCTTTTGCTATTTTTGTTCTGATAGGCCAAAGAAGTATAACTTATATAAATTCAAACAAACGTAAATAAAAAACGTATATAAATTCAAACAAATTCGTCATGCAGAATTAACGCCTAGTGACCTGACGCACAGGATCTAACTTTTTAGACCTCAGTCTCACTTGTTATTTCATTTTTGATACTTAAGACTACTCAGGTAAATGTTTGAAGAACAATTTATATAATTACAACAAAAAAAACGGGTTTTTGTAGCTTGTTTAGCTCAATCTTTAAAAAATATATACCACCAAACAGTTATACGGTAGTTCCGTCACTTCGATTGACAAAATGATGAATTTTGCCAATTCAAACCAACCACCGAGATCTTAACCTTAATAATAATTATAGTTGGACGGGAGATATCCTGTCCAAATTCCGTGGAAAAGTTATATGCACTTTTTCTTGATTATTTTTTTAATACCAAATATTCCGTTTAATCTTGCTTTAAAACATATTGAGACTTTTAATTACTGAAAAATAAGGAAACCAGTCCAGTGATTCTTAAATTATGCACTTAGCCAAAGACATAAATATATAATTATATTGATTTATAGAAACTAATTTCTTTACAGCTATCGTCATTTATCGCCCTTCATATGCACGATATAAAATAACGTTGCTTATAAAATGTGTTGCGCATCTCAACCATATTTAAATTTAAATAAAATCGCTTTAAAATATTGCCTGTCTGATCAGAGCGCGGCTGAGATGGGTTCGAAATGCGGCTCCCGACACTCGGATAGTCTGCAACCCTACCCTCGCTACAAGTGAATGACACTCGCTGAATGGTCTTATCGTAAAACTGAATACGTATTTTACTCAAATGATACGAAATATATCTTTTACATATATTGTAAATTGAATAGGGATAACTTTATTCAATATAATAAAACTATTATTCGATATGTACGTATATAAGTGTACTTCTTAAACTTTTATAATAAGCAAAGCTTGTTCTCGTTCTTTGTTGTGGATTTCGTACCCTCTGAATGTCTTTTAATATACAGTACAATACACTTACAAACTCCATACATCTTATGCTCTCCTGGTACATTGAATTTTTCAAGATTACATTCACAACATTATATTATTCAATACTAGTTAATTAATAAGTAGTTTTTTTTCTGCTTTTTTTTTTGATTTCTTAGTTTTTTCTGTTACTTTTCAGCTTTTCTTAACATACTTAAGCTATTTCAGTTGTTTTTTTTTCTTCTCTTTTATGTTATTATTATTATTATTCCTTTTTGTTAGCATTTTTATTTAAAACTAGCGGCCCGCCCCGGCTTCGCACGGGTATTTAACTAAAATTTTAAAAATTTTAAATTTATATTTTTTATCACCTACATGCGCCATCTATCGTATAATAGTAGAATATCGTTTTTATATTTAGAGACATTTAACATAATAGTACCTATATTAATTGAAAATGATGTTTATCTAAAATATTGAAACGATTTCTATTCCTATCCGACATATTTAGTAAACTTTTAAGTTTAACAAAATAATAACTCAAAAATAAGTTTTGTGAGTTTTTAAGATTCCTTAGACCAGATGGCGTTGGCGGCGTAGGTACCTATTTCTATTTTCTTAAATATTTATTTTTAAATTTAATTACAATGAAACAAAAACTAAATTATACTATGAGTTATGTATAATTTTTATGTATTAAAGTTATTTACATTGGTTTTGTACTTTTAACGTGATACGTGCACACATAAAAAACCGACAAGAGATGGCGCTGATTAAAAAAAAACGCGCTATTAAAATTTATTCTTGATGATATATAGTGTATTAATAAAACGAAGGTTTTAACAGATTTATTATTTGTATAGAATAGATTATAAGGATCTAAGATAAATAACACTTATGGATTAAAAGAAAACTAAACAACCCTAAAGGATGACTGCGAAACCTAATTACCTCGTCCGTCTGTCATTTGTAACAGGGGTATGTGTTTTGAACAGTATTAAGTAGAAACTTGGCATATTTGCAGAAACAGGTTCACCATGGTCGCTATGATAACAAATAACAACGAAATAAACTTATTAATTAAAGTCAGATACAAAAGGCACTGTTTGAGACGGCACGCATTATAATGCGGAGATTCCTTAGTGTAGAACCGAAACTAGTGGCGGCCTTCGCCTCAACCTGCCAGTGGAGGACAACTATTAATTTATTTAATTTTTTTTTTTATTTCATTTTTATAAATATATTTAAAAATGTAATGAATATGGTATAGTAATAAAAAGAAATGAAGGTAAAATATTGCAGATCTATCATAGCATATTTACACAGCATATTTATGCTGTGTAATCAATTTTTACGGTGTACGAAAACCTTTGTGTGTGAGTCAATATACTATAGGGTTTTACTATTGTTGCGCCGTGTAACGCCTATCTCTAATATTAGAAATGTGAAACGTAAGTTTGTTTGTTACGCTTTCTTTTCTTCTCGCTCCTGTAACATAGGATAATTTTTATTAAAAAAATTATGCTTTATTATTTGTCAAAAAATCTCAAAATCTAGCTACTTCAACGCCATCTAGCATTGCAGTAATGAAATTCCAAACCTGAGTACTATAATACCGTTGCACTGTATTACCGACGGTCACGTCAATATTCAATCAAATCATACTATAATATTATAAACGCGAAAGTAAGTTTGTTTGTTACGCTTTCACGCGAAAACTACTCAACCGATCATCATGAAACTTTGTACACATATTCTTGGAGGTATTAGAGGTATATAGGATACTTTTTTTGTTCGCGATAACGGACAACCACGTGGGTAAAGCCGCGGCCAGACGCTAGTAAATAATTCAAATGAGAAAATAATTAGTTTTATATTAATTATTTAACGCCTGTAAATAAAAAATAAGCACGATTTATTTGAAATGAGTATTACTATATTTTTATCACAGGAGTAAGTTAGTACCGTCTTCAAAAAGTCACGCCGTTGTATGTTAATAAATACAACTAACTAAATGGATTCTTAGATTTTATTTGCATATTTATAATTTATTTTCTTCGCTGTGTGGTGACCGACTGAAAATAATAGACCTCGACCTCTTTTTTGTCGAGGTGTCGTGAAAGGCGACTAAGGCCATAGTGGTAACAACTGTACTCCAACCATGATGGTGATGGGCAGCAGCGTCACCATATCCTGCCACAACACACTGCGCTCAACAATCCGCCTATGTTCAACAGTAAACATCCAACGGTTAATATGGTTATAATATAATATATATATAGATACTTTTTTTTGATAAGCTAATGTCAGTCACATTGTTTCCCATCCACAATCAACAGACCAACGAATAGCTTTTATTCTTACGTCTTATTTAAATTTAAAACCATAAAGCATCTTGGCTGCCTCAGACGACAGTACAATATGTGCAGTATAAAATATTAGACTTTTACAATTCAGTGAGTAAGCGCCACGAGGAGTTATTATATTATTATATTAGACAAGGGATCATAATTATTATAATAATATAATAACTCCTTGTGGCGCTAGATAGGCGCTTGTAGACACAGATAACCGATTAAAAAAATTACAATCAGTGATTTGCGTTACTACCACATCGTACTAATTTCCACGACTTACTAACCTAATAAACAATCTGTTCCTTCAAAGTTAAATTAATGAAGCAATGTCTTACGTATTTACTTTGTGATAACAATTAGAGTCTGTGACACTCCCCTTGAAAGTATAATTAAATAATTTGTCACTCCTGACGGTGAAGATGTCGTGACATCGTGTTTTTGAGCAGGCTTAAACCGACTGGGAGTTTCAGAAGAGGTATTTTGCATGAAGAGTGAAACACTCTTTTTTTATGTGTCGAATTCGGATAAAAAGATCGCTCGTTTAGGCTTCTCTCGGGAGATAAAAAAAAAGATTATCATAATCGTTATTTACTCAAATGGATATCGATTTTGCAATTACATAACGATTCTTCAATACTTTTCACGTGCGATATAAGCGTTAAGTAAGCGTGAAATACGATAACTACGGTATACGAATCCTTGGTTTTCCAGCGGATTCCAATGTTGGGGTGATCGGTGGCCTTAATGGCAGCGCAATTTGCCTAAGTGTAGCTTCGGGACGGGGATAATCGGCATATGTACACACTACGGTAAGTACACTATAAGAAAAGTACCAGGGCCGCATAACTAATGCGGAGCTAATACGAAATTGAAATTTTCCATCGACTCTCATGTATGGAATGTTGTTTATCAAGATAGAGTAAAGTTGACAATGTATTACGTCTATTGTCAGCTTATAATTATTATACTCGGTGTATAATTTTGAACTTAAAATATAGATAAGAATTAAAAATAATGACACAGAGCAATTAGAAGTAATACTGGTTTCTAAATAGATACCAAATTACATCTGCAGTTATATATGTAGTAATATAATTATATTATTAAGAATATAATATCAAGATCAAATAATATTTTTAATTGAAGTATAAAGTTATAATGACAGTAATATGATATTGATCAATATCATAATAGTTAATTCATGTACTGTATTGTGAAAATTGTCTCTAAATAATTAGTTTAAGTTTTGAATTGTAAATATGTATAATATGATGAAATGATGAAAAATTGAAATCTTGCAGCTGAATGGGCCGGCGCGCCCGGGGAAGTACTTCGCTCTCACTTAACACCGACGTGAAATGACGGCACTGTCGTCGTGTTAAATCTGAGTATAGATTTGGAATCAGTGTCGAAAATGCAGCTAGATCCATAAAAAAACATTCCATACAACAAAAATGCTATTGTACTGTGATTATAAAATAGTACTGAAAATTTATGACGATTTTTTTAAATTGATTTATATTTTAGTTTTTCAGACCATAAGGTTTTGTTGGGATGCTCACCATTTCATTTTTATTATAGTAAAACGTTTAACCGTACTGAAAATTTGTCCTTCCTTATTCTCTACCTTGAAAGTTTTAAGGAACATTCGCTTTGTTTTTTATTTTAAAATTGGTTATTTATTTATTTAATTTTTAACCTGATAAATTGTTAATATGAATCTCTTAGGCTTTTTATTGGAATATGAAAAGCATGTAGATTTTTAAAAAATAGAAAAAAATTAATAAGATTAAGAAGAGAAGAAGAAAAGATTAATAAAATAATCGATTTTTCGTAAAAATCGATTATTTTCGTATTAATCGATTTTTGAGAAATCGATTAATATTGAATCAAGATTAATCGATTTTTATTTAATCGATTCTTTTCTATTAATCTCACATCCCTAGCACTGGGATCTTACTCTATTGTGTACCTATAAGGTTGAAGGAATTCAGATTCGTCTTATTTCTATCGCTGTAACGTCAAGAATTATCTTAGGACCTTTTCCACCGGTTGCTGATAGTCTATTTGACGTATAACGGTATCCATCAGATAAAAGCTTACGATATGCTAGATGCTACATACAAGGTCTCATAGAAATATAATGATGAACTCTTAAGATATTCGATATAACTCCTCAATCATCATCATAATCTCACCAACATCACCATCATCATATCAGCCATTGGATATCCACTGCTGAACATAGACCTCCAGAGTAACCGGTTCGAAACAGCCTCCATACAACGGCTTCTAGTTCTAGCTACTCTTAGTTACAGTAATAATATTATTACGTACTTTAAAAAAATATTCATAAAATTCTGTACCTATAGTAAAACTGTAACATATCAAATAGTACCTACTGTGAATTGAAGACATTTTAATTTTCTTTATATTTGTGGACACATTAAGTAAGATCCCCTTGGGGGAGGGGATGATAATTACATCGATTCCACTTTTTCCTTTTAGTTTTTATTACCTACATAGCGTTATTTTTTGTAATAATTCCGATTATGGATTAAATATGAATATACTCAATCCCTCGAATTTTAATCATAAATTAAAATATACACAAAGTTAATTTATTACCATGCAATTTTATTAAAAGTTGAACACAAATAAGCTGTGAAATCCCATTCATTATAGTACGTATATATAAAATAATTTATTATCTCTTAAAATGAATGAATGGGACGAAGATAAAAACATGAATTGAAAGGAAAAAAATTATCTCATTCGTCGTCTGATTGATGCGGCACTCGTTCGCTAGCTACACAAAGTTAGCACCCCATGGAAGGATTTTTGAAATCAAAATGACTTTAATCGATAGGTCTACGTTAGGTCTGTATAGGTCCACCAAAATTTTTGTTAGGTCGCGTATTTTTTTTAATAAATATTTTTAATAAATAGGTCTATTTTTTCAACAAAAAAAAAAAAAAAAGACCTAATAACCTATCAATAATAGGTTATTAGGTCTTTTTTTAGGTTGTTAGGTTTTTTTTTTTTTTGTTGAAAAAATAGACCTATTTATTAAAAATATTTATTAAAAAAAATAGGCGACCTAACAAAAATTTTGGTGGACCTATACAGACCTAACGTAGACCTATCGATTGAAGTCATTTTGATTTCAAAAATCCTTCAGTGGGGTGCTAACTTTGCGTAGCTTCGTTCGCTCAACACTCGATGGGTTCCATTCATTCAATCATTCAACCCGTGAGTGCACGCCTTTAGGCAGTTATTCAATTTCCGAACGAATGGCAAATGTAAATTTATTTGAACAAATATTTGCACTCAAATACGTTAGTACCGGTAATTTGTTTTAACGATAATGGCTTCGCGACAAATCTTTTTGATCGAAATGTTATGATTTCTAACAATTTATTTTATGTGTAAATTCGCTATAACAGATACATTAAAGGTTCATTTGCGTATCATGGACAATTTTAGATGTGGACAAAATGGCGCACGCCATGCTAAAAAACTTAAGAGTCCCGTTAAAGTAAAACTGACTAAATTTTTGTTTGAATACACGTTAATGACAAAAGTTTCTGTAGTTATAAGCTATTAACGATATTTTTTAATAAAATTATGTAGTTTTTACACTTTTATTACTTTTCTTTGTTTTTTTTTTAAACGTAATGTGATCAAACCTTATATTAGGGTGAATGTGGCAAAGTGCGCCTAGCGGGCAAGTGCACCTACCACAAATATCTCGAAAACTACCGATTGGATACTAGTAGTGGCACCTTATATCGATGCTACAAACTAAATTATAGTTCTTGGTGAAAGTCACTGATGGCTCTAGTCATTTGTGTTTAAGATATGCGCCATTTTATTTTCACTGATATTCAAAGTGGTGAGGAGAGATGACTATGGGGTGATCATCTTCGTAAATCTCAAGAAATTGAGTTTTTACCGATATACGAGTGAGGTGAATGCAAAATTTAAATAATTTTCTTTAAGATTCTGGCTTTATTTCACTCATATCTAGTAAAATTTATATAGTTTTTACAAGTTAAATATTCTTACCCCAAATTTATATAGTTGGGGAAGTGCGCCATACTGGCTTTTTATATGGCGCACTTCGCCGCAATCCAGAGGTTACAAACTTTTTTAAAACGTGTCTTTGTTACAAGTCTTTATTTAACTTGCAATGTTTGTATGCTTGTTTGTATGGTCGGGTCAATTCTTGCAAATGAATTGTAAATCAATTATCTTAAACCGATTTAGATGTAATTTGCATATACGTTTATTAGTGAAATACATTTACACAAGTTTAATATCGCAACAGCTTTTTTTTTAATTTAAATTTTGTAGGTAATGTAGTACATTGGTGGTTTTGATTTGATATAAAGTTTATATTGTGCATTTTCCATTTACAAAGCACAATGTGTGTTATCAATTAAAAAACTGCAGGCTGTAGAGGCACTATTAGGCAAAAGATCCATACCACCGCGAATGAAATACGAGCGGAGGTAGATAATAATATGGTCAGCCGCTCAACACGGCATATTGTATTAAGAACAAAAATATGTTGCCCATGTCGGGCCGGGATGGGAACCCGGTCCTGCTAGACACGGTGTCGTCGGGACTGTTCAGAGGTGAGCCAGACAATCCCCATTGAGGACAAGTCTGGCCTTTTCGCCAAGGCCAGCCTGTCGCTGGACGGATGCCTGTTGCCTGCAGATCCGGGACCCTCCAATTAAAGCAGCTAAAGGCTCCCAAAGGTTTAGTATGGTATTGCACTCCCAAAGTGCCGAGTCCGACATGGGTCTAGGACTGCCTATCTGGGCGTCCTGGATATCATCCGTAAATGGATCACGTGCGTCACAAAAAAAGGTATTCCCATCGTAAATAAAAGAAAAAATATACTTGATACTCGATTATCAATATTTAGAAAAAAGGTTCATAGCCTCTGACTTAAGATTGTATGGCGCATTTAGCCGAAATTTGGTTTTAAATACATAGCTTCTTCTAGAATGTGGCTATGAAAAAGAAATAAATGTCATTCGTTTTGTTGCTTGTTTTCTTATAATAATATAAGGCTCTTTTTTTTCTAATGCTTTATTATTGCGTTTTATTAACACATGGCGCACTTCCCCGATTTGTCGGCAAAGTGCGCCTGGTCAGACTGTTTTCAAATTTTATGCTAAAATTCAATAATTTGACGTCAGATTCTAATGAGACGACATTGGTTGTTGTTGCAAAACATCACAGATCCTTATAATACCATGAGTTAGTGTCACTCGTGAACTTAAACACAAGTAATATTGCACCAAAGTCAACTATGAAAAAAGTATGGCGCACTTTGCCCCCGTCACCCTAACATTCCTAAAATTAATTAAAAATTACATTGGAAAGCAATAACATTTATGTTATTGATTAGTTTCGAATTTTCAGTTGTTACATGAAAGGTACGACGAAGGACGACGGTCGATTTTGCTGATGCCGTGTAGAATGATGTAGACACGAAAGAAATTAATCGATGCGGTTGAAATAACAGTCTCCATTGATTATAAAAACGAGTGACTATGCTTCTAACTCTAAAGTCTATAAGTCTTAAGACTTCTATCATTAAACTATAATCTGGAACAATACAATATTTAAAGCTAAAATCTGATAATTTTTCAAGTTCGTGGCACCCTTAGTTCTACCCTCACATGTCGTAAATTACACAAGTCTAACCCCTATGGAATCTTATGACATGTTTCTTTATGTCAATCTTATGAAATGTTGCTTTATGCAACTGCTCCGAGCCTCTACAAAAGAGGTTAACCAATCCCCACAAGTAGACCAGTCCCCACAATAGAGACTTCGGAAAAAAATAGTTTTTTTTTTTTAAGGAATATGGAGAGGCGATGACCTTTTTTAGGAATATGTATAGCCGGCAGGGGTTAATATAATATCCGTGGTATCGCGACGACTTTTTTTTTTCGTGTGCCCTTGCTATACAGGAAAGTTACAGAAAAGTTATCGGTATTGTCATCCGTTAATTATTGGAGCCAAAGGGCCTCCATTTTCTTAATATTAAAATATAAAAATAATTATAACAGTTCAAATTTGAACTATTAATCAAATTATCAAACCTACTTACCATTTAATCGGATTATATCAACAAGTTTATAGGTTACAACTTTTTAGGAGTATCCCTAATTTTTTTCTAAAAAAAAGTAATCTAAATTGCTTATTACAAATACAGACAGATCCTGTGAAAGTTTCATACAAATTTATCAATTTCAGAGATTAACCGGAACAAACTGACAGACTGACATGCAGGAAAATGGAGACAGACCACATAACCAAAAGCAAAATGTTATTTGATAAGGGGTTTCAAAAATTTCAATAGCGAAATATAGATGTTTTCAAATAAATCTTAAACAATAGAACACTTCAAAAAGTTTGAACTATATTATGTTCAAAATTTTTGAAGTGTTTGTTGTGATCTTGTTATCTTTGATTTGATCTTGATTGTGATTCTGATCGAAAGGGTAAAAAAAGATTAAATATTTATTTATTTGTTTTGTGCTTCTTGACTTTGTTAAATTTTTGTGTATAATAAAATAATATAATATTATGAATTATTTATCTTTACATTTTATTTTTAGCTATTCAATTAGTATAAAAACTTATGTATATAGTATAAAGATATATAATAATTTTATAATGAGAGTGGCGACGTTCTACAATAGTGGTACCTGATTATTTTTCTCTACAGCTCTATATGTTTTTTTTTTTTTTTACAATACATAATATGTTTTAGTTTTATTAATATAATATAATATAAAAAACGTAGATACTATTACCGTTTTTAAATTTAAATAAAACTAATCTTAATTTTAAAATTTGATCTTTTTATAAGAATCGCGTACAAAAAAAAATTTCTTCTGTGCATTATAAATTCGATGAATACAACGTAGCGCCGGTATTATAATATTCTACTGACTGACCCGTTGGCGCAGTTTGCAGTGACCCTGTTTTCTGCTCCAAGGGTTGTGGGTTCGATTCCCGCCCCGAGTCTGAGTGTAATATATGTTTATTTATATATGTATTATTTATATGTATATTTATTTAAATAAAATGTATATCAGTCGGCTGTTACCTAAAACACAGGCATTAGCCATTAAGTTGCCTACCTTAGGGACAGACGACCATGTGTGTGTGTTAAACATATTTATTATTTATTTATTTATTTATTTATTCTAAAATTATTTTTATTTAATTATATTCATTATTATAATATTGAAATAATTTTACTAAAAGCCTGTATGTATTATTTACTAAATTTAATTTAAAAAAATTAAAATTATGAAATTAATACATTTAACTGAGTCTTGGAACGGAACGTATCCAACGCAGTGCAACTTTTCATTCAAACAAATGTCAAAGTCAAACATCCCGCGATGCTGAAGCGTCGTGTTAGTAGCAAATAAAATATTACAAATATTGTAATTGAATATTATATTTGGTTATAGTTGATTTGTACTAAGTGTATTGTATTTTGTCGAAATGTTGGTGTTATTCGAGACTCCGGCGGGATACGCTATATTCAAGGTAATACATACACGTGTTGAATATAACCTATAAGGTTCACCACTACAAAAATATTTTTACACTAATATTGGTATAAAAATGGATGAAAAGTCGTAAAAATGGATTAGTTTACATATATTTTAGAATTACCACTGTAAATGTGCGTAAATTTTTGTAATAGTCTAGATATTATATACAGTTAATACGAGTGTTATCATAACATCCTTGTACATAATACACGGCACTTAAAACTTCAATTTATTTTCAATTATAATTAAATAATAACATATCTTTGTATTTAAACAAATTGTTACAATATAACAATAAACAAAGTATTTTAGGACAGAAGTCTTATATTATTCGTAGTTCATTAAGCAAATCGTTTTCATGATATTGATCTTGTAAATGTCCTTAGAAATAATTCCTAAACAAAATGGTTGATACTGTGTGCAAAATAAATAAAAACGTGATGTATATATTATGCTTCTTATCACAGTTTATTTGTTACAGCTGTTAGACGAATCTAAGTTATCTCAAATAGATGACTTATATCAAGAGTTCAACACTCCGGAGGGAGCATCATCAGTGTAAGTAAAAATTATTTTGAGGTTATGAAAATTGCTTCTTAACGTAAACATTGCACAAATAATCGATTGTTTGATAATGGATCTCGTAATCTCAACCGCATCAATTAGTCTCCTTTGTGTCTTCACCATTCTAAGGGACATTGGTGAAATAATTCATGTTATTTTGGCACTTTTTTTTTAAATATAAAGTCCACTGGCTCATTTTGCCCATGCCTTTTTTATTCCAATTTGTTTTGTTAATTTATACTTGGTACAATGGTAGTTGCTTACATTAATAATAATAATAATATTCTTTATTGTACACCAATAAAAGATAGAACAAAAGTAGTACAATTAGAGAAGATGTACAAAGGCGGTCTTATCGCTAAAAGAGCGATCTCTTCCAGACAACCTTTGGGTATAGGACAACAAGTAGTGATTTAATTAAAAACTTAATGTCTCTAATGTTGAACGTGAGTCCACTTATACTTTTTGGCACTATTGGAAGCCATTCATTCAAATAAATGAATGAATAATAGATTGGTGTAGTGGTTACAGCACTAGCTGCTGCACTATTGATCACGGGTTTGTACCGCACCCATGATAAATATTTGTGTAAGCCACACATACATGTTTGTTATGATTTGGGTTATATGTGTTTCCGAACTCCGGACAGAATTTTTGTTACTATTTAATTAAGTGTTAAGTATAATAAACATGTTAAGTGTTTATATACATTTACTTTGAAAATAAATATAAATAAAAACGTAAACATTATTTAACAGAAGTATAATTAAGATTAATATATCACAATAACCGAATGTGAACCACGGACAAAGTGCTTATTACCACTATGACTAATAAATGCTACACTCAACCAATATTACTATATACCTATCTAATATTATCTCTAAATGCAGATTTTATTGTTCATAACATATTCGTAAAGTGTAATTCTTTTATATTTATGTGGAGGAAACATGCAATAAATGACCATTTTTCCAAAACTAAAATGACCATTGTAAAAGAAGTCATTAAATAATTCTTAAACTTGTATATCTAATCGCTACAAAATAATGTGTGTTGTGTGTGTTGCCAAACTCCCTGCTCAGGATATTTGTTTATTATATATTTTTTGTTAAACTACTATAAACTATACCTTGTGTCTAAAGTCAAAAGTCAAAATATTTTATTCAGCATAAAATTATTAAAATTATTTACTGAACGTCGTGAGTCTACCACTGTCACCACATCTACCACATCTATCCGTATCTCTATTAAAATTATGTGAGCTTATGGAGACTGATAATATGCATTATTTATATAGCAAAATAGGTTATTATAAGCTAGGTTATAAAAATCTCACTAAAAAATAAATTTCAATAAATAACTTAAATGGAATTGTACTTAACGTGTGTTACAATCCATATTTACTTACTCAGGTAGATTACGTGAATCTACCTGAGTAGAAACATTAAAATTTATATGTATATTTTTTTCCACATTAGTTTTGATATGAATTATTCCTGAATTCAATATTAAAATAGTGCTTACTGTGCTTAGCTGAGCTAACATAGCTAAGCTTGTTAATCCAATAATTTTAGTCTACCATATTCAAATAAAAATCTCTGAATAATTTGTTGCTTTAATGTATATTTGACGTTACTGCAAGGATTATTTTTAATAATAAATATTGTTACAGGGTAAAACTAAAGAATTTCATAAAGTTTGAAGACACTACAGAAGCTTTAGCGGCCACAACAGCAGCTATCGAAGGGAAAATTTCAAAAACGTTAAAAAAGGCTCTTAAGAAACATGTTTGCAAAGAAGTCCAAGATCAATTACTCGTTGGAGATGCAAAACTGGGAAGTGCAATTAAAGAAAAGTTTGATCTACAGTGCGTCTCAAATTCGAACGTTCAAGAACTTCTGCGATGCATTCGGTCACAAATGGACAGTCTGCTCACAGGATTACCAAAGAAAGAAATGACTGCCATGGCCCTCGGTCTTGCCCACTCACTCTCCAGGTATAAACTTAAGTTCTCCCCGGACAAAATAGATACAATGATTGTACAAGCACAGTGCCTCCTCGATGACTTAGACAAGGAATTGAATAATTATGTAATGAGATGTCGAGAATGGTATGGGTGGCATTTTCCTGAACTTGGAAAAATTATAACAGATAATACATTGTTTGTTAAAATTGTCAAATTAATGGGCACCCGTGATAATGCAGCTAAGACGGACTTATCCGATATTCTTCCAGAAGATTTGGAAGAGAAAGTAAAAGAAGCAGCAGAAATATCAATGGGAACTGAGATTTCTGATGATGATATTATGAACATACAGCATCTATGTGAGGAGATTATTTCAATCACAGACTACAGGACCCACTTAACAGACTATCTCAAAGCTAGAATGATGGCCATGGCACCTAACCTCACAGTTTTGATCGGTGAACACATAGGAGCAAGATTAATAGCACACTCAGGTTCATTAATGAACTTAGCCAAACATCCCGCATCTACAATACAGATACTTGGAGCGGAAAAGGCTTTGTTTAGAGCTTTAAAGACAAAGAAAGACACACCTAAATATGGTTTAATATACCACGCACAGTTAGTAGGTCAAAGTAGTACGAAGAATAAAGGGAAAATGTCACGAATGTTAGCAGCAAAAGCGGCTCTCGCGACTCGCGTTGACGCTTTAGGTGATGACGTGTCGTTTGATTTCGGGGCCGAACATAAAGTCAAACTTGAAAACAAATTAAGGCTTCTCGAAGAGGGTAATCTGAGGAGGATAAGTGGGACAGGCAAAGCTAAAGCGAAATTCGAAAAATACCACAGCAAATCGTGAGTATTGATAACATAATAATAATACTTTTTTTCTTTATTTTTTGTTACAATTAGGGTACTAATCAAGTCAAGATGTGTTTTACTTTTACATGAATGCTATTATGTTAAAATGATAAATAATAACAAATTTATTATTTACATTTTCTTTCATATACACTCATTTGCAAAAAAAACGGGCGGTTTCGATTTTCTTCCTGGCTGAAAAAAATAAAATACCAAAAAGGTTTTAATCATTTGAACATGTTACTGGCCAGTTATAAAAGTGCCATAATGTTTATAAGAGTACATTCATAATTCAAATTTTTGACTGAGCCTGGTTTTCAAAGAAAATAACTTTTAACTACATTTTGTGGCGCGAATTCCCTATAGTTAATATCGACTCTAATTAACTTTTTGTCAATTTTTATTAAATTATCTGGTCTCCTTGACATTTAAAAGTATTGTTATTGCTGTTTAGCAATCTCGAAAATGGTAGATAAAGTGATAAAAGCGAGCAAAATTATTGCGCTGCTTGAAGAAGGTTGCAGTCAATGCTTCGTGGCTCAGAGGCTAAATGTGAGTCGGTCGACAGTTCAAAGGACCTGGCAGCGCTATCAAGAGACCGGTTCCGTCAAGAGAAGGCCTGGTTCTGGCAGAAAAACATGTACCGAACCACGGGATGATCGTTTTCTAGTTAGTCAAGCGTTGAGAAATCGCAAATCTTCTTATGTGGACCTCAAGAACACCCTCGAAGAAGTAAGAAATGTGCAAATTAGTCTATGGACGGTCAGGAGGACTCTTCTCGCTGCTAATATACACATTCATCGCCCGGCACGCGGCCCTAAATTACTCCGTGGACATCGAGTTGCCAGGCTTAGCTTCGCTCGAAATTGTGTGTCATGGACTCATGAAGACTGGGATAGGGTATTGTTCTCCGATGAAGCCAGGATATCTCTGCATGGTGAAGACCGACGTCGGCGAGTGCTACGTAGACGAGGAGAACGCTTTGCAGAGGCATGTTTTGAAGAAATCACACCTTATGGAGGGGGCTCTGTTCTGTTTTGGGCAGGAATAAATTCTATGGATCGTACGGAGTTAGTCTTCATCGAAAACGGTACACTGACTGGACACCGATACATAACGGAAGTTCTAATTCCTTATGCACAACCCGCTTTAACCGCTCTTGGCGAAAACTCAATTTTTATGGACTACAACGCTCGCGCCCACCGGTCTGGCGGTGTGGATGCGTATATGCTAGAAGTCGGAATTCGTCGTTTGGACTGGCCAGCTAGAAGTCCGGACCTCAATCCCATAGAGCATGTCTGGGACGTTCTGAAGCGACGAGTGAGATCAGTGCAGCCGGCTCCACAGACCATCAGAGAGCTAAAGAATGTGATTACCGCGGAGTGGGAACGTATTCCCCAAGAAACCATAAAAGATATACTCACTAGCATGCCCAGACGAATGCAAGCTGTTATTTCAGCAAGAGGGGGTCACACTCAATACTAAACTTTTATCTGCTTTTAATGTATTCAAGAAAAACAAAGAAATTAACGCGTTTCATTTTTATTTAGCGAGCAGGTACAATCATAGTGTTTTGAGCTTAAACATTATTTCTTAATAATTTAATTAAAATGTTATGATAAAACTGATGAAAACTATTCCTTCCTAATTAATTTATAAAATTCTGAGGATAACAATACCTAAAATTGTCAAACAAACTAATAGTAACTATAAAATAGTTCTTTGCTTAAGTGCCCGTTTTTTTTGCAAAAGAGTTTATTTTGAAGTATGTACTTGTGTAGCTTCAGCCACTTATAATTAATACTAAATTCTGTAAAAACTGGAATACTTTTTATTCATTTTATTGTATTTATACACTTTATTGCACACTTAAGAAGTACATGAGACAGAAACAAAAAAAAATACATATATATATATATATATATATATATATATAAATATATATATATAGATTATGTTACTACAGAGACTATATACTTACAATATCAATTGTCAAAAACCGAGCAGTTCGAGATTAGCCAGAGTTATTATGAGTAAATTTTTTGTATAAAATTACTTTTATTCTAACAGTGAGGTGTTTGAATACCCCGTCGCAGCTGACAGTACAATTGGTAAGAAGCCTATCAAGAGAGAACACTCGCCGGATGAAGCAGATGGTGTCAAATCCAGTAAAAAGATGAAACTGGAGATTGAAGAAGATGATGTAAGTATCTTTTTTATACTTGGTGGCAAACAAGCATACGATTACGTCTGATGGTAAGCGGTTACCGTAGACTGTGGAATCTTGCAACGCCAGCAGCATCACAGACGAGTTGTTGAATTGATTGTTGGACTGATTTATCAAAATATTTCTGGAATCATCACTAAAGTCTGACACATGAAAGACGAACCTGTAAAAGCATGGACAATTGATTTAAAGAGGATCCCTAAATCATTGCTATACCGCTATAATAATATTTATTATAATAGTGCTAATTCAATTTGATACTTGTAAAATATTGTTATATCTACATAGTTTTTTTAAAGTGGTCAATCTATATAAGACTAATATTAGTAACTTCTTGTGTAAATTAATTTTAATTTAAAAAAAATGGTTGTCTGTAAAGTCGGTTTACAGACGATAATTTGTACGTGATAACGTCATAAGAAAACATAGATGTAGAATTATATACTTTTATGAATCGAATTGAATTATTATCACATATATAATATGATATTGTGTATTACTTTACATATATATGATAGTTTAGTACTTTTTTTATATATATATATGATAGTGTGATATTCAAGATTTTCCAATCTGAGTTATTTTGTTAAGGATAGGAAGATGATAGGTATATGTAGATCTTCCGGTTCGGCAGCTGTCAAGTAAAAAGTGCGTGAAACGTCGTGTCTGTGTTTTAATACGAAATTGCGTGAAATATCATCTATCTGGGAACTAAAGTGACTAAAAACAACAGAACTAGGACTATAGAACAAAAAAAAAGTGCTAAAGTCAAGTAATAAACTCAACAGGAACTGTGGAAAGTACCTAATTCAATCAGAGTGGTATATATAACAATAACTACCTACTTCATAATTATAAATTTTCAACGTTCAATTTTTGAGCCACATTGTGAGTTGACATTTAGTTGTCATTAACAGCTAACACATCGACATTGACAACTGACATATTAAATCAGTGTTGCTACTACGAAATATATTTCTACGAAGAATAAGTGTTGCCTACCCTAAACCAGTGTGGCCACAAGTAATCAATATCTTACAGAAGAAAAATAAAATTACAATAATAAAAAATGAATCAAGAACAATTGGATATCTTAATCACAAAAATGAACCAAACCTTTATGGTGAGGACCGAGGAAATTAAGGATGAATTTGCGAAACAAACCTACGCCCTCACAGAAAACTTCTCCAAAAATATGGCAACTACACTAGATGAAAAACTGAACCCGTTTATGGAAGAGAACAATAAACTTAAAAATGAAGTGTCACTGTTGAAGGAAAAAATCTACAACTTAGAAAAAAAAGCAAAGAAAAATAATATTATTCTCCACGGAATAGAAGAGCGGGAAGATAGCAACTCCAACCTTATGGACGTCGTCTTAAAAACTCTAAATGATATGACCAAGGCTGCAAATATAGAAGATTTCGACAAATGGGAAATAAGTGAGGTCTACAGGCTGGGACGACTGGGGAAAAAGGACGGCAAAAAAACAAGGCCCATCCTTATAACACTCACCTTGGCGTGGAGAAAGAAAGAATTACTTCGCAACAGCAAAAAACTACCAGAAAACATCTACATTACCGAGGATTATCCTAAAGATGTTATCAATATTAGGAAAGAACTAAAAATGAAACAACAAGCTGAAAGAAAGAAAGGAAAAATAGCATACATCCGTTACGACAAGTTGATTGTGAAAGACAATAACACTAAAATCCCAACCAAAGAAAATGAGAAGAGGAAAAGGCTTCCAACCGACTCGCCGACACAGCAACACACCAAGGAAGGAAAAGAGGCAACAGCTCTTTCAAAAATAAACAAAACAAACGCTCTAGGACTACCAACTCGCCTTAGGGCAAACTCAACTTCTGAAAATAATAAACAATGACTTTCAGAGATCAACAGGAACCGGAAGCAAACAAAAAAGAAACAAACACAAAAACCATACAAATTTAAACTGTCTCCCAATACGGCTGGTCACCGCGGGAGAGCTAGACCAAAACCCTCCAGTAAATTCAATTCACTGCAACCCTCTAACACAAGAGAAAGACACTTCAAAGAAAAAGAAAAATAAAATCGATTTCCACATCGGCACATACAATGTAAGAACTATGGCAAGCACAGCCAAACTCATAGACCTTACGAACGCCCTCAACAATGTTAAATACGACATCCTTGGATTGTCAGAAATGAGAAAAGTAGGACATTGCATAGACGAATACGACGATTTTATGTTATGTTACAGTGGACAGACAAAGGGAAGATATGGAGTCGGATTCATTATAAAAAAGTACCTGAAACCTTGTGTCAAAAACTTCATAGGTTTGTCCGACCGAGTAGCACTTTTAGATATAGATATAAAAGATACACCAATCACTATTATCCAAGTTTACGCACCTACCGAAGAGTCTGAAGAAGTAGAAATTGAGTCGTTTTACGAAACTCTACATAGAGCTCATGCAAATTCAAGTAAATATACAATAGTTATGGGCGACTTTCAACGCAAAAGTAGGACAGAAGGACACCGAAGAAAACAAACTTCTTGGACGTTTCGGTTTCGGTAAAAGAAGCTCTAGAGGTCAACTATTAATACAATACGCTCAAGAATACAATCTATCCATAATGAACACCTTCTTCAAGAAAAAGCCTAGTCGAAAATGGACGTGGAAGTCACCAGATCAGACAACCATGAATGAAATAGATTACATTCTTACAAATTTTCCAAACAAATTCAAAGATGTACATGTTTTAAATAACATCAAGTTCCCATCTGACCACAGAATGGTCAGATCAAAAATATCACTTAAACAAATGAAAAGAAGCCGAGTAAAATATAAATGCTCTACATATAGCCTAAAAAATCAAAACGAAACAAACTTCTACCTAGAAAAATTAGAAAATAATACAAAATCTATAAAACCAGATGATACACATACAGGTCAATCCTTATACAATAAACTTGAAGAATGTATACTAGACAGCATGAAAACAGAGAAACAGAAAGACAAACGAAAATTAAACAAAATCCTTACAGAGGAAACTCTAAGTCTCATTAAACAACGTCACAAACTACAAAATTCTAAACCAAAAAGCCACGAAGATAAGATGAAATTGAGCTCTATCTATAAAGAAACTAACAAAAGTATCAGAAAAGATTACAAAAATCACAGATTAAAAACAATAGAGGAACACTTGAGGACTAGTGGTAGCTACAAACGTGCATTTAAAGAACTCCATACACACAAAACCTGGATACCAAGCCTACTGGAAAACTCTACACCTTCAACCAATAGAGAAAATATTCTAAAAATAGCAACAAACTTTTATGCCAATCTCTACGACCAAAAAGACAATGAAAACTCCGAAATTATAACTTTTCACCCTCAAAGTAAAACGAACATTGAATGGAACGCAACAGAAATAGTCCGAGAAATAAACAGGCTGAAATCAAACAAGAGCCCAGGGCCAGACGGTATACCAAACGAGGCACTAAAGTTGGGACAAGCTTTGTTAACACCTACAATAACAACTCTATTCAATACCATAATTAAAGAGGAGAGAGTGCCCGAACAATGGACGAAATCGAATATAATACTATTATATAAGAAAGGCGATCCAAATGACATTGGAAACTACCGCCCTATCAGTCTTCTACCGAGTCTTTACAAACTATTCTCACAATGTATTTTAAGCCGAATATCAACAAAAATCGACAAAAATCAACCAGTAGAGCAAGCAGGATTTCGTAAGGGATTCTCTACCGTCGACCATATCCAAACTTTAGAGAGCGTAATAGAGAAATACAAAGAATTCCAAAGACCTCTTTACTTGGCTTTTATTGATTACCAGAAGGCATTTGACTCTGTTTCACACAACTCAATATGGGAGGCTTTGAAGGTAAACAACATAGACAGCGCCTACTGTAATATAATAAAAAACATATATGAGAGAAGTACAAGTAAAATCAGCCTGGAAACAAGCGGTCCTGAAATAAAAATCAAAAGAGGCGTAAAACAAGGAGACCCCTTATCCCCAAAGCTCTTTATTGCGGTATTAGAGATGATATTTAAGAAACTTAAATGGGAAAACCTTGGTATCTTAATAAATAACGAATACCTAAGCCATCTACGCTTTGCTGATGACATAATCTTATTCTCAGAATCAATTTCACAATTAGAAAATATGATACAACATCTACAGTTAGAAAGCGTACGCGTGGGATTAGAAATGAACCTGCAAAAAACTAAACTGATGACCAACTCCTTAAAATCACCAATAAAGATAAGAAGCGAAAACCTGGAATATGTAGATACCTACATATACCTAGGAAAACAAGTCTCATTTCACCGGAACAACAACTTAGAGGAAATAAATAGAAGGATAAATATGACATGGCAAAAATACTGGGCTCATAAAGAGATAATGAAAGGAAACATGCCGCTTTCTGTGAAAAAGAAAGTAATAGATAGTAGCATCCTTCCCTGTCTAACATATGGCTCACAATCATGGATATACACGAAACAGGCAAAAGAAAAAATCAGAATATGTCAAGCTGCCATGGAACGATCTATACTAGGGATACGCAAAAGTGATAGAATACGCCACACCAGGATAAGAGAAAGAACAAAACAAATAGATTTCTTACTTCACTCCATGAAACTAAAATGGAAATGGGCGGGTCATATAGCCAGATCAACGGACAATCGATGGACGAAGCGTGTCGTCGTCCTATGGAAAGGACCTAAAAGAAAAAGAGGCAGACCTTCTAGAAGATGGACCGATGACATCAAAGATACAGCAGGAGACGAGTGGCAATTAAAGGCAAAAGATAGAAAACAATGGACAAAGCTGGAGGAGGCCTTCACCCTACAGAGGGGTTCCCATTTAAATAAATTAAATAATTAAATAAACATTTTAATAAATTATAAAAATAACACGTTTTATATGTATATGTATGTGTGTATGTATGTGTATGTATGTATGTATGTATGTATATATGTGTATATATATATATATATATATATATATATATATATATATATGTGTGTGTGTGAGTGTATGTATGTGTGTATATGTGTATATATAATTATTGTTAAAAAAAAAAAAAAAAAAATTGTAGAAAAATGGGAAATAATAAAAGGCTTTATTATTATTATTATTAGGAAGATGATAGGAAAAGTAGGAAATCAAGGGGAGTGTTTCAAGTGGTACTCTCTACCAAACAATTGACAAATCAAAAAACAGTAGGGGTGTGCGATAATTATTGATAATTCGTAAATACTCGATAATTTTCCATTCGATAATTATCGATAAGTGTTATTCGATAATTTTGATCCGATAATTACCGATAATTTTTCATTCGATAAATATCGATAACTATCGACCGATAATTATCGATAACTGTCGCCACTTTCGATAATTTTCCTTCGATAATTATCGATTACTGTTCATACGACAATTATCGATAACTATCGATAAAACGATTCGATAATCATCGATAGTAAAATTATCGATATTTTTTATCGATGAACATCCCTACTTGTACGAAACAATTGACAAATCACAAAACAGTAGGGGTGTGCGATAGTTATCAATAATTCATAAATACTCGATAATTTTCCATTCGATAATTACTATCGATAAGTGTTATTCGATAATTTTTATCCGATAATTATCGATAATTTTTCATTCGATAAATATCGATAACTATCGACCGATAATTATCGATAACTTTTCCTTCGATAATTATCGATAACTGTTCATACGATAATTATCGATAACTATCGATAAAACGATTCGATAATCATCGATAGTAAAATTATCGATATTTTTTATCGATGAACATCCCTACTTGTACGAAACAATTGACAAATCACAAAACAGTAGGGGTGTGCGATAATTATCGATAAGTGTTATTCGATAATTTTGATCCGATAATTATCGATAATTTTTAATTCGATAATTATCGATAACTATCGACCGATAATTATCGATAACTTTCGTCAACTATCGACAATTTTTATCCGATAATTATCGATAACTGTCGCCAACTATCGATAACTTTTCCTCCGATAATTATCGATAACTATTCATTCCATAATTATCGATAACTATCGATAAAACGATTCGATAATTATCGATAGTAAAATTATCGATATTTTTTTCCGATGAACATCCCTACAAAACAGTTCGCGTGTAGATTGCGTGGCGCCACTGTCTCTTTTACTCGAACGCGGTCCGATGGAGTGTAAGACTGAACGCTTAGGCTAATCGTGCCTCTCTATCGCTTGTTCTGAGCTCTCGCTCACTAATTGTGACAATGATGACGTCATCTTCTTCGAACGGGCACCCTATCATCAATTTACTAGACGTTATCACGTCAAAAACTTATGTTTCGATAACCGTTCTGTTATACTGGTGCGATTAATCACGTCACCACCGGTCGTCGCCGGTTCGATTCCCGCTGGAGGTAGATATCTGTATTTGTACAAATATAAAATATAACGTTTCTGGTCTCGGTTCTTCTGGGTTTCCCATCATGCCTCGAACAGCACGTAAAGTGGTCGGTCCTGGTTGTTATCATAAACGTCTGATAGCTATCTTTACTAATAGGGAAAAATATCAGCCAACCTGCATTGGGAGCAGATTGGTGAATTAGACTCCTTCTCCTTCTCCACCTTCTCCAGGTTCTAATATGCCTATACATAATATGTACAGTAGGTCTTTGTCTAGTTGTGGGATATTTACAGGCTGAGTTCAATTCCAATTTAATATAAGTTACATAAAACTTATATACCATAAACTAGCTGTGCTCCGCGGTTTCGCCCGCGTTAATTTGAGGGAAGAACGTAAATATTTTTAAACAATTACTCTAAGAGTAGATACCGCCTCGTTGGTCGAGTGGTCGTAAGCGTTACTGCCGAGGAAAAGGTCTCAGGTTTGATTCCTTGGGCGTTCAACGTATTATTGAGTTTTTTTTTTCGAAAGTTCTTAGTAAAAGAGTGATTTTATATTTACTTTAGATTTAGAACTATAGCTAAAAATGTCTTAGGAAGATAAATAATAAAGGACGCGACGGAAGGTCTAAAAAAAGATTATTTTTTCCCGTTTTTGTAACATTTCTTATTATTGCTCAGCCCCTTTTGGTCGTATCGTAATGTTATAAAGCCTTCCTCGGTAAATGGGCTATCCAACGCAAAAATATTTTTTTAATTCGAACCAGTAGCTCTTGAGATTAGCTCGTTCAAACAAACAAACACACAAACTTTTCAGCTTTATAATATTAGTATAGATATATAGAAGTTTTGTACATTGATATAGTAATATTAAACTTAAATAGAAGCTCAAATGTACACTTGAATGACCTCAGTGACATTGTTATAATGTTATCATGTAAAAGTTCCGGACATTAGTAATATGGATATTACTGTACCGCTGGAGGGATCCTGTTGCCTGCAGATCCGGGACCCTCCAATTAAAGCGGCTGAAGGCTCCCGCAGGGGTTTAGTACGGTATTGCACTCCCAAAGTGCCGAGTCCGACATAGGTCTAGGACTGCCGACCCGGGCGTCCTGGGTATCATCCGTAAATGAATTCCCCTGATGATATTACTGTATTGTATCAGCCTGTAAACAACCCACTGCTGAGTGAAGGTCTCTTCTCCATATAGAAGAAGGGTTGGAGCTTAATCAGTTATCAGGTGTCTATGATAACAACCGGCACCGACAGCTTTCCCTGCTTTCCGAGGCACGGTGGGGAGACCCACAAGGAGATACACCAAGACTGAAAATACACAGACATACACCCAGACTGAAAACAAATATTTGTACAAAGACAAATATCTGTCCCGAGCGGGAATCGAACCCGCGACGTCACTGTATATATAGCCTCAATACTCTAAATACTAAGTAATTAATAGTTTTCCTAAAAATTATGTGTTAAACCCATAATTTTAATTTGTTGTATTTTTTTCTTACCAGAGCAAACCTAAAAAAGAGAAGAAAGTTAAGTCAGAGCCCCAAGAAGAAATGGAAATAAATAATCAGGAAAACGGAAGCGTAGAAGCTACATCAGAGAAGAAGAAAAAAAAGAAAAAGAAATCTCTAGAGCCAGAAGCAGCAGAGGCGGAAGTAAATAATGAGGCTGAAGAACAGACACCCGGTCAAAAGAAGAAAAAGAAAAAGTCCCTAGAACCAGCTGCAGCAGAAACAGAAGTAGCGGCAGAACAAGAAACGCCTGTCAGCGAAAAGAAGAAAAAGAAAAAGAAGTCTAAAGTTGAAGAAGAATAAAATACCTCAGAGAAGTATTGTGTATGAGTGCATCTGAAAATTAAATTCTGAAGACGTTTACCAATTTTTAGATAATATATAAAAAATTTAATATTCCATATACAAGTGATGCTTCACTTTCACTTGTAATTCCTATTATTGAAACATATTTAATGCTGCTAAACATATAACTTTCCAAATTATGGATATAATATAACTTTTAACTAAAACTGTAGTTTTCTGCGCTATTTACATAAAAAAATATGTAACCATTAGTTTGAATCATTTGTTTAAATTATATGGATGCTTGGTAACTTTCCAAATGTCTTTGGATTTTTTTTTTCCTGTTTGCAAGTAAGGGTGAGGTCACATCTATTAGTGAGTGTCTCCACCGATAGCATTTACAGATTTAATGTAAAAATAGTTTTAATACAAGGGTCAATCTTCGAAAATATTTTCAAATACCTAATTGATCATCTGCAAACAAAAAACAATAAAATATGTAATTTGGAAAAACACTGAATACCTTTTTGTAGATTAGGTAAATAAAAATAATATTTTATGAGAAATTTTATAACATTTACGTCTTAAGTAGTTGTTTTTTTTTTTTGTTTAAGTAAGAAATAGTGTTAATGTTCCTTCTAGGTAATGAATGTGACATCTTTGTATGGATGTTTTTAGTTTTTAAGTATAAAATAATCTCATTGTGAGATTTTTATTAAAAAAAAGAACTATACTTCAAGCGTTTCATTTTTCTAATACGATGATAGAAATATAAAAATATATCTTACGATTAGACAAGGGGATCCGTGCTATTCCACCTATGTTGTTATTAATCGGATTCAAGTCCTCAGATTTCGTCGGTCCGATAAAGGAAAGTACCCAGGGGTAGAAAGTACGAGGGGTCCCCTCGGAGACCAGTCGTCGTATTTGCTAAGCCCCCCTTGAGTTTTATCGTAGTAATTAATAAATCTGATTTTAAATAATTTTTTGCAAACAAAAATTTTAAAAAGTATAGTCAGTAGTAGTAGTGTAGCGTAGTGTTGCCACTTGAGTTTAAAAAGCGCTAAACGCTGCGCGCCATATTTGAATAAAGCTCGAAAAATCGTGAGATTTCTCTAGAGAATATTGACTGCGTAACGAAATCCTACGACTACCCCATGCCCCAGTAACCAAGCGTGATATTTTTGAAGACCTCGCGCTCGACGCTCCCCCTGATCCTCCCCCTGGATTTCGTAGGTACTATGGGATTTCTATTACTGACTTGAATGAACTGGATGCACATGTCCACTACCACCGGTAACTAAATACTGAGTTATCGTGGGATGTAGGTACTTCAGCGTAGAGAATAGATAATCTTATATCAAACTAGCTGTACCCGCGGCATCGCCCGCTTATAAATTTTACTTTAGTGTTTTATGTACGTGATTGGAGGTATGCCTTATATTATAATTTCCTAAATCCTATTAATATTATAAATGCGAAAGTTTGTTGGAAATAAAAAAGTCACTAATTGTACTTTTGCCATCTGAAGGCCTCGCTAAATATACCTTGCCCACATCAAATTTTGGTCAGCTTGCCCCGCCACTGAGTATAGAACCTTAAAAATTAAAATATGTCATTATTTATAACTATTCTTCAAATGTTTATCACTTGGGTAACCTTTAGTAAGAAATCCGTGTAGTGCGAGATAATTGTGCCTCTTGTCTAAGGTATGTTACGTCATTCGTCTCTGTTACGATGTCTTTGTTGTTTGAGACAAATAAGTTACCTCTAAGAAGTCTTAGAACTAATTTAATTGTAATTTTGATGTTAATAACTTTTATAATATATGCAGACCAATTTAGATAAAATGATTATTTCAAAATTTCAGACACACGTGCATTCATACATCTTTTTGCCACATATTTACATTTACATTCAACTATTTAATTTTAGACAAATGTACCTACTTTACACCACAGTTCATAGTGAAAAGCGAGATCCTGTACAACTTTGTTTATAAAAAAAAAATCTTTTTTTTTAACAATCCTAGACGTACCTACGTACATGTAGTAAGTACCTATAATATATCATGTAGTTTCACCGGTGTTTATGTTTATTGCTATTGTTTTATTAGCCTAGATTTCTAATAATGAAAGATTTATTTAATTAATATTGTAAAATTTCTGTAATAAATACTTAAAAAAATTGTGTCAAAAAAATTAAAATTTTGGTTCAGGTTAATTTTTAATAATATCTTCAAATATAGTAAGTATCTAATCTATTAAAATGCGAAAGAAATGAGAGCTACGTCCTTTTTTAAATACTTATTTTAATAACAACCTGAATTAACCAGTTTTATTAGAGCTTTCCCTTTGAAGCTTTATCGAATTTTAAAAAATCGTATATATTATTATTATTATTTTAATTGCTACAATTATTATTATTATTATTTTTTTATTGCTACACTCCACCCGTTCAAGATATACATATACACATATAAATAAATATAATACAATACTTATATAAGGAGTATAATAAGTTTACATAAACTTACTTAGATAATATAAGCGGGTGGAGGATTACGCCCCGGCAGGGAGATCAAACGGCCGGGGGTTAGGGCTGTAGGCTGAGAAATCGGCGGACAATCCTAGCCGAGTCGAGTAATACCGCCTTCTGCATCCTGGCTGCGAGCGAACCGTCACGGATACCCAGCTGCCTCAGATGGTGAGCGAGGCTAACCGGGATCAAACCGTTGGCAGATATAACGATAGGGATGATTTCAGTGGAATCAACACCCCACATGTCGACAATCTCGTGCGCCAGGTCCAGATATTTACGTTTTTTCTCTGTTTCGGCTTTCACGAGGTTCTCGTCATGCGGGATGGTAATGTCCACTAAAAACACCCTCGACTGTGCCCTATCCATCACCACGATATCAGGCTTGTTCGCCAGTATCGTCCTGTCCGTGGCGATAGGCCGGTCCCAGTAGAGCCGGACTCCGTCGCGTTCGAGTACTGGCGCCGGTGTGTACTGATAGTACGGCACCCTCTGTTCCAGAAGACAATACATTAGAGCAAGCTCTTGATGAAGAATTTTGGCCACTTGATTATGTCTGTGCAAGTACTCAGTGTTGGCAAGCGCTGAACACCCCGAAAGCACATGTCTGAGTGACTCGCCGGGATTACGACAAGCTCGACAGAAGTCGGGAGTGCCATCCTTCAGAATGTGCTTCCGGTAGTTGTTTGTCTTAACCACCTGATCCTGTATTGCACAGACAAAACCTTCGGTTTCCCCAAAGAGGTCCCCGAATCGCAGCCACTGCACGGAGGCCTTAACATCCACGTGAGGGGCGTGGAGCGCCTTGTAAAACCGTCCATGCAGCTCCTTCTCCATCCATACGGTCTCCCGGTTAGAGGTGCTAAGTACAACCGGTCTTCGCCATTCCTCTTTAGCAAGGGATAACGGGGTGAGACCTTTGTCACATACTATAACTTCACCATGCATAGCGCTCTCCCTCCTCGTCTCAAAGTAGGCCCTGAGGCTGCACACCTCCCGGTTATGCATGGACTTGGCGCTTAATAGGCCTCGGCCACCACACTTCCGTGGGATGTACAGTCTCATGACCGACGATTTCGGGTGATGCATGCGATGGTGAGTCATAGTCGTGCGGACTCTTCTGTCCAGGGCGTCGAGTTCGGTCTGAGTCCATCTGAGCACGCCAAATGTGTACAAGAGAGTGGGCATGACCCAGCCGTTATAAGCTCGGACCCTGTTGGCGCCCGACAAGTAGCTCCGAAGAACTTTTGTCAGCCGTCCAAAAAAGACCTCGCAAACCGCCTGTTTCATATCCACCTCCTGCACCCCTATGCATTGTGACATGCCCAGATACCGGTAAGATTCAGCTTCGGAAAGGGTCTTGAAGTTCGAAAGCTCTAGGCTAATTTCAGCCGATTGCGTCACCTGTCCCCTGTCTACATGTACGACCGCACACTTATCCACTCCAAGCTGCATCCTGATGGAGCCGCTGAACTCAGTAGTGATTTTCAGCAACTCCATAAGGCGTGCAGGATTAGGTGCCAGCAGCTTGAGGTCATCCATGTAGAGAAGGTGGGAGACTTTAGTACCTCCTCTCCGAAACTGAAAGCCTGTCCCCGAACGCTCCAGCAGAGTGCTTAAAGGGTTCAAGGACAAGCAAAACCAAAGTGGGCTCAGACAATCACCCTGGAAAATACCCCTTCGTATCCGGATACGGTCATCGACACCCGCCGTCATTCTCTCGCCCTGGAGACAAAGGATCGTACTCCATTGCCCCATGCATACTTCGAGGAAGTCTCGAACTGCACTGTCGATCTTGTACAGCTCGAGGACCCTCAGAAGCCATGAATGAGGCACCGAGTCGAATGCCTTCTTGTAGTCGATCCAGGCAGCAGAGAAGTTCCGACGGTTGCGTTTGACAAGCTGGCCCGCAACAGAGTCAATGATAAGGAGCTCCTTTGTGCCGCGGCCGTTATTATTATTATTATTATTATTATTATTATTATATCTTCTGAGAAAAAAAAGAGGTCAAGAAAACATGAACGAAATAAAGTTCTACTGAAACATTCCGTAAACATTTCACTGTTGGTCAAATCTTCTTCGATTTAGAAGAATGTTTGCAGCTTAAGTCCCCATACCGCTCTGTAACAAATTTAGGGCCTGTTTCACCGTTGCTGATAATTTTTTTATCTAATACATAAATTAAATAAATTAAATAAATAAATTAACAAATATATAATTACAAATATATAATAAATATATATTAATATATATAAATATATATATTACAAATATATAATAAATTAATTTACAATCCTAGACGTACCTACGTACATGTAGTAAGTACCTATAATATATCATGTAGTTTCACCGGTGTTTATGTTTATTGCTATTGTTTTATTAGCCTAGATTTCTAATAATGAAAGATTTATTTAATTAATATTGTAAAATTTCTGTAATAAATACTTAAAAAAATTGTGTCAAAAAAATTAAAATTTTGGTTCAGGTTAATTTTTAATAATATCTTCAAATATAGTAAGTATCTAATCTATTAAAATGCGAAAGAAATGAGAGCTACGTCCTTTTTTAAATACTTATTTTAATAACAACCTGAATTAACCAGTTTTATTAGAGCTTTCCCTTTGAAGCTTTATCGAATTTTAAAAAATCGTATATATTATTATTATTATTTTAATTGCTACAATTACAATTATTATTATTATTATTATTATTATTATTATTATATCTTCTGAGAAAAAAAAGAGGTCAAGAAAACATGAACGAAATAAAGTTCTACTGAAACATTCCGTAAACATTTCACTGTTGGTCAAATCTTCTTCGATTTAGAAGAATGTTTGCAGCTTAAGTCCCCATACCGCTCTGTAACAAATTTAGGGCCTGTTTCACCGTTGCTGATAATTTTTTTATCTAATACATAAATTACTGATAGACTTAATCAGCAGCTAGTTTAGAGCATCTTACCTTAACTAATGAAGTTACAACTTTTGGCTTCACAGGTTGTGAGAAAAAGTCTGGCAAATAAAGTGGAGTTTGATGATGAAAAAGTTATATCATCATCTATAAACTTTTATCTCTTGGCAACTTTTGTACGGCAAATAGCTTTATTACTAAACTGGTGAAACATAAATAAATATAGAAAATATAAGGATAAATATATAAATATAAGGACAAAAGGAATCCAAAAAGAACTCGGTAAAGTACATGTACCAGGATAACATAAACGTTCGGGATGTTCATTCAACGTTCTAATAGCGCTGCAAGTTGTAGGATATTGGTAGGGAGAGGATGTCTGCTCGCGGTTAGCCACGAACATTCACATCTCGACTGCATTATCGACTGAACAGTGAACGTAAATTGTCGATATGTCACATAAATCTATTATAGAATTTATTTAATGGATTGAAAATTTATTATCACATATTCTAGGATTTTTATACTTTAAAAATATAGACGTATCTATTATATTTTGTTGTTGTTAAATGAATATAATGATTGTATTATTTTCCATCTTTAAGAAAGTACTATGTAGACAGTAAGATTTTCTTTTTAAACAGTGCAGTCGGCAGTGACCCTGCTTTCTGCTCCAGGGTCGTGAGTTCAATTCCTAAACTGAGCCTTAATGTAATACCTATATATTTATTTATATATGTACATTTATGTATATCAGTCGACTGTTACCTACCTAAAATACAGGAATTAAGTTGCCTATTTGAGAAACAGGTTACCGCGTGTGTATAAAAAAAATACATACCATTTTATATTTATACAAAACAAAAATAATATAATTAATATAGGTAGTACAAATATATGTATTATGTATACCTATATAAATATAAAAATAACTTACTTTGAATAAAGCATTAATTAGAAAGAAGTCAAGAGTATTTTAATCTCTTCTAAACAATAAAATTAATAGTACAAATGTTTTCGCTTAAACATGTTTCACTCGGAATACAACAGTGAAATTTTAATTTTTTAATAATTCATTAGTGCAAAATGGAATAATCTAATAAATAGCGTAAAATTAAAGATCCTTTATTATCATACAACAATAGATCATCGAAAAAGTTTACTAATATTAAAGTTATCTTATTGTGAAAATTTCCTTTTAAGGCCAGTATATCCCAAATCACCTGTTTTTGATAGTGTTTTAAACATAGTAATATTCATTTTTTTGATCCGTTAAAAATATATGTTATAGTTTAACAAACGTTCTTGATTATTCAACGGTTCAAAACACGATAATTGTAACTTGACTCGATATTAATTTAAAAAATCAAAAAACCCGACTGCGTAAAATACTCTTATTATAAACTAAAAAGAATAAAACAATTTACTAGCTTTCATTTCATACCCATATTGCTACAGTAAGAAGAAAAAAAATCAACTCCCCCCCCTCATTCCGTCATTTGCGGGCGCCATTTTGAAAATTTATATAGCCTATGACACTACTACAATTTAGACAAATCCAACGACACCTCATATGTCAAAAACCGTCCAGCCGTTTGGGCTGTAGGGCGTGCCAAAGAAATGGACATACATACATACATACATACATACATACATACATATATACATACATACATACACTCGAAAAACATAACCCTCCTTCTGTCGCAGTCGGGTAAAAAAAAAAACATAAAGAAAGGATGTTTTTGATTATTTTTCGAGTTTTATTCGAAGAATATCAGATTTTAAGTTACAATATTCACATGTAAAAATAGGTAATAACTTTTAGTAGAACATTTAACGGTTACTTTTTTAAATAAATGTTTCTATTTTTTTTTAATATTAAATATTTAAATTATATAAGAAAACGGCCCGCGCGCCTCGCTTTAGTTGCCTGCAAGGCGTCATCGAAGTAGGACCTGTATCTCTGCTGTCTGGCGGCGTCCCCCCCCCCCCCTCTAAAGATTGGATTTTTTTTTATAACAAAAATATCCACGGGCTTATATTTGCCCGTGCCTTTTTTTTAATTAAATGTATAAGATTGTTAATATAGTTTCATGCGTACTATTTTAGACTTACATTAGCTAGACTTATTGTCAGGATCTCTATGACGCGAGTCCGTATACTGACCATTATTTATTTATTATTATTATAATTTTTTTTAATACATATAATCATATTTACATACATATAATCATTTTTAATAAACATAATCTTTATTTACAAATATAATTTACATATACAAATATACACACATACATATATATACATATACATACACACACACACATATATATTATATATATATATATATATATATATATATATATATATATATATATATATATATAATTTTATTTTGTCTTTTTTTTTCTTACATCTATTTACATCATGTTTCTTATTTTCTATGTACATGCGTTTATTCCTTGATCTAATATAATCTAATATTTCATTGCTTGTTAGTACATACATACCAGCCACCACATTTTTACGGCTTGTCTACATTTACATTTTGGATCTTTATTTTTACCCGACTGCGACAGAAGTAGGGTTATGTTTTTCGAGTGTATATATGTATGTATGTATGTATGTATGTATGTATGTATGTATGTATGTATGTATGTATGTATGTATGTATGTATGTATGTATGTATGTATGTATGTATGTATGTATGTATGTATGTATGTATGTATGTATGTATGTATGTATGTATGTATGTATGTATGTATGTATGTATGTATGTATGTATGTATGTATGTATGTATGTATGTATGTATGTATGTATGTATGTATGTATGTATGTATGTATGTATGTATGTATGTATGTATGTATGTATGTATGTATGTATGTATGTATGTATGTATGTATGTATGTATGTATGTATGTATGTATGTATGTATGTATGTATGTATGTATGTATGTATGTATGTATGTATGTATGTATGTATGTATGTATGTATGTATGTATGTATGTATGTATGTATGTATGTATGTATGTATGTATGTATGTATGTATGTATGTATGTATGTATGTATGTATGTATGTATGTATGTATGTATGTATGTATGTATGTATGTATGTATGTATGTATGTATGTATGTATGTATGTATGTATGTATGTATGTATGTATGTATGTATGTATGTATGTATGTATGTATGTATGTATGTATGTATGTATGTATGTATGTATGTATGTATGTATGTATGTATGTATGTATGTCCATTTCTTTGGCACGCTCTACAGCCCAAACGGCTGGACGGTTTTTGACATATGAGGTGTCATTGGATTTGTCTAAATTGTAGTAGTGACATAGGCGATATATATTTTCAAAATGGCGCCTGCAAATGGCGGAATGAGGGGGGGAGTTGAATTTTTTTTCTTACTGTAGCAATATGGGTATCAAATGAAAGCTAGTAAATTGTTTTATTCTTTTTAGTTTATAATAAGAGTATTTTTGGATTTTTTATTGGAGACTCTGCCGCAGCCATCCCCCGAGGGAAGCTGTTCGAGCACATCCTCAATGACGGCGGTGTCTCTTTTATGTATAGCCATCTTGAGGGTGTGCTCGAGTATTTCCTTTGTTGTGGCCTCCACCGAGGCCGACAAAACGACCGATTGCATCACCACCGTCGTCGGTGTAGTAGACACAGGTCTTTGTGTGCCTGGTCACCGCGACCACAGCATGCGGAACACTGTCATGAATCCGCAGCCTCCTAGTCTTTGTCTGGACGATGATGACTGCCTCGCGTGTCTGTCCCTGTGCCTCGTGGATAGTCATGACGCTCGATCCCTGTCCGGTGCCGTATCCCTTGTCTATCAACGTCTTCTTTTCCTCTTGTGTGAAAACCGATGTATAGGGTCCGGTCTTGTCTCTTAGGAATTCGAGCGCCAGTGAACCTCTCTATCCTCAGAGAATGGATAGTGTGGTTTGAGAAATAGATTGGATAATTTTATTTAGTACTAACTGTGCCCCGCGGTTTCACCCGCGTTAATTTGAGGGAAAAACGTACTTAAATATTTTCGCCTCGTTGGTCCAGTGGTACCAAGCGTTACTGCCGAGCAAGGGGTCTCAGGTTTGATTCTTGGGTCGTTCAACATATTACTGAGTTTTTTTTTTCGAAAATTTACAGTAAAAGAGTGATGTTATATTTACTTTAAAAGTGGAACTATAATTAAAAAATGTCTTGAGAAGAGAAATAATAAAGGACGCAACGGAAGCTCTCAAAAAAGATTATTTTTTCCCGTTTTTGTAACATTTCTTATTATTACTCAGCCCCTATTAGTCGTAGCGTGATGTTATATAGCTTAAATTCTTCCTCAGTAAATGGACTATCCAACGCAAAAAGAATTTTTAAATTTGAACCAGTGGTTCATGAGATTAGCGCGTTCAAACAAACAAACTCTTCAGTTTTATCTATTAGTATAGATTATTATTGATTATTTTATTAGATTAGTTTAGTTAGTACTCTAACAACGTTGGAAGTGTTTTTACTGTATAGCAGTGTAGTGTAGATATAAAATGGGGAATAAAACTAGAAATAAAAAGAAAATATCTAGACGTGAACTACGTAAGCTTAGAAAAGCGATCAGATAAGTACTCGTAAGTTTAATGAACACTCAATCTATTTTTAGCTAGAATATAATGATTGTCATCGATATCTTAGACCGATATATTAGCATATCCAAAATTTCAATAAGTTATATTAGTATTTTCACCTAACAGCGGCTAGCTAGCAGCTAGCGGCAATTGAAGATTCTTCGACGGTCAGCGAATGGCGATGGGTCCCAACCAGGCTAAACGTAGCCGACGACGCGGCGCGGGACGTACCAGCGGGATTCAGCAGTGGTCACAGATAGTACACAGGTCCTGAATTTCCTTATCATCCGGAGTCCACCTGGCCCACGGAAACGTCCGCCTTGTCGTCGTCAACCGAACCTACAGGCGAAGAAAAAACTCATCACGTCTCCTATCGTAAACAGCCGCGACTCAAAGAAGGGTTACCAGACTGCACACGGTACTCCAGCTGGAACAGACTCCGCTACACGACGGCTCGAGTGCTACAGTTTATAGAACTCTGTCGAGCCAATACACAACGAGTCAACTATAAAAGGACTAAGAAAAGCGCGTTAAAAGACCCAGACTGGAAAAGGACGAACAAGAAGCTGAAAACACGCCAGAAAATAAGAGTAGAGCTCGAAGAAACTTTGGAGGTTCGTCCGGTCTCCGCAGAACTTATCAGGAAAGCTGAAGATCTATTCATGAGAACAGTCCAAGAAGAATCTTTCCCAAATGAAGTAGAAAGCATTAAAGACGGGAAGTCGTTTACCCGAAACAGTCGCCTCAAGCAGCTGAGCATCGAGTGTGCAGAGAGATCCGAGTCCGTAGTCGTATTAACGCCGCGGAGCAACTATCAACGCCATCTAAAAACCCGATGATACTAGATAGAAATATATATAGTTGTGGATCATAGCGATGCATAGAACGAGGCATCACACGGGAGTCGAGGCGACTGTGAACGAATGTCGACAGCACTACTGTATACTACGCCTGCGGCCCGTCACAAGAACGCTCTTTCCACAGTGTCTACACTGCCGGATTAGGGCAGCGATCCCGCCACACCCGAGAACAGGAGACCTACCTGCGTGTCGCCTAGCTCACCATCAGCGACCCTTCACATACACAGGGGTGGACTACTTCAGACCATTAACAGTCACCGTGGGACGCAGCCAACAGAAAAGTTACGTGGCAGTATTCACGTGCCTCACTGTAAGAACGATCCACCTAGAGATAGCGACGTCACTGAGCACAGACTCAGTGATAATGAATTTAAGAAGAATGAAAGCTCGACGAGGACAACCTGCTCAAATCTGGTCCGACAATGGGACTAACCTGCGAGGTGCCGACAACGAATTGAGACAGGCAATGGACAGAGCGACGTCCTCACCTTCGTCGTTGGGTCAACAGGCGGCATAGGGTCCTTACGTTTCGGCTGTCGCCGGAGCTTACCGGGCACGGTTGCTTCGGTAAGTACCTGCACCCAATCGCTAGGCGAGAAGCCACCCCTGATTTTGCCACGGTGTAGCGCGCCAATCGACTCGGCGCGTCACACCCTGGAGGAATGCGCCGCTTGGGAGCCCCAGCGCAGGGCCCTGGTGGCAGTAATAGGTGGAACATAAACATTTAATACCTAAGAGAAGAAATAAAGTTTAAATCTACTTCTCTTAGGTATTAAATGTTGTAAAGTGTATTAATTAACAAAAAAAAAAATTACTGATAATTAATATAAATTAAAATATTAACAGTAAATTTTTTTTTAGCTATAAACCCATAAAAAATTAAATAATGGTTTTTATCTACTTCTCTTAGGTATTAAATGTTTATGTTGCATTTTATACTGTGCCTTCAGGATCGAAAACAAAACTGAATTATGAAATAACCTAAAGTAAAAAAAAAACCTAGTAAGTTACTGTTAAATTATATATTTAATTATTTCCGTGCGCCGTCGCCGCGCGCGGGGTCATCGAGAGTTCATTTGATCGGAGACTTCGCGTAACTAGTCGCGCGGGGAGGGAGGTAGCGCTAAATACCTACAACTAGGGGTGTTCATCGGAAAAAATTATCGATAATTTTATTATCGATAATTATCGTATTGAGTTATCGATAGTTATCGATAATTATCGAATGAACAGTTATCGATAATTATCGGATAAAAAATTATCGATAGTGACGAAAATTATCGATAATTATCGGATAAAAGTTATCGATAGTTCCCAAAAATTATCGATAATTATCGGCACAATTTTCGGACGACGAAAAAAAAAAAAAAAAAAAAAAAAAAAAAGGTCATCCGCCGTCCCGTATTTATATAATCCTCCGTTCCCTATCAGAATACCTAAAAAAAAAAAAAAAGGTCATCCGCCGTCCCGTATTTATATAATCCTCCGTTCCCTATCAGAATACCTAAAAAAAAAAAAAAAAAAAAAGATCATCCGCCGTCCCGTATTTATATAATCCTTCGTTCCCTATCAGAATACCTAAAAAAAAAAAAAAAAAGGTCATCCGCCATCCGATATCGAAATAATCTATCGATAATTATCGGATCACACATAAATCTCGATAATTATCGGATCGGAAAAAATTATCGATAATTATCGGATCGCAAAAAATTATCGATAATTATCGAATGAAAACTTATCGATAATTATCGATAATTATCGAATGAACAATTATCGATAATTATCGAATCAAAATTATCGAATAACACTTATCGATAATTATCGATAATTATCGAATGAAAAATTATCGAGTAGTTATGAATTATCGATAATTATCGCACACCCCTACCTACAACGCTCGAATATACTGGCCTTAATTTTAAAGTACGATCATTCCTGTCACTCGCTTGTAGCGGTTATAGGACTGCAGTTGTGTCAGTGGCGCAGAGCCTTCGCAGACTAAGCATATCAGACGGTTCATAAATTACGTTTTAAATCGATTTTATTCCTATTTCAATATCGATGAAAACTTGAAATTTTGATAGGAGCTATTTGTCTTTCTTACATCAGTTTCAAAATGATGATAAAGATCGGTTTTATTCAAATACTAAATGGATTCCTATAATAATTTATTGACATACTATAATAATAATTACAAATCGCTCTTTATAAAAACAAATTACAAGATGCTATTGAAATAAATAAAAAGAGATTAACGATGACAGCTACTACTATACTAGACGACTACTACGATACATATATCTTGATAGCAAAATTAATTAAATCTATAAAATTTATAATAGATTAATTCATTATACTCGTAATTTAACTGAAATTACTGAAGATAGAAACGTGAAAATGAGACAGCCATTTCTAGGAATTTCACAAAGAGTGCCAACGAAACCCACAATAAATACTTGACGACGCATTGGCGCAGTGGTCACAGCAACTGGCTGATGCGCTAGCGGTCGTGGGTTCGATCCCCGCACATGACGAATATTTGTATAGGCCATACAGATCTTTGTCGTGGTCTAGGCTTGTGCTTGTGTATTGTGAGTTTCCAGACCCCGACAGGATTCACATCCTACTGGGGGCCGTTGAGTGTGAGACGTTTTTTTTTTTTTTTACTTAAATTTTTTACACAGTACATAATACTATATACTATGAAATAAAAATAAAATAAAGTTAAAAATTAATAAGATTCCATTCCATTGATTCCATCCATGTTTTCATGAACACACATACCAGTACACTCCGGTGTATATAAGTTTATTGCAGCAGTATATCAACAAACCGTCTGTCTGTCACGTTACGTTACGGTGTCACGTCAAAAGATACACATTACCTTGTCGGGACGAGACAGATTTATTTATGTTTTATTGAAACAAACCGACTTACGTCTACTTGTATCTATATTATTCAAAAAATTTACGTTTGTTTATTCCGTATCCCGAATACGAAATAAATAATCGTATATTTATATTATTTATTATATTATTTACTTTAAATTATTAAAAAATAATGCTATCAAAAATTGTGACAGATAAAATTTTGTCAGTAATTTAGTGCGTTTAATAATAAACCGAAATAAGTCAAAATTTGTTGATTTCTACTTTTGTTGTTTGTTGTTTTTATGTTGATTTCTAATAAAATTAACTAACTCAGCTCAAATAATAGGTACAATATGATTGCCACGCGAAACAGAGCAAAATGACCGATTCAATGGATCACAGAGACGACAGAATGCCTCCAATAAGGTAGAGGTTCAAAACTTTGACAGCGATTTCCCAAAAAAGTGTTTTTTTTTTTTTTACTTATTTCGGTTTATTATTAAGCGAGCGATTTGTTACTTTTATTGCCAGTTCGGTGTAGTCACATTGAAGTTTTTCCCATAAAGTACTTTACTATAACAGAATGAAAATTAGGCCTAAGATATACTACGAAATCCCGAAGTTATATTAAGTAGCAGCAGATATAGCAGAAAAAAAAAGAGAAACTGAAAAATGTAATTAAATTTATATTTGACGGGTGCTTACCGCGTTTATAATTTTATTGAGGTCCCTATATTTCGGCAATGTTTCAATGGCCATAATCACGGGGAGATGTACGGAACAATGGTACGGTACGGAACGGTACGGAAAATGTAGATATTTTATATATATGTACCTAATTTAAACAAAAAATTGAAACAGCATAAAACCATCAGCGTTGGATTACGTCCTAGCTTTTGTAGGCAGTAGGACTGATGATCTGAAGTCTGATGTAAAGCGCACGCGGAGAAACATAATATATAAATTGAATTATGTAAAACAAATGGGCACGGGCAACTGAAAGCCTGTGGATGTTGTAATATTACAAAAAAAAAATAGAATGTAAGTTGCTCATTAATGAGTAAAGCCTACTTCTCTACTAAATTATAAGGAGAAAAAGGAACAGGAAAGGCTGCTTCGAATTAAGTTAAAAGATATCAGCTCTTACATGCTGCTTTATGGATTTACGGATACACATGTCTCTGAATTCTCTAGTAATGTAGATTTCTTTATCATTTTCTTTATCAATCTCCTTCACAGCCGACCACGAAATAAATTAACCAACAAAATTTTAACTAATTGATAATTCAACGGAGCTAGCCCGGACTTGAACGTGTGACATTTTGGTTATGATACGTTTATTTGACAAACAACATCTAAATACCTACCACCGAAACTTTATTTGATTACGATGGGACGATTGGATTAATTGATTAAGGTTACAAACTAAGAAACATGATATAAGTTTCAACTAAACTACTCAGTAATTGGCTCCTCGTTAAAATTGATTTGATCCCCAATCGCTTTTTAATTGCTGTAAAACCCATAGAGAAACGGAATATTAGCAAATTATTCGAACTGTCCAGACAGATTTTTGAAAAAATAATTAAAAAAAATCAAAAAACCCGACTGCGTAAAATACTCTTATTATAAACTAAAAAGAATATAACAATTTACTAGCTTTCATTTGATACCCATATTGCTACAGTAAGAAAAAAAATTCAACTCCCCCCCCTCATTCCGCCATTTGCGGGCGCCATTTTGAAAATTTATATAGCCTATGTCACTACTACAATTTAGACAAATCCAACGACACCTCATATGTCAAAAACCGTCCAGCCGTTTGGGCTGTAGGGCGTGCCAAAGAAATGGACATACATACATACATACATACATACATACATACATACATACATACATACATACATACATACATACATACATACATACATACACTCGAAAAACATAACCCTCCTTCTGTCGCAGTCGGGTAATAAATCAGCATTAATACGAAATACAGTTGTGAACAAAAATCGTGAAATTTTGAAATATTTAATATTGAAAATAAAACGTTCACACTTGTAATGGTATTTTTATTGACTTATAATAACATAAAAACTCATCAAGTTAAATCTAAAAAAAAAAATCACTCATCACATAAATCTAAAAAAAAAAAATTGTGTGTTTCAGCTACGACGCACGACTGGAGTTTACTCCTTAAGTACGATTGTCTAAGCATACGCAAAAAGAGTTTATCCAACTGAAAATAAGATTAATACCATATGAAAGGGTAAATTAACAAATTAATGAAAATAATATACATATATAATTTATATTTATTCATTTTATATACATTTATTATAACTAATCGGCGAAATATTTTACATTAAACTTTTCACAATAGTCAATTTCAGATGTGCACAAATATTTCATTAGGAATGATTAATTATGTAATTATTATTATCTGACAATTATCATTTATTTTTTAAATATTATTTTTCAATATTAATTAGAGCAACATTACTTTCGCACCGCACCATAGGTGCGCGCGCACCGAAAAAGTAACGAGGTCATTCATCAGTAGATTTTACCTCTCATATTTTTCTCATACCGGGCGCCTTATATATGAAAATCGATTCTTAAGGAGTAAACTCCAAAAAATACATGAGCTACACGCTACACGATGTCTGCAATGAGGTTCTAAAAGCCATGGTACATCATATTTTTATTACTATATTTATTAATTAAAAATTATTAATAAAATAAATTTCAATGTTTTAAGCATTCGATAGTTAAATACATTATATTGTTATTAAAATTTATAGTTATTAAACAACTATATTTACTCCGAACAGTATGAAACAATTAATGGACTTGTATATGACATTATGAATACCGTAAAAATATTGACTATAAAAGAAAAAACTTTTAATTAAAATCTTTTTTTATTTCATTTAACATACATATCGTGTATATGTTAATATGTGTGATTTCAATAGGAATAGATTAGAAAAACTATTATTAAAAAAATATTGTTACCGTTAAAATAAATATAAAAACAAATAAGTTCATCGGCTTTGTAATATTATATACGCACATAAAAATATTCATTCATAATTTAAAAAAAAAATGAACCCTACCTATAGTAATAGCCAATTTTTGAATGCAGGTATAAATAGTCTTATTGTAATAATAAATTAGTTATAATAGACCGAATATAATATGGCGACGCCGCGCGCCGGCGGTCGCGGGTTAGACGTTACTTCATGGTAGGGAAATTATCAACCCGCAGTGGAGCAGCGTGATGCATTAAGCTGCTAACCCTTCCTCTATATGGAAAAGAGGCCTTCGCCCAGCAGTGGTTTGTTTACAGACTTTACAAAACAATAATAAATTAGTTGTAATAGACCGAATATACTCGTATGATAGCGTACAACTCAAGCCTTTGTGGTTTTTCGCTGTGCTTTAATATAATATTAATATGAAAATTTTATAACAATAATAAAGAGAATAAAAAGAAAGTATTGTTACTAATTATGATTAGTAGCTTTCACTAGTGACAAGATAGCAAAGATGACTTCGCCAATGTCACGTTGAAGACGTTCATTCATTCGCACTCCTGTTTCGCTTTTAAAAAAAAGACAACGTTTGACAGATTTCTATCCTTCAAAAATACTTAAAGTGAAGTCAGATAAAATCAACGAATTTATATCATAACTGGAACGCTCACTTAATAATATTGTATATTCAAATATGAACCTTAAAAAACGGACACAAGGTTGACATTTGTTCCCAACATGTAAAGTGAAAAAATCGTTCCGTTTATTTCATTGACTACTGGTATTTTGTCTCTTTCTTACGAGTTGCCTTGAATCCATGGTAGAAAGAGATGCAATTTCTCCCTTAGAAACGTTTTTTGAGTCCACGCACGCATTCCAGTTTGTATATAAATTCCTTGGATAAAATAACATAAGACAAATAAATGAAGAATATACAAAGAAGAAGAATATATAATATAAAAATAAAAAAATAAGAATATAAAGGAATTATGAAGATATATAAGAATGATATAAAAATATATAAGAATATGATAATAAAAAAGAAGAATATATAAGAAAAAATAACAGAACAATAACACAAGAAAACAAGGATTTAGAGATCGAGAGAAAGACAGAACTATGAACATATGAAAGACTACAACTGTCTCTAACTGCTTTTAAACAGTTAATAATTAAAATAATTAATATAAGTACAAACGGAGCAACGATTCGAAACGTGTTTACAGCAGCTGTTCGCAAATTGTAGGGTTGTTTGAATGGCGACAATCTGCCATCGGAGCGCGGCGCTAAAGTTCGCCAAACTACGGCGATATCATAAACTACGATATTTAGAGGACACCGCCCGATCTGTATTGTATTAACGATCAAACTAAGTTTTGTTTGTACAGAATGTACAGAAGTTTGTTTTTAGGTATTTATTAGAAATATTCTAATGGTATGATAATGTATGGAACGGTTTTTTGTCGTTTGTTGTTTACGTCCATACACATACTATTGTAGTCGGTACAAAAACACAATAAAACTGTTATTTTTGCGAAATTATTCGGTTCCTCTAAGAAAAGATAAGATACTGGGTTGCCAATTACGAAACCAAGTCTCGAGTAGCTATCAGACCAAAAAAAAATCTCGTGTATACGGAGTACACATGTCAGAAGTAAAACATCTTTGGCAAATTCAATTAAAAATTTATTAATTAATAGTTAATAGATGTCAAAAACTAAAGAGTATATTAAAATGATATCAGCTAGTAAATCGATGCTGATAGGCTTTTAGAAATAAAGTAAAAAAAAAAAAAATTGTGTGTCAGCTTCGACGCACGACTAGAGTTTACTCCTTAACGATTCTCTAAATAGGCACAAATAATTCTTATGTGACACAGAATAACACTTATTACCTATTTTATAGTTTTTACGCGAAAATATAGCGTTCCTTAGATTTCTGAGGCAAAAAAATGTCCGTTATTAATTTGGCTTCATCATCAAAATCCCGAATAATCTCGTCTTCGCTAAGGTCAATGTCAGATTCATCTGAGCTCATTATAATATTTCTTTTCGTAACCTACGAATCCAAAAGTTGTAGTTTATTCCAATAGTTGAGGTGAAACATACTTATGTACAAGATAAACTATATCAGCAATTCGTAACGATCAAATGCTCAACAGACGCTATTTTCTTTCAATAGATATTGTCCAAAACCTATAAACTTACTGCCATTTACTTATGGAAATGACTAAAGGACTAAAAGTAGGTCACGCACATATGATATGTGTACCTATAGGAGAGTTCCTTTTATTTCGTTGTTCCGTTATACATAATAAATTAGTTTACATAAAATCGTTACATAAATTGGTATTTCTTCGGGATCTTCCATACTTACTTTTATATTAAAGTTACGAATTTATAATACTCTTGTGGTGTAAACGTTTGGTAATTACCTCATACATTCTACAAAATTTATTATATATACCTTACGAAGTTTAGAATTTTTAATTAAATTTTTACTTGAGAATGATTTACTTTTTTCGGGGTAATTAACATTAAAAACCAATTTTTTCCGCAGTAGGTACACGTTATTTTTATATGAAATTTAATGAAACAAGTTTAACGAATTAAGTGAGAAAATGTATATTGAATAACATACAGTCATACCAAGTAACTATATGTTAGGGAATAGGGCACCAGGGCAACATAAAAAGCCAGGATGTTCGTTCAGTAAACGACATCAACCCAATATTATCTTCATTAAAAAAATTCCAAAAAACTCCGCTAATTATGTAATTAGTAAAAACCTTTTCTCAATAAAAAAAAAACTACTTTTAGCATTACATTAAAGATTAAGCGTTTCACCCACGTGCAGCATTCACCTTTTAACCTAATTGCAACTGGGTCGTCACAGCTTCGCAAATAAGCGCATATTCCTAAAAGCCTCAATAGTAAAAGAGCGAATAATTGTAGCAGTTTGTTTACTATAGACGGAAGTTTAAGGTTTATTTGAATGAACTACTATCGAATTGGTCGATAGTAGTTCAGCAAGCGGCTTGTTTGATATCACGAAATATCCTACTAGAATATTGACGTATTGTGTTTATTTGTAAATATTTATAATTATTACTTCAACAAGCCATGAAAATTACAAAATTTAAGCATTGTAACATTAAAACTTGCAAAACTTTATATTGATATTCTTCAAGTAACCCTTGCTACAAATTATTTTTATTTCATGAACGAGCCGAACTGAACTGGCTAGGCAAAAATATCTTCTCAAATTAGGAGAAGTTTCCACCACGCTTCTTCACAGTGGGTTGTCGGATAACTTCCCGACCATGAGTAACCATTGCTATCAGGTGTGTATGTGTGTGTGAACTTTAGGTGCGGTCCGAGGCACAGTAGCGAAACCAATAAAATAAATATGAAAATATAAAATATAAAGAACAAAACTAGTACCGAGTCGCTTCAAATGTAACAGGATAACATAAACGATCAGGATGTTTGTTTAAAACTCGGAAAATACGCATCATATCGTGTTTTGTATGAATAACTGCGTCCCGCTGTTTTAGCGGGCTTAAATTTGAATTTTTTTTATTTTTTTTTATTTTCGTAATCTTAATGTATATGCACTGTTATTAAGAAGATTACTGGTACAACTATAATATATAATATAACCTATATTACAATTCACCGTCTAATTTCGAACCGGTAATAACAAACTTGCTTCTAATATTTTCTATGTAAATCTTACAACATCTCACAATAACGTAATCCAATATATGGTAGGTCTAACAATTGGCGATCAAATGGTTCAATGGTTGATCTGTAAGCTGAAGATATTCACATAACGTTATAATAGTCATCCCATTAGTTAGACCCCATAGTTGCTCTGGGATTCTTAGTTGAATAATTTATTGACGATTTTCCAAATTTTTTGAATTATTTGTTACGTCACCTCCATGGATGTAATATAATGTACATATACCCTAAGAGTTTTCTTATTAAAATCATCTAAACTCATTAAAAACTTGTCAAATTAATCGATCATGTACTATAAGATCGAATGAATGAATTAGTCTGTCAACGTCCCACTAATGGGCAAACGCCTCATCTCAATTTAGGTGTGTAGGAGGGATCTTAATCCTATACGCTGCTCCACTGCGTGTTAATGACTAATTTCCCTACCATTATTTTTTTTATCGCTGGGAAATGCATTTACGCATCCCGCCGCGGAGAGGCGGTGGCACTCGGTGGCATGCAAAACTTGCCAGAATACCCGCTAAAACCCAGCGGTGCCCTCGTCGTCGTAATGGGGCGCCACGGGATTGCTCGCGCATACAACCGCATACAACCATAAGGCGAACCTTTAGAGCGCTCACGGGCACCGTGAGTTCTCTATTGCCCTGGTGGTGAGTGGGAGGATTATAGGTGACCCTCCCACTCTAATACGGAAGGTAAAGGAGCGTGTAGCGGCGTCTCTTTCGCTTCCCGGTCGTCTCCTACGGAGCGGGTCAGCATTAACGTCTGCGACTAATTTCCCTACAATGAGTAATCATGATCGCTATCAGATATTATATATATATCACGGCTTTACATGCTCTCCATAGCAAAGGTACGGTAGGGAGACCCATAAGGTATGTCCTCCATAAGGTAAGCCCAGATCAGAATACAAATGCTTAAATACAAATATTAGCCGCGAGCAAACACGGTTAAACAGTTGTCGCACTAAGATTACCGCAACCAAATATCCCTCAAGCTTTATATTAAGTGTAGGTTTTTGTTCCTGAAAAATAATACAAAGCTCGTACAAGACAACGGTATCAATCTTCGTGATGGATACGTATCACTCGAGATGAATTTACCGAGAGATCGTCACGGCTCCAGCCTCCAGCCTGCGGCCGACACCTGAACATCACGCGCCTAATTTCGTCTAACATTTCACACGAATATAATTTGTAACGGGAGAACTTTACTCCGTGGCCCGTGAATTTAATGTATACAGGGAGAATTGTACACGGTGCTACAACGTATTAAAATCACAATTGTTTTAGTATAGTAGTGCGAAGGATTTATTAATGACGACGGCCGCCGGTTTTATACCCGCTCAAAATGAATATATTTTTTAAAATAAATAAATACAAATAAATATGTTTAACATACACACACGGTCGTCTGTTCCTAAGGTAGGCAATTTAATGCCTGTGTTTTAGGTAACAGCCGACTGATATACTTTTTTTTAAAATAAATATACATATAAATAAACTTAATTATATTACACCCAGACTCGGGGCGGAAATCGAACCCACAACCCTTTGAGCAGAAAACAGGGTCACTGCAAACTGCGCCAACGGGTCAGTTAATTCATATTTGTTTTTATACAAATATAATTTGAATAAAAACAAATATAAATTGACTGACCGCTGTGCGTTTTCCCGTCGTGCCTTAAAGAGTATGTAAGCCTGTCGATATCAGGTTTGTGATAACAACCAGGAGGTTCTTATCACAAACCTAATATTTATCTTTACTCTTAGTAAGGAAGTCTGTTAAGCGATGTGGAACATTGTGATCAATAAAACTCTTACCTTTGAACTGAACTGAACTGAATCAGCCTGTAAAGGTGCCACTGCTAGGCGAAGGCCTCTCCTCTATATAGAAGAAGTGTTAGAGCTTAATCCACCACGCTGCTCCACTGCGGGTTAGCAGTTATATAAGTCTAGACGTAACCTAGCGTCTTAAAATTATTTATTTAAATTATTTAATAGTAGTTATTATATTTTTTTAAAATTATTTAATAGTAGTAACACTCACTCCTCATTGCAGTCAGTGTCAATTACGAAAAAAAATCCAATACAAAGTTACACATACAAAAAAATATAAACCAAATCACTTACTGCAAATTAAAAACAATAACCAAAGAGTATAATATAATAACAAAAAAAATAAATAAAAAGCTTCATAACTGTCAAACTGTCAAAACCCTGTTAAAGCAAAAATAAATAAAATTGAAAAAATCATTAATACAATATTTAAGTGAAAACTGAAAAGGAATGCCTCTCAACAAACTTTAAACGTAGATTCGAAATTATGATCCAATATATACTTATAATAAATTGTAAATATTACGTGTCTGTTTTTGTTCAGAGTTTTTTGATAAAAAAATATGATATATATATTTTTTTTGTAAAAAAAATCCAACTTTTTACCCCTCTACTTTCTTATTTGACAACTTATTGATCGTTATACCACAACAACAAATATAAAAATAAAATTAAAATTATGTGGTAATTGTGGTATTAAAGGAGGTTATAAAAATTCTTAGTTTTGTCATGTTATTAAATAACATGACAAAACTAAGAATTTTTTATAACCTTCAAATTCTTTTGCTTAAATAACACGTAGAAATGATTTCAGTTATTAATTATGTTCAAGGCCATTCAAGGCTAATTACAGGCTTATTTTGTCGATAGATGGTGCGTGTTTCAGTACCGTAAAATGGGGTGAATAAAGATAGCATAAAACGAGAAATGAAATTCACTAATAATTTTGACTACATTAAGAACTTCCAAATTTGTATGAATTATTTTACCAATATAATATTCGTACCTATTCTACCGGTTTTACGGTAATTATTTCTTCCTCGTAAGATAAGATTGGTAATATTGTACAATGAGATAGTCGAATAAGAATCCTATCTCTTAGTACTCTTAGCGTTGAGTGGCAAGCCGCTGATGAAAACTATAAAACATATCTTGAGGTAACATTTACTATTTATTTAGTTAGAGAAGAATAGACAAGTAATTACGTTTAAATGTAATCCAAAAATGGTAATAACGGTTATCTCAGTTATGAATATGAATAATAATGTTCATTTTCATAACTGAGATAACAAAAAACGACGAAAAAAAAATAACAAAATGTCGGATTGCGATTTATTTTTAGGCAAAGTAAAACAGTATGACACATTTTCACGTACCATAATAGATGACGCTTTCTGAATCTAAATTTAATAAAAATACCCCTGTATCGTAGTAGTAGTAGATGACACACACACACACAGACACACACACACACAAACAATAATATTTTAAAATACCTTTATCCTTTATCATAATACAAACATGGTCATGGATGTGTATTTATGTATATATGTATTTATATCTTAAATTTATTTCCGTTCCTAGTACCTGTAACACAAGTTCTTACGAACTTACCACGGGGCTAGGTTAACGTGGTGTGATTGTTGGTTAATATTTATTTATTTATTTATTTAAACAACTAAAATAAAGAAACTCTTTTTTTTTATAATTTTATACAATATAGAAAAATCTTTATCCGAGCGGTCGCTAATACTACATACCTATTAATTATCTGTCGGGAGAAAAATGCTCAATAAACTTCATTATATCCTGACAAGGATGGATGGTGACCACCGACCACTGTCGCTGTGTCCACAGATAAGATATTATTGTCGTTAGTTACTTACTATGGGTAATTATTTATGTTTCCATGTTACTCGTTTTAGTGTTTATTAACTTATGTAATGGATTTTAGTCTTCATTTTATTACATTATGCAGTAAAAAGGTAGGGTAAGATGGGGGAATGGCAGTCAGTGGGCAATGCCGGTCACGTCAAAATCTAAAACTTCCAAAAACACTATGCAATCGCTACTATTGTCGCCATTTAGTATGCGGCCGGGTAAACTTATTTACCAACCGGCGTCATTTTTCTTCGCGCGCAGTGAGTTTAACAGCTGTAAACAGGTTCGGACGTTTTTTGTTCTAATAAAATCGAAAATTCGGTAAAAGGTAAGCTTAAAGTGATTTATACCAATCAATATCTTTCTTAAAGTTAATTAATATACATTTACAAGTATATCCCATGTGCTTGTTGGATTTTATGAAAGTTAATTACGTTTTTCGTGACTAACCAAAGAAACCGTTTTCGTATTTTGGGGTAATGGCAATCATTCTAAGCGGGCAATACCGGTCAGTGACCAGTATTACCCCGTATGGAATTATAAGACAATATAATATTATTTCTTTGTTTGTTAATATAATATGTGAGATATATTACACTTATTTTCATAGTTAAATAGATGCCGCGACTCAGGGAAAGAACCACAACGAAAGGAAAATAGACCAAAGAAGAGTTAGTAAAGGCTGTTGAAGCCGTTAGTGCTGGGAATTCTTTATGGTTAACTGCCAAGAAGTTCAGCATACCTTTCAGCACGCTACAAGATTGCATCAAGAAGAATGTTACAATTACAGGATTTTCTCTAGGAAGACATTCTACTTTTTCACCAGAAGTAGAGAAGGGTATGGCTGAGAATATATAACGTCTAGCCAAACTTTTTTACGGCCTAAGTCCACTACAAGCTTGTAATGCAGCTTTCATTTATGCCAAGAAACATAACATAAAGCATAATTTCAACAGGGAGAGGAAGCTAGTAGGAAAAGATTGACTATATGGTTTTAAAGAGAAATCCTTCAATAACCTTCGCCAACCAGAGGCATGTGAATCGTGACAGCATTTAACATACATGGAGGATAACTTATTTTTCCAATATCTGGAAGATGTTGTGCATAAACACCAGTTTATGGGATTTAAAGTGGTCAACATGGTTGTGACTGATGTGACCACCGTGCAAGACCCTGGTACAATTATTGCCAAAAAGGGACAGAAGAGAGAAGGGTCAGTGACCAACTGGGAAAGGAGGAAAAACAGTTCCTATGCGTCTCAATCTGTGATTTTTAAAGTATCAATATAAATAATTAATAATTTTTTTATATATATAAAAAAGAATTATTTTTGGTGAAAATATAAAAAAAATTTTGATCATTTTGTTTAAAATATAAATAATAAAGATAATTATTAATAAAATACTAATTTATTTCGTTTCGGTACATTTTAGAAGCAATCCTGTGTTAATTTTGAATGACCGGTAATACCCCAACAGTAGACCGCTATTACCCGCATCTGCGGGTAATCGCGGTCAACGAAGGGTTTTACAAAATGATTAAAAAAATAAGAAAACCGTAATAGATTGATAATGTGCCTCATATATATCTATAGCCCACTAAATAAGCTATGTTAAAAGTCAGTTACCTATAACGTAAATCCCAGATATAAAATAAAAAATGAATTACTGCTTAAGTGACCGCCATTCCCCCATCTTCCCCTAGTATGCGAGTATGACACGTGTTAGCTCTTCAATGTGTATAAATTACAGATAACTAAAATATTCATACAAAGCTTATGTTTAACACACGCGTTATATGTTATACACACACAGTCGTCTGTTCCTAATGTAGGCAACTTAATGCTTGTGTTTTAGGTAACAGCTGACTGATATACATAATCATATATTTTATTATAAGTGTATATATACATAATACATATTATATAAATATTACACAAAGACTTTGGAGGGGATCGAACCTACAAACCTGGGGTGGAAAGCGGGGTTACTGCCAACTACACCAATGGGCTAGTCGGAATACAGTATACTTTTATATATAAAATACTTTGTTTAATAATTTTAGGATCTTTCTATGTACTCATATAATATAGGCATGTTTCATGTTGAATTTAGATTATTAATAGTTGGTAAATATTTTCGGTTACTCCGTTGTTATCCTACAAATATTATAAATACGAAAGTTTTTTCAATGGATAGAAAAATGTTTGTTATTTACTAAATAACCAGTGAACCGATTGCGATAAATCTTGATATGTAGATCCAGAAAAACACATAGCCAACTAACTTATGCGAGGCATATATAGAAATTTATAAAACGAAGCTTTTTTTTTTTTTTTTTTTTTTTTTTTTTTTTTTTTTTTTTTTTTTTTTTTTTTTTTTTTTTTGACGCTGTGAAATGCGTTTACGCATCCCGCCACCCGGAGGCGACGGGTATGTGGGACTCGCTGACTGTGAAGTCAGAATACCCACTAAAACACAGCGGTGCCCTCATCGTCGTACAAGGACGCCACGGGATCGCTGGCGCATGCCACCATGACGCCCCGACGGTTGGCCCGCCTATGCGGGCCGCCTTCGCTTATAGAGCGTTCGCGGGCACCGTGAGCGCTCTATTTCCTCTGCACCAGGAACCGGCGAACGGGAGAGACTGCGGCAGGTCATGACGACATAGCCGCAGTCTCCTCCGTAACCTGGCGCGTTGGGCTTTGGGGAGCGGCCGGGGTCTTAGCGACCGCTCTACCTTTCGATTTGGGGGGGTGGCAGTCCCGTCCCCCCATCAAGTGAGCCGCCGATTTGCCAGCGGCAGCACATACGGCGCAGCGCAGTGCTCCGGTGCAGTTACGGGCGATGTGCCCCTCTAGGCCACACCGGAAGCACGCGCCGCTGCGGTCAACCGCAGCCGGACAGGTCGGGCGAGTGTGCCCGATTCCCAAACATTTAAAGCAGCGCATGGGGCGCTGCTCCAAAACCTGGACTCTGGCCGAGCTCCAGCCGACGAGGAGTGTGCCAGCCTCGGCCAGGGCCTTAGCGACTGGTATCGGGCATCGCACAATGGTGCATCCCAACCCGCCAGGTCCGACTGCGATTGCGCCAACCTTGATGGAGCCGGCATCGCACCGGCCAATCTTAACCGCCGCAGCGGCCACCGCCTCGCTGGTGACGGAGTCGTCTAGCCCAGAAACTCGCAGACTCGCGAGCTTCGTAGGTTGGACGACCCTCGCCAAACTGCCAAACGCCTTACGAAGCTCCTCCGCAAAGCGTTCTGCCGTTTCCGGGGTCTGCCCCTTCGGCAGCTCTAGTAATCTGGCCCCGGTAGCGGCGCGCCGTATATTCAGGCCGCCGTCGATCCCAAGTGCCTTCAGATCGACGGTTTCCGCCGCCCGCTCCAGTAAGTGGCAGTAAGTTAGCCCCTTACTCTCGGCGTACTCCTCAAGTGTTATGAGCACTGCCGGAGAGCGAGGGGCCACCAACTTGGGCTTTCTAGTCTTCTTCTTATTCTTCACCGACGGCTGAATCCGCAGTTCCCTCGGCGCCGAAGTAGCGGCGGCGGCGGCAGCGTATGACTGCGCCTTCTTTTTCTTCTTTTTGACGACGGTGGTCCACTCACCGCCGCCGTCAGGGTTCTCCTCGGGTGCCACCGTCTTCGGCATCGACTTCTTTGACGAAGCCTTTGCCGCGGGCGCTTTTTTTTTCTTCGGCTTCTTAGCCATCGGCACAGACGCGGGCGCTATTTTCGCCTCCTCACGCCGTCTATCTGCTGCCAACGGTGGGCGGAGCACCTTCTCCGGCGGTAACCGCTCCTCAATTCCGGCGAGGCGAGCGTCAAGGATGCGCGTTACTGTCTCGACGACCGACGCAGTCACCTCCTCCACGAGGCCCCCTCCCTGCCTTGGTAGACAGGTGGAAGCGACCAGCTCAGAGCGATGCTTTCGAAGCTCGACCACCTGTTTATGGAGGTCGTCTAGGTCGCGTCGTAGCCGGTTATTCTCGGCTTGGAGCTTCCGCACTTCCTCCGAAGCCGACCTATCCCGGAGGGCTTCTACTACCGCCTTTATCGAGGCCGCCGAATCCTTTAAGGCGCGCGCGAACGTGCTCTTTAGGTTCGACGACCTCGTCGCCACCTTGTAAATAAGGTCGACGTCCGTGACGACCTGTTTACAGAGGGCGTCGGCCGTACGTGCGTCTCCCACGTCTAGGCCGAGCGCCCTGCGGCCCTCCTCGGCCGCTCGCACCTGCTCCTCTATGGCTCGCTCCGCCTCGGAGCAGGGTTCCTCTCGCATTAAGATGCGCTTTTTACATCCGGCGAGAATCACGCTCCCCTCGCCGGTCGCCCGCGGACTGCTGCGAAATCGCTTGCCGCTCCTCGTCTCGCCACTGCTGGTCTCACCAGCCGTCGCCGCCGAGCTATAATCATCCGAGTCGACGGCAGTCGACTCCGATCCCATGTCCTTATTCTCAAAGTGTGTAATGATAAATTGTTCCATTTTTGGTCCCACGAGTATGGGGGAAAGACGGTCCGCCCAGGCAGTGCCCCCTGTACCTGGGTAAGCCTAGCGTAACTCGTCGCGGGTGTCGGCCGGTACCCGAACGAGGATCGCAGTCGAGACTGATCCACCCGTCAGCCATGCATCCCCTCACGCTGCGTCGCCGCTTGGGATTCGGGGTAATTTTTTATAGAGGTTTTCTTCCTCGCGGTCCGGCCGGTTAAGGCAAGACCCTCGGTCCCGCACGTGGCCGCGAGACATGACCACGACACCACGTAGCGGGATTACGAGAGGACGGTGAACAAGCAAGAGAAACTCTACCCGTTCTGTCTGACGGCAGGGTGAGTGCACGTCAGACCCGTCCGTCCTCCACGGCGTTACCACGCGCGAGCGCAGTGGCACCGGAAAGCCCCCGTGGAAACAAATGTTCCACCACGCCATGCGGCCGCTCGACAAGTCGACTCTGCATAGACAGAGCAGTCCCCGGAGCGCAATCGCATATATGGCGTTCCCCCCCAGTCGGTCGTTAGCCGTAGGCAGCAGCAGCTCCGCAACAGTGGAGCTGCTGCCGTCTACGTTACCAGAGTGCACCACGTGGAGGTCACCGACAGATAGCACCCCTTATAAAACGAACCTAATAGATTTTATGTAAATATATTATTATTTAAGTAACTGACTATATCTGTGAGTAATATAATTTAAATATGTGTTCAAAAATTAAAATCGTGCACGTCACTCGTCCGTGCTTGTATTTTTATCTATGTCATCCTTGTAAAACAATATTCGCAATAAAATGTATTTGTATTTGAATATGATAGATATGTTAAGCTTATCGATTGATAAATCCATTAAAATAATATAAATAATGATCGAAATTCACCTACCTAACTTCAATCTATTTAACATTCTTTATACCCCAACACGCTCCAAGCCTTGCATCACAACGATGCTCGAAGTCCGTAAAGTAACACCAATTTCCTGCTCAATTCCTTCTCAGTACGCGCTGCAACTCCTTAGAATAAATTTCATAAATTTATTCAAGAAAGTACTTCAATGAGTGCTTTCAACTATAGGTTAAAGAATTATCTTCTCGTCGAAGTGTAATCCCTATTATGAAAATTTTGTTTTAGTTAGGTACATACAATATATATATTATATTATATTTATGTATATATCGTCTATATGTGTATAGTTACTGTGCTGTACTGTATAAGCCTGTAAACTACCCACTGCTGAGTGAAGGCATCTTCTGCATATAGAAGAAGGGTTGGAACTTAATCCACCACGCTGCTCCACTGCGGGTTGGCGGATAATATCCCTACCATGAGTAACGATCGTTACCGGGTGTCTGTGATAACAACCGGGACAGATTGCTTTACGTGCTCTCCGAGGCATTGTTAGGAAACCCAAAAGGACATACACCCAGACCGGAAACAAATATTTGCACAAATACAAATATCAGCTCCGAGTGGGAATCCAACCCGCAACCGCCAGCGTTGAGGCGACTACTCGCACCACTACACCAGAACGGTCGTAACACCAGAACGGTCGTAACACCAGAACGGTCGTCTGTGGTAGCAGAGCAAAAAAAAAGGTCTAAAAGAATTGCATTTTTTGTCCTTAGAATCGGAATTGCAATTCGACGGTAAAATGCTGCCTGCATTCTTGGCATTTATACCAAAACTGTCAATAGTAAATAATTAGTTTAAGTTTTGTGTTGGACATATGTATAATATTGTACAATATATAGATATAGTAGTATTGATTGGTTTCAACGTTCTATGTTAATATTAACTGATTTAGTCACTGTACTTTTTTTCCATTAAAAGTTTTTTATTCTACTCTCTCATCACCGCTAAACTGGGTCAATATAGACTCAGCAAATCAGCGTAATATCTGAAACAAAAAACTCGAAGCAAGTTTTTCGGTCCCACAAAACCATCTTTTGAATTATTTATATCTCCTACCTGACGTTGACTGTTCAAACCGTCAGTTTTTCCAATTAAGACGAGATGAGTCTAAGAACACGATATTTTAAGTTGTAAGAAATTGTGAAACGACATTTTTTTTTTTTTGTATTGATCTAAAAATATATAGATCTAAAAATTATATAAGGTTATTGAATTTCTACTTAATCCTTTTACGTGTTGATTATTTCTTAAATGTTTTTGTATTTCCTCAAGATTAAAGCGGTCTTTATATTATACAGAAAAAAATATTTAGTGATACATATTTGTTATTATCTACTTTATTTAATTTTATTTGAGATAAAATGTATTCATTATTTCATTTAGTTTAAAGTCTTTCAATGGTGCCAAAAGAGCACAGATGATTTCATCAATGACTCGTAAAATGGAAAAATCACGAAGGATATTGATCGGTTAAATTATAAACACAAGGAAAAATTAGTAATTTAGTTAAAAACGTATGATAAGAATCACAAAATTATATCGACCGGCTCGTTGGCGCAGTTGGCAGTGACCCTGCGTTCCGCTCCACGATTATGGGTTTCTGTTCCAACACCAAGTCTGGGTTAAATACAATTATACATATTGCTCTCGTGTTCACAGATTAATTATTAATTAACCCTTTCGCTACCAGGGTCTTAGGAGAAAAACGCTCAAATCTTATAAAAAACTGTAATTATCACCAGACCAATAACATCTTTCATTTATTTAATTGTTGTATAAAATTATACATCTATGTGCAGTGCGACTTGATACAACAGTTATCATAAATTGATAATGAACACCCGTCAGATATTCGTGAATGGGCCCAGCAAAGAAAATTGGGTCGTCGCATATATGCGACGTTGGTAGCGAAAGGGTTAAACATAAAATATTCAACATGAAATAAATATCAAATGTCAAATAGTATATACTTATTTTGCTCAATTTAATTCAATTCTTTTTTATTAATTATTAGGCTTACACTAGTGCCAAAATAACACAGATGACTTCGCCAATGTCACGTAGAAACAATTATTTGTTGTATGACTTTTAATTGTGACAATTTGACACAAATTATTTCGCAAATGTCATGTCGGAATTTATTTTGTTTGTTGATAGTTTAGAATAGATAATAGATAGTTGCGAAGTCATATGTGCTCTTTTGGCACCAGTGAAAGCCGACAAAACAAAATAAAAGTTGAAGTTGATAGTTTAGTCCTTTCTGTCACTTTGTTAACATCCTTTCTTTCACATGTTAATACATTAAACGTAGTAAATTGTTAACGTTAAAATAAAGTTGTAAATATAAATTATGTGTTGTTGTAAATATAAAACGAATTGCGAATAATAAAATCATCATCATCATCTCAGCCATTGGATCTACACTGCTGAACGTAGGCCTTCTCCATCGACATCCAAAGCGACCGGTTCGAGGCAGCTTCCATACAACGGCTTCCGGCGACTCTCCTCAAGTCGTCTGTCCATCTCGTGGACACCCGTCTGACGCTGCGCTTGCCGTACGTGGTCTCCACTCGAGAAAGACGTTTCTTAACTTCCCGAGCGCTACCCATCCTAGCTGGATTCGACGATTGACCTCTTGTGTCTTGTGTTTTGTCCTAGGTAGATAGATGTATTCGTCAACTTCGTCAACAACTTCGAGAGTAAAATTTCTAACCGATATCGGGGTGGTCACGACACGGACATTCGACATGATTTTTGTTTTATCCATATTCATTTTAAGGCCCGTCTGTCGGGAAACTCCATCGAGGTCACTGAGCATAAAGCTGAGGTCTTCCAGGGATTCTGCCATAAGCACAATATTGTCGGTAAATCAAATGTGAATGATGTACTCGCAGTTTATGTTGATGCCAAATCCTATCCATTCCAGAAACTTTAAAGCATCTTCCAATGCTGTGATTAACAGTTTCGGAGATATGACATCTCCCTGTCTTACACCCCACTGCATTGGAATCGCTCTCGTGCTATGTTCCTGTACCTACTCGAACTGACATACTAGCGTTATTATACAAGCACAGCATCACTTTGATATACCGGTACTCAATGAGGCACCGCTATAGAGACCGTAACACTGAAGTTTCGATCGAATCAAAGGCATTCTCATAGTCCACAAAGCCACCAGTCACCTGTCCACAGACTCAAAGATGGCGATTGACATTAAAATGAACAAACTAATGAACTGCCTATATCTAATATCTGTAATATCTATATAGATAAGATAGTGATATAGAGCAGTTCTTGTTTCTCTCTTAGAAGTGACGTTTAATGTTGTGTTACATTAAGAGTCATCATAATCTAAAATAGTTTTTTTTTTAAGCCGACTCTTGAGAACAAAGCCTAAATATGAAATAAATTGGAAAATCCAAAATTGCATGTCTCATAATCTCATTTCTCACAATAAAATTATATATAGAACTCGCGACCGGCAGCGTTGTGGCGACTACTCGCACCACTACACCAAAACGGTCGTCTAAAAACTTAACAAATAAACAAATATTTCCTCGTTATATCATTACGGTAGATTTACTACAGTATTAAAACGATTCCTCTCACGTCGACATCTTGGGCCGCACCGCGCTCTCTCCCGCTATTAATTTTAATTAATCAAGTCCTGGTTTTCGATCGCCGTAATGGCGTAGGGCGGTCGTTTGGCGCCTGAATTATGACTCCGGATCGGGGAAAGAATTTACAATACTATCTACTGCGTCTCACTGGTTGTAGAATTTATTATAATTAAACTATTAATCACTACGTCTATTATTATTACATAAATTACTATTGACTAGCCCGTGGGTGCAGTTGGCAGTGATTTATATCAGTCGGCTGTTACATAATATTTAAAAAATTATTCAGTACACCGTGATATTAGTTGATATGATAATCTCAAATGCTTATAATTACAGCTATGCTTGCTTACTCTTTAAGATTTAATATTATTTTTGTAACCATCAGATTGTGATTTAACCAAAAGTTTCCATTAGATAAGGTGATACATAATAGATAATACGATATTAATACTGTCTAAATGTTTGAGTAGCAGTTTTTGATGACTGAAACTGAACTAAAATAGTCTGTATACATACCACTGCTGTGTAAATATCTCATTTCCATTAAGAAGAGATTAGAGCTTATTTCGATACGTTGTTTTATTACTGGTAGGCCGTTTTATTACAAAATACCATAATTTTACCGACCCTAATCTCAATACAAATAATATTATATATAGAACTCACGAACGAAACGTTTTGAGAACTTTTTAGTTTGCTTGAACTGAACTGAATCAGCCTATAGACGACCCACTGCTGGAAAATGGATCTCCTCCATTTAAGAGAAGGGTTGAAGCTTAATCCACCACACTGCTTCACTGCCGGGTTGGCAGATAATTTTCTTATCATGAGTAACGATCGTTATGAGATGTCTATGATAAAAACCGGGACCGCCGGCTTTACGTGCGTGTGGAGACCCACATACACCCAGAGCGGAAACAAATATTTATACATATACAAATATCTGCTCCAAGTGGAAAGCGGAATCGAACTCCCGACGGGTTGAGGTGACTACTCCCACCACTGCACCAGGATGGTCGTCTTACGTTGCCTAACGGTGGGATATTAACAGGCGGCACAATACAGTACGATATTGTAAGAAACAGTCTTCATTAAAAGTCTTTCAACGTGAAATCGAAACGTTGGCTCCAAACACGCTACGAGATCCGAATTACTAACAGGAGGCGATAGAAATAAAATATCACCTCGTTAATTGGGGACCGCAATCATTGTGAAAACAGATAATTAAGAGCTCAACACACTCAAGAAGCGAAGCGAGACGCAAGCTATAAGTCACATACCTACAATCTATATCTACAATGCTGCAGTCATACAAAAATGAACTGAATTGAATCAGCCTGTAAACTTCAAAACATTGGTTTTCATAATAGCCATTGGCTGGTTTCTTGCAGAATATTTTGCTGTAGCGGTAGCCCAAGCACCTCGAACATAAGACTAGAGGAGATTGGTCCTCTGCCCTCACTCTTTATGTGGACAGTCCATTCCAGTTATCCTACTCCAGAGAGGTGCTCAGGTGCTCAGGACCACATTGGCCGTGTACTAGTTCTAGGTTCAGCATGGTGGATTAAGCTCAAAAGCTTCTTCTGTACAGGAGAAGAGACCTCTGGCCAGCCGTGGGACGTTGACAGACCATTTAGTTTAGATTAGATGAGTCTGTATTATTTTGTTTTTGACACATGTTATCACAAATTCATAATTCGAAGTTCGAATTAACGCAACATCAAAATAAAATTATTTATAATGCAAAGCGATAGTGCACAACGAAGAGCTATAAATCTAGTGGACGGTCAGCTAAATTTGTGATAAGATTCATCGGGTACCTTCATATCTCACGATGTCGAGATTTTATTTCAAGTTACTTTAAATAAAAATACGCTTTCAACAGTGCCAAAATATCAGGAACAACAATAAACAAGTTAAATGTTCCGTTCTACGTCTTAATAATTTTGTTTGACTACTGCTACGACTGCTACGACTGTTAATGAAAATTAACACTAAACCTAGCATTTTTCTTGAATTTACTGAATTTTTTTTTATAAAATATAGCATATATATAATGTACCTAAACCTAGAATTTAAGAATATTAATTAAAGTATTCAAAAGCGGTTATTTGACCGCTCTGGTAGGTTTAATGTTAAAGAGGAGGTTTTGATGCTTAAGCTTTTTTTACGAATTTGGTGACAGTTTTTTGATTTTACGAGTTAGCAGACACGTCATTTTATTATATTATTATATATTTTATTGCACATAAAAAATACGTACAGAAACAACAATAATAAGGTTTATGGCAAAGGTGGACTTATCTCTGAAAGAGATTTCTTCCAGTCAACCCATGGTCATGAGTAAGTTTTATTTAGTAAACAGACTATGGAATGCAGATAAATGCCATGTCGTCCTCGAGATGTACTATAGGCTAAAAAGAAAAAAAAAACTTTAATAAAATAGGAATAATTACCCTTGTTTTTGCTACTCTAATAAAAAAATCACTGTAAATATTCACGGACAGTTTATACTAACAACAATTTGAACTATGTGTCAAGCTGTAAATAGTTCGTGGTTGTAAGTCTAAATATATGCTTCAAAAGAAGTAACCTTACGATATCGCCCTAAAAACTTGAAGTTCGTTAATGTGTTAAGATAAATAATATTAAATAATTAAATATACATATAATACATATTTTTTCTCTCTTCTCAATTTGAAACGAGTTCTGACTCAATATTCCCTATAAAAAACTATAGGGATTCTTAGGACTGCTGATCAGAAGTCTGATGTAAAGTGCACGCGAAAAAGCATATATGAATTGCATGATGTATACCAAAAAGGCACGAGAAACTAAGAGCCCGTAGATATTATATTATTCTAAATATATATATATATATATATATATATATATATATATATATATATATATATATATATATATTTATATACATTATATCTAATAAAAAACAATAAGTTGTACCTATATCTTAGATATAAAAGGTTCTTACAAAAGAGGATTCGCTCAATTTTTCAATTATATTGCACCCGAGCGCTCGCCCGGATACACTCTAGCACTACAGGTTTATTTATACCGCTTTTCGGGACAAATGGGCACAGTAGGGGGTGTTTTAGTATTATGGTGTCGTGTGTCAGGGTAAGCGTTATTTGTATCGAGTCCTGAATTACCTATAGAATATTGTTTTTATTCGAATGTTGAAATGTTACAACAACTAACAACGAATGTTGTTGTTATTTGTTCAATTCTCGCTCTGAGTAAATTAATAAAATACTAATTTGAGGACTAGATTTTGCAGATTTGAAGTGGCTTAGGTAATAAGATATGTAGGTCGAAACTAATGACTGATGATATTGAGATTTCAATTTATTTTTTTTATTTAAATACGAGCTTATAGACAAAAATTGTCTTGGAAAAAATTCTGAAATATATACATACATATATCAGCCAATCTACGATAAAAAGTTCCGGATTAAGGTTCAAAACCTTTTTCTTAGCAGAAAAGATATTTGTCCAGCAGTAGGATATTTACAGGCTGATAAATTTAAAGTACAAAAATTCGCGTAAATATAAGAGAACAGTATACAAAATTTTATTTATAATAATATAAACAACATAAGCATAACAAAATCTCTCTATACAACCATAGCACAAAATTAACATAGTTTGCTTAAAAGAAATTCCACTGCAACATTGTAGTGAACACGTGGTTGAATAAAAAAAAACTCTTTAATTTTTCACTCCGAGTTAAGATGGCGGATTTGTTACCTTATATTTTTACGTCCAAGAACGTGACAAGCTTCGAAACGAAAGTTTTTAGTACGAATTTATGTCGGATCTCTTTGTCTCGACCTGAGAAAGCTGAAATGAGTTTAAAAGTGTAATATCTCAGATTCGTTCCGGCTTTTCAGCGAAATTAACATTTCACCATTGTACTATTGTAATAAAGTGAGAAGGACGGTTTGTTACTCAGTTAAATAATAGTAAATTTGGCCGGCTACCTTCATTAAAGTACACGTAAAATTAATATTATAATGAAGTCGAAGATACGGTTGATTGTTAAAGGAATTCGTCTGACTATAACAAGTATTACGCATTATTAACGCGTGCAAAAAAAGCGAGAATTTGTATGCATGTATTCATTTATGGAAGTAATACATTTGTATATATATATATATATATAAAACCGGTATCACAGGTTCTTGTATTTGTGCAAATATTTATGTTTTTCCTTTTCGTCCTTGTGGGTAATACCATTATGCCTCGGAGTGCATGTAAAGCCATCGACAGTAAAGTTGTTGTTATTAGAGCCAAAACACATAACGGCGTTGCGGCGACGCAACGCTAAAATCGGCAGTTTGCGTTGCGGCGTTGCGGCGCCGCGAAAAAGAGCGTTGTTGTAGGGTAACCAGTTCTTCGTGATTTTTTATTGTGGATATTAATTTAATTATTTTAAATATTATAGTTCACGTGAAATTTGTTAATTATTGTTTGTGAAGTTGTTATTTAGTAGAATGCATAAAAAGTAATCCTTTGTACCGGAAATAATTTTGTGAATCAAGTTTGTATGCTGGTAGAATTTTAAACAACTTTTGTCTCATAAAGCCTAAACAAAATTGAAACAAAGTGATACATAAATTAATATCTTACTATATTAGTTTTATAGATTAAATATAAATAAATAGGTTTTGTCCGCGGCTCCGCTCGCATGGTACAGGCACCAACGGTAGTCGGTACGTAAAGTAGGTACTCTATGTCCTTTTCTGTACCCCAAACAACTGGTATGCAGAATTTCATGATGATCGTAATTCAGGTGAATAGTTAAAGCGTGCAAGCGTAACAAACAAAGAAACTCATTTTAGCGTTTATCATATGCATGAAATTAGCATTCCCCTATAATTGTGTAAGATAGAAAAAATATCACTATAATAACTTTTCGAAACGCTGCTTTATTACATATTTATAATTTAGGTACATCATACATGTCATTTTTTGAACCGAGTCATAAATTAGCTGTAAATCTAATAGTTAAAAGTGGTTAAAAGTAACAATACCTATAACAACAATTGAGCTGAACTGTGAGCCGTTTCACAGCTCCGGTTCAAGAATATGGCTCATGAGCTTATCTGCAGTTCATAAAAATTCATTGAGATACCCATGTCTAATAAAGACAAAAAAAAAATAAAATATAAAAATAGACACAAAATGTCAATAAATCATGGTCAACAAGTATGACGTCACAACGCCGGAATTGGCGGTGCCGCGCCGCTAAAATTGGCGGTGACGCCACCGCCGATTTTAGCGTTGCGGCGCCGCAACGCCGTTATGTGTTTCGGCCCTTATAGCAAAATTATATGTCAACCCGCAGTGGAGAAGCATAGCGGATTAAGTTCCAATCCGTCTCCAATACAGAGTAGAGGCATTTGCCCAGAAGTAGATAGACAGTAGGCTGCTGCAGTTTATTTAGATTTATTATTGATTTTTGTTTATATATTTATTTAAATTGTCTTATTTTTAAACATAAACCATTTGCTCTTTCTTTCCGCGCTACTCCACTGCAAAACTGTGAATATAACAATGTTTAATAGGACTTGAAGAAAACTATGTTTCGAAAACTCATCGCTGGTAAATAAGATTTAAACTCGAGATTTTTTGGTTAAAATTCACATGCTTAATTCCTCCTCATTTCCTCTGGAACATCGCAACAAGTTCTCTAATAATCGAAAGTCATATACAAACAAACAGAAAAGAGAAACCGGTAATTCCTTAGAATATAAAGCTCAACAAATATATCTTTTACTTTATAATTATAATATAAATATTATTTCAAATAATCAGTTTCCCAATAACATATTGAAAAGCTGTGATCGAAAATTCTCGCTGCGGTTGTTTGATTAATGATTAAAACCGCAGTTGTTGTCTCATTGACGGTTATAACTCGATTTGTCCTCTTCACTTGTATTTCAATTACAAGAATAATTTAAATACGAGTACTTTATAATAAAAGATATGGATGTTTTGCTATTTTCATTATTAAAATACTTCTTTTAATATCCAGAGGCACCTCTCTGTCTCTCAATGGAATGTGAACACCACTGTCTCCGGATTCAGCTCCAGAGGAGTCACGAATGCGTTGCTAGCTAAATGGACAAAAAGGAGTAATAGATAATGACAAGGATGTTTTCTTCCACGTCTGCCAGTTTCTTTTAAAAATTCCTGACCAGAAAATGAAATTTAATATAAAACAGAAATGCACATACAGTTACGCAAATATTGCCTAATTCTGGTTGAACAAAATTTTGTTCGAGAAATTAAATATAAATTAAATATACAATTAAATTTAATTTGTATTAAAAAAGTGGGACACACAAGCATCTTGTCTATCATTTCGTTTTTTAATATACAGCCACAAAAATAAATAAATTTTTGGTTGGCAGGAACGGTAACCAGGGTTCTTTACTGGAGATAGAAAGTTTTTTTAAGTTTATAAATATTCTGCTTTATTTAATTAAAAGTCTACAACGGATTTTATCGCGTTTATTTAAAAACTTTACAGTTTAACGATTTTTTAAATTATTTCCCGACATTTCGGACCCTTCACAGCGTCTATGGTCTCGAGGGACTGAGGTGGTTGGTGTTAAATTGTTAAGTTTTTAAATAAACGTAATAAAATCCGTTGCAGAATTTTAATTGAGTAAAATTGGCATCAATATAAAGAACAGTATTCTGCTTTAGTCAAAAAACTTGAGAAAAATATCCGTGAAAAACAATCCCATAAAAGCTACCGCTACAAGGTGGTTTAGTAAATAGAATATTCGAATTTTAACCGAAAGGTTTCAAAACTAAACAAGCACAGCTTACTTTCAAGTGCCTAATCTTCTTAAAAAAGATTATCTTGCAAAAAAAACCACAATGTTCATACAAAAAAAACCTATAAAACAAAAAACAAAAAAAACTGGAGAATCTAGGAATTCCTCCTTTTAGAACATCTATTGAAATTCTAAATATACATTTAGAATATATGCGTGTTCTATTCGTACTCTTGTAAAGGTACTCGTTGCTACTACAGAGTCAGACAGGGCCTTTGTTTGGAATTTGAAAGTCGGCCAACCGATGACATTTAGAAGGACTAGATTCAAAGCAGGGCTCTCTGAAAATCGTCTTTTATCCACAATTTCCTGCAGTTTAAACGAAGCTTTAGAAACATGGAATATGGAATACGGGATGTTTTACTTTATGGTAACATGTTTTGATGCGTAAATCGTAAGAGAAATTGGTAGCGTCTGTGCAATGCTGAACTGAATTGAAACAGTCTATTTATATTTTACTGTTAAGCAAAGGCCTTTCCTATCTATACAAATAATAATTCTGTTAAAACCTCCGTTTTATTAATACACTATATATCATCAAGAATAAATTTCAATAGCGCGTTTTTTTTTGTATTAGCGCCATCTCTTATCGTTTTTTTTTCTGTGTTCACGTATCACGTAAAAAGTACAAAACCAATGTAAATAACTTTAATACATAAAAATTAAACATAACTCACAGTATAATTTAGTTTTTGTTTCATTGTAATTAAATTTAAAAACAAATATTTAAGAAAATAGAAATAGGTACCTACGCCGCCAACGCCATCTGGTCTAAGGAATCTTAAAAACTCACAAAACTTATTTTTGAGTTATTATTTTGTTAAACTTAAAAGTTTACTAAATATGTCGGATAGGAATAGAAATCGTTTTAATATTTTAGATAAACATCATTTTCAATTAATATAGGTACTATTATGTTAAATGTCACTAAATATAAAAACGATATTCTACAATTATACGATAGATGGCGTATGTAGGTGATAAAAAATATAAATTTATAATTTTTAAAATTTTAGTTAAATACCCGTGCGAAGCCGGGGCGGGCCGCTAGTATAGAATAAATGTAGAAAAAGGGCGGCTTAATACGAAACGCTACTTTACTGCGGGTTGACAAATAATTTCCTCAACATTAGTAAAAATCGCTATCCAGTGTCTATCATGATAACTGGGACCGATGGCGTTACGTACTCTGCACGGCGGGGAGACCGATGATTAATCCACAGTAAAGCGGCGAGGTGGATTGAGTTAAAACCCTTCGCCTTCGAGCAGAGGCCTTTGGCCAGCAGTGGGACGTTTACAAGCTGATTCGATTCAGCTCAGTTCAGACTTTTGTTAAATATTATTTTAAAAAAAAGTAATCTTTAGTTAATATATCTTTAACAAAAAAAAAAAAAACATAAAGTATCCTAAGTTTATGTTTTTTTTTTTTTAATTTTTGTGGGAATTTATACAGATGGCTTCTATTTACCAAATGCTCATGTGTCAGATATTTTTCTTAGGTACTTTTACTTTTTGAAGATTCACTAATCAACCTTATACCGGTTCAGTTTGTAAAACATTAAGAAAGAGAAACAGATTCGTTCGTTCACTGAAACAATAACGGGATTCTCATTAATGTAGGAAAAGCGCGCGAAACGTGAAAGCCTTGCGATACAACTACAACTACAATATATAATCTTGAAATATATGTATGTATATTTTGATTAAATGTTAAATTAAATTAATAATTGTAATAATACTGCATATATAACTTTAATTAGTACGAATAAATAAATATTTTCAAATGTATAAAGTATATAAACCATACATAGTGACTGCTTTGAACCAGTCACTCTGGAGGTCGATGAGGGAGGCCTACATTCAGCAGTGGACATTTAATGGCTGATATGAAGATGGTGATGATGTGTATATTTGCCAACCGGCAGTATAACAGCGTTGTGTATTGAGCTCCAACCTTTCTACTAAATGTAGAGGAAGCCTCTACTCAGAACGCTTGTTTACAGGCTGATTTAGCTCCATTCAGCTCAGTATAGAAGATTTATTTTGATTTATCCCCTATTTATTAAACATGATTTATCTCAGTGAGATAAACTATCTTATACTTATAATTATGTAACTCAAAAAGTAAAAATTCTACTACTAATACTACGTTAGCCGCAGGATGTGCCAATACTCGCCACGATTGGCAGGTAGGTTGGTGAGCACAGTGTATTATGTCAAGACATGGTGACTAGTTGGTATACAGTTGTTCGTACTACTGTTGCCTTAGTCGCCTTTTACATCTCAGCAAGAGAAAGTTCGGCAACTATTCTTCTCTGTCGGTCACCGCACGGTTATATATATAAATTCTATAGTATACTTTTAAAAATTCTATAGAAAATTAATAACAAATTAGAATTCGAAATTGAAGAAAAAAGTTGGGTTGCTTACTGGCTAAGTAATTTTAAAACGTAATACCTAGACAGTCGCACGTTCTATGAATAAGTTCACCTGAAATATTTGTAATTATGGTTTGGGTGTTTATTCTCGTGGGTCTCTCCACCGTGCCTCATGGAGCACGAAAAATAATCGGTTCTGGTTGTTATCATATACACAAGATTGCCTAAGATTATCATATCTTATAGAGATATCTTAGTTGAGAAACTATCAGCTAACTCACAGTGCAGGGACGTAGTGGTTAAGGCTCCAAATCTTGTCCTATATAGAAAAGAGGCCAGAAGAGAGGTGTTGTTTTGGCGTTAATAGAAGTATTTTTAATATACGAGCCTATAATTTGAACAAAAATATCTAAAAATATATATAAATAAAAATAAATAAGGTTCTAAAGTGACACAGAACTTGTATAAAAATAAAGACAATTATTATTTGAAGACCCTTTAACTGGTTCAGTTACCAACACTGTGATTCGGGTCACTGACGAACGTTTTAAGGACAGCACGATCAAAAACTTCTTATTTGTGTCACAAAATACTATCCAATTAGGGCATCTAAACTTCGCCAATTGATATAAGCTTTTATATAACAAATCATTTTGAACATTTATATCAAAATTCATTTACAATAGCAATCCGTCGGGGAACCGATAACGATTCTATTACAGGGAGCTTACAAGAAACACGAGTAATTCTATAAAAGAAAATATAATAACCGAACACAACGCACGCCAAATTAAATAGTAAATTGAGAGAGCCACAATAGGCTTTGTTATAGGTTTGAAACTTTTCCAATAAATCCCGTCTTTTATTTAACAATAAGTAGAATGATGAAAGGATCAGCTGAAAATCACTCTCGTCCTCCGGTCGCGCCGTAATTACATGAAATACTGAAATATCGATTCTTAAACATACAACAATATTTAATGGAATTCTTATGAACCGATGCGGTTAAGTGGATAGAACATTAAGATCTTAAACTGGGGGATCCGGGCTGGCAGAGATTAATTTCGTTCTGCCAAATATGTTAAAAAATGATCCCGCACTCAGCAAAAACTTCAAGTCCTAGGTGAAAATCTAACATACGAGGATTTATGTCCGCCAAACTGCAGTGGAGCAGCCTGGCAAATTAAACTACAATTATTAGGGTTCTGATGGATGTTCGATAAAACTCTAAGATTTTTTTTTTTTTTTGCTGTATGTAATGGTTAGTGAATCCTATAGTAAGTGTAACGGTACCGCTTTTACGCGCCTGAACTAGTCACGGGTAGAAGGTACCTACAGTCATGTAGCTCTACTTTACTGACCAGAGCTGGTTCACGTCACAAGACCAATCACTTCTCTTAATAATGTTATGTAAAGAGAAAAATAATACAGATTACTTGATCTTAATTGTAGATAATTTATTCAAGTCTCAAACCATATTTTGTCTCTATCTATCAACGTCAATAACTTCCTTTTTTTTACCTGACAGCGCCTGAAGGAGGGTTATATTTTTCGAGAGTATGTATGTATAATTGTTTTGGCAGGCTCCCCAGGCTGAACGACTCGATTGACTTTAGCTTGAGAAGTGTCATTAGATTCGTATTTACTGTGAGAGGGTATATCAAAATAAAAACGAAATTAATTTCATTTCCGAAATTACGCAGATACGCAGTCGGGTTTTTTAGTTTTTTATCTTTCATATTTATTACCGACATAACAATTAGGAGAAGGTATTTTTCTTCAGAGTGTAAAACACAGACTGACACTACAGTACATTATACTTCTGTAGTAATTATTCTTATTTCTACTAAATAAGACTTATCTTTTTATGAATAACAAGGAAAGTCTAGCAAAAAAGCACTTAATAATTGATAAATCCGTTGGATATTTCTTAAAAACATTGTTATATATTTTATTATCTGTATATAATGGTTATTATATATATGCATGTATTGTGTGTATATATGTACTTTGCATATTTGTTAGTTTATCAATAATAAGTAGGTATATAAAATTAGACGTCATCATTAAAAGAAAATAATTTCCATTACTGCCTTTTCATTGTAATCGATTCAATTGTTTCATGTTTAAAATCTAAATTTGCAAATAAGTGCTTCGGGATAATTTTATTTAAATTAGCTAGGAGAATTGAAGTTATCTCTCAGTCGCTCGGGTACGTTCAATATTATGTCACAGTGTTACAAATGTTGAATAAAGTTACGATAAAGTTAAATAAGATAATTTTATTAAAATACAATTATTGTACATTTAAACTTACTGTATCAGTCTGTAAACCACCCAATGCTGCGCGAAAGCCTCTACTCCATATAGAAGAAGGATTGAAGCTTAATCCACCACGCTGCTCCACTGAGGGTTAGAGAACAATTATTTCCCTACCATTTTATTTTCTTTTTTGAACGCTGGGAAATGCATTTACGCATCCCGCTGCGGAGAAACGACAGGTATGTGAGACTCGCAGAATACCCAATAAAATCCAGCGGTGCCCTCATCGTCGTAATGGGGCGCCACGGGATCGCTCGCGCATACAACCATGACGCCCCGACGGTTGGCCCGCCTATGCGGGCCGCCTTCACTCTATTGCCCTGGTGACGAGTGGAAGGATTATAGGATTATAATTTACCTACCATGGGTAACAATCGTTATCAGGTGTCTATGATAACAACCGGGACCGACTGCTTTACGTGCTCTCCGAGGCACGGTGGGGAAACCCACAAGGACATACACCCAGACCGGAAACAAATATTTGTACAAATACAAATATCAGCTCCGAGCGGGAATCGAACCCGCAATTAATCTGTAAGATTTTCTAAGGATATTTCCACCGTCTAATACGAAATGGATTTTAATGACAGAAGTGCTAAAATTATAAAACGTACATAAACGTACATCCACAAAAACCAAGACGTACTTTACAAATACAAACACAAATAATCTTGTTCGTGTCCTCTTACACCAGAGAAAATCTCTGGAAATATCACAGTTTTTTTTTTTTTTTTGCTTACAAAGCTTAGTCACATTCGTACATTCGGAAGATTGGCGCTGAGAAGCTTTTAAGCAAACTTATCGACGTATAATATTTCTCATTCGAGCTCGATTCGGGACTGTGTTGACAATATTCTCTCGCGAGACTACAAAGTAACTTACTACATTTATTTCTAGACAAAAATATTTGTTGTTCTTGGGTCTCGATATAACGGTCTGGGGATGTTGGGTCTGTATATTATGCATATATTTTAAACATTGATGACCATTTCAAATCTGTGGTAACACTAGAAGAGTGATAGATAAGTAGGTACAACATTTATTGAGTCTACCATAGCTATTCAACGGCTAAAGCTATTATAAACAAGTATTTGATTAACTGAATGGACAATGTAAACAAAATATTTTAAATATTTGATTATTGAATTCCTTGCTGAATTCTTTAGTAGAAGTAGCAATCTGAACCGTTAATAAAGCTCTTTAAAAATAGAATTATTATTAAATGACCATTTAAAATTTGTTAGATAAGCCTGATTGAATACTACTGTATTAATTTTATTTGATTGACAAAATATCTCCTAACAAACACAAGCGTTCATATTTTTGTTCCTATTACAAAGCGGATCTTAGCTTCTTTAGAAGAAAGTGGTCAGAAAATCTTTATAACTTTAGACAAGAAATGCGGTAACCGACGGCGGATTAGTCACATGAAAAAGGCCTATAAGTAGAGATAAGGACTGAAATTTGACGGATAAAATCGCGTGGCAAACAAGTTTCATAAAGCGGAATATTTTAAGTGAATAATGTCTGTAAACAAAAAAGTAATATCTAAGACTTTGGTCTCGTAAATATTTCAATTTAAATTAGTTCTGCTTGTTTAAGTTAGGAAATTACCAATTCGTTTCGGTTCGCTTCGAGCTATTGTTAATTCATCCTACTATTTAATTTACAAGAAATTTTATACAATATAGTATGTTCTCTTATTTTTGCTGTGAAACTTTTGTATAAAAACAATAATTTTATTTTTCGAATTAATTACTATAAATTGTTCACAGCTTAAATTAATCACCGTATATATTATCTCTAAAAGGTGTTTTTTCTGGAGAGTCTATATCTTTTTGAATACAAACTTAACCAAAATTAATAAGTCATATATCATTTTGAAGCTTATGTTCCCTGCTATAGACGAAAAATATATAAATATTTTTTAATATTAAATTAATTTTTTTTATTAATAACGATACGAGCGCCATCTGTTGACTGTATATTTAACAATACCTATACCACAAGTACATGGGGCGCCATCTATGAATAATTTTTGTAACTAATGTTAGAGCTATGACATTATTGTGAGTTAAAACCAAGGAATTTATATACAAACCGGAATGCGCACGTGAACTCAAGAAATGTTCCTAAGAGAGGGATTGCATCTCTTTCTACCATGTGTTCAAGGTAACTCGTAAGAACCTCGGAGGACCCAGCGCCGCCTGCAGGCAGCTGTACTCCGGAGTCTGCCGGAGTATGGCGACGTACGGTGCCCCGGTTTGGGCGGATCGCCTCACCGCGAAAAATAAGGCGGCGCTGCGCACTGCGCAGCGAACAATCGCGGTGAGGGTGATTCGGGGGTACCGTACGGTATCGTGGGCTGCAGCTACTGCTCTAGCCGGCGACCCCCCGTGGGAGCTCGTGGCGGAGGTTCTTGCTGAGACCTACTCATACGTCTCGGGTAGGTGGGCTCTTGGTGAGAACCCCACGTTGGACGGGATCCTACGTGTGCGTCGGATAGGGCAGGAAGCGCTAATGCGGAGGTGGGGGGAGGACCTGGCGGTGCAGCCATATGGCACACGCGTAACGGCTGCCATTCGCCCGGTCCTTGAGCGGTGGATGCGTCGAAAACGCAAGCCCCTCACCTTCCGTCTGACACAGATTCTCACCGGGCACGGTTGCTTTGGTGACTACCTGTGTCGGACGGCCCAAAGGGAGCCGACAACTGAGTGTCACGATTGTGGCGCAGCGGTGGACTCTGCCCAGCACACCCTCGAGGTGTGCCCGAGATGGGCGGTGCTGCGTCAAGGTCTGACGTCGGTTGTCGGAGGGGACTTGTCGCTCCCGAGCGTCATCACCGCGATGCTCGGCGACGACGAGTCCTGGAAGGCGATGGTCTCCTTCTGCGAGACAGTAATGTCCCAGAAGGAGGCCGACGAGCGGAGGAGAGAGGAGGCCGCCGACGTGGCCTCCATCCGCGGGCGACGAATGGGGGTGCGTAGGAGGCGCTACTTAATGCGCCTCCTGTAACGCCCTTGTGCCCGTGTTGGGCCGGGATGGGAACCCGGTCCTGCTAGACACGGTGTCGTCGGGACTGTTCAGAGGTTAGCCGGACAGTCCCCATGGAGGAGAAGTCTGGCCTTTTCGCCGAGGCCAGCCTGTCGCTGGAGGGATCCTGTTGCCTGCAGATCCGGGACCCTCCAATTAAAGCGGCTGAAGGCTCCCGCAGGGGTTTAGTACGGTATTGCACTCCCAAAGTGCCGAGTCCGACATAGGTCTAGGACTGCCGACCCGGGCATCCTGGATATCATCCGTAAATGGATTCCCCTGCGACAAAAAAAAAAAAAAAAAAAAAAGCCAACTCGCAAGAAAGAGACAAAATACCAGTAGTCAACGAAATGTTCGGAACGATTTTTTCACTTTACATGTTAGGAACAAATGTCAATCTTATGTCGGTTATTTCAAGGTGCATATTTGAATATACAATTTTATTCCGTAAGCGTTCCAGTTATGATATAAATTCCTTGGTTAAAACATATTTATATTTAGATGACTTGAAGTTTACAGAGTAGAAGTACGTATTATTTCGACACACTAATCAGATTTGCTCAGATCAAGTTGAGCTGCTGTTCTTTGTTCTAGTCACCATCACGTATGTGTGAGAATTGGATAAAGCCAATTGATTCGCTCGAAATTTGTTTCGAAACAATATCTTGAGTCAATTAAAAGATAACGTCAAACAACGAAGGCAACAATTTATAAACTCAGTATCATTGATTAGAATTTTTAAATGATATTTTTGATCAAATTATTAGCCTGTTGTCTTTATTTACTCAAGTATATGATCGTTATATAATGTAACGTTATACGTACATATTTCATATTACTACACTAAAATGCATTTAAACTTAATATTTACAATACTTAAAACTAATTAAAATTACTATAAAATTAAATCTTTTATTAAAATCTACGTTTAAATATAAAACACAATATTATTATAACTGATTTAAAAAATAATTAAATAATATTTATATTGAAAACTGGCTATTTACAATGATAAAAATATATACAGTCTTTAAATTGCAACATGAATTCATCAAGCGACATTTTATACTCACGCGATGTAACATTTTAGCGTTCCGAAGTAAATCTTTTGCAGGGCCCGATCTAGGGGGGGGCAAACCGGGCAATTGCCCGGAGCGGCGAAATTGAGGGGCGGCAAAATTGGGGGCGGCGCGGTGCGTCGGCGGCAAAAATTTGAAAGATGGCTAAACAAAAAAAAAAACACACCCCTACACAAAAGTTGTTAGAACATAATTTATTACTATTGACATGACTGAAATTTCACATCATATTTTAGTAGATTACAAAAATATAATGAGGTCACACTGCGTCCTTCAAGCTTTGCATGTTTTGCACGATGGTGCACACAGCACGATCGGGCATGACGGCCGTACTCGGTCGCTCCGACGCGGATGGACAGCAAGATGGATGGTGTGTACAGGCTTTTAGTTTCGTGGGGTTTGCAACACTGGTTGCATGCAACGGGGGATTCCCTGGTCTGTCTTTTTATCTATAAACGTTCAAAGATGCAAATACATTACTTTCCCTCGTGCTAATCAGTTGCAGTTTCTTTATTCCTCTGTTGTTTTCTATTCTATTAATCGAATTTAACGCGAATCTTTATCTAGTTTACGAGATTATAAAAGCTCGAAAGTCCTGAAATTGAAAAGTGGATGTTAGTTGAAAAGTGGCATACAAATGAATCAGAAAAATACGCGAATGTAATGTGTGACGAGACTCGAGACTACTAAGTAAGTACCTACCTACTACCTTAACACTTGTTTATAAAAATAAATAGTGTGATAAAAATTTGTGAATAAATACGAGAATTAACATATACGAGTATATAGGATGACTTTTAATTAGCTCTTGTCAGCTTAAGGGGTCAATGTACGCATGTATACGAACAACTTTTACTATGGGACCAACTTCAAAATCACGAGAGAAAAATCCATACATTTTGGTCGACCGGATAGTCATTTTACTATGGAACAGCTGATTTTATTTTTTGCCAATTTCGAAGTTGGTCCTATCGTAAAAGTGTGTAAAAGTTGTTCGTATACGTACATCGAGTACATTGACTCTGACATTGATTGTGCTTATTAGTACAATATCGGACAGTACTAAACGGAATATTTTGGAAGCTATACTTAAATCAAAATATTATTCTATTATCTTAGATTGTACCCCGGACGCTATCAAAAATGAGCAGATGAGCCTATAATTAGGTATGTTTCTTTAAAACAGACCGACGACAATCCAAGAATTTCAGAAATTGTAATAAATTGGAGTTTTTTAGGATTCATACCTATCGAAAAATATACAGGCCTCAAACTGACAGAGATTATCTTAGAACGATTATCAGAACTTGGATTGTCTCTAGAAAACATAAGAGGGCAAGGGTAAGATAATGGATCCAATATGAAAGGTATTCAAAGTGGGGTCCAAGCCAGGGTAAAAAACATAAATCCACGGGCATTTTATGTTCGTTGCAGTAGTCATTCTTTAAACCTAGTGGTAAACGATATGGCAAAGTCTTCACTGGAAACAACTCATTTTTTTTAATATAGTGCAAAAATTATACGTTTTCTTTTCCTCTTCAATGTCAAGATGGTCAATTCTTTTGATGAATGTAAAAGGTTTAACACTAAAACCACTTAGTGACACAAGGTGGGAAACTAGAATTGAAGCATTAATACCCCTGAAACGTCAAATAGGGCAAGTTTACGATGCATTACTTGCTGTTTACCAAAACACCGACATGGATACCTCTGCACGAGACGAAGCTTCGGGTTTGTTGAATCAAATCAAACAGTTTAAATTCCTATGATCTGTAATAATTTGATATGAAACTTTAAATCGGATAAATCCTGTCAGTAAATTAATGCAAAGTAAAGATTTTGAGTTACTTTAAGTAATTAAATTATTAAAAAATACCAAAGATTTCTTTGAAAAATCACGGTCAGATGAGTACTTTAACTAAGTTCTTGAATATGCCAAAGCTTTAGCTACTGAAATTGATAGCGAGATCTTTGATTTTGAAAATATCCGTCAACATCGAATTCGTTCGAAAAAAAGGATGTTTGGTTATGAGGGTCATGATGAACCAATCATTGACCCGCGTCAAAAATTTAAAATCGAAGTGTTTTATCACATTATAGACTAAAACTCTTTGGAGTTAAGGTTTTCCCAAATTAATGAACATAGTAAATATTTTGCTTTTTTAAATGACATATATATGCCATAAGAGAAATGCCAGAAGATGAATAGTTAAATAATTGTAAGAACCTCCAGACTATTTTAACTCATGAGAATTCATATGATATAAATGCAATAGAACTTTCAGAGGAGTTATCAGTCCTTAGTACGATTTTAGACAGTCATTTGTCTCCGCAAGAAGTTTTAAAATTCATAAAAGATTTAGGATTTGGTCCAAACATCAGTATTGCTCTTAGAATTCTTTTAACTTTACCAGTGACAGTTACTAGTGGTTAAAGAAGTTTCTCTAAATTAAAAATTATTAAAAATTATCTGCGATCCACCATAACACAAAATAGAATAACTGGATTGGCTATGATTTCAATAGAATACGAGGTTTGTGACAGTGTCAATTTGAAGGAAATTATTAAAGATTTTGCAGAACAGAAAGTTCGAAGAAAATTATTGTATTAAATTCATATAATACATGTGCTTAGATTTGTTGTTTATTTATATATTCTTACTTTGTACTCCAAAACCATAGCTCTGGTTTTCAGTATATGTATGATGTAAGATTTTATGTGATTATTATATTAAGTACTTAAGTAAGTCTTAAGTTTTTAAATTTATTTTTGAATAAATATCTTAAAACACAACTAATTTTGTTTCAATAATATCAGTAGGGAAAATTCGTCTTTTTATAGGTTAAAATTACTTATTTATTTATTAATTATTGGGTAAAGGCGGCAAATATTGTTTTGCCCGGAGCGGCGAAATAGCTGGATCGGGCCCTGATCTTTTGTTCGATTGAATTAAAACTGCACTAACCTACCCGGCGCCGGTCATTTCAACATCGACCTTACCTCGAGTTAGTTGAGTGGACGCACGTCACAAGAATATTGAACATTATTATAATTTTATGGTCGCTAATACGGGATTTTTATTAAAAAGACCGTAACCATAAAATTTATAATCTTCGTGTCCGTCTTTAGGCGTCCTCGACTAAATAATATATTTGTGAGTGTTAATCGCCCCTAAACTGGGTAAGTGGTAATTTTTAGTGTCGCAGATATTTAATGTAGTCTAGTGCCAGTAATTCAGTGTGAAACCTAATGTTTTTGTTCAACAGTAGTTATTAATAGTAATATGAATCACCCTAGAATTGATTTTATACCTATAGATCATTAAAATATTTCATCATCTTACAATTTTACCCTCATTATTTTTATTAATTTTTAATAACCATAAATTTCATTGTAAATTTATATAATAATCTCCGCTTCTGATTTTGCTGATTCCACGGCACTGCTACTACAGTTTAGGTGCTTTCTTTTATAGTGCAGTGCCCGTGGATGTTCGCAATAGTACTGGACCGCTTCTAATGTTATTGATGGAGCGTTCCAGGGTACGACGCTCAGGTTCGACGCTCAGGTTCGACGCTCAGGTTCGACGCTCAGGTTCGACGCTCAGGTTCGACGCTCAGGTTCGACGCTCGGGTTACCGAAATAACCGGTAACCTCTCACAGCCCTACCCATTCACAACGACGACAAGGGTGCTCTCCGCCGGGTTTGGTTACCCTCTCCTGCCGCCACCGGTCGCCTGCGGTTTCCAGAGCGCGACTCCCGGGATCACCTATATATACGCAGAAGAGTACCTGAACCGGGCTAAATTTCAACTTGTGTGAATTAAGTGCCGAACACCGCCTTGAGAACAATTATTAATTATTTTTAAATAAATTTATTTATGTAACGTTTTGTTTAATTTTTAATTTTTTTTAATCTAACGTGACAATAATAATCACTGAAAGTGAGTAACGACTGCTATAAACCATTTAGCGAACACAAATATGTCTGTATATTTAACATGCTGTTAAGATATTATTTGATATTTTTCGCTATATTTCCCGCCACTGTGCTCAAAACGAAACTATTAAAAGAGCTCTAGTTAAACTATTAAAAGCAACGAAGTTACTACTCTTATTAAGCCTGCTGAACTTAATTGTTATAATGGTAAGAGAAGACTGGCTGATAGATTGACGCTGGTTTCTTAAGAAAGCAAGGGCTCATGTGGCAAGTAATCTTCGTCGGTGTACTGGTTCCGTCTCTCATCAAGGAAATAATCTCGGGGCTGGAGCTGCTTCGGAAAAGGCTAAATGAAAAGTGAAAAACAAAATGACGAAAACCATAGTTTCGTCTTTCAACAATCTTACAAGTAACCATTGAGAGAGTTTCCTAACCCTTTTATTGTTTTCTCCTAGGACTGAACCGGTATCTACAAATATGAACCATTCAGATGTGCATCGAATTGTAAAACAGGCGAAACCACGAGAGACGTCTTACTTAAAAGATATACTGTAAATTGACTTATTATTTATTTTTTTAATTAAAATAATATAAAAATAAAATTAAGACAAAAAATATATATAGACATATCGCTTTTTGTTTCATTCGATTCGAATAACTAGAAAAAACTACAAAGTATATGTCCAACGTTAAATCACTTCAGGGTTCGTTTTAGAAGCGTAAAAACAACTTCTCTTATTTGTGTTTGCCGGTCGCCCCCGGTAAATGTGTGCAAATATTTCTCCTCCCCCCCATGCCCTCTCGACCCGGACAAACAGCCGGACAAGCCAGTATTTGTGCGCAGATGTATTACCATGTCATCGTTTGGACGTAAAAATACATCCGGACAGACCCTACTCTGTTTTTCGATTTCATTTCGTATATTTTCGATTTATTTATTCGATAAAAAGAAAATATCTGTAAATCACTACATATTATAAAAAAACATGTCCGTCTATCTGTTCGCGATAAACTCAAAAACTACTTCACGGATTTTCATGCGGTACCAATAGATAGAGTGCTTCATGAGGAAAGTTTAGGTAGCGCGGGCCGCTAGTTATATTATAAAATTAAATAAGAAATACTATCGATATATATTTTTATCTAAAATTGATTTATTGAATAAAATTTTTTAATTAACCTTATTCATATTCGTCCAATTAATATTTATGCGTAGATATCTTTCTAAAGTACATTTCCTAAAACTGAACTAACAATGATTCCGACTTATATTGCATCAACGAGGCACATGAAATAGTAACACGATACTCTTGTACAAAGTAGGTGTAATCAAACAAATAGCCGAATCCAATACTGTCACGAAATATCAGTGAGAAAAATGAAGATTTCAAAAGGTTTCCCGCTATCCGTCCCGACTGAAAGGGCGACATATTTCACCGGATCTTATAGAGGCCCTCCGAATGTTACTTGAAAGACGATGCTCACGATTTGCCCCACCTGCCCTTGATAAGGTGAGGGTTTACAAGAACACGTAGCTTTTCGGACTTCTCTGAAATAACCACTTTGGACTTATTGACAATAATTAAATTTCCACCTCAACTAGTCACAGAACCTCTTTTTCAAATATACTTTTAAAATATAAGCCCTTTTTGCTGACTAAAACTAAAAGCAGCTAAGTAACACAAAAAATACTTAACAAATAATAAAATTACATAAATTATGCATTCGTATTTCTTACTCAAAACACCAATATACAAGATCTTATTTAGTGTTTGAATATTGATATTTAAAATTTATTACCTAGTTCAATTATATGGTAATTAAGAATTTAGAATCGAAAGTTATAGTTTAATAATAACAACATGTATTCCAAAACTTTGTCCCAAATTTGCCAAAGTGTCTGGCTTCCCTAAATAAGATATGCGCGGACCATAAATATGATAAGTGCTGAACAAATCTAGCTCATAATGTTAAAGCAGTAAGAACTTTGACGGGTAACGAACATCGCGTATCGTAAATAGTCAGCCTCTCGATAGTTTTGCCTTGTGACTATTTCTCTTCTATGTTGCAATCCTAGAAAAATTGGAATAACAAATCTCGGTTTAGTGTGACGTCATGAGGATTTCACATCATTTATACTCGTGGAATTGAATTTGTAAAGATACTATGTTTTGTTGAAACCCTTGTAACTCGTAATAATACTACAAACATATTTCAGAACCAGAGTTACGGTCTCGTGTTTGACAAACTCGTGATAGGCGATTCTGTTGGAACTTGATTTACAAATAGAATAATAAAATAAATCTGTCAGCTCTTGATGAGCAAGAATTCGAGAAATAATTTTAATGCCTCTTTGCTGACTACAATATTAACAAACACTTTACAGAGACAACCCTCCTAGTGTAGTGGTGTGAGTCAACGCCGGTGGTTACAGGTTCGATTCTCGCTCGGGGAAAATATTCATATTGTACAAATATTCGTTTCTGGTGTGTTGATATGTTCAAGTGAATGACCTCACCGTGCATCGAAGAGCACGTAAAGCCATCGGTGCCGGTTGTTATCACAAACAGCTGATTATGATGAAATTATCCAATAACCTGCTGTGGAGCAGCGTGTTAGATTAAGCTCCATCCATTCCATAGGGAGAGATTTTTGCCCAGCAGTGGGAAGTTTACAGGCTGATGACCTGCAGTTCAGTTCAGACACTTTTACTCGTGTATTCTTAAACTCATTTAGGTCTAGCTAACATAAATCTTTCCTAAAATACTTGATAATAATATAATTGATTAAAAAACTATGAGAAATACATTTACCAGAAATAGTCTTCTGCTCGCACGAAACGCATAAAGTTTATTTTTATTTATTTATTTAAACACTTTATTGCATACACAAAGTTGAGGTAAACATTAAAATAGTATATTATATTTATAAATGTACAGAGAGAAAAAAAAAAAATATATAAGTGAAGAGTAGAAAGATTTACTTACAGCATGCAAAGGCGGTCTTATTGCTTTAAGCAATCTCTTCCAGACAACCCCAGGCGAAGGAGACTATTCATAATAAAATAAAATAAAATGCGGGATAGTGTAAGCGTAGATAAATATAATTGTAGATACAAAATATACGCGTATGTACTGACACATATAAATATTTAAAAGAAAAAAAAAAAAGAGAAAAATAAAAATAAGTATACAGAACATAAATTGATTTATATAAAAATATGTATACATATAAAATACTTACAACGTATATCTACATAGATACATAAATACATACATAAATATACAACATAAACATATAAATATATACAACATAAACATATATATACAACATATGAACAAATAATATACATAGCATATAATAATACGAAAGCGATTAAAGCGAGAGATAATAATTGTATAAGCGTTTCTTAAAAGTTGACAACGAATCGGAATGACGAACTTTTCCAGGTAAGCTATTCCATAGTTTGGCTGCCTTTATTGTAAAAGAATTGCTGTACGCTTGCGATTGCGAAGCAAACATCTTTAGCCTATTGTCACTACGTGATCGAAGATTTAGATGAAGGTCAGAATTGGAACCAAGGAATACAAAACGTTCTTTTAAATAAGAAGGAGATAAAGGATTGTATAGGATACAGTAAAGAAGGGAGAGCAAGTGGAGATTGCGACGCAGTCTAATTGGTAGCCATTTGAGTTTAGCACGGAATTCGGATATGTGATCGAACTTACGTAATCCATATATAAAACGTATGCAGTGATTTTGAAGTCGCTCATATTTGTTCAGTAAATCTTCCGAAAGATCAGGATAGGAAGAGTCTGCATAGTCTAATAACGGTAGGAGAAGTTGTTAGAAGTTGTTGAAGTTAGAAAGTTGTTACTAATTAAAATTAAAAAAATTAAAATATTTATTTTTCCAAAAAACAAGTTAGTAAATACACTTTACACAATTTAAAATTTACACATATTATACAATTTAGCTTAAAATTACCAAGGGACTCCACACTAAGTAAACCCTTATGGGGAACTTGTATCGTGGATTCCGAAAGTGATTCCCAATAAAACAAAATTTTAACAAAAAACATTAACCGACTTCAAAGCAAAAAAAGAACGGTAAAACAAAAATGCACTAAAAAGTAAAAAAATAATTACGTATTCTTTTGTCTGTAATCAAATTATTACGATAATATAATGTACAATTATTGTTGTTATTGGAGTCGGTGTCAGCCAACGTAGTTTAACATTACAATAGGTGTACCGGCCTACACTATTACGCACTCTTTTCCTTATTTCCTTGGCTAACACCGACTCCAATAACAACAATAATTGTACATTATATTATCGTAATAATTTGATTACAGACAAAAGAATACGTAATTATTTTTTTACTTTTTAGTGCATTTTTGTTTTACCGTTCTTTTTTTGCTTTGAAGTCGGTTAATGTTTTTTGTTAAAATTTTGTTTTATTTCTTGATTTTTAGTGAATCTGTAGTTCGATAACTGATTTATTTATATAAAGCTGGGCGGTTACAGTTCACAAGCTACAGGTACCACCCTCGAAAAATTGACAATGCCCAATTTGTTAACGATAAAGGAATGCCACTCGGACGCAAGTAATAACGATATTAATTTAAGTTGTATAACATAATATAATATATTGTATTTTATAAAAGAGGATATTAAAAATACATCCTAAAAATATTTTGCATTATGTTTAGCATATTTTATAATATGTTATACAACTTAAATTAATATCGTTATTACCTGCGTCCGAGTGGCATCCCTTTATGAATAAAAAATTGGGCATTGTCACATTCCTTTAGCGTATAAAAAAAAGAACTAGTGAACTATAGAACAAAAAACCCGAAAAAAATCTGCTCAACATGTGCGTCAGTGCGGTGCGCGCGGGGTGAGGCGGCCGAGTATGAGAGGCATAGAATGCGACATAATTACGCCGTATATTGTTTATATTCTGCCTATTGAATTACATTAAGCAAACGTAATGAGACCAACGGCATAACTCATAACGTGCCTTCCTTTCTGCCTTTCATTAGGTATTTGATATTATACATTATGTTATAAACATTTAAGTTAAATTATTTATTTAATTTAAGTTGTTTATTTATTTCATTCCAATGCCACCCAAGATTCTGTCATTACTTTCCTGAGATTACATCATAAAAGATTCCGCTGCTAATAGGTAAACTTGTTGCACACACAATGTCACATTTAAGATTTTAGTCTATGAAAAATGACGCAAAATGGTGTCCGTTAAATATTTTGACAAATTAAAAATTTTTAAAACAATTAGTAACAGTTAGTAAACAGTTAGTCTAGTTATTCACCGATGAAAAGTTATTCCTTTACATTTTGCCGTATAACTATTTTTGAGATATGATCTTTTAAATACAGGACGCGCTTTGAAACGTGCTATCAGGCTATCTCAAAGTTCAGCGCAACATAACTCTACACCTGAGTCGTAATCTGAGAAACAAAATATAATATTGTATAGTTTAACTCGTAGTAAACATAAAAAACATAATACGTGATAATCTTCCGAAACAAATTAAGCCTCAAGGAACGATAGTGTGCAACGCGACCCGCGCAGCGACGCGCGGTATCAGGAACAAATATACGCATTATTAAGGATTACTCAAAAACTACTAGTCACATCTCGCTCAAATTTAAATGGGACCACATGACGAGCACTAGCTTTTGAATATAAAAAGAATCATTAAAATCGGTACACCCAGTAACAAGTTATGAGGTAACACACATAAAAAAAAAAAAAAAAAAAAAAAAATACAGACGAATTGAGAACCTCCTCCTTTTTTTGAAGTCGGTTAAAAAGGAGTAGCTACCTCGTCTAACGATCAAAATATATTTAATAGGTACTAGTAGTAGTTTTGACTAAATAATAGGACATGAAATTTTTACAATGAATAACAGCAATTTATACATACTTTAAACGATATCATGTACATATACACGTAGATGTTATTTTGTATGCATTATATTTGAAATATTATGATTATAATATAGTAATTGCTATTTTAATTATTTTTTTAGTATTATTAACTTAATGTATACTTTGATTTTTGATTTTACTACACCAAAGACAAAATCATTCATACGGATCCCTACCTGTATTATAAATGTGAAATGTAAGTTTGTAACGCTTTCACGCGAAAACTACTTAACTGGTCATCATGAAACTTTGTATATATATTCTTGGAGGTATTAGAAGTAACATAGGATACTTTTTTTTTGTCGCGCTAACCGACATCCACGCGGGCGTAGCCGCGTGCGGAAGCTAGTACTTAATATTTCTTCTTGAATATTCTTTAATTTCGACTTATTTCTCTAACCAGATATAAATAGCTTTCAAAATGTTTTCGTTAAAAGTTTGTTTACATAACACACCATCTGTACAACATCGTTACGCGACACTCCACAAGAGTACACGGTAGCCCCTCGGTTAACGTTCAAGTGGCACTAAGTTTTGTGATACAAGGTCTGTTCTGAAAGGCGAAGGTCGTCCATCCTAAACTTTTATACCGCATAATGACTGTCACATCTTTTCGAGGTCATAAGCGAGCGGTATCAACACTCTTATCTTATGTTAGCGTAATCGAATATAACGTTACTTAATATTTATTCATTTTATAAAAATAATCTGAAGTAATTATTTTAATTTCATAGGATTATATGAGAAAAGAAGATTGTCAACAAAGACAAGTAAACGTATTTTAAGAAGACAAATAGGGTTAGGATAGAGTTTCGATTTTTTTTTTCCGTGGCGACCATGGCTCTCGCAATAGTGCCGAAATATCCGAAACTCAAAATGATCATCAGCAAATATGGTAACATCATTAACACATAATGTACTGAATCTACGTTTGCTAGTAAATCTTCTTCTTAAAACTTCTTCTCTAATAAGACCAACATTTGTAAAAAAAAAATTGGTTTTTTTTCTCTTTTTATGTATCTTTTGTACAATAATGAATATGTGTATTTCGATAGTGTTAGCGTTAGTAACTATGAAAGTCATAAAAATTAAATAATTTTCCATTATATATTATGTACTAGACGATACGCTCGTTTTTTTTTTTACGCGTTTTGCCTCGCTTCTACGTACGTCTTTAAGCGTTGTTTTACCTTTACCTTCGTATCAAAATATTTTTGAAAACAGATCATTAGACCTAGGAATAGAAAGATTAGTCAACTAAACAAAAAAAAACCTAATATATAGACTGATAATTTTTAGTATTATTTAAACGAGCGAACCCTATTTCAACTTTTTTTTTCTCACTTAAAATGTATATATCACATTTCAGGAAAGAACATTTCATTATTTTGAGCTATTACATAGCTTGCTGAAATGACTAAACGGCACAAATCGTCATAGTCGTAGAATAGTGACGGATCTTACAAATTTAAAACTTTACAGGGCAGACACTTCAAACAACTATGTTGTTGTTGTTGTATGTTTTGTTGGTGTTTCGTCATCCCACAAATTCGAAACCCCAAAGGGCAGACATTTCAAATATACAACAACAACAATATAACTGCCCTGCAAAGTTTTGAACCTGCAAGGTTCGTCACTATTCCACGACTATGACGAAATATTCGTCACTTATCCAAAGTTATGTTTTTGTACCGTTTGCAATCGAAACACTTGAATCTTAAAGTAGCAGTGCAAAAAAATATATAAAAGAATTAACTCCACGTCTCATGGCCTTCACTGGTGACAGGAGGGCTGGTGCATTTTTTGCCCAAAGAATCGAAATTGCGATTCAACGGGGAAATGCTGCTAGTATTCTTGGCACCATTCCACGCGGACATGATTTATACCTAAAACTGTTTGTAAATAATTATTTTAAGTTTTCAATTGTAAATATCTTAATATTAAAATAAATTACGAATTAAAATTTGAGCTATTATATTTTACACTTGCCAGCTCAATCGTAAAAGGCATAGAAAAAATGTTTAGGTAATTTTTAATAATTTAATTTTGCAAAATATTTTTTTTTTATTGATTTTATTCCATAATACCGTAATGCGTACAAAGCGAAAAAAAAAAACAATCGAGACGTGAGGTGAAAAGCAAAGTGTTGCAATTATAAAATATTCAACATACATTTTCATATCATTGCTTGTGAATAAATAATGGAAATAAAATGTAACGGCAATAATGTAACAAGCAAAGTTTGAAAAATGTGACCTAAAAATATTGGCGTATGGTACAGGCATTCTCAACGCCAATATACTTGAGTGTACACATCAACAACAATACAATTAATTAATTAACTTATTTATTTACTTTAATTAAAACTGTAAAACCCAATTACAGTAATTAAAGACAACTCATTCGTATCACATATCTTCTGGCATTTCATTACTTTCATCTATTCATCCGCAAATAAATCGCACTCGGGGTATGCATCCAGGAAAGCGTTCAGAACGGCGAGGATACAGGAATAGACGAAATAGAGCGCCCTGGCTTAGACCAGTAGTTTTGCTACTTGACGATAGACGCATGGTTATCACCGAACTTTCTAGACAAAATAAATAATATATTTAATTTAAACATTAGTTACGAGTGGAAAGATATGTTTATTCCATTTGATTTTGATGTGTTCGTGTAACTTCTGCACGATACAACACAGCACTTCATGATCACAACGTGCGCGGGTCGAGAATATTTTTTAAATATATAAAAAGAAGTTAGTCACTAGAGCAAGTTAATTGTCCGGCAACGACAGCTGTACTGACGAAAGCGACAACTGGTGGTGAGTAGATCAACTACGGTGTGACGTCAGGACTACATTGGTGGATGCTAGACTACATTGATTGCAACACCTCCTCTTTGTAATTGCTTTATGATCGGCACAGCAAACTGTTAAGCTTTCGGCACAAGCCACTACGGCACTTTAAGGGCCCAAGCAACTTACAGCTCATTACTCAGGTCCGGACAACCGGTCCATCCAATTAACAACCAAAATGGAACAATAAATGGAACAGGTAGATCGTCACCGGCACAGTCTGGATTCAAATTCAATTTTAACTCGATAATGAATAAAAACATCGTCGAAAATTACATTTATAGGGAAAAGTTTAGAGAGACGTAGAACTGGCAATTCTATGTATTGACGACGAGCTAGCGCAGTGTTCACAGTAACTGGATATTGCAGTAGCGGTGACAGATTCGATCTCAGTCACTACCATAGAAATATTACTTTCTTTAATCTATGGTCACTACGAACTTTTGTTATAGACAATACAGATCATATTAGTAGTTTGGGCGTTTTCTAGACTGCGACTGGACTGGACGATTTCTCATTCTACTGAAGTGCGTTAAGTTTCCCCATCGGTGATCACCTGTAGTATTTTCTACCCCCTCCCCTTCCAATTTTCACGTAGTAATTAATTCATAATTATATTTTTTAATTATTTTTTGCAAACAGAAAGTTAAAAAAGCGTATTCAGTGGTGGTTTAGCGTAGTGTTATCGTTTGTGAGCTTAAAAAGCACTAAGCGCTGCGCGCTATTTTTGAATATAGCTCGAAAAAGCGCGAGATTCCTTTGAGGATATTGACAAGCTTGGTATTTTTGAAGACACCTCCCCCCTTAACGGATCACGTAGTATGCCTACGTTCCTTTAAATATTCTCGAGTCCGATACATATAATCACGCCTCTTTCCCGTAGGGGTAGGCAGAGACCACTTCTTTCCACTTGCTACGATCCTTACATACTTGTTTCGCTTCGTCCACTTTCATTATTCCCTTCATACATGCTCTTCGGTTTAGGGTACTCTTGACCTGGTCTTTTTTCAAGACGTCCCTGATTTGATCTTGAAACATTCGCCTAGGTCTACCCCTTCCCGTACTTTCATTCACACTCGCCTTATACACTTTTTTCGTCAACCGTTCTTCATTCATTCTCTCGACATGGCTAAACCATCTCAGCATACCTTTCTCAATTTTAGTCACTACATCTTCTTTCAGACCACAACGTTTCCTTATCTCACTATTTCTTATCCTGTCACTCAGTTTAACTCCTATCATACTTCTTAACGCTTTCATCTCAACTGCATTTATTCTGCTTTCATGTTTCTTCTGCCATACCCAACTTTCACTTCCGTACATGAGTGTCGGCACCAGCACCCCTCATGAACAGCCAAACGAGCCTTATTAGACACCTTCCGACTCCTCATAAAGGAGTGCAAAGCTCCATTCACCATATTTCCTGCATTCACTCTTCTTTCAATATCACTCTCACACTTTCCATCTCTTGTAAACTTTGAACCCAGATACACAAACTCATTCACCTGTTCAATTTGTTCATCTCCAATCACGATATTGCAGTCTGTCATTGCCTCCTCTTTTTCAAACACCATCACTTTCGTCTTCTTTACATTCATCTTCATTCCCTTTCTAACAAAAGCTCCACTCATAGTAGTTACCATCTCCTGCAACTCCTCGGCGGAAGACGCAAGTAATACTTGGTCATCAGCATAGAAAAAACATTTGACGAGTAACTCATTCATTCTCAACCCCCTTTAATTCTCTTTTAAATCTGTCAAGCAATTGTCCATGAACAGAATTAACAGCCACGGTGACGCTACACATCCCTGTCTAACACCTTTTTATATATTGAACCATTCAGTGTATGTCCCGTTTATCCTCACACAAGCACTAGAATCCCTATAAAGAGATTGCAATGCTCGTATGAGGACACTGCTCACACCGTACACGGACAATGCTGGCCACAATTCATTCCGCCCCGCTACCGCTTATACGATGTATCACCAGCCATACGACTGCAACGCTCTTGTTTACCTCGCAGAGGGAAGTGTCGGAGCAGTCGGGCTCTTAGGAAAGTTCTTTGTAAACGTAAGCGCGAACTTTTTGATAAAAACCACGCTAAGTTTTTCTCTTTTCCCCGTTTTCGAAACTTACTCTCGCTACTCGAAAAACATTCTTGGCTAGCGAACAGACGTTTTGGCGGTATTAAAAAAGTAATTTTCCGGGTCATATTTTAAATCTCACTACATTATACTGAGAAAAGTTTTTATATTTCTTTCTGTTTATTTCGATTTTAATTATAAATATATAAATAAGCTATATTAGAACGAAAATAAATTGGAATTTTTATAATATTAATAACGAAAATCGTGAACGTGAAAAAATTAGTTTTGTATCCATATCATCAATATACGACATCAAATTTACAATTCAATTTAAATTGTATAAATAACAGAGATACATTTTAAGAGAAAATCATTATTAATAAATTATACAAACCGACATTTACTTACTGTCGTAGTTAGTAAATCTTAGTTGTTAAACAGCAATAGTTAGTCTTTAAACAGCAATAAGGAAACTATGTAACGGATCAGCCGTTGGCGCAGTTTGCAGCGACCCTGTTTTCTGCTCCAAGGGTTGTGGGTTCGATTCCCGCCCCGAGTCTGGGTGTAATATATGTTTATTTACATACGTATTATTTATATGTATATTTATTTTTTAAAAAAAGTATATCAGTCGGCTGTTACCTAAATCACAGGCATTAATTTGCCTACCTTAGGAACAGACGACCTTGTGTGTGGTGTGTTAAACATATTTATTATTTATTTATATTATTTATCTATTCGTATATTCTTCTAATCTATCGCCCGTCTTATAAGATCCGTTAACTGTGAAAAAACTTACATTTCATATTTGGGGTTGGAACTTACCCGAACAAACAACTACACGGCAGCTTAGCGAATAGTTTCCCTACCATGAGTGAACTATTGTCAATGATATGAAATATACTATCAGCAATGAATAACAATCGCTATCAGGTGTCTTTGATGACAACCGGGGCCGATAACTTTACGTGCTCTCTGAAAACCGGTAGGGAGTCGCATAAGCATATACACCTAGTCCACAGCAAATATTTTAAGCGGGAATCGAACTGGCATCGGCGTTAAGGATACTGGTCACACCAGTAGACTAGAGGGTCTGTCCAATCATATTAATCAGTTTATCCATAATGGAGTATCATATCTTATTAAGCCTATTTTTTCTTATAACAGGAGAACTTACAAAGTAGAGGGACATCAACAGACAATTATAATACACTCCAGAACATATTATATAATTATCATATAATATTCTGGTCGGATTCCTCTAACAATATATATAATATATCAGATTTTAAATTAACATGGTTATTTTTATAACTAAAATTTATTCAAATCGGGATATTTACCATGTTTTTTGTTTTCAATTGTTGGAGCTCGATATTTCGACATTATCTACGAATGTCTTGTTCACGAGACTGAAGTTTGCGGGTAGATGTTGACGAAAACAGAAACACATAGAAAACACGAGATCGAGTGTCGAGTGCACGTAAAACAAACAAAACAAGGGACAATAGTAGGTGTGAAAGTGACAATGGTAGTGGTAACCAGTGTTTGCGCAGCAAACGTACGAGAAAGGAGGTAGTCCGATATGGATACTTCTAATGCCGTCAACATCTACCCGCAAACTTCAGTCTCGTGAACAAGACATTCGTAGATAATGTCGAAATATCGAACTCCAACAATTGAAAACAAAAAACATGGTAAATATCCCGATTTGAATAATTTTAGTTATATAATATATCATTCAACTAATCTTGATGACGTACGCGACTATGTATGTATGTTCTTGTAGTACACTCAATAGAAGTTAAACATCACATTTTAAATATTTTTTAAATCAAAATTAAATATAGAAGAAGGGTAAATCCACCACGCTACTCCACTGCGGGTTGGCGACTAATTTTGCTATTATGAGTTACATATAAATCTGTAGTTATCACCACACACTCACAATATATACAAGCTGACACACAAATAGTCACGCGGTAAGACGACTCGGCTCTATATGAACACAAGAGCTATACGCTAAGTGTTTAATTATCCTAAAGCTGCCTCTTGTTCGCCCGTGTGTTTGTTGTGTGCGGAGCAGTTAGCCCGTATTGAGCCGTCAGCACACAGGACTGTGATATTTACATTGATATCGAAGCAACGAGTACATATTGTGTGTACAAGAGGATATAATAATAACTTACTTACTTTCTTATTATAATTATTTACTTACTTATAATGCTTCACTTATTGCCTATATTTTGTAAATTGTATGTATGGACTTTCACTCATGTACAACAATAAATTTTGTAGATGCCTGAAGAAGGTCCAATAAAGGATCGAGACGTCGCATGAATTCGCAATTGGGGTTTTTGATTGGTACCTGATGTCCTTTTCCCTGCTAACTAACAGTAAATAATATTAATCTTTAATGCAAACAAAGGCCATAATGCCATTAATGTAGAAAAACAAAAACACATCTCAAATTGCTAAATCTATAATTCTTAACCTATGTTAGTTTTCAAAATATGCTATTAATTAACAACTTAATCTAAAAATAATAAAATACTGAACTGAATCAGATTGTAAACGACCCACAGCTGGGCAAAGGCCTCTTCTCCATATAGAAGAACTCTGCTGCACTCTCTGTTCACTGTCCCCTCCATGCCTTGGAAAGCACGTAAAACCGTCGGTCCCGGTTTTTATCGTAGACATCTGGTGGTGATCGTTGCTCATGGTAAAGAAATTATCTGCCGAACCAACACCAAACATTGAAGCAGCATGGTAGATTAAGCTCCAACCCTCTACAATATGGAGAAGAGGCCCTTGCTCAGTAGTGGGACACTTACAGGCTGATTCAGTTTAATTTAGTTCTGTTTAAACTAAAATTAATTATTTTTCCTGTTAATTGTATTATTTTTAATTCTGAAACATATTTTACAAATTCAAACACTATGTATAGACAATTGGGTCAAAACACGCAAATATAAATTAAATATTTACTTTAATTAATAATATTAAAAACGAAAAAATAAAAATAAAAAAACAAACAATTTACACAACAAGAGACATCATTTTCAAGTCGATACTAACAGATGGACGAAAAACATCGCAAAAACAGCGCTGAGAATAACAAATAGCGAAACTATGGGCAGTTTCAATTATAGCGACCGCTTTTTGTCATCGAGCGTTATAAATCGCTTTTTTGCTTCATTTTGTTTTACGTTAGTTTAGCGGTTCCGTGAATTGAACAATTTTTTTTTGTGAGGGATTTCTAATATTACTGTGAAACTTTGTGAGTTTGTTTCTATAATTATACGCTCAAGGACCAAGTTTAGGGACCGTTTCATTAATAGGTATTCGTATTTTAAAGGTTTGTCGGACGTAACCTTAATTTAATTCGGAGGTCAAAGGGACTAGCTAGTAATATGATGAATGCTAGTAATATGATAAATTCTTAAATGTAATTATTATTTAAAATAATTTATTATTTTATTCATTATATTCATATTATATTAATTATTGCGATTTTTGTAAGTAATTTTACTTGCGACACGTACATGTTTTGTATCGACTGACCCGTTTGCGCTGTTGGTAATGATCCTGATTTCCAATCCAATGTTGTGGGTTCGATTCCCATCCTGAGTCTGGATATAATATATAACTATATAAGTATGTATTATTTGTATGTGTTATATATTCGATTATTTGAAATATATTATTGAAGAAGACAGTCGATAAAACGTCACTTCTAAATGTAGACAATAATTGACAAAATATATATAGAGCGATATGTAAATATATACTAAAACACAGACATTAAGTTGACATATTTATTTATAATATGTACTCGAAAATAAATACTGTATCAGCCTGTAAACAACCCACTGCTGAGCGAAGGCCTCTTCTCCATATACTAGAAGGGTTGGAGCTTAATATGCCACGCTGCTTCACTGCGGGTTAGGGGATAATATCCCTACCATGAGTAACGATCGTTACCAGGTGTCTATGATAACAACCGGGACCGACTGCTTTACGTGCTCTCCGAGGCACGGTGGGGAAACCCACAAAGACGTACAACCAGACCGGAAACAAATACTTGCACAAATACTAGTGGGAATCGAACCCGCAATCGCCGGCGTTGAGGTGACTACTCGCACCACTACACTAGAACGGCGTCACACCAGAACGGTCTTCTGTGGTAGCAAACGGCGTGTGTCATCTATCTTGTACTAAATAATATACGATAGTCATTAGAAGTATAGTTTTCGGCAAAAACTCAACGGGACGCAGTAAAATATTCTGACCGCAGGTCAAATCCATACGTTGTTATGAGAGCTGAAGGGGTTGAGTGATTTTAAATATGTATTTTTGTTGTTTACTTTTGTTGTTCTAGTGTGTTCCGTACAAAAGTAGGGTCTGCATATTTAATATGTTTTATATATAAAGAAGTATATATTTTACTCTAGTTTATTAATCAGATTTTTTGTTTTTCTTGTGTGTTTATTACGCGTTGGTAGCGGCCACAGCAACTGGGTGATGCGCTTGTTATCGTGGGTTTGATTCCCGCACATAATAATTATTTATATAGGACTACTAGTCGTAGTCTGGACGCTTGTGATGTGTATGTTTCCGATATCCCGACACAGGATTCACATCCTAATTGGGGCAGTTGAGTGTAGGGCGTTTAGTATTTATTTCTTTTTTACGATTCACATACAAATGAGACGTTGGATGTCAACTGCCGATCATTCCAAAATATCTGGCGAGGGTTTTGCCACATATTCGCCACGGCAGGCGAGTTGGCGAGCGCAGTGTGTTGTCGCAGAATATGGAGACTCTGCTGCACATCGCTATTCTGTTAAGTGCACAATTGTTCGCACCATTGTGACCTTAGTCGCCTTTTACGATAACAAGGAAGATTTTGGAACTATTCTTCTCTGCCGGTCACGGCACGGCAGCTACATACTACTACAAATAGATAAACGATATTAAAATTTAAATTATTTATTTAATAAAAACAAAATTATTACTTACTAGCTGCTGCCCGCGACGTCGTCTGCGTGAACAATATTAGATTACACGTTGTTACAGAATGCGTTGAAGAAACAAAGGTTCACTGCTCGTTCCCCGTAGGTGATAGCTTGATAATATGTAGCCTATATGTTGACCCGACTTCGTAATAATATTCGTGCCAAATTTGAAGTAAATCCATGCAGTACTTTTTGAGTTTATCCCGGACAGACAAACAGACAAAAATTCTAAAAACTATATTTTTGGCTTCGGTATCGATTGTAGATCACACCCCAAGTATTCTTTTAAAAAAATATTCAATGTACAGTTTTGACTTTCCTACCATTTTATCATATGTAGGTATAGATTATTAGTTACACAATCCAGAAGTAGGTTTATTACATTGAAATCAGAATTTATTTTATTTGTAGTAGACTTAAAGCACTTTTTAATTTTCATTGTACAAGAATGTATTATGTTAGTGTGAAGCTAAGACGGCCGGCTGGTCGAGTGGTCAGGCAACTGGACACTTTACGTCGCGGGTTCGAATCCCGCCAGGTGCAGATAATCTGTATGACGAATATAGATGTCTGCACCGGATCATGGATGTGTATTTATGTATATATGTATTTATATAAATCTATTAAATTTATTTCCGTTCCTAGTACCCGTAATACAAGTTCTTACGAACTTAACACGGGGCTAGGTTAACGTGGTGTGATTGTTGCTTAATATTTATTTATTTATTATTTATTTATAGCTACCAACGGATTCAGAGTGTAGATTCTGTTGAGAAGAAACGGCAAGAACTCAATAATTACAACTTCAATATTTTTCAATATACATATCACCAATAATTATCTTTGTCTACATACTTGTCATATTTATATTAAACGTTATATAAATGTGCAATTTCAAATATCAAGTGTAAAAGTTTGAAATCATTACTAAAAAAAGCAGTTTCATTCCGAATGGAACCCAAAAGGAGCCATTTATATAATCAGTGCGGCTAAAAGTAGCTTATAATTGAATTAAAGTCTCTACTCACTACAATAATAAGCTAGATTACATAAAAGTGTTAATATATTACTCACTTAAATAAAAGATGAACTTCTCCTACAATGCGACGTGACGAATGTGACGTGACCAGACAGTTGTCACAAACCATTTATTTCTCGCGTCACGAAATAGATACTTAAGAGGCCGTGGGCCGCAGGAGACAAATAAGATCTCACTCGAGGCATTCAGGACCAACTGTTAATGGAAATAGTGGTTACTATATTACGTTATTTATCTTGCAAAAGTTGAAACGTATGATGACTCGCGTCTTTTGTTATGGTTTTTATGTATTTTTTGATAAATAACTGAGTCAACCTGTAAACGTTCCACTGCTGAACAAAGGCCTGGCTCCATATAGGGGAATGGTTGGAGTACTCTACCAAACTTCTCTATTGCGGGCTGGTAAATAATTTCTCTACCATGAGTAGCGATCGCCATCAGATGTCTAGGATAACAACCGAGATCGACGACTTTACGTGCTCTACAATACACGATTGAGAGACCGACAAGGATATACACCCAGACCAGTATCAAATATTTGTACAAATATAAATATCTGCTCTAAACGAAAATTAATCTCACGACCGCCGGCGTTAAGACGACTACTCACACCACTATACCAAAACGTTTGTAAACTATAGCTTTCGAATAAATTTACCCAATTAGATAGATCGATATGACATCTAGACTGCGTTTTAAAATACCAAGTGTAACATCGTAATTTAAAAGACTTCAGAATTTTGTCACAAGAAATGAAGAATATGTTCCAATATAGTTCCCTACGCTGTTTCTAATAAGGCGCATGCTCAATGTACCTACAGAGATTAGGGCCCAAGAAAGATATCATCAATTTTACCGAGTCTTAACGTCATCTAAGAAAAAAATTGTAAATAATATAATCGTGGTAGAAGTTAGCCAGGCTTGCTTGTCATATCAACAGATAGCAATCATTAATCTCGTCTCAGCATAATCTGATAGCAATTGTTACCGTCATTTTATCATCATCTGATAGAAGTTATTACTCTCATCGCATCGTCATATGATAGAGTCATTACCTTCATCTTATCATCATCTGACAGCGATCATTACTCTCGTCTCGTCATCATATGTTAGAATCATTACCTTCATCTTATCATCATCTGACAGCGATCATTACTTTCATCTCATCATTATATGATAGAATCATTACCTTTATCTTATCATCATCTGACAGCGATCATTACTCTCATCTCGTTATCATCTAATAGCGATCATTTCTGTTATCCAAAAACCCTCAGTCGTCAACGTGACGCATTAATTTCAAAGCTATCTATTTAGAAGACAATGCCATTTCCCTTATCATACCCTCACAAAAAATCTGTGAAATTACCTAATACAGCCGCATTTCCTACTGGAATGCAACAAACTGCATTGAAATTTACATGTTTTCTGATGCAGGACGACGGTTGTCACTGGATATCAGGTAATGCCAACTGCTTCTTAGCTGAATTTTTTTCTTAAAAATAATAATAATAGTATTGTAAATTATTATAAGTTAAAATTCAAAAAAAACCAAAAAATTAATTTCTAGCAGAGCGTGGTTTCGATCCACGGACCTCTGGGTTATGGGCCCAGCACGCTTCCACTGCGCCACTCTGCTGATACGAGAATATATGAAAATTTAGCTCTCATAATAAATATAAATAAAGTTATGAACGTAGATTCTTTTCTTTGGGTTGTATAAATTATAGCTAAATATCAAATCCGCACACTCAGTCTCCCATTCCTTCTATCAACTAAAACAAATTAAAAACTCGCAACGAACGTGAAAATACATAGTTTATTTATTTATTTATTTATGTATTTCAACAAACTTATGCTATTTTTACGGATATCCTAATGCAACAGCACAGTAACCTAAACTTAATTTATATTATAAACATCTTTTTCTTTTTTTAACTTAAACAGTTTTAGTTAGTTTCTTGTATGGTAAATGAGACTCTCTTTATTTAATTATTATTTTTTTTTTTTGATATTACAATCTTTTCTTATAATTACAGCAAACATTAAAAAAAATATAGTTCAGTGACAAGACAAACAGCGAAGCCTTATTAGTAGGTATAAAGTAAACTTTTGGCTATAAATCAGAAAAAATAGCAAAAAAGCGCTTTTAATGGCATTTATAAAATATAGTATACAATGTTACACCCGTAAACCATTCAGTTACAGCGAAATCGCACACGCTTCAGCGCTCGCGCGGTCGAAGTGTTCCGACGCCACGCTTTGGTAATTTTAATATTCATTAATCACTCTGTATAAACTATATTATATTCAAGTTAACCCTATTTATAAAATGATTATAACAACCGTTACTACATCAGGTAGGTAGTGCGAGTCCATGGAGGAGAAGTCGGGCCTTTTCGCCGAGGCCAGCCTGTCGCTGGAGGGATCCTGTTGCCTGCAGATCCGGGACCCTCCAATTAAAGCGGCTGAAGGCTCCCGCAGGGGCTTAGTACGGTATTGCACTCCCAAAGTGCCGAGTCCGACATAGGTCTAGGACTGCCGACCCGGGCGTCCTGGATATCATCCGTAAATGGATTCCCCTGCGATAAAAAAAAAAGGTAGGTAGTGTGAGTAATCGCCTAAACGCCGGCAGACGCAGATTCGATTTCTCTCGGGACAGGTATTTAAAACTAAATGTTGTGAAAATATTAGTTTCTGTTTTGTTTGTATGTCATATGGGTCTCTCCACCGTGCCTTGGAAAGCACGTAAAGCCGATAGTACGTACGATATCGATAAGTCGATTCCTGTTGTCAGCCATTATCAATCGTTACTCATCGTAGGGAAATTATTCACCAAACATGGACCAGTACAAGCAAAACATGTAAATTACATTTTATTTAATATTAATAATATAGAATACTATCCAATACTGTAAATAAATATTTAATTTTATAAAAAATAAGGTATAAAATCAATAATAAAAATTTAATTACAATTATTTTGTGACCCCCGACATTCTGTTTTGTTTCGTTATTTTTATTTATTTGAATCTCCAAACACAAACGAATCTTTTAACTGCACATTCTTTCTAACTAAATATGAGTTCTTTAAATTCATTTACTATGTACATATTTTGTCTACAATACAAATGTTATAATGAAACAGGAATTAAAAAGGCAAGTTCTTGTTATTATTTTTAATGAAAACTCAATTAGTAGTCTCGTTACAGATGCCGCTAGCAAAGTCGGTACAGTGGTCTTAACATTTAATGAATACTATAGTGGCCATGTTATTTTCATTGTTATTTCATTTACGTGCTCATTAAGAAAATGTTAGAGATGGCTTACGTTAAATGTTATCGGTGTTCTCTCTTGGCAGACTGATAACTTTTATGGTATTTACAATAATAATGAGGAGAAAAGGTGAAGTTACTAAGCGTAACGTACGTAGTGTAAGTAGTGTAAGTGTACGTAGTGTGTGTGGTCACTTAACTCAAATTATACTAAATATATCCTACTATAATATTGTAAATGCGAAAGTTTGTGAGTATGTATGGATGTTTGTTACTCTTTCACGCAAATACTATTGAACCGATTACGATGAAATTTGGTATGTAGGTAGCTGAAGACCCAGAATAACACATAGGCTACTTTTTATCCCGGAGTTCCAGCGGGATTGATTCCTAATTGAAAATAGATACATTTATCTGAAAACTGAATGCGCGATCTAACGGCACGGAGGCAAAGAAGGCGGTAGCGGGAGCGGGGGCGGGGCGGGCGGTCCGACAAGAGGCGCGGGAGGTGGGGGAAGAAGTCGCTCATAGGGTTTCCAGGCGGACGAAGTCGCGGGCGGCCTCTAGTTTTAATATATATGTAAAGGAATGAGATTCTTTTGAGTTTTTATATAACGTATGGTGTACCTATTTTATAATAGCAGTGACACTTGATTGTAGTCAATTATAAAAGAAATATTTTATTTTAATTAATTATAAAGGAATCGGTTAAATAACTTTGAATGTCGTTTCTTTGTTTTTTAGGTAGGTTTTTATATTTTATTTTTTGTATCAAAATGTATAAACAAAAAATGTAAAATAAAGACATTGTTTTTTCAGAGCAACACATAATTTAATTTGCCGGTTCCAATTCTGAGAAGAGATATATATTACAATACATTATTATATATATTTAACTGACAATTCTTGAGAACGCGTGCAAACACTCTTGAACTTGATTTGCAAATACAAATAAAGTGAAACACACAACAATGTTATCACCACCACCATCACCATACGACACCGCGGCAAGAGGTCGGGATTGTTCTTGTCTGCCGGTCACCGCATGGTAAATAATTTTACATCTAAAAATGATTAAGCACGCGAGATACGTAATAATCCGTCACCTGATTAGCGTCATTACCGTCAGAGTCCTAATTACCGGTCACACGGTAATTATTTACCGTCACAGCGCCACTGAGTCATTCCCGCCATTACGAGTAATGGGCGCTATGATATGATATAATGATACGCGTTAATGATTCAATAATTAATATCGAATACAAAGCGATTAGCGTTAATTTATTGATGAAAGCGCTAATCTGTTAATCTAGGATTATTTATCTGAATGTATAGGTATAATTAATGCTTTGTTACTTCAAAATCTAACTTACCTAGTTATTGATTAAATTGTTTCATTATTATCAGTCGGCTGTTACCTAAAAAAACACAGGCATTAAGTTACCTTACCGTAAGAATAGACGTTGGTGTGTGTATGTTTAAACATATTTTTTATTTATTCCATATATTTATTTATAACTTACAAAATATTAAAGAAAATAAAGTCTTTATTTATCTCAATCTTATTAAAAGGATATTTTAACGAAAAAATAATCTAGATTTCTTGGAAAATTTTATTACAACTTTCTTCTTTTACTTACTTTACATAATAATATTACTGATTCTTTTATATAATAAACATTTTAAAAAAAGAGGTTTGTTATTTCGTTTGTAATCGATGAACGAAGAAAATGCGGTACCGATTTTAAGAATTATTTTACTATTATAAAGATACTTTTACTAGATGCACCTACTCGTAACGTAGAGTGTATATCATCAGGTGTCAAATTTCAATGCAACAGAAAACACAAAAGACACCAAGTCTGTAATAAGCTTTGCTATATCCCAGTGGCGTAGCTTGCCTTAGATGGGCCTTGTATCAAAATATTTAAGGGGGCCAAATGAAAGGGTAAAGATTTTTCAATAAAGGAACAAAAACACCCGCATTGAATTCAAATAATTACATATTATTATATATAAAATAATCACATTATATAAAATAATTACATAAATAAAATATATTATTGTTAATATAAATATAATACAGGGTCACTGCCAATTGCGCCAACGGGCTAGTCTAAACGGACTAGTCTATAATATGTATATAATATGTATTATAAAATCTGGAAATGTGGTAAATCTTAAGCAATGCAATAATAGTTAATTTAAATTGATAATTTCTTATAATAGTAATTGTACAGTTAAGCTTAGATTTTATTTCGTATGACAGGTTTTAGACAAACAACTCTATTTGGTTTTATCTATTATTCCTCTAGAATGTCAGCCGATATTACGCCAAGATGGCAAGATTTACTGCTCAACCGGCTCTATTCTACGCCTTAAAATATCTAGTAAAACCTAGTACGTATCAAACTAAACCCCATATGTCATCTCATGTTATACAAATCTTTTCATTTACCAAGTAATGTCGGTAATTACTTTTCAGAATTATAATTTATACTTGCATAAAAAATTAATGAACAATTACTTAAATATATATAATCTATTTCATACTATTTAAATAACAAATCGTAATGACTTTTATTGTAATAAATAAACAGTTATTTTATTATTTTGTTTAAAATAATAATTTATATAGCTTATTTAAATTAAGGAATAAGTGAAAGAAAAGAAAAAGTAATTAAAATTTAATCTCATCATATATTGATCGACTAATTACGTACAATATTTAAAAACATCTTTAACTATACCAAAACTTTATAATAAACAAAGCTAAACTATTCAAAATACTTTTAACCATTAACAATAACAATATTAAATTCTTATATATTAGAATCTTAAACCATTATTACATTTGTTTTAAGCAATGGTAATCAATACACCTCCTTTTAAATATTAATATTTAATCTATCGAATTACTTGAACATGTTAAACATACAAATTTAACTTATAATTATACTAACATATATATATATATATATATATATATATATATATATATATTTCCGTCACACTCGTGTTACATGAAAGATACCGTCAGAACGTACCCGCAATTATTTAACCGATATTCCCCTGTCGTGCGATATCAGCACAAAGTGCGATGTGTAGCTGCAGCATCGAGATGCGTCTCCCGGGAGTTATTCAAGATAAATTCAGCTCCGCAGGTGGCGATTACCAGCGGCCGTTGATTTACGTCACTGAAATGTGAGCCAGGTGAATATATAAGCGCTGTGCGAAGGTATTTGGTGATATAACGAAACCTATTTAACTGAAATTTCAAAAGAGCTACAATTTTTATCACTTATAGAGGTTCTTGATTTGCCCAGTTTCTTGAATAGGCAGTTTAACATGTCTTATTTATAGACAGGCCAGAAAAGGGAGGAGATGGGAGAAATTAGACTGTTTGTAAGCAAGCGTGTCATAACTAGTTTCAGCTTCTTAAACTTGAAAATTCCTAGAAAGAGAGGTGTTTCAATGAGAATTTACCGCAACTTCATTCTAATAATGTTAAAAACAAAGAAGAGATTTCTCTAACAGTCAGGGCGCACTTAACTAAGTATTACTGTATCGTGATATTAATACAAATCAACTTAAAATTTTTCTTTTACGTACAAGCACAAATACCCAGACAATCAACATCTACAAATATTTGTCATGTGCGGGGATCGAACCTGCGACTGAGACCGCATCAAGCAGTTGCTATGACCACTGCGCCAAAGCGTCGTCAAATACTAATTTCTTTCTTTCTTACTATAAATAAATAATAGTGAAATTAAAATCGATTTTGCATTTAAAATAAAATGGTTCCTGACAACTACCAAATATTCATAGGCATATCTGCTTGTTTAACGGTTTTAGTTAGTAAAGTAAATCAATTACAGTTTTTTTAATATACGTAAATTTTTTTACTTTTTAAAATACTCGTGATGTAAAATAAAACAAAATATCCACATTTGACGTCAGACTTTTGTATTACAAAAAGTAATGCGATTAATTCGTCGAGAGCTATTTAACGAAGTTTCAAATAATTAAAAAAAAAATATTTCAAAAACATTTCGAGATAATCGAAAATTCCAATTTTACTTTTATATTTTATTTAGTAAACTAGGTTTAATTTAATCCACTCTTGGGCTTAGGTCGCACAGCCCTAATTTGAATTTAAAGTTTAACGCTGGAAAAACATTTAATAACGAAATGTTTATTCCGCCACAACCGCAGGTCAATCGCACTAAAGCGTCCCAAATGTTCGCTTAATTTGTAAAATTACTTTTAAAATACGAATATTCCGTATGTAAAATTAATAATTCATTATCGACAATGAATCGGTTAACATATTAACGCTTTACAAACACGCAGAGCGTTCCGACGGAATTATTCATCGGTATTCCGATTGTTGTGATTGGTAACAATTTTAACATTATCATTTTCCTGTATGACGTTAAAATTAATATCTTTAAATAAATAAATATCTTTTCTTTCTTTGTCTCCTATCGTCTTTGGACAGACGACTTGAGAAAAGTCGCTGGAAGCCGTTGGATGGAGCCGTTCGCTTTGGAGAACGATGAGGGAGGCCTACGTTCAGCAGTGGACATCTGATGGCTGATATGATGATGATGATGAAACTTTTTTCTTTTTTTATCTCACCACCTCGAAGAACAAGTCATCGGCCAATTTGTTATCACAGACACCTGATAGTGATCTTTACGCATGGTAGAAAAATTATCCGGCAACCCGCAGTGGTGTTGTGGATTGAGCTCTTACCCTTCTTATTTATTGAGAAGAGGACTTCGCTCAGCAGTGGGTTGTTCACAGGCTGATATTGTAGAGTACAGTAATTCTACACATATAGAGAAGAGGTCTTTGACCAGCAGTGAGACGTTTACATGTTGATTCAGCTTAGTTCAGTTCGATTCAAACTTTTTTTACCTTCGTCATTAACGACGACATTGCACAATTACATCCGCAACATTATGATTTCAAACATACAAGTATGATTCAACATATGATTTCAAAACGAACTAGTCGTTCTTTAAATTAAGCTACTTAAATAATATATAAATAAGAATAATATATAAATTTTGGGGCCCTTAAAACTCTATAATTCAAATACAAGGATAAACAATTTCAATCATGTTTTCTCGTCATGGGATTAATTTCTAATTGCCTACTTAATGTTCTTGCAGAAATTTTGCTCCGCGACTCATAATTCGCGAGCCTCTGTAGCTTTACAGCCAATATATTCTAAACACCTCAAGTACATTAAATTTAAATAATTGCTATTCGTATTGAATCGATTGTTCTAAAAATTATAATGACGTATTTTCTAGTAACTCTTGGTTCATGAACCACACTTTGAGAGTCGCTGCTCTACACATCACCTCACAGCCAACGCCATCTGGTGACAAGATAACAAGAACCACGCTTCTGACATCTCCTGCCCCGAGGGCACGTCCGTGTCAATTGTTATAGATCATAGACCGAGCTTTCTACACTTGAGATGGAGATTTCATACTTATTTTTTACTGTCTTAAAGAGAAGATAAAAAGATGTCTTTGTATTGTAATGTGAACATGCGTCTATTTCTTTGACAAATGTCTTAATCGAAAAAGTACAGAAAACTGTTTGATGAATATAAAAATATATGATGTTCTTATTGTTTACATTGTATACTTTTATTTCATGATGTTTTCAATTCTACGATAGGGCCACGACATATACACCGTTGTGATGTAGTGATTCCCGCTTGGGACAGATATTTGTATTTGCGAAAAAAAAAATCAGGTTTGGGTATATGCGCTTGTGGCTCTATATAGTACGTAAAACATTCAATCCCGGTTGTTGAAATAAACACCTGATAGCGATCGTTACTCGGAAATATTTAATTATTTATTTATTTGAGACACAATTATAACATTCTTACAGTACAAATCCAATACGACGTTATAAGCAAATAAAGGAAAGCATGTGTTCATGCAAACGTCACATGGATAAACAGACACATATACAATCGTTCACATATTATATACATAATACAATTTACCATTTAAAAAAATATGTATACCTACTATGTAAAATGTAAAAAATATGTAATATATAGATATTAGTAGATAATAAGAAATTATCTACTAATATCTACCAATCTGCAGTGGAACAACGTGACAGATTGAGCTCCAATCCTTCTATATGGAAAAGGGGTCTTTGCTCAGCATTGGGGCGCTTTCAAGCTGATACAGTTCAGTTTAATTTTTTGACGTTAGTTAATCTTCCTGACCATTATTTTCTAAATAGACTTTTCTTTCTGTTTTAATTTAATTTTGTCATAATAATTTTCAATTAAAATACGTTAGTTTAGTTTAGTTTCGAATATAAAATACATAATTATAACAGGAATAAACATAAATTTTACTTAATTTAGTTTCCAAAATTCGAATTAGCGCCAATATATTTTCATCGTTCCAGTTTGGAGAAATTATGTGGAAACACTCCACGGAATAGTGATTGAAAAACTTGGATCTGAACCGAAATGTTATTGATTTTTTTTTCTTCGAATATAAAAAATATGGTACAAATATAGGAGCCACTACCGTTCTGGTGTAGTGGTACTAGTAGTCGCTACAACGCCGACGGTCACGGGTTCGATTACCGCTCGGTGCAAATATTTGTATTTGTACCTATATTTATTATTTATAAAGCAATCGGTCCCTTTTGTTGTCACAGACACTTGATAATGATCGATACTTGTGATGAGAAAATTATCCGCCAACCCGGAATAATTTTATAACCTTATACAAGTTATAATTATGATTAGTTACGTTAAAATTGATATAGAGCCAAAACACATAACGGCGTTGCGGCGACGCAACGCTAAAATCGGCAGTTTGCGTTGCGGCGTTGCGGCGCCGCGAAAAAGAGCGTTGTTGTAGGGTAACCAGTTCTTCGTGATTTTTTATTGTGGATATTAATTTAATTATTTTAAATATTATAGTTCACGTGAAATTTGTTAATTATTGTTTGTGAAGTTGTTATTTAGTAGAATGCATAAAAAGTAATCCTTTGTACCGGAAATAATTTTGTGAATCAAGTTTGTATGCTGGTAGAATTTTAAACAACTTTATTTGTCTCATAAAGCCTAAACAAAATTGAAACAAAGTGATACATAAATTAATATCTTACATTTATATTCGTTTGTAGTGTGTAAGTAGATGTTATATTATAAGTAGTAGTGTAAGTATGTAGAAGTAAGTGACTATATAAAACGTGTCATGTATTATATTGGGGCAGTAATAAATCATATTTGAATCGATACAGTCGTTTGATATCTCCGATGTCTTAACCTTTTTACATGGCGACCCTGCCATCCGAGACGGGCTGCCGAGTCCGGTCGAGCAATTTTAAATTTTTAAAAATGTTAATACAAATATAATAAAATAGTTTTATTAAAAATACACTCTAAAAATTTTCGCGATGTGCCGGTCAGATATTCAGAAAGAGGACGTTTTCATTATATAAAATGGTGGCGTTTCAAGTTCGGCTTCGGCTTTACCAAAGGTGCCATTATTCGTGGATTCGGAATGAGGTCCTAGCCCAAAACCTCAGAAGGTCATTCCGACGATTCACGCCGGGGGCTCGTGTTTGTTACGAGTGCCGCCAGCAACGCCAGGAGCCCGGAATTCACCACCAGGAGGCCGGTATGAGACTCCCGAGCAGTATTTAAGTGGTATGTGATTATTGTAATAAAAACCAAAAGTCATTCAGTGAAAAGTGCAGTGACGAGTGCTATCGTTAAATTAATTAATTAAGATATGTGGACTTAATTTTAGCCTCTTTTTATTTTACTTTTATGTTTATAATAATTAAGTAATATTTTAATTTTATATAAATATATAAATTTCTTTTTAATATGTTATGGCCGATGAACTTATAGAGATATATTATCAGTTAAAAAATATTAAAGACAACTTAACAAAACTTAGTTATACAAGAAGAACGTTAAATATTTTAAAACGAAAACTAGATGAAGCTACATTATTAAAAGCTCAATTTGATGAATGTATTAACATTTTGTCAATACAAATTGAAAATAAAAAATTTAGTGCTAATATTTTACTAGAAATTCAGTCATACTGTGACTTGATTCAAAATATTTTTATAGAGATAGAAACTTTTTGTACAAAATCATATAGTTCACAGTCTTCTAGTGCTGAGTGTACGGTCGAAATTAAAAACGAAGCAATTATGGAGTCTTTTAATTATCGAACTGCTGTCGCTTTATTACCGGTTATGAATGGTGATGAAAACGTCACCAAATCCTTGATAGATGCCATAGAATTGTATAGCTCATCACTCACTATAGAAGGTAAGGAGATGCTCATTAAATTTATTTTAAAAACGAGATTACACGAAAATGCAAAACTACGAATGTCGACTTCGTATGATAGTTGTGATTCTCTTATTAGAGACATGCGTCAGCATCTTCTCACCAAAAAGTCGAGTACAGCTATCCATAAGGAATTGTCATCAATTAGTCAAAACGGTTTGACTGTAGACAAGTATGGGTCTAAAGTTGAACAACTTTTTGTGGATTTGACGGTCACACAAGCGGAAGGCGATCAAAATGCGTATAAAATATTGCGCCCTCAAAATGAGAAAATCGCCATAAAAAGTTTTATAGACGGGTTACGGAACCGTGAAATCCGCACTATTCTATCGGCGCGTAATTATGACACTTTAAAAGATACTATCAGAGCTGCGCAGGACGAGGAGTTGTCGTACAATCGTCCTCACTCGCACGATATGGCATATGTTGGTTACCAAGATTATTCTTATAATAATCGAGGAAATCACCGTAGATTTAATAATGGACGCTCTAATTGTACGAATAATAGATATATACATAGGGGCAATAATAGAGTATCTTTTAACAGGCCACCACAAAATTATTTTCAGAATCAGTCTGAAAATTATCGTAAAACTAATATGCACCGCGGATCGACTCGCTTAAATCGCGGCAGGCCTGGACGTATATATACGCGTAGTAATAATGTGCACGTAATCGAAAAAGGTATGAATAATATGAACTTTAACGACGAAAATCGTACTAAGGCTAATTCGGGAGATCGTAGAGATAATTCATTGCAGTTTTTTCGATAGTAATTTCATTTATGCATGTAACAATAATAGCTCGGTAGAATTCTTAATACAAGGTACCAAATATGATTTGCTTGTAGATTCCGGAGCATCATTATCCGTATTGAAATACAACACGGTAGCGCGGTGGAACATTCCAATACAAAAGGAATGCATTTCTATAAATGGTATTGGAGGCAAAGTGCAAACTGTGGGCTATGTTTTCATTACGTTGACCATAAATGGTCAGGAATTCGGACACAAGTTTTATGTTATGAAAACTTTGCCTGGTATTAGACATGGTATAATAGGTAGAGATTTTATGCAAAAATATAACGCTATTTTAAATTTCGAAAATAATACGATTACTTTTAGTAATAATAATAATATTATAAGCTTATCTATGTTAAATAATTGTACAGGAAATAAAAGCTATTTTTTGAGCATTCCACCGCGATGTGAAAAGATATTTACATTGAACACTAGTTTTAACGAAGATTGTGTAATTTTGCCGTATCAATTATGCGATGGAGTTTTTATAGCGGGAAGTATTTGTAGGCCGAAAAATAGACAAGTTAATATACAGATATTAAATACACGCGAAACACAAGTGTATATTAATTATTTTAGACCGGAGATACATTTATTATCGGATTATAAAATTTGTAACTTTGAACGAAATTGTAACATTGACGGAGATACGGTGCGCACTTTATTGAACCTTATAAATTTTGATCATTTAAATAGCGAGGAAACGTCATCAATTCAAAACATATGTGCAAAATTTTCAGATGTTTTTCACTTGCCTAAGGATAAATTATCTACCACTAATCTTTACGACCAAAGCATACAGCTAAAGCCGAGTGCAGACCCAGTTTATACTAAACAGTACAGGTTACCATTTTCCCAACGTGAGGAAATTGAAACGCAAGTTAGGAAAATGCTTTCTGAAAATATCATTGAACCAGCGAAAAGCGAGTGGTCGAGTCCTGTCTTACTAGTTCCTAAAAAATCCAATGATAATTCAAAGAAATGGAGGTTTGTTATAGATTTTCGAAAATTAAATACTAGAACTTTAGACGATAAATTTCCTCTTCCAAATTTTAACGATATTTTAGATTCTTTATCAGGTTCAATGTACTTTTCACAGTTGGATTTATCACAAGCCTATTATCAAGTGAAATTAAAACCAGAAAGTAGAAAATACACAGCATTCACTACACATTCTGGACAATATCAGATGACGCGCTTACCTATGGGGTTAAAAATTAGCCCTAGTGCTTTTTCCCGTTTAATGACAATTGCTATGTCAGGTCTTACTTATGACAAATTATTTGTTTATTTAGATAATTTAATTTGTTTCGGACGTAATTTAGAAATGCATAACAAAAATTTGATAGATATTTTAACTAGACTGCGAAAAGTTAATTTAAAACTTAATCCAAGTAAATGCGATTTCTTAAGAAAAGAGATACAGTTATTAGGTCACGTTGTTTCTTCTAAGGGAATAGAACCAGATTTAGTAAAAATAAATATAATAAAAAATTATCCCGTTCCAAAAAATGCTGAGGAAACAAAAAGATTTGTAGCGTTCGTTAATTTTTATAGAAAATTTATACCAAATTTTGCTGAAATATGTTTACCTCTTAATAGGTTATGTCGAAAATATGTTCATTTTGAATGGTCAGATGAATGTAAAAAATCTTTTGAATTTTTAAAAAAGTCATTAATATCTCCACCAATATTGCAATATCCGAATTTTGATGACGACAACACGTTTATTTTACAGACAGATGCGTCTGGATATGCAATCGGATCCGTATTATGCAATAATGACAACAGACCCATTGCTTATGCTAGCCGTAGTCTCAATAAAGCGGAGATTAGGTATCCCACGATAGAAAAAGAGTTGCTCGCTATCGTGTGGTCCGTAAAGTATTTTAGGCCATATCTGTTCGGAAGAAAATTTATTATAAGAACTGATCACAAACCGTTGATTTATTTATTCAATCAAATAAATCCATCTAGTCGTTTGATAAAATTCCGTTTACTCTTAGAGGAGTATGATTATATAATAGAATATGTTAAAGGTGCTGACAATGTAGCTGCAGATGCGTTGTCACGTATCCGAATAACTAGCGAGGAATTGAAGGAAATAAATCAACATGTTGTGTCAGTGTTGACGAGAGCTCAAAGAAAGAAAATGAATGAAAAGAGCTTAGAGGATATCAGTTACAACCCTGAGGTTTCCGAGCGAACTGCTAACGATTGGACTGATCACCCAAGAGTTATAGAGTTGCTTAAAAAACCAAAGGAGTGTACTGAGTTAAGATTTTTAAATGAAAAACAATGGAAAAGTTTAAGGTTCTTAAAAGAACAAAATAAAAATTTATTTAATTATGATGCATCAAAGGGTATTTTAAGAGTGAACCCATATTTCCGATTACAATGTGCACGAGATGCCTTTGTAAGGGAGTTGGCGGATTACTGTAGAAAAATAAAAATTAATAATGTGTATGTAATACAAAATGATGAGAATAGCACATTAATAAAAGACTTAAGTCATAGTATAAGTATTGCACCTAACTGGTCCGGACCGCGTTTATATGTTTTAAAAAGTGTAAAAGTTATAAGTGATCACGATACGAAACGTGTAATATTAAATGATTACCACTTGCTACCGAGTAGTGGTCACGCCGGTATACGTCGTATGATAAGTAATATAAAACGTCGTTACTTTTGGCCAAAATTGGAAAAAGACGTCATAGATTTCGTAAATCGCTGCGATAAATGTAAACGTCAAAAACATTTTAAATATGTAAAAGAGCCAATGGTTCTCACCGATACGGGCTATTCGGCTTTCGATAGAATATACTTAGATTTAGTTGGGCCCTTAAGTAAGGATAGTGATAATTATAAATATATTCTCACACTACAGTGTGATCTTAGTAAGTACGTAGAAGCTTATCCGTTAAGGAATAAGGATACAATTTCAGTGGCAACAGTTTTCATTAATAACTTTATATTACGCTATGGCATTCCAAGAAACATTATATCCGATCGGGGCACGGAGTTCATTTCGAACGTAATGAATGAAGTGTGTAAAATTCTTAAAATCAATCAAATATCTTCGACAGCGTATCATCATCAGTCAATAGGAAGCTTAGAAAACACCCATAAACACTTAATGTCATTTCTTCGCATACAAACAGATAATGAACCACAAAATTGGAGTTCATGGTTACCATATTGGTGTTTCGCTTTTAACACGACCGTACACACGTCAACCACATATACTCCATACGAACTCGTTTTCGGAAAAATATGTAATTTACCTAGTAATTTAACATCAGATGTTGCACCTTTATATAATCCAGAAGACTATCCGCAACAACTTAGATATAGACTTCAAAAATCACAGTATGATGCAAGAAAAAATTTAATTACCAGTAAACAAATTAGGAAATGTAAATATGATTCCTAACCCAAACCTATAACATATAATACAGGTGACATGATACTACTTAAGAATGAACAAAATGTAAACAAATTGGATCCTTTGTACATTGGACCATATAAAGTAATAGAAGATTGTAATCCTAATTTAAAAATACAATATAAAGGTAAAGAATTAATAGTACATAAAAATAGAACTAGACCATATTATACCAAATATTTTTTTTTTTTATTATTATTATTTGACCATTGAAAATGTACCTACCTATGTAACTTAATACCTAAGTAAATTTGTTAAATTTATTTCGAACTAAACTTAATAATCTTAAATTTAACTTGAACTTAAAATATGTTTAAAATGATAAAAATATAATCAATATTATAATGCTAATGTAACCCTGTTAGAAATGTGTTTAATATCTTTTAATTATTTTTTTTTTCTTTCAATAAAATCTATGTACTTAACCTACTTAAATAAAAATAAATGTAATCCATTATTTTTATTTTTTTTTGCCGGTGGGCGTGTAGTGTGTAAGTAGATGTTATATTATAAGTAGTAGTGTAAGTATGTAGAAGTAAGTGAGTATATAAAACGTGTCATGTATTATATTGGGGCAGTAATAAATCATATTTGAATCGATACAGTCGTTTGATATCTCCGATGTCTTAACCTTTTTACACGTTCTATAGATTAAATATAAATAAATACCTTTCGCCCGCGGCTCCGCTTGCGTGGTACAGCTACCAGCTAGTAGTCGGTACGTAAAGTAGGTACTCTATGTCCTTTTCTGTACCCCAGACAACTGGTATGCAGAATTTCATGATGATCGTAATTCAGGTGAATAGTTAAAGCGTGAAAGCGTAACAAACAAAGAAACTCACTTTAGCGTTTATCATATGCATGAAATTAGCATTCCCCTATAATTGTGTAAGATAGAAAAAATATCACTATAATAACTTTTCGAAACGCTGCTTTATTACATATTTATAATTTAGGTACATCATACATGTCATTTTTTGAACCGAGTCATAAATTAGGTGTAAATCTAATAGTTAAAAGTGGTTAAAAGTAACAATACCTATAACAACAATTGAGCTGAACTGTGAGCCGTTTCACAGCTCCGGTTCAAGCATGTGGCTCATGAGCTTATCTGCAGTTCATAAAAATTCATTGAGATACCCATGTCTAATAAAGACACAAAAAAATAAAATATAAAAATAGACACAAAATGTCAATAAATCATGGTCAACAAGTATGACGTCACAACGCCGGAATTGGCGGTGCCGCGCCGCTAAAATTGGCGGTGACGCCACCGCCGATTTTAGCGGTGCGGCGCCGCAACGCCGTTATGTGTTTTGGCCCATAGTGTTACATAAGATTTTAACGTTCAGAAAAAAACATTAATGAATTTTATACGTAGCAACTATATTGACGCCGCGTTGGCGCAGTGGCAACTGACTGATGCGCTAGCGGTCGCGGGTTCGATCCCCGCACATGACAAATATTTGTATAGGCCATACAGATATTTGTCGTGGTCTGGGCGTTTGTGCTTGTGTATTGTGTGTATTTCCGGACCCCCGACACAGGATTCACATCCTACTGAGGGCCGTTGAGTGTGAGTGTGAGACGTTTATATTATTGTTGAAAAATATTTTCGTTGAATAAATGAAATCAGCGTTTCTTATTTTTAGACTTAAATATAGTATATAGATATATTGTGTACATAATATATCTCATGAGAAAAAAAGCGGGATATAAAGAATATCTTATATCACGCATCTTTTCAATAAAACATGCGTTTATATTTTTCAGATGATCTATATACGTAGCGATAGTTGTAGACATTCGTTATATATAAGTGAATTTCTCTATTACGTATATTTCTCTTACATTATTTTATTTACCTAATAAATAAAAGATTTGCGACATTACACAAGACAATACATCGATGGTAAGTTATAAAACTCGTAGCACAACGTCGTAGTAACACTACGTAGCTACGAGTACGTAGTACCTATAACCGCTACGACGACGTCGTGCTACGTTTAAATGGAGTTAATAGCACTGTCACCATTATAATACATGAACTAAAAATCAACACAAGTTATTAAAAGACATACGATTTCATTTTTCAAATAATGATTAAGGTTTTAAAACTGAACTGAACCGAAAATATTTCGGTCTGTTAACGTCCCACTTCTAGGCAAGGCTCTCTTGTCCTTATAGCAAAAGAGTTGGAGCTTAATCCACGACACTCCTCCGCTGCGGGTTCGTGGATAATTTCCCTATCATCACTATCAAGTGCTTATGATAACAGCCGGGATCGACGGCTTTATGTACTCTCCGTGGCACGATGGTGAGACCGACAAGGACTAATACCCAGACTAGAAACAAATATTTATAAAAATTCATATATCTGCCTCGTGCGGGATCGAACCTGCACCCACCGGTATTGTGGTGACTTCTAGCTCTCCTACAACAGAGTTTTGAAATATGTCATTATAAATATTACAAACTTACTTACATCCAACAATCCCAGTGAATGCGAGTCCCGTATCGAAGGTCCGGAAACATTTACGGGCAAATATCCGGTGTCTGAGCAATATTAACATTCGGCATCTACGGTAATCGAACCCGCAATCGTTAGCGCTATCTAACTGCTAAGACCACTGCGCTAATCCATCGTAAAATTATATTGTAATAAAATATATTCATACCAAGTAAGTGTACACGTACTAGAGCGACATAACACACCAGGATGCCCGTTAAATATTACGATATTATTCTAAAAGAATAAATAATTAAAAATTTACAATAAACACCAGTAAAAGTCAAGTCCGCGTCAGCAAAACAACTAACCGTGATCACTGCGCCAACCACTGTCTATCTATCGGTCATCTCGGGTAAAACAACGCGAGTAAACTTCAAATGAAAATACTAAATCAAAAATCCACACGAAAAAAGTTACATAGACAAACCTGTCGTAATCTCTGTTTTATTATAATATTACATAAAAACGTAATAAAAATTTGACAAAATCGTAAAGGTACAACGGGGCTTACACGGCGTACGTGGCTGTTTTAACCGTGAACCGCTTCGAATTTTAAACAATCGATTTCAATTCTGTAACCGGCGCCACAATCGAACGATTTAGATTATAGCTCTGAGATTATACCTACGTTTTGTTATTTTAAGAAACTAAGTTATAACATTCTATGTAGTTTGTATTTATAGCTGGACTGACGTCATTCGTGTGAGTTGTTTTTTCATATACTTTTATCGTCATAATTTCATTGTGTGAAAGAAAGTCACTATACGTTAGAAAACTATTGAACACAGACAATAAAAACTGCAATGTAAATAGAATTTAATGTAAACGTACCTATCGTTAAATAACTATTGTTATTATAATAAATCGATAGTGTATTTTTTTAATTAAATAAATAAAAAATTAAAGTACTTAATAAAAATTTATAAATTTGCCGTGCGATGACCGGCAGAGAAGAATAATCTCGTCCTCTTTTACCTCTCGTCTGGACCTCTTTTTTGGTGTGGTTATTTGCGTGTTGGTGTGTATCTGTTGGTATGCGTCTGTTTCTGTTTGTGTGTGTGTTAATGTGTGTAAGAGAGAGAGAGCGAGAGAGAGAGAGTATATCTAGCTAATTTGTTTAAGCCGTTTAATCGATATAAACAAACGAGATTCATTTACGATATGTTTTCATTCAAACTGATTTAAGGTCATATAAAGTAATAAATAATTAGTTGTAGCCTAAAGTATTTTGCTGTCATTTCAAAGAGAGCATCTGTGATAGGGACGGCATGAGATTTGACAACAACTTCAAATTGAGTTGTTCGAGACTTTGTTCGTAAGCAGGTTGTTTTCCTAATTATTCGGAAGGTGACAAACAAAATGACTGACACTTAATCACCTAACTATACTCAGTAACAATTTATAGCCCTTCAAAAAACAACTCTCTTTACTTACAATATAGTCGATCTTCCAATGACAATATATACACTTATGACAAATCAAACGAGTTTTAAGCAACCTTATTCCCTTGTGATTAAGTTTATTTTAAAATGATTGTATAAGTGCCATGTCATCGGTATATCATAAATCTTGCTTCGTAACGTCAGCGTTGTCCCATCAGTGTCTTACACGCGAATATCGACATTCCTGTTTTGACAATACATGTCATTACAGCGCGAAATCGCTCGCTCCTCAGTATTAACTACGATGGCTTTCCAATGTTGAGGTAATTTATACGATTTTAATCATGTCTAACTAAAATGTAACTAGAAGTCTTATTTTATTCATGTTTAGAATTACTTTAGGGAAATACAACCCGTTGTTACATAAAATGTATTAAAATTTGTAGAAAAAAATTATCATTAATACTCGCGTCACTAGCTGACGGATTTTAAATCCTAATTTAAAAATAAAATTAAGTTTACAATAATATATACATACAACAGAATTGTAATATAAAGGCATTTTATAAAATGGATACATTATTGTTTATTTTATACATCCCACGCTTCTTCTCTATATGGAGAAGAGGCCTCTGTCCAGCAGTGGGTTGTTCAGCTCAATTCAGTTCAGATAACACACACAAGGTTATTATGAAATGGTATCAATAATATAATATTTATTAAATAAGATCATATCGAATCAGATTGTATTAAATTAATACGATGTCAGAGAAAGTTCGATGATGCTCGTAACACGTGTTTGATTTGATTAATGAACACATAGTAAACGTGTAATGTCTAGGCCAAGGTGTTCGTATATTACCTATATACAATAAATTACCAAAACAGATTTTTACATTTGCCAATAAATAAATTAAAAGTGTACCTATATAAAAAAGACCTTATTAGCAAAGCATATTATTTACTACAATTTTATATAAATGAAAAAGGTGTTAGAAACACTGGCTTACTATATACTGATTATTGTTGTTGACCCTAGCGGCCCTTACAGCGTGACCGGAGAGAAAGCCAAGTACTAAGACCTGGCATTGAAAATTGATTGGGAGCCCTCTTTAGGGCTCAGAATGGACGTTCGTCCTAAGGATGTTTCCTAGTGAGATCGCACATCGGCATAAAACGTCGTCGGAGTGGTCAGAGCATAATATGATTGATTTTATAATGTTTAACTAATGTATTGACAATTTTTAAAAGAGGAATTGTTAAGTTTCTTAATTGATTAAAGAATATTATATACTTCGTGACGAGCGTTCAGGTGTAGTTGTGCGAGTAATCGCCTGAACACCGGCGGTCGCGGGTTCGATTCCCGCTCGGAGCTGATATTTTTATTGGTATAAACATTTGTTTCCGATTTGGGTGTATGTGCTTGTGGGTCTCCTCACCGTGCCTCGGGGATCAGGTAAAGTCGGCGATCTCCGTTATCTTACACATCTGATAACGATCGTTACTCATGGTATAGAAAATATCTGTAAACCTGCAGTGGAGCAGTGTGGATTAAGCTCCAACCCTTATCAGACATGAAGAAGAGGCCTTTGCCCAGTAGTGGGACGTTTACAGGCTATTTTAGTTCAGTTCAATTCATATACTTTGTAAAATGACGATTCAAAAATATTTTTAAAAACTACTGAAGAAATTTTGATTTGAATAAAGTTACTAAATAGTCTATATAACATTCAGAGATCCACAACTGTATCCTAATACGATTTATTACGGAAAGAACTTCTAAACTGTGTCAAGCTTTTACAATAAAAGCCTGCTATGAATGTAAAGTTGTCAGTCTGAATTAAAACTTATAGAACTCCTAATAAAGGAAATGTAATTCAAAGGCGGAGTTTTTTTTTGTAAGCTAAGATGTTACGTCATTAGTTATTTTAATTAAATCTACGCTTAATATTATAATGATAAAGAGAAGGAATGTCTCTTTTACATATTAAATACCTTGGTTATAAGTTTTGACATGTTTCACGTTATGTTATAATATGTTGTGTGTTCTTATGTTATCTGTGGTACAATTCATAAATAAAGCTTTTTAATTATTTATTATTTTCTGTGTTTTTGAACGCGTATGGTATAACCATTTCGGTTTCAAAACTTCAATTTAATTCAAATAGATTGGTGAGAACAATCATATATCATAATACATAAATGTCAACCGATATGATGAGAGGGAGTGAAGGCTGTCGAGTCATAAAATATGGAACATCCACTTAGTATCTTAATAACGGCGAAAACCACGCGTTATTCATTAATTTTGATCTATAAAAAAAAACCGCGTTCATTATTTTGTCACCCGACGCCTGTCGATTAAAGAGAATGAAAAATCGTTTACGAGAGCCATATCCGTGTATCCGGACAAATATTATGTCAAAACATGCGTGGATTTATGGATGAATTATTGATACCTAATTAAACTTATGGACCATTCGCAAAACTTGTAAAAGTTTGTCATAGTTGAAGACCTTGTAATAATTCTTAAACTATTACATATTCCCAATATATAGCGACACTGTCACACTAATTAAAACTGGGTAGTGAAGAATACACACACATAAGCCACGAGCCAAGATATGTTGGAAAATTATTATATGTACGTACTGAGACCGTATCGGGAATTCTTATTTCATTGCAGAATCTGAGCTCTTGTGTGTTAGTCTAAGGAATAAAAAATAAACATATTTTCGATCCTGTGTTATAACAACAGACACAACATCCAGTTACAACGAACACAGCGCTAACGTATCATCAAAAATGGTAATTAAAAAATTATTTACATAGATATTTAAAAGGTTGAAGGTATTAAAATTTATATGAAAATAGAGATAGTATAAAATTTAATTCAAACAAAATTAAAATATACGAAGAACGTTAGGTATAACTTTATTTACTATCTTTTTGAAAATTTAGTAACGCATATGCAAACTTGATTGAATAGAATATATTTTGAAATTTAAATTGAATTTGTTTTCTGTACGTAAAATCAGTTTCAATAAACTATAAAGGTAGTTGTTCATTCGTAATTCAAACGCGCGTATTTATGTAAAAAATAGATTAATGTAACAAAATAGTCAGTTAATTTTAATGTAACACTAAATAAACTTAATGATTAAAAAAATGTTCTTAGTGACATCATCATTTTTTATTATTTGATTATTACTCAACTTAAACAATCTATAGTAGTTTTTACGTCCAATTGTTGACTAAAAGCTTCTTGTCCTACATGTGAGGAAGGGACGAAGTTCAGTAATTCACTGCTGATTGGCAATTAATTTACCTACAAAGAGTTATTATCATTATCAGGTGCTCGTGATAATAAAGTGGACTTCTTAACGTACTCGCTGCACGGTGGGGAAAGCTGAATATAGAACATCTAAGTCAGACATAAGTATTTGTACAAAAAACAAATATTTGCTTCGAATTTAAACTAGCCGGCGACAATCCACACTAATAAAATATTCGTCAATACAACACCAGAACGGATGTCGTCTAATTATTATAAATCAATGCCGACGTTTCACAGCGTTTTCTACGACTATCAGCAGTCACCCTTACTTCTCGTTTGCGTTATCGAGCGAACGATCAAACAATGCCATCAAAAATCGCTATTCGCTCGAAAAACACACTCGTTTATACATAAATGCTTTTTGAAGGGTGTTGTATTTATTTTAACAGACAATATTTTACACGATTTATTTTAACGCGACAAAATAATTACAGGACTTAATATAAAATACGACCGTTCTGGTGTAGAGGTGTGAGTAGTCGCCTCAACGCCGGTGGTCGTGGAATCGATTCCCACTTGGGACAGATATATATATATCCTTATGGGTCTTCCCACCGTGCTTAAGAGAGCACGTAAGTCTAGAGCCGATCCACAAGGACATACACCCAGGCTGGAAACAAATATTTATACAAATACAAATATCTGTCCCGAGTGGGAAACGAATCCGCGACCACTGGTATTGAGGTGACTATCGCACCACTAAAACAGAACGGTTGTCCGTTCCAAAACCTTATTATCCAATCATAAAAACCAGTCTAATTATTGACTTAAAGTCGCTGCCTCTAGTGGTTAATCATAGAAAGCATTTATATACTCTTTTGCCATTAAACCAAATGAATGAATGAAATATTTTCGTTTTATAATAATGGTTTATATAGGTAAAAATTTAATAATATAAAATTATAATCAAAAAGAAATAATAAGAAGGTTGCCGATAGAAGCTTATTTGTAATCTGAAGTGGCAGTGGGCGGCACATAGCTCGTAGAACTGACGGCGGCCGATGGAACAGAAATGTTCTTGAGTGGAGACCACGTATCAGCAAGCACTACATCGGACGACCGACGACTTGAGGAGAGTCGCCGGCAGCCATTGGATGAAGGCTGCTTCGTACCGGTCGCTCTGGAGATCGATCGGTTAGGTCTAAGTTCAGCAGTGGACATCGAATGTTTGATATTATGATAATGATGATGATCAAAAATAAATTAATTAATTAAAATGAATATATAAATATTACAGCTAGACTCACTGTCAGGGTTGAAATAGAATTCATAAAGCAGAGTCCCTCTGCCAACGGCGCAAACAGGCCAGTCATATAAAAATAACTATATACATACTACTATAAACTATGTTTCACAATATATAGTTCCACGGCTTTAAATACATATCTTGTATACACAACGTACACAACATAACGAAAAATGGGTAAATAGCAAGCACCGACGAAAAAATATTAAATATCATTATAAATTATTTATTTCATTTAGCAGTTTTAACAGTAATATAGTATTTAACACACATTCCATTTATGCAGAAATTTGAGTTACTTAAAAAAACATTGAGTCCAGACAGAATATCCTAGATGGATTATTATAGATGATAAATATATATTAAGTGTATATAAATTATAGCGTCCACTGTTTATAACAGGGTTTAATTTTCGATACCACCATTTTACACTGACATGATCTATACCATGCCAATTTTTTTTGTAAATCAGTATTTATTTTTATTTATTGGTATAAAATACATACAATATAAAGCATTACAAAATTACTAATATAACAATTATTTTTATTATAGTAATATTTCTTATATGTATGTCATATACAAGTGTACATAGCGTTCTGGAAATGCATAATTCATATTATATTACTGTATCAACCTGTAAGCCACCCACTCCTGAGCGAAGGCCTCTTCTCCATATAGAAGAAGAGTTCCTACTAGTGTATTAAATGCAACATATCAAATAATATATAAATCAATTAATAATGTGTAAATTATATTTGAAATTAATATATTTATTATAATAGAAATCAATTTAAATTAATTGTAATTTAAGTGTTCCATTATAAATATATATAACACTATAAATTTTAATTCGGAATAAAGTACAATTATTACCAATAGTATTATAAAATTTAGTCACGTCGTTTGTACCTTTAGTATCAACACGCCTAACAAAATAGTCGTATGTACACTTTTATTAAGGTATGAATCGAGTTTTCTAACAAAATAGTATTCACTTGTCATACCAATAGTATTAACTAGAATAAAAACCGAAAACTTTTAATCGATTTTTGAAGAACCGGTAGCTCTGGGGGCGTAAAGGTTTGCTACGCCCCCCAAAGCAAATATTATCCACACGTAAACACAGTCCAATCTATATAATGAATATGCATCCACGTACAACGATTCAAACAAACGCTTGACGATTTCTCTCGAATAATATTTAAAATTTCGTACAGAAATATTGAACTAGACCACAAAAGGATGCACACTCGTCTCGTAATTGGATTCTAGGCACCTGCATCGCCTTCGCCATTGGAATATAAATTCGCTGATACGAACCCAAAGTACAATCATATGCATGCACGACGTACGCGGATAATTTAATAGCTCGAAATATTCAATGTGTAATTAAATATCTTCTACTTTTAAAGTTCAGTTTTCTATAAGACTAACATAGAAACTACGTACGGTGAGATGGCGTGAAAGAACAATTATCATAATTTAAGTAAAACGAATAAAATTCGTACTATTTTATGTACTGTTGCATTCAATCTTGTTTTCTGCGACTTTTACTTTTTTTTATAAATGAGACAGTTTACATGTTTCCTCTACCATCTATGGAATCTAACTAAAATTTTGAATATTATCTAAATCACAAATCTTATAATTTGAAGGAATAGTCACGGATAAGGTGAATATTATAGAGCGTTTTTCATCAGTGTTACATTGGTTTAGTGAATAAAATACGTGATTCAATTCAGGCAATCGTGGGTTTAAATCTTGTAAACGAAGTTAAAGGTTAACATAGATGAAATGATAATGAAATACCTGCACGATTTGGAACAAATAATAGAGTCTGCAAGAGTGGAACTCGAATCTGCGTGCTAGATTATCTTTTATGCAGGACATAATATATATATATATATATATATATATATATATATATATATATATTTTTTTTTTTTTTTTTTTTTTTAAGAGTAGCTGTTGAGTTTCTTGCCAAATCTTCTCAGTAGAATCGACATTCCGAATCGGTGGTGGCTTCACAATAACTATAATTAATACATTAAAAAATATTGTATACTTTATAAAATTATGATTCATAAGTACTTTTAAAGCCTATTTGATTTGGTAAGTCCTAACTTAACTCCTTCATAAGAGAAAAGTAAGCCTAGCAGTGGGAGATTTGCAACTTGTTACTAAGCAGCTAACTGTCTAATATTTTTAATAATAATTCGAAACTCAGTAAACGAATTTCTCAACTTGTCTAAGATGCTGTGAAATGAAGACTAATGTTCTAACAGATATTGTTGTTAGCGGAACTCGTTTATCATATTTACTGATGTGTACTGACGGATAACTTTCATAATAAAATTATCAAATGGCATGAATGATAACACGCCATCTTCATTTCCAAGACATGTAGTAAATTCTTACTAAAACAAAAGACAAAAATCTATGAAAATCATCCAGCTCTGCTATCCACATAACAAATTCTTAATTATGACATGATTACCTAAACTGTGCTGTTTCCAGGAAGTTTGCTTAAAAGTATGAAAAACCAGCTTTAATTCAATATAATATCAATAAAAATAATATTAAAAATCGGTTATAAACCTTTAAAGATTTTTAGCATAGGTACGTATGACCAGGTGACAACCGTTTTGGTAAAGTGGCCTTAATGCCAGCGGTCGGGTTCGATTCCCGCTTGGGGCAGACATTTATATTTGTAAAAATATTTGTTTCCAATCTGGTTGTATGCCCTTGTGGGTTTGGTCGGTCGTCAGTCGGTCTCGGTTGTTGTTGTTTGTTGTTGACTCACCACACCTACACCCGAATCCACAGCCAGACCCACACGCACACCCACAACCACAGACACACACACACACACACACTTAATATTCACGAAATAAAACGAAAAATAGATCGAAGTAGTTTTATTCTTTATGAACAAGCACATCAAAATTTTGAAAATTAATACCAGCAATACAGTACTGAAGCAAAACCCGATAAACAATTAACTGTACTAGTTCCAGAATTTCTCCTTTCGTTGAAAACCGCAAGCTTCGGAACAATACTGTTTGAACTGTTTGGTTTTGATTTACAAGTGCGCCACTTATAACTTTGAAAATCAAACAATAATTTTATACTAAAACTACATAATTATCTTGTCGTGAAATTGGTTAAATTTATATCTCACACTCTTACATTGATTGTTATAACTTATATAATATACGAGTATAATTTTATAATGGAAAATCAGCACATGTAAAAATATTCATACCCGCAATCATAATCGTATTTTCTTTTAAAACATTGAAATTTCTAGAAAGTTCAATGCTTAAGATAAACCTGTTATCGAAGTAGTTTTTAGGATAATTTTAAAACTTTTTCCACAGAGACGAAATATGTTGAATTGAAAAGATGAGGTAGCCAAGAATAGCAAAAGATATTTATAATGCATTTTCATGCTCGATGTGAAGTGACCCTAAGCGCGGGTCGAGCGGACACCGGCTGTACTACACGGTGCCCCAAATTGGAAAATTGAAGGCGTCCGACGCCGCAGCCTTCTACGCTATTGTGCACTTTTTTCTTTTTTCTTTCGCCACGAAATGGCTACGAAAATAGCAGAATATGGACAGTCGATATCGAAACGAACTGCGGGAATTCGCTTAGAATGATACTATTATTAGTTATATACGAGTATAAATGTCTATATGTATTTATATTGTTGGAAACGGATATCGATTTTAAGTACATTCTATATGAATATATTATATTATAGTACCTGGATGACCGGTTAAATTATATTTAGATACATTACATACTGATGAAACATAAAAAATATTCTTATTATTGATCTTACAGATATATTACTAAAATAATAGGAACTGGCTATTTAAATAAAAAATAAAAAGAGCTCTCAATAATAGTTTTTCTCACAAAAGAAGAAACTTGAAAAAAAAGGAAAAAAATATTGGTCTGTAGACACCTTAATTGGAACTCGGGTTTTCTGATTTCGAATCCACCCGATTCCCATCCGAGCTATTATAACCTTTTCAATGACAGCGAAATTTACCTTCGTATTCTAATGATATTTTTTAATTGCGTAAAAAAAGGGATAAAATAACATTTTCTAAAAATAAATCCTAGCTAGATCGATTTATCGCCTCCGAAACACCCTGCATACTAAATTTCATGAAAATCGTTGGAGCCGTTTCCGAGATTCAGATTATATATATATATATATACAAGAATTTCTCGTTTAAAGATATAAGATACGACGCGTTGTCGCAGTGGGTACAGCAGCTGGTTGATGCGCTAGCAGTCGTGGGTACGACCTTCAAACATGACAAATATTTGTACAGGTCATTATTTATTAGGTTATCATATTTGTCGTGTTCTGGGCGTTAGTTAGTAGATTGTGTAGTGTGTTTACATACTACCAAGAAAAGATTTACATCCTACAGGGGGGTAGAGCGTGAAACGTTGTACTAAATTGTATAACAAGATAGTATTAAAATAGAGTATACTATAGATCAGTGATTCTCAACCACTGTGCCGCGGCACTTTTGTGTGCCGCCAAATTTCAAAAGTGTGCCGCCAAATTTTGCAAATATATAATAATGTTAATTATTGCAGTGTGTTGTAGTAAGTAAATAATTTTTATCTTTTTCTTTGTGTGCCGCCAAATTTTGAAATCGTTAAATATGTGCCGCAACAAAAAAAAAGGTTAAGACTGCTATAGATAATAATTAATCGGAGGTATCTTTCGAGTATAATGTTTGCACTAGACTTATGTCGCGGTCTCACTTTGATTCCTCTTACATTAAATAAACAAATAAAGGTCACACTTAGCTGGTCCCTACGGGACACCTGTACGGGCCCGGAAACACAACACAAATACACACGCTCGAATTGAACTAAATTAAACTGAATCATATTGCTATTATAGACACCTGATAACGATCGTTACTCATGGTAGCGATATCGCCAACGCGGAGTAGAGTAGCGTAGTGGATTCGATTGCTTCTCCTACATGGAGAGGAGGCCTTTACCCAGTAGTGGGACATTTACAGACTGATTTGGGTTAAATATTATATTTTGTAGATATAATTATTCTGATAGTTTATTATTTAAATCAAAATCCCCAAATAGGATAGGAAAAAATAAGTGTCATTATATTTATGGATTAATAGAAAAAACGGCGTAAATAATAAAAAGGGGTAATTGTAAAAAGGGGTATCGTCATCCGATTGTCACGTATCTAATATAACAACTATTTCACGAGGACTTTTTGTTAGTAGTCAACTACAACTCAGCTCTTAGCTCGGGAGCTAGTGGCAATTTAGGTTTTTTTTTTTGGTTTAATTTTTTTAGTTTAATAATTATTTTACTAAAAACTCCTACCATCCTGACTCCTGCCAGCTTTAATTTCACTATTTATAAAATGTATTTAATAAGATATAATTGATAACAGAAAAGATAATATAATTTTTGACAGCTTTTTTTTTCTTTTAAAATTTCCAAATTAAGCTAGCTAACATGACCTATGTTAGCTAGACTACATTACGTCTTGGTATCAACGACGATAAAATCATAGACCTAAATTGCCACCAGCTCCCTATCTATCTGTAACAATAGAACTGTAAACGTTCGTGCACCCAGTTGTAAACCATCCTAAATCCTATACGGCGTGTTATTCCCGCTATCTCCCAATACATTTACTTTCGTATTGTATTCAAACACGCCCCGATGCGTTTAACGTAAACATGATTCTATAAAAAATATTTGTTATATGGGTCAAAAACAAAAATAGAAAAATAAGTGTTCATGCAAATTAAAACCGTTATTTCAATATTATATCAACATTAAATACATTAAATAATTATTTCGTCTTGAAATCTTGAAATGTTTCATGAAAAAATTGCACTATACTGAAATTTACTTTAATATTTTTGATTTTGAATCTGAAAAACTCCCCGTCTGTAGACTGTTCGGATACCAAGAGGTTAAGTACAAGTGATGGTTAAAAATATATAAACATACTTTCGACAATTTTATATGGTTTCATTACATTAGTTATATTATCGAATACTCATAACAGAGCGTGTTAAAAAATATATAATTCAAAATTTTTTAATAAAACGAATAAACATGTTGTTCACAAATATTAGGTCTACTTCTGTAGACGCATAAAATAAGCCAACATTTGGCTATTATGAGCGCATCGTTTTAATTTCGTTTTTTATATTGGCAGCACTGTGTTCTCAATCATTTGCTTGGTTGTGATTTAAGGTAAAGTGCGTGTGACACGAAAAACTCCAATTTTATTTAATTAAACAAGTTTTCGGTCAAGATCAGTGTGTCTTTCCTGTACAAGGGATATCTGAGTAAGTAGCCTTTACAAATAAATAAAAACATCAAGATAGTACAAGCTTATTGGGCATGGTATGCAAATAACGCATTGCTTAAATTCTAACCTCATATTGACGGATGCCATCTTTGATTTATGAAAATTTGTCTCTCATGTAGACATCTTTACTGTAGAGCTTTCTGTAGAGCTACTGTAGAACAAGCTTATAAGCAATGAAATTTCAGCTTTTGCAAAAAAAAGTAGCGTTATTTAAATAGCGCTTTTTACCGATTTATTGAAAAGGGAGGAAGATTTTGTAGATAATTAAAGTAAGTTTTGTAAAAATAGTTTCTATGTGTGATTTCGAAGTTATTATACAAATATTAACCAACAATCACACCACGTTAACCTAGCCCCGTGTTAAGTTCGTAAGAACTTGTGTTACGGGTACTAGGAACGGAAATAAATTTAAGATATAAATACATATATACATAAATACACGTCCATGACCCGGTGCAGACATCTATATTCGTCATACAAATTATCTGCACGTGGCGGGATTCGAACCCGCGACCGCTGCGTTAAGTGTCCAGGTGCCTGACCACTCGACCAGCCGGTCGTCAAAATCCTTATACTATAAATAATCATTTCATCATTAATTTTGCTCACTTTTGCTTTCCGCTTTGGTTTGTTTTTTTTATTATGTTGCTTACAGCGCATGACGGTTGGGGTCTTTTGTTTTAGTTACTATGCCACGAACGAGTCAATCAGGGAATCAGCTTTCCTATGAAGAAAAAAAGAAACGCAGGCGCGAGCAGAAAAAAATTAGTATACGCCGTGCTCGGGCACAAATGGATGAAGTAGCCTCGAAGAAAGAAAAAGGAAGGATAGAGAGAGATACAAAAGAAAAAAGCAGTTAGGTCAAATTAAGACTGTTAATGACTATGCGCCAAGAAAGCAAAGGCAGATAAGAAAAATATGGAGAAAAAGCAAAAAAGAAACGCGATAAGGAAAAAATGAAGAAAAGAGAACGTGATTTTATGCGAGAGAACACACCTTCATCAAGCCCTTTGTTGTCGTGTATACATGTTGGCAGAGCGGTGGCTGCAAGGAATAGACAACGATTTGTTGAAGAAAATAACCATTTAAAGAGAAAAGTTATCGATCGTCGAAATCGAAGATCAGAATCACCAGACTTTCCATCTGAGCATTTGTCGATCCGTGATTCTCCTGTGACTCTAGCTAGTCCTGAGGCTCCAACTAATCCAAATTAACCAGGACTCTCAGATCGACTGACACCAGATGTTTCTATCGAAATATTTAACCAAAGGCATAGGCCCCAGAAGAGGAGAATCTATTTAGACAACTCTGAAGTCTCAGAAGATTCACCACATAAAATACGGCTGACGGATTCCATGTGATATGATTCTAACGAGGATAATATATTTTAATTTCTGTCTCTTTATATGCCTACAGAAGCATAATGTTTGTTCTGTGGACGAATTTCGATTATTTTTTTTGTACTGAATTGGTACAGAATGTTGATTATGTTTTGCTTAGGGGTTGAGGAGAACTCCATTTTATGTTTATTTTCTTTTGTTTCTATTCTACATCTTATTGATTTGAGTATATAAGGTCAATTTTTGTTCCCTTCTGTAGATAACTCAATCTCTTCTGTAGACGATAAAAAATTATAAACGTGATTAATTCCTAGAATATCCAAGACTGATCTCTAATGATATTGTGGTAAACATAATATTAACTAACTTTAAATTAATATAATGTTTTATGAAAAATCGTGAAGTTTTATTTTAATTAATTTTGTAATGTCCACTTTTGTTTATGACCCATATACTAGTAAACCACCGAGACACTAGAGATTAGCTGTAATAATTTTTAGAAGTTAAATAGTAGTAAGTAACTAATGGTAGCTAGATAATATTGGGTATATTACTTAAGCTTGTAACTTACCTTTTTTTTTTTTTGGCGGGAAAAAATGTGCCTGACCGCACACCCCGTCGTTCATCGAAACAACAGGGTAGTGTGGGGCCCTCACTCACTAAAATAACCCGCCGTGCGCCCTCACCCGCCCTTACAATGCGGACCACGGGTACCGCGTACGTTGCTCCGTGGCCCGCAGGCGACAGCCCCATCGGGCACTCTCTCTTGTGCGACGCCCCGCGCACTTGGGCATTGCACCTTCGCGGTAGGCTCTTTCGGCGGACGGTGGGCAATCAAGCTTGTAACTTACCTAATGTTAAAATTTAGCCATTTCTGTATTATAAGTGTTTTTGCAACCATGAAGTATTTATTATAAATGTATATATTTTTTTGACATTTGTTAAGTGTGTGAAATCATCTTATGGCGAAATAAATGTTTTCATTTCATTTCACTCGGCCTTGTATAGATGCAATTTACTCTACCGATAGACCGATATATAGATTTTCGTAATTATATCGCCCTACTATTGCGCCGATAGTCGATGGGCTTTAGTTGATATTCTGATCTGTCAGACTGACACGTAGTCTTGGCGCCTGCTGGGAGTTCGACATACCTCCTTAAGGGAGGTATGCATAAATGAATATCTCGTCTTTTAAAAAAAGCAAACTAATTGTCAATGATTTATATAAATAATGACTCACACACTATAGTGTGTAGAGTCAGCCTTAGAATACAGGCATAAATAAGCATATATGTAGACGCCTCACACTCAAAGCTCCCCAGTAGGATGCAATCCTGTTTCGAGGGACCAAAAACACACATAAAACAAACATAAGCGGCCAGCTAGCGAAACAGCATATGGCTGTGTTACTGCGACAACTCATTATGTAATATAGGTGTGTTAATGTGTTAGAAATCGAGTTTTTTTAAGGTGTGTAAACATTCTACGAAACACGTACCTAGTAGAGAATGTTATGTATTGTGAAAGATTAAAATCCTAATTTAAAAATAATTTACTCATTCATCCTGCCTGTATTTCTTATTTCTACTTGCAAGTTCTGCATAAACACAACTCACCTTTTATAATACTTAGATAAAAGAAATATATTACAACTAAAATTCATCATTTTATTAATTTTTAATTTAATGTTATTGTAATCTATATCTATACATATAATAAATCTGTTAACGAGTCCGTTTTATAATACACTATATATAAACAAGAATAAATTTTACCAGCGCGTTTTTTTTCAATCAGCACCATCTATTGTAACATTTTTTTCTTAAACGCGTATCACGTAAAAAGTACAAAACCAATGTAAATAACTTTTATACATAAAAATTATACTTAACTCACAGTAACATTTAGTTTTTGTTTCATTGTAATTAAATTTAAAAATAAATATTTAAGAAAATAGATATAGGTACCTAATGCAACGCCATCTATTAACAGCTGGTCTAAAGAATCGTAACAAGATAGATGGCGCAGTATATAAAATATAAATTTTTGATTCGCGCTGTCCAAAACTTCGGCCGAAAGAATGACCCTCGTCCATATTTAAAAATACGCTTTTTTTGCATTTAATACCTTAATGTACTATGGTCTGGGTTGTTTGTTTGTTGTAAAAATATTTGGTAGTTATTTGTTTGTTGATAGTACAAAGTTGGATGGTTATAGCTATTTAAGTTGTAATCTTAATATATAAAAGCGAAAGGTCACTCACTCACTCACTCATCACGATATCTCTAGAATTTTAAGACCTAGAGACTTGAAATTTGATACAAATATTCCTTTTGCCGAGTAGAGATCAGCTAAGAACGAATTTTATGAAATTCTACCCCTAAGATGGTGAAAAAGGGGGGCAAAGTTTGTATGGGATAACGTGATTCCTTGGTCCAATCTACTTCAAATTTTGCATAAATATTCTTTAATAGAATTAATTGAAGACGTGTTTCATATTTTATCAAAATTCAACCCCTAACGGTGTTAAAATAGGGTTGAAAGTTATTTGCTTCAAAGTTGATGTAAGTTGAAGTACTTAGTGCTTTTTGCAGTTTGAGAACTCAATCAATCTATTATAAAATATTTTCCAGTATCGACGCAGGTGATAAAAAATATAAATTTATAATTTTTGAAATTTTAGTTAAATACCCGTGCGAAGCCAGGGCGGGCCGCTAGTAACTTAATATTATTATGAGCCATTACATAATTGAGTTAATTTTCAATTAACCTGTAAACCACCGTTTTCTAAACTTATACAACTTCATCGTTTTAATAACAATTTTCAGAACAACTTTATTCCCACATTCTAAACAAAATTTATCGTATTATGAATAGACCATTTAAACGACCGTCTGTCGGTGAATGGTACCTTTTAAACTCATAAGCGCAACATACGAGTTTACACTTAAATATGTGGCTTTTAAACTTAGCTTTACCTTCTAATGACTTTAGTTTGGTAGAATCAACACGTACGTTTGTCCGTGTGTTTGTATATTGCTCTGAAACGACTCAGCTGCGTCGTTATTGTACACCTTTAACACAAACAATTCCGCTGCCCGTGTTTAAATATACATATAAGTGTAATGTGTGTTTATACATATATGTATGTACTTGCATGCAGCCTTTTCTTATACACATATTTCTTTTAGAAGATTAAACATTTTTAGGTTTTCTGTAGTAATTTAAATGACATGTGTTATTTTTTCTTTTTTCGTTACAAAATTAATTAATTTAATTGAACTTTTCGTTAATTAATATATACATACACATATCATGATATCAAAGTATAAATATAATAGAAAAATTATAAAATATTTTATCATTTGTCTTACATTAAAATTCTTTAGTATTTATAAGGAATTATTAAATATTTATTTAAAGAAATTATTGCAACAGGCGACGGTGGATGTTATATGTCCCCATCTTCGTGGCTGGGTCAGAAGGCGGCACAGGGTTCTAACCTTCAGACTGACGCAGGTACTTACCGAGCACGGATGCTTTGGTAAGTACCTGCATCAGATCGCAAGAAGGGAAGCCACTCCTGCCTGCCACGAGTGTGGCGCGACGATAGACACGATGCGTTACATTGTCGAGAAGTGAGTTGCTTGGGAGCTCTTTTTTTTAAATTATATTATGGGCTTACTCTTGACCTAAGTCTAGCTCTAGAGCAAAGACGAGGTCGAAGATGGAGCGAGCTCGCCCAGAAAAAGCCTATTCACTCGCGCTTTAAATACATTCGGGTTGTATGTACTTGGAAATACGGACGCCGGTAGGGAATTCCACTCCTTGGCCGTGCGTATTAAAAAAGATGATTCGAAACGCTTTGTACGTATAAAGGGTATATCGACCAGGTGGGGATGAAAGCCCGCGGTACGTCTGTAAGTCCGATAGAAGAAGGGAGATGGGGGTATGAGCTCGTGCAGCTCCAGGGCACACTCCCCAAAGTACAATCTGTAAAAGACCGTTAGTCTGGCAACTTTTCTTCGGTGAGCCAGAGTGTGAAGAGACTCTACCAAACTGGCGTTACCGATTAGCCGCTTGGCTCTGCGTTCCACTGAGTCCAGTGTGGCGAGTTGATATTTAGCTGAGCCATGCCACAAGTGACTGCAATATTCCATGCACGGTCGGACTTGAGTTTTATACAGTGTTAGAAGCTGTCCCGGCGTGAAATATCGCTTAACCTTGTTTAAGATGCCAAGCTTTCTGGCCGCAGTTTGCGCTTTGGACTCAATGTAATTGCCAAAGTTGAGGTAAGAACTCAACTCTATGCCAAGGAGGTGGAGGGTGTCGGACATAGGGACAGGTGTACCTCGGAAAGTAGGAGTCAAGTTAAAAGGACTCCGTTTGGCGGAGAACAAACAAGCCTGCGTTTTGGCGGCGTTGAACGTGACCAGGTTGCAATCACCCCATTGGGATACGTGACCTAGTATTGAGTTCGTTCGCTCTACCATGGCCTCTCTCTGGGAACGTATTACGTCCCTGTCGTCTTTTGCGCTGGACAGGTATCTCTCTATAACCGTGCTGTCATTTGCGTATCCAACAATGCCAGGTTGTAGCATATCGTTAATGTGGAGCAGGAAAAGGGTTGCAGAGAGAACGGAACCTTGAGGGACACCGGCTTTATATACATTAGGTCAGAGGAGCAGCCATCGACGACCACTCTGATTGACCGTTCTCTCAATAAGTCTGAGATCCAGCTACAAAAGCCAGCAGGGATGCCGTAAGCAGGAAGCTTACTAAGGAGACTTGCATGCCAAACCCTGTCAAAGGCTTCCGAGATGTCTAGTGATACAGCAAGCGCCTCACCACGTTTTTCAATGGCTTCACCCCAACAGTGAGTGACATACACCAGAAGATCACCAGTAGACCGCTTCTGACGAAAGCCGTATTGGTGGTCACTGAGGAGTGCATTGTCTTCTAGGTAGTTCAGCAACTTGCTGTTAAGTACCTTTTCCATGACTTTGCAAAGCATGGAGGTGATGGCGATTGGTCGGTAGTTACAGGGATCGACTCGGCTACTCTTTTTGGGCACTGGTTGCACATTAGCCAGTTTCCAAGATTTTGGCACCGTTCTAGTTTGGAGAGAGAGGCGGTACAGGCGCGTAAGAACAGGAGACAACTCAGGTGCACAGGCCTTTAGGACTCTCGCAGGTATACCGTCAGGTCCACTGGTTTTTTTTTTTTTTTTTTAAGTAATTTACGCCCACGGGCTCATTTTGCCCATGCCTTTCTTATTCCAATTTGTTTTGTTTACTTGGTATAATAGTAGCTGCTTACAATCTTACATTAGTGGTAACTTAATTAAAACTTAGTATCTCTAATGTTGGACGTGAGTCCACCGAACCGAACCTAAAATGTATTCTTAAATCTAGGTACATGCATAATTTTTTTTTTTCTTTTTTTTTTTTTTTTTCTTTTTTTTTTTTATATAATTTTTAATATTATAAGACTTAATAATTAAATAATAGAAATATATTATGTGTGTATCTATGCCTATTATATATACATGTCTCCGTCGTTATTGTTACAATTTTTTTTTTTTTTTTTTTTTTTTTTTTTTTTTTTTTTTTTTTATTATGCACAACATGCTATTACTACTACTTAATTTATTTTCGTACTAACAATCTTACAGCTATTTGTTATAAATATATTCCTAAAACAACTATGTCCTCACACCGATACTTTTAGTTAACATATCGAGCACACTCTCAATCACGGCGGTATCTCTGTGATGAATCGCCATCTTAAGACTGTGCTCGAGGATTTCCTTTTCCGTGGTCTGCGTCGCCCTCGCCACAAAGCGACCGATTGCGTCATCACAGTCGTCGGTATAATAGACACAGGTGTTGGTGTGTCTAGTCACCGCGACTACAGCGTGCGAAACGCTGTCGTGGATTCGAAGCCTCTCTGCCTTAGTCTGGAGGACGATGACGTCCTCGTAGGTCTGGCCCTGCGCCTCGTGGATGGTTAAGACGCGCGATCCCTCGCCGGACCCATATCCCTGGTCAGTTAGCAATTTCTTCTCATCTTGCGTAAAGACCAGGTATAGGGTCCGATCCCGTCCTACGGGGATACGTGCGCCTGTGAGGCTCTCCACTCGCAACGATCGGATCTTGGCGCTGGAGCTGTACATGGTCTCGTAGACCTCGCTGATGGCAAAGGCGACATCTTTGGGGTTGCGATGCGTGCATGACAACTCGCACGAGATGGTTGTTAGCAGAGTAGGTCTACAGTACCGCATTTCGAACAGGTTATCCCTGTCGATGTACGGCAGCTGATTTATATCTCCGATAAGGATCACTTTCTCTGCACCGGATAGTCGGGCGGCCATTACTATGGCTCCGAAATGGTTCATGAGGGCCTCGTCCACCGTTAGGCGAGTGATTGTCGAGCCCTCACGGAAACCATTTACCAAAACGGAGGCCATAGTGCGCACCTTTTGCTTGGCTTTGTTGCCATAGCGGTGCGCCAGTTTTTCTTTTAAGTCTTTGGCCGCCTCGACTGTGGTCGTGATCACGACCTCCGTGTCCTCATCGAAGTCCCCGACTATGCGAGTTGTCTTGCCGCATCCCGGTACCCCATTTATCCACTCCAGCGATGGTAGTCCCCAGGTCACGGACAGTAAGCCGGCTTCCCGGTCGTTCGATATGGTTTTCGCCATCTGAAGTATCCGGTCCCCCAGCATTATTTTCGTGCATCTGGCCACTACCACCACCGGGTCCCCTTCTGGTGTTGCGAAGGTCTGCGGCTCCTCATCTTTTCCCTCAGACTCAACCGCGCTCACGAAGCCTGCTGTGGTGTTATATGCAGCCATATATTTACCCGACATCTTGCCCTTGAGTACTTGACGGGTTTCGCTGTTATATATGGCTGCTTCGGCTTCCTCGAGTTGCGCCTCCAGTAACCTTTGGTGGTCGTACCGGTAGGTCTGCATGATCTTATTGCAGAGGGCCAGGCTTACCTCGCGGTTTGCCTTTGTTATGGCCAGGAACTCGATAAGGGCGTTTTCCGCGTGTTGGAGCGGTGTGGACGCAGGTCGAAGTCTCGGTGGTGATACCTGTCCCATGTCGGCTCTAGTTCGAGCGGCCGGTGACGCCTTCGGGTGCCTCGGACTGTCGTCTTTGGTGAACCTGTTCAGCGCCTCCGCTTGCCGCTCTCCCTGTTCCGCCCTTTTGGGGGAGGCATGATGTGGGAGCATGCCTTGTTTGGGGGAGATGGTAGCATGGATAAATGTCGCTACTGACATCGAGCTTGGCCTAGATTCGGGTGCGGCCCTTTTATTGAGTTGTTCTGCCTTCTGGACCTCGACCCTGAGCTGTAAGCGCTCCGAACCGCTAAGTGTGGGTTCATCGACAGTCCGCGATGCAGGGGGTGAAGGTGTTATGGATTTCGGTCTTAAATAACCCAGATCCTCCCCCCTGTCCTCGTAGACAATGACCTCACTGTTCTTGGAGGCCATAAGGCAACCGTACCTATCCGATACGTTGCCTCTGTCATAGCCGACTCTCATTGAATCCACACTGATTCTTCCAGGGATTCCCCCGGGGATCTCGCTCAACCGCTTCAACCACACACTAGACTGCGCAAAGGCTGATATCTCTCCCCATTCGAACAGCACGATGAGTTTGCTTTTTAAACGTATTATACGGTAGGTCGAGTCGCCCTCCTGTTCTTGCGCTAGCGCTTCGATCTTTGTGCGCTTAATGCTGGTCTTTTGTGTGCTACCCTTTATCAGTAAAGCGAGCCCCGGTGAAATCGCCAGCCGATCGCGTGTTTCGGGGCGACAAAAGCAGATTCCTATCCTCTCCACCCCGCTGTCCATGAAGAGAGCCACGCATCTGGTCTTAATTCCAACTTCTCCGCCTCTGATCTCTTCGCTGGGCGAGGATTGCATGATCCTGCTATGGGTCGGTTGCGAAGGTGCGTTATTGTTGGCTCTTTTCCTGAACAGCTTTTGCAAAGAGGAGGGTATGGCTTGAGTTATTCGGTCCAGAAGGACACGGCCAGGAGACACTGGCGAAGCCGTTGGAGTGGTCTGCTGAGCGGTTCCTTGTGTGTAGAGTGTCTGTGTCTGTGTTGCTTGAACGACGGTGTTGGCACTCTGTACAGGCGTTACAGCTGGTGGTAGAGCGGTCGTGCTGTTTCTTTTTGCGGCTACTGTGACGGCCTTTCTCGCGAATGTGAGGAAAGACGTTCTGCTCGTTTCGCTCTCTAAGATGGTATGGAGTGATGACTGATCAAGTTTCATCTGGAGTTTGAGCTCCAGATCCAGCCTTTCCTTACCGAACCTCGGGCAGTCCAGTATAATGTGCAGAACTGTCTCCTCACAATTCGGATCGCAGATACATGAAGGACTGTCAGTGAGGTGGAACCTGTGCAGATACGCCGCAAACCCTCCGTGGCCGGTCATTATTTTTGTGTCGACAGGTGTTGGTGCCGACTTCCTTACCAGTCTGCAAGCGGTCTTCACATCCGGTAGGAATATTTTCGTGACCGAACCAGTTTCCGAAGAATTGTATCTGTCCTGCCACGTCCTGACAGTCTCTTCCCGGATCTGCCTTCTGACATACGATATAGATACTTTATCGTAGTCGGGTGCCGTCTTTTTTGTTAAGGCCGCCTTTTTTGCCAGCTCGTCCGCTCTTTCATTGCCCGGCGTTCCAACATGGGCTCTCAGCCAAAAGAACCTAACTGTCTTATTTTCCTCTCGGAGACGCCTAATTCGACTCTTCATTTCCACGGCCAGAGGGTGACCCACTGATGGGCTTCTCAGCAGATCGAGTGACGACCTGGAGTCGCTCAAGATGTTGATTGAGCTTGACTTTAAGGTTTTTGCCATGTCCACGGCTCTGAAGAGTGCGTACATCTCCGACTGGAAGACAGTATTGTGCCGTTCTAACCGGAAAGTAGAGTATCTTACTTCCCTGCCTTGGTCCCAGCATGTTAGGGCGGCTCCTACTTTGCCCTCTATTTTGCTGCCGTCGGTGAAGATGAAAGGCCCGACGATATTGTGCTTCTCAAGGACTTCGGGGTTCAGATTCTCTAAGCGCTCATACTCAGTTGTCATGAGTAGAGAAGGGTGGGGATTTTGCATTGGACCCACCCTGCGCTCCAGCTCTCTTCCCGGTGGAAGAAGGTCCGTGCTGTGACCCTTTTTGGTCTTAAACAATATGGCCGCCTCTCGGACGCGAAGGTCAAGTGGAAGTAGGCCCGTGAGGACTAGTGCCGATGTCAGGGACACCGTCCTGTATGCTTTGCACATCTTCTGCGCGAATCCTCTCTGCAGTGAGTCTAGTTGTTTTCGAATCGACAACTTCTCTGCTGCAGGGGACCATACGCTCGCCGCGTACAGAACGATAGGCTCTATTACCGCCACATAAATGGTCCGTACGATTTCCCCGTTCAGACCCCAAGACACTCTCGCAGCGCACGCGAGTTTTTTATATATGTCCGCAGCTTTTTTGCATACGGCGGTAACGTGCGCATTGAAAGTGAGCTTTGAGTCCAAAATGAGCCCCAGCAGCTTAATTTCCTCTACAAGTCTCAGTCGAGTGCCGGACATATGAACTATGGGGGTTAGTATTTGAGCTTTTTTGTAAGTACCATCGCGTTGGTCTTATGCGCGGCGAAGCTCAATTTGTTACGTATACCCCATTCTTGTACGACAGCTAAGGTGGTTTCGGCTGAGGTCTGTAGGTTGTCGGTTTATTGGCTGGAGAAAACGAGGACCACGTCGTCCGCAAAGGCCTGGCAGTATACCCCCATGCCGTTGACCTTTCTCAGAAGAGAATCCAGGATAAGATTCCAGAAGGTCGGTCCGCCAATTGATCCTTGGACACAACCCTTCGTGGTCTCCTTCTCACTGGTCGCTCTGGCGTAGTTAACAATGACCCTGCGGTCCTGAAGGTATGAGGCGACCATGGCGTAAAGGTTCCTTGGGCAATGTTTGTCCCCCAGCTGTTTTTTGAGAGCCGGCCACCACGCGTTGTCGAAGGCACCCTCTATGTCGAGCGATACCAGCAGCACTATTTTCTTTAACTTGATTTCTTGTCTGATATGCTCGACAAGATCGTAGAGGGCGTCTTCCGTTCCCCTCTGTGGCATGAATCCGTACTGGCTTCGATGCAGCGTAGGAAAGAGTCTCCACTGAAGTCTGCTTATCATCATTTTCTCGACTGTCTTTCCTAGGATCGACAGGAGTCCGATAGGTCTATAGGACTTTGGGTTGGTGTAGTCCTCTTTGGCTGGTTTGCGGATAATGCATATGTGGGCGACCTTCCACTGCTTGGGGAAGTAGGAGAGCGACAGGCATTTGTTTGCCAGCGATAGGAATACTTCCCTGTCACAGTTTATTGCCGCCGCGCATATATCTGACGTTAATCCGTCCGGGCCCGGAGCTTTTTTGGGGTTTTGGCTCAGAAGAACCTGTTCCAGCTCCGCATCCGTAAAAGGCGGGTCATCGTCAGACAGATCTTCTAACTCCGCAGGGGCTCTGTTCTCAACAGCCTCTCTGACCTCTTTGTGATAGGCGGTTTCGGTCTCTACAGAGTCATCTGGGTAGAACGCATTTGCCAGGAGTTTTGCCGACTTGTCTGGTGACAGTGTTTCGCCAGATTCGTTCCGTAGCAATGCGTCCTCGTGCCTACGAGAGGTCTTTCTGATGACTCTGTAGATACCGTCCCATACGCTTTCACGGTCTTGTGCCGTACAGAACTCTTTCCAGCTCCGAGTAGCTGCTTCATCTGCTGCCTTTTTGTATGTCTCTTTAGCCTGTACGTATTCTTCGACGACGCCAGCCCTTCTGCAGGGTGCAGCATTTCTAATGCGACGCTTAGCTCTTAACTGTTCCCTTTTTAGGGAGTCTAGTTCAGCCGACCACCAGGGTGGTCGGGGGTCGCCTTTCCACGGTTTTATCCTCGGAATGGTCCTTTCACATGTATGGTGAATGATCGTAACGTATTTTGTGATCATTTCTTCGAGCATATCCGTGCTCGAGACATTGCTGACGGCAGCCGGAGTTACACTCTCTTCCGCAAGTCCGGACCTTAGGATCGCGGTGAAATCTGTCCATCTCGCCTTTTTGGTGTTATATCTGCGCGTCGAGATTGGGTCCAGTGGTTTTAGGGGCCCCTCAGTGCGCAGACTGAACATAATGGCGTTGTGATCAGATGTGATCAGATTTCGTTCCACTCGCCAGGTATCCATTTTCGCGAGAAGGGACTGACTGGTTAATGTCACGTCTACGCAACTCGAGAATAGCCTGTCTCCTCTGTATGTCTCGAACGTAGGTATATCTCCGTTGTTATGGATGTGGAGGTCCATTTCGGTGATGAATCCGTGAAGTTGTGCTCCTCGATGGTTTTCGGAGCTGCTGCCCCACCAGTGGCTCCAGGCATTGACGTCTCCGGCCACTATATGATGGTGTGTGGGGAACTTCGCGATGGCCGTTCTCACCTGTCCGATGTAAGGTTCCAAGTCTTGGTCCCCTTCGAAGTAGACGGACAGTATTCCGAGCTCAAGTCGGCCGGCCTTTACGAAGACAGCGGCCACATTCTCGGTGACAATTTGGGGGTCATGAATAACTTCCACTCTGTCACCGAAGACGATGATCGCCGCCTTTACTGGTTTCTGGCGGCCCAAGGTGCACTGGATGATCTTCGTGCCTGGGTATTGTCTCATTTCGCCCTTATTACCGATATAAGGTTCTTGTACCAGGGCGAAAGAGATCCCTTTTTCCGAGGCCACCTGAAACAGTTCGGTCGTTGCCAACTTTGAGCGCTGCAGGTTTGCTTGCAAAAATCGCAAAGCGCCTGCATCGCCCGTCTCTCCGTCAGGGGCCATTCCTTTGGCCTCCGGGTCGCCCTTAGCAATATTGCACCCGTGATCTTGCTATTCCATCCCATTTTATTCGTTCCTGGCACTCCGAACTGTATGCCGTGTGTGCCAGGTCGGGACCAGATCTTTTTGCTCTGAGGCAGTTTATACACTTAGGAGAGTCTCCTTTGGCTTTCGAGGGGCAGTTTCCCCCCACATGTTCACCGGCGCAGAAGTTACATGACTCTTTGCCTTGTTTGCACAGTGCCTTGGTATGTCCGAATCCAAGGCATCTCATGCACTGAACGAGGGGAGACTGGTCCTCAACTACACATCTGCCAAAGCCTACGTACAGCCTTCCTTTGTCTACAAACCGCCTCCAGAGCACCGGAGATAACTCGATCACAGGGTGGCACTCGTGGGGGTTTCGGGCACGTTTTCTATAGCGCACCTTCATCTTCAGTGCCGCCTTGTCAACCCCTTCGAATATGTGATCGTTTTGGGCTTTTATGAGGTCCGCGATCTCCTCGTTGGAGTAACAATTCAGCACTCCCCGCACGCAAACCAGGGGGTCCTGGTTTGTGGGCTCCCGCACCGTTAGTTCTGCATTTTTCTGGACTTGGCCTCTGATCTTAGCCATGTCCTCCTTTGAAGCGCATCTCACCACTATCTTCTGGTCACGTGCCTTCCGGACTCTTTCCATTTTCGCCCCGGATTTCTGTAGGTCCAGCGAGTTTTTAATTTTTGTGAGTACCTGCTCGCTGGTCTCCTGTGGGTTCCGGGACGAGATAATGAGAGTGTGGTTAGGTCTTTTGTCCAAACTCTCGGGTTTGAGTCGGGCTGCGGCCTGGGCATAGGTGCTGGGCGCCCGGGGAGCCAGCTTAGTGACTCCCTCCTTTATGGTGTTGAGGGTCTGCTTAACCTCCTGCACCGCCATCTCCGTCTCCAACGATGGCTTCTTTGGGGATACGGAGGCCTTGGCAGAGTCCCTCAGGGTGCGCAGTTCTGAGGACATGATTTCAATTTTTTCATTTAATGTTTCAATTACAGGGCTCAAGTCCTTTTGTTGTTGTTCATTGTGTGCTTTTGTGTTGATCGTTCTTATATGATCATTTAGGTCTTCTATTTGTTTTTTTAATTCTATGTCTGTGGTTTTTTCGGGGCGGCCTTCGTCAACGGTGACCAGCGGGATGTTATCTACTTTGGTGGCGAGGAAGATCCTAGTCTCTGTGATCTGGTCGGCGAGTTTTTCTTGGCCGCTAAATAGCGAGCTTATGCCGTTCCCCACCGCCTTAAATGATTCTTGGACCTCAGTCCGCAATGTCGCTGTATCGCCGGTGTTGACCGACGAAACCGCCCCCTGAATCTCGCTCAGCCTCCTCTCCAACCTCGCCTGGGCCTCACAGATGTCCCGTATACGCCGGAAGGGCTCCACCGTGTCATGGTCTGTCCATGCACGCACGGCGCGTGTCTCCCTCAGCACTTCCATGACGTCCTCCTGGGTTTTTTGCATCCCCGAAAGAAACATCTTTTTGAGTTCTGAGAGCTCTTTCGCATGAGCTCTCTCAACCCTCACCAACTCTTGTGCGTGACGGGCTCGCTCCATTTCTAAGTTGCATTTGTGCCGGTTTCGCGAATCCGAGAGTGACAGGACTGTTTCATACAGCCCCTGCAAGCTCTCGTAGGCGGTGACTTTCGTCTCTTTTTTCATATTTCCGGCACTTTCCAATGCCTCCTTGCCGCGCTGCAACAGGTCATTGGCCACACCCGTGACCATGTCCATAACCACCCCAGTTCCTCTCGTTGGAGTAGTGTAGAGGAGGGAGGTCCTCCTGCTGTTTACTGATGTGGCCGAACACACCGACGACGTCTCCAATTCCTCCAGATCTGAGACGGATGGCTCCGACTTCGTGTTGGTGTGTGTTACTGCAATTTCCGCCACAAGTTCTTGTGACGGATTTTCGCCAGATGTAGATGGCAGCGGAGAGACGTTTGTATTTGCGCCGGTTACGCTTGCTATTTTTTTGAGCACTTTTTTGCGCAATGATGGTGCTGTTGTTGTTTTTGGTGCAATTGATGTTGAGTCGGTGGACTTTTTGATTGTTTGGTTTGAAGACATAGCTGACTTAATTATTATATTACTTGACTTAATTATAGCTATCGCTAACTAATATATATACACTTAATATCTAGGTATCTTATATATACACTTATAACTACTTACAATTTACACTTATTTTCTATGTTAAGTAGGTTAAATTTTTTATTATTTTTATTTTTATTTATTTATTTATTTATTTATTTATTTTTTATTTTTTTATATTCAGTCGGTTGGACTCACGTGGCGGCCAGATGTGATGTCGCCGACGTTGCAGCCACACGAGGATGCTGTTGTTCTTGCCTCCTCGCGGAGTACCAAGTACGGGTGGTAATGTTTTGCGCGTCGAAGTCCCTTTTGGGATTTCGTGTGGTAATAAGTGGTGATCGGTGTAAAGGATGGTGATATTTGCAAAAGATGTCCACTTTTAGGTCCTCTTCGGAGCTATCTAGATGTTCGTTCGCAGGTCGATCGCCGTTGACGGAGCGCCGGTTACGTCAGCCGCGATGGAATGCGGCGTACGTGATGTTTCGACGCTGTCGTTGAGCGGAGTTTTGTAAAGTAGGCCTTAGCGGCGCCGGTCTGGCGGGGAGTTAGGCTTTAATTAATATATTTTCCTTATACGCTGCTATATATGGCTACTTTGAATGTTAGTATCTTCGGTTCCTGGCTTTGTTTGGAGATGAATGAAGCGTCGATCGAAGGGTCTTTCCGGCCGCTCTAAGCTGTAAATTTTTCTCTCACGTACGTTTTGGCCTTCTAGTGTTTCTGATGCTCCGAAGTTTCGATGCTTGTAGTTCGGGAATCCGGGACTCCACAATGTTGCGAACACTCTCACAGACAAATGATACTTATTACTATCACGATCACCACTTTTTATAAACGCGCGGCTCAAAAAATCGATTTTACTGATTTTTATAACGGAGCCTATGTTGCTTTTGTCGCGACTTGACTTGTACTCTCCACCACTCCGGTCCACTGGTTTTGTTCGCGTCAAGGTTCAGCAAAACTCTACGGACCTCTTTGTTGTGGATCGTGATCTCTCGCATAGAAGAATCACATCAAGGCAGGGATGGTGGCTGTGTAGAGCCAGCGTCAAGACGCGAATTGCTTGCAAAGAGAGATGCAAGCAAGTTTGCCTTTTCTACTGCAGAGTGAGCCAGCGTACCATCAGGTTTCTGCAGAGGAGGCAATGTAGCGCGGCAGAAATTGGACTCTATTGCTTTCGACAGAGACCAGAATTGTCTACTACCAGGAGGGTAGGAGGCAAGTTTAGCGCCTATACGGCGGACATGGTCGGATCGAGCTTTTTGAAGTATTCGCTTGCAGGACTTGGCGGCTGAATTAAAAACTTTCTTCCTCATGTGAACCCTCCGCGCCCCAGCTTTGGCATCGCGGACTTGAAACCAAGCCTGGTAAGCAGACTCCTTGAGGGCTTCAGCTCGGGCGCATTCAGCATTGTATCAAGGGCGGGATTTGTGGTCGAGTGACATGTCAGAGAATGGGATAAAGTATTCCATTCCCTGTCGAATCACGTCCGCGATTGCCTCAGCCACGCGTGAGGGGTCACCCGAGGAAAAACAGACTTGCCACCAAGGGAAAGATGCATAGAAATGCCGCATCTCTTCCCAGCCTGCTAACTCATATCGCCACACTCTTCTTGCGTCCCTTGAACAGTTGTCCGATACGGATTTCACCAGACAGTGGTCGGATGACCCAAGCGGGGCAGATACTGAGATCGAGTGTCTGTCTGGATCTGTAGTCAGCAGGAGGTCCAAGCATTTGGCTGTATGACTGGCGACATCTGGTTCTCGCGTTGCAACCTGTACCATTTGGGTGAGATCTAGTGCTAACGCGAATTTACATGCCTCCCTCCCAGCGTAGCATGTTTTCTCGTACGGGAATAACCACTGCTCGTGGTGGGCGTTAAAGTCCCCGAGAAAAACGAGTTCGGCCGTCGGATATCGTTGTTGAGCTTTGTCTGCCATGTTTGTAAGGTGGTCGAAGAGCCTGGTCGTCTCCTGATCCCCACTGTGTGACCGATAAACACAGGCGTAGATAGTCTTGTCCACGCCGGTGTCTACTAAAACTCATAATGTGGAGAACCCGGTTGCTTCAAAGCACCGGAGTCGCTTATAGCAAATGTCATAGCGGACGTACACACAGACCCCTGCGTGTTCCTTGAACTTATGTTCTAATGAGTAGCATGGGTAGTTCATAGTTGAGGTACGTGGCATCTGCTGGACATTTGATTTGCGTCTCCGTTAAGAAAAGGAGTTGCGGCTTCGCGGTCTCGAGGTGGTGGTGGACCGGGTCAATGTTGGAGTGCAAACCTCGAATATTAGTGAAGTGCACCTTGAGTGGGAGGAAGTGCAGCCGTTTTTTAACTTTTTTCTTTATTTGTGCTTTGTTCATGTCGAGGAGTGATGATGGGGAAACAGTCGGATGTCGAGGCGCAGCTTTTATTATGCGGATCCCTTGGGCTAGACCAACTAATGGGGAGCTCATCCGGAGACTGCGGGGACGCCCGAGCCGCCCTGGAAATTGCCACCGGGTCCTCCCACCCAGTCGCCAGCTGGCACGGTGGAGCCATCCCAGGATTTTCCGCGAGGTGGCGGGGCAGCCTTTGCCACGTGGCTGGCGCGCTAGGGCCCCCAACTGCCTGCGGTCGGTCAACGGCAAGACCGTGCCTCGGATCCCGCTACCCTCCAGTATGAGATACCCGGTAAGGTGTCGCTCAAGACTCGGAAAAAAACGGTCAAGCCGCGCAGCTGACACTCGTCCATCTCCCAAAGGCACTGGTACTCTCACACATAGACGGAACGCAGCAAGCTGCTTGGCGCCTGATTCTAGTGAGAGGCCACCTATAGAAAGTCATGACTGTGGACGTTGCGGAGAGGGTAGCGCGTAGCAGAGGCTAACGCTGATCGGCTCCGGGGGGAACTGGGGAAACTGGGGACTGAGGTGGAAGCAGATGCCGCTACGCGCTCCTTCACCTTCCGCAATAGAGTAAAAGAGGACACTATTCCTCCCACTCGCCACCAGGGCAATAGAGCGCTCGTGGTGCCCGTGAGCGCTCTATAGGTGAAGGCGGGCAACCATCGGGGCTTCACAATTGTATGCGCGAGCTATCCTTTGGCGCTCCACTACGGCGATGAAAGCACCGCTGGGTTATAGTGAGTATTCTGGCACACTCGTGCCAGCGAGTCCCACGAACCCGCCGCCTCCACACGGCGGAATGCGTAAAGGCATTTCCCAACGTTAAAAAAAGGCAGCCTTATCGCTAACACAGCGATTTCTTCCAGGCAACTTTTGGGCAGAGGGCTAACATAAGATATTTAGGAAGAGGTGCTAAAAGGAGAAAAAAGATACATATAAATACATACACATATCCATACATACATAACACATATATCACTGTGCATATTTATGACATATTTACAAATACCTACATACACATATAATTAACTACGTGGTAAATTAAAAATTAAAACGAATGCAATAATTACATAATGACATAACAAAATTAAAAAATAATAAAAATAAAAGAATATTTGCTCAACATTGTTTACGATGACAAATACATTTCTTTGATAAGTTTCTCGAATGTATTTAATGTTTGAGCCCGTTTTATATATTCTAAAGACGAAAAGCTTCAACAGTAAAAGATTTAGAGTTCGAGTTAAGGGATCAAGAAAATATCAACACGGTAAGAACCGGGAGTGACATTTAGTTATATAAAATAACTAACAATTTAGCAATCATTACACAAACTTATTTTGCATAGATTAATATACATTTTACCTACTTATAATTACATTAATTCATCTCGTCAAATTTCGTTATTAAAAAAAAGAAATCAAAAAGAATAATTTCCAGCTCCGTAAGTCCTCAAAAAACAAAGAAAACTCCATCAAATATTGAAATCACAAAATAAATATTTAAAATATTTCAAATGTAACACTGTATATATTAATAATATATTTCAATACAGAATAATAAATCTTAAGCGCATAATGTTGGGGGTTATAATTCTCTGAACGTGTAACATCCAATGTATAATTAAGAATCGTAAGAAAACTGTCATCTTCGAACGTAATTACGTGTGTGCCGGTTCTGATTTCCCGGGGGCCGTATCGCTCCCGGCTATCTGCTAAATAAACTCGTCGCTTCTTCCATTATTTACCCGAAAATCCTGTTCTACTAACGATCTTGATAATTTTCGAGAAACTTCTAATGGATATTACTGATATCATGCATACTTTTAAGTTAATGCTTTGAATTTTGATCAGTCAGTGACTGTTACGTTAAATAATGAGATTCCAGTTAAATTATCAGGGAATTATATTGTCATTTACTCGGTTATAATTCTGGTTATATTTGACAACTAGACGATACGCGTGGTTACGTCAGCTTGTATATATTTTATGTTTACTACACAAACTTAGACATGTAACAGCAGCTCATGTCATATAAGACATCACATGTATACATCTTCGAATTATTCCACACATATGTATACGAGTCGAAATTTAAAGCCGACATAGCTATCTCAAGTCTGACATAAAACCGATTTAAAGCACGGCAAAAATTTAGGTCCGATTTTAATCGTAAAGTCGAAAAAACAGAAATTTGTGCCATTTTTGGGTGCAAAGTCGGACCTAATTTAACATACATAGGTTAGGACCGACTTTGAGCCCAGAGGTTCGACATAAGTCCTACCGTAGGCGGCGCTAAATTTCGACTTGGGTAGCGTGTATAAGGAGCTATACGTATAGATTAATGTCGACAGCATAAGGAAGTGCTGCTCACGGTATTACGCCAATCTGTGAGAGAAAGCCGAAGAAGAGACAAGGTTTTGAAGATCTTGAGAACACTTTCGAAAGTAGATCCCATAAAAATATAAATAAAATTCGTCGTACATAACAGAATTATGTTCTCTCACAAACTTGCAAGGGGTAAAGCTAAAATTATATTTACAGATAATATTATGATGCTTATTATCTTATCACATAATTTTCTGTACGTAAAAATCTTTTAAATTCATTCAAACGAAAATATTAACCAAATAATAACACAATATATTCGCTAAACGCCAGTCAAAACTCTCAAAAGTTAAAACTCTCATTTATAACGGCCACAAAATTTGTTTCATGAAATGGCATTATTTCAATATTTCACGAGGCGTCGAGAGGCGTCGAGGCTTCACAAACGGCCGGCTGACGGCGACAGAAATTGGGGCTTCCACCAATTCACTCGCTACAGAAACAAAGGTTTACCAATTATAGTCGAAGATTGCGTCTTCTCAGTTATAATTGATCATATTTTCATTTTTATTTTAAGCAACTTTTGTTACTTAAATCAATTGTTAGCTAGTGGAATATTTTGTTATTACTAGCATCACTAAATTTACTGAAAGACTCACCAATATCGGACCTTCGAAAGATATATGACAATTTACTGTTTTATTAAGAACAAATAAAAATATGTTGACTGATAAATTAAGAAAGAAATCAATCCGGGACATGTAAAGCTTAACGCCACCGCTACAGCATCGAACCGATTTATGGGATGTAACGTTATTAGTATCGATTTAAATTTAATTTAATTTAAAATAAAAATGAGTTACATATACTCGTATAATGTAACCGCGAACTCAGCGAAGACAGTGTCAATATGAGTGGAATATTCAACGTATCAATTGTGTATTACAAAAACCTACTTTTGATCAATTGTTTGAGAATTCAAATCACGTTAATGCTTAAGATCTTACTAATGAATTTTATACATTTATATTTTATTCAAATTATAATGTACTAGTGCAACGGTGCGGCCACAATTATTACTAGTTTTAATATCAGTTCTATATGAAACTTGCATCGATCAAATCGATCATCAAAATACAATACAAACAAGAAAGCCAGCAAAAAATCCTCTTGTAAAATTATGTAGTTTTAAAGCACTTTAATACTATTTTATTGAATAAATATAAAAGGAAACAGTCATCCTACGAGAAGCTAAAAAAATTAACTTCTGTAGATAAAACAATAGTAGTAAATTTATTACCTTCGTTAAGTATATGTATATTAAAATGTATAGTTATATATACTTTAGTTAAATAAAGTTACGAAACTGTACTTTAACCGTACGTTAACCACAATATTCGACGTAAAATCCAATATACTTAACGTAACTAAATAATAAACCGTCTAATGTTATATCTAGTTCAGACTAAACTCAAGCTAACACACATTACGTAATTATTATTCAAGTGTATCGCACGGCTGATTTCCCCCGGCACCCGTCCCGTGTACCGCAATACCGTGACCCGAAGTCTCCCGGAATGTCTCGGAGTGTCCCGCCCTGTGATCCCGCCGCAAACACACCGATATACAGACCAGTTAAGCGATGCAGCTCATTCAATTATGTAGCCTTGATTACTTACTGTGATCATCTGAGCGTGTAAACATTGAATTTATAAGTCAAAGCCAAATTGTGAAGGTATATACATAATTACTTTGTTATTTTACTCATTATTTATTTTATGTTTTTGGTCGTTTACCAAACTGTTTGTGGCATTAATGTTTTATAACGTCGAAGTCAAAAAAGAAATCGCTAAAGATATATTATACATAATTTAAGACAAAAATATATATAATAAATATATATCCATAAAAAAATGTAGTAGCTAAAATTTGTCTATATTAGTTAAAACCTCATTCAACCAGAAGTCTAATAACCAAACCCTATTAAATAAAACATTAAAAATTTCAAATTTTCTATAGAAACTTTATCCCAAATTTAACCTTCTATTTAAGACAATAAATATTATTTTAAAAATCGTTTCATTCAATTTAACTGAATTCTTTATCATTCATTCATTCGGATGAATGACTTTCAAAAGTATGAAAACAGCACGATTGTCGGCTACGCAAAGTTAGCACTAGGGATGGCGATCTGAGATCGATTAATCGAAGAATCTATTTTTCGAGCCAAAATGATCGATTTTTAGATCGATATTTAGTACTAAATCGATCTAGTGAATCGATTTTTTACCCTCGATAATCGACATTCGATTTTTTTATGGTTTCATAAAAACCATAATAATATTTTCAGTTAGCTTAAGAAAAGTTAAACAAAAAAGATTTCTCTCTTAGTTGAATTTACACATGTACAAAAGGTGAGCTTAATGCTAAAAGCATTCTCCACAGTTAAAAACAGCACTAATTTCTATTTAATTATTCTAAACACTTGTTGGCCAAAATTATGCATAAAATATGGATATTATTCTTAATAGATTTTTTTCATGTACTGAACTAAATCGGTTATCATAGTTCCTTTCTTGTCTTTAATATAAAAGTATAAGTAAAATTTTGACAAAAAATTTAAAAATATCGAAAAATCGATTTTTGAGAAATCGATCTTTTAGACCTCGATTTTTTTAAGAATCGATTCTTTATGTTGCGATTCGAATCGATTTAAGAATGGATCTTTTTTGAGAAGAATCGCCAACCCTAGTAAGCACCCTATCGAAAGATTTTTGAAATCAAAATGACCTTAATCGATAGGTCTACGTTAGGTCTGTATAGGTCCACCAAAATTTTTGTTAGGTCGCCTATTTTTTTTAATAAATATTTTTAATAAATAGGTCTATTTTTTGAACAAAAAAAAAGACCTAACAACCTATCAATAATAGGTTATTAGGTCTTTTTTTAGGTTAAGTTTTTTTTTTTTTTGAAAAATAGAACTATTTATTAAAAATATTTATTTAAAAAAAATAGGTGACCTAACAAAAATTTTGGTGGACCTATACAGACCTAACGTGTCTACGTTATCGATTAAAATCATTAATAATTAAAATCTATCGATTAAAGTCATTTTGATTTCAAAAATCCTTCAGTGGGGTGCTAACTTTGTGTAGCTACGATTGTCTATTTCAGCAATGTCATGTTGAATGTAAAAAATAAGTGTGTGTCAACTTGACACATTAATACGTCAATGTCACGTTTAACATTTTAATGATAGTTAACGACTGGCACAACATCCATTCTTCGTGGGCACAACAGAAAGTCAAAAAACCAATCAATCAATCGATATTAACAACTAAATACTTATTTTTAAATTATATGACCAAGTTAATAGCTACATACATGTTAATACCAGCTATATTTTTCTCGTTTTAGAGAATCGAAGTTACCTTTGAACTGTAAATTTCATCATTGAATTCATTCAAAATGCTTTTAGTCAGAAATAGGTTAGAAAACATGTCCTCTAAAAGCAAACTGGGATAAATAAAAGACTTAACTAGTAGCACTAAGAGCGTAATAAATCGCCAGCGTTCAGTTGGTGCGGGATTTATACCAACGGTACAGATAAAACAAAACGGTTTAGTTTAAAAGTCAAGGAAACGACGCATGGAACCTCCGTGATAAGGAAACTTTTTGTATCGGTTCTATTAATTAAATTTCTAATACAATAATTGATGTAATTAAGATTATATAAAACAGATATTCTATTAATTATTGGAGCAAAAATCATTACCAAGATGATAATACAACTCAGAACCTTTACTTGTAGTATTGAATAACCTTAAGGAAGTGACTGGAGGAAAGAACTTTTGATTTGATTTGATTTTATGTTAATATGTATTATCAATAAACGCATAATGCACGGTTTCTCTCTTATTCCTAGGTACGGTAAAGTTCAAACAAGGAAGTAAAATCCAAAATTCTGACATGATAATTTCGAACAAAATTTAATACGCATCGTAAAACGTGTTCTATACACATTTAATATAGTTATAAGACCGCGGTAAAGTTTTATTAGTAAGAACGTATCTCCGATACAAATCAATACGTGTTTCGAGTATAACATAAAATAGTAAATATCCGATAGAGTAGATTAGTTTCTATTCATAAAAACTGTAACGGTTGTAGTTTTCATTCAATTAACGAAACATGAAAACGTTAACTGAATGTTTAATTTAGTTACGAATGCATTGAATTTCGATTCGAACTGAACGATATTTCTCGGTAACCTTATTTTGTTATTACAGAATTAGTTTGTCCATTACTTGTGAAGTTATAGAAAACGGATTGTACGAATAATATATATACATATATACCTATATATGTATATGTATGCCGTACAGGCAGAGAAGGATAGTCCCGAGCTCTTTCTTGCCGAGGTGTCGTAAAAGACGACTAAGGTTTAACGCACTTAGCGCACTTAACGCACTTAGCGAACAATTGTACACACACCAGGATGGTGATGGGCAGCAGCGTCACCATTTCACCCAAAAAAAGCCAAATATAGACAATACACAATTGAAATTTATTCAAAGAGCTTTTTTTAACTAATAAAAATTTTTTCTCGTATCTCACAACGTAAGATAAAAAGTAATATTCCGTGCATGCGCTAAACATTTCGTAGAAGAGCCGCAGAGAGTCAAAGGAAAGAGAGAGAGAGTAGTCAAAGAGCCACAGGCGCAAAAATACATTCAAGCAAAATACATAATTTTTACTAAAATTAGGTTCATATACCAAAATATTAGACATTGAATACTATCTGTGGTTTTAAAAATGTTTTAAAAAAGTGATAAAAAATGGAGACAACAGATTGAAAACTATCTGACAACCCGCAGTGGAACAGCGTGATAGATTAAGCTCAAACCCTTCTCCTATATGGAGAAGAGCCTTTGTCCAGTAGTGGGACATTTCCAGGCTGATTCAGTTCAGTTCTTTCAAAACATTGCGGGATTTCAAAGGGATTTACTACATCATCTAAAGAACAAATTATTATATTCGTACGGACACTCAAATAAAACACTTATTTTTCAGAGAACATGTAGTTTGCTTATTCGCAATAAAAATTACACTAAGCAAATTATATCTAAAATAAATTACATATAAACAAATTAACTGCACAACTTCAGCACTTTTATATTCAACTTAGCAATAATTAATACCTATATATTCTTACAATAGTCAAAATTCACTGGCTGCTAGTCACTTACAAGAACCATTTTTATAGGGCAATAATCTCGCCAGATACCTAGATCACAAAGATGGCGTCTAACTAATCAGAAATCACTAATAATCATTCGGCAAATAGTGTCGCCATCTTAACAATCTTCGAGTACTTTATTTCTATAAAAACAAATCACAATAAATAGTAATGTCTTACAGAATCAAATATTTTAATAATAAAATTAGGAAAATTTTTAATGCTAACAATCACGTATAACATTTTTGATAATAATATGTACATCACATAAAATCCTTCCGTATAAAAACATGGGAAACAATAAACTGACAAATTCGTAACCCGATGTCATCCTAATGCCGCTTATTTAAATAAAATAGCAGAACGACTTTGTTAGATAATCGCTTCAGGCCGTGAACATGAGTGTTCGGTGGTATAACTTGATTATTTTAAAACCGATACAGCTTTATGTGAATACGATCAATGTTTATGTTTGAACGACTTTTATTTGTTAAATTCACATTTTGTTATACCTATTAATAAAAAAAAATCTAATTTATTACTGTGTATTTGAAAACAGTTCTGGTTTAGTGAAGATAGTTATGTGCTTTATGTTCAGAGGTGTGTACCTTTGTGGCTCTCCACACCGTGCTTAGAAGAGAATATAAAGCTCGGACGGTTCTAGAAGGAAACACTTAATACGCTTAAACACCGAATAAGGATAATTACTCTCTGTATGCAAAATATCTACTCGTATAAAGAAGACATTACTTTTGCCCAGCAATGGGTTGTTCCATTTTTCAGCAATGGATTTTTTGTTTTATTTTCAGTTCGTAACTATTTGGTTCCAATATTTACTATCATATATCTTTTTGGTAGGCTTTCAAAATCAAAATCAAAAACAACTTTATTCAAATAGGCCCCACGAGCACCTTCGAATCGTCATTTTCTATATAAAAATTTTAGTGATTATTATTTTTTCTAAAAGTAAAGATACCACCGATTTGGAATGTAGATTCTGCAGAGAAGAATCGGTAAGAAACTCCGCAGTTACTCTTTTGAAAATAATATATAAACTGTGTTTTAGTACAAAATTAGTGACATCTTGCATGGAATACAGCGCCACTAACTCTACACATCTTTATCAGCTAAATAATCCTGCACCAAATAATACGCTTTATTTTTTTTTTTTTTAAAGAAATCTTTAAATTTATGTTGAGACAATTCCAAAATTGTGTGTGTTTAATTGAAGGTCTAAATTAGCTTATTCTTGTAAACGTTTTAACAATTGGTTGTTATTTTTTATGTATTTTAACAGTTTGAAAATGAAATTATTTAGTTACACACATACATACATACATACATACACTCGAAAAACATAACCCTCCTTCTGTCGCAGTCGGGTAATAAAAGAGATCGTATTTATAAATACTTAGCAGTGAAAGTATAGTAAAGATTTTCAATCAAGCTTAGTATAATGATAGCGTTCATTCTGGTTAAATTTATAATACCTTTTATACCGGAAATTTGTTTCCAACCAAATCATAAGCGCTGTCCATTCAGAATATAGTATTTTTTTAAATAAAAATAAACTACTATCTCACTGAAATATAAAGACTTAGTACGACTTTTAAGAAATATTTTCAATAATTTCTTTATTTAGGTATGCTTTAAAATTGGGTTTGAACAGCCGTTTGCAAACACCCTTAAAGGGAGACCCACAGGGACATACTCTATGAAAGCTAGCGCTACTAAACCCAAACATCTTTGTCATTTGTATAAAAATTGAAATGTTGTGAAATTATGAAAGGATACTAACTTAGTATAATTACAGGCAGAGGATAAAACTTGTGTCCCAGATTGGGTGCCATTTTTCTACACAACAATATGTATGACGTTTTATTACATTTTATCTAACTTTCCTTAACTACTAATAATTACTCTTAAGTAACTTTTCAATTGATGCATAATGAACTCATTGTGTTCATTACAATTAATGTATATTTAAATTTATTTATCCCGTTTTATTTGCATCAACATTTCATCTAAAAAACTTTCTTACTAAAACCTTCTTTCCTATTATTAGTTCATTCATCCTATATATATTTACATATCTTGTTCAAATTTTTAATCCTCCTTTTTTAGTCCTGAATGACTCACTAACTAACTGATTGATAGATTAACGCACAGCCTAAACCGCTAATCGTAGAGACCTGAAACTTTGAAGGTGTGTTTTTGGTATGATGTAGGCATCCGCTAAGAACGGATTTTTCGAAATTCTACATCTAAGGGGTTGAAAAGGGGGCCAAAGGTTGTATGAGACAACGTGAATCCTTGGTCCAATCTACTTCAAATTTTGCATGAATATTCTTTAAAAGAATTGATTAAAGACGGGTTTCGTATTTTAACGAAATTAATCCCCTAATGGGGTAAAAGAAGGTAAATAGTTATTTGCTTCAAAGTTGATATCAATACTCGTTAGTGCTTTTGAATTAAATTACATTTTATTTTGACACATGTTTGACTACACAATCCGTCTATTATAAAATATTTTGCAGTATGGATACAGGTGTAGATGATACCTTTTTTTGGATGCTCCTGGTGGAACCGACAAGACTTTTCTATTGAAACTGATGCAATCGTGATGTCATAGCGGTCGCATAGTCCGGAATTGCTGCCACGCTGCTGGAAGGTGGTAAATCTTCACACTCCAGTTTAAGCTTCCTTTTTATGTGATATAAAACGAAAGCCATTCTGCAATATACCCAAACAAACGCAAAACGAAATTAATTGTTGAGGATGAGAGTACTATGGTTCATAAAGGGGGTTTCAAAGCCCTAAATAGATCTTTACAAGATATTAGGAATAATAATTTATTTATTCTTTTATTTAAATTTATTATTTGTATACAAAAGGCGGGCTTAACGCTAATACATTCTCTACCTTAGTATGTGCAATAAAGTGCAGTGCGTAGGTGTAAATATAACATAATATAATACAAAAGAATATAATATCTTATATCTTTAAACGAGCAATTCTTGTATATATATATATAATCGGAATCTCGGAAACGGCTCCAACGATTTTCATGAAATTTAGTATGCAGGGGGTTTCGGGGGCGATAAATCGATCTAGCTAGGATTTATTTTTAGAAAATGTTGTTTTATCCCTTTTTTTACGCAATTAAAAAATACCATTAGAATATGAAGGTAAATTTCGCTGTCATTGACAAGCTTCTAATAGCTCAGATAGGAATCGGGCGGATTCGAAATTAGAAAACCTGGGTTCGAATCCAGGTTTCTACAGACCACCAATCTTTTTCTTTTTTTTTTAATTAAGAGCTCTTTTTATTTTTTATTTTTTATTTAAATAACCAGTTCCTATTATTTTACTATTATGTCGGTAAGATCGAAAATATTATTTATGTTTCATCTGTATGTAATGTATCTAAATATAATTTAACCGAGCAAAGCTCGGTCATCCAGGTACTAATGTAATTAAATATAAAAACAAGTGATAAAATAATAATATGACGTCACTCCAGCTCAGCCATTGCCACCAATATTCTCCTGATTAAGGAGATATTTTTTTACAGAGATTTTGACGAAGTCTTAGAGGTCGCTTTCCTGATCCCTTCTTACTGTATTGTTAGCAGGCGATTACCGACCGACTTTACCAGTAGTGCCCAGAGGAACGTAAGCGGACGAAGTTAAAGCGTATGTGAAGCATTGACGACCGTTGTGGTGTAGTGGTGCGAGTAGTCATCTCAATGCCTCGCCTCAATGCTGGTAGTCGCGGATTCGATTCCCACTCGGGCAGATATTTGTATTTGTGCAAATATTTGTTTCCAATCTGGATTTATCTCTCGTGGGTTTCCTCACCGTGCCTCGGAGAGTACGTAACGCCGTCGTTCCCGGTTGTTATCATGGATATCTGGTAATGATCGTTACTCATGGTAGATAATATATTCGCCAACCTGCAGTGGAGTAGCGTGATGGATTAAGCTCCAACCCTTTTTCTATTTGCTCAGCAATGAGTTGTTTACAGGCTGATACAGTACAGAAGCATTTGTGGCCTCCAGTGACAAAACTGAGCCTTACCATAAATATGAGAGTCCATCTAAAAGGAGATGTTACTTCAGGGCAGTCCTAAGACCTGTTGCTTAAAATAGGAAATGGTGATTTCCGGGAACTGGATATTAATATAATGTATGAGTGTATATTAGTATGTATTTACCATAAACAAAGCTTAAGGTCAAACTCATCAAACATACAAAAGACATCCAGTTGTATGTGGCATGTTCCAGAGTAGCCTGGTGATTCTAGCACCCGAAGGAAAAACAAAAAATATTGTTTATAAGGAAATACCTACTACGGAAGGTGTAGTATTTCGATTTCTTTGTAAAAAGATAATACCCCCGTGTAACTTTCTCCAGATCAAAGGCCGAGCTTCGTGTTCATAAAATATAACAATTTTTTTTTTAAATGTTTATTTAAACTTTTAATCCCTACTCTATAATATTGTTATATTTTATAAGTATTCAAACACTTTAACGTAATAATTTTAATTTAACATTTTAACAAAATTAATAACGTAAAAAACCAATTAAAAATCCTATTAAAACCACTTTCGACTTCTACGCGGACGAAGTCGCGGGCTGAAAGCTAGTCGTTAATAAAATACTTTTGATGACACTTGAGGTTAATACAGTTTTTTCAAATATTAATCCATTAATTAAATTTAATTAATTAATCTTAATTTTATATTTGAGAAAGAAAATCTTTTTTGACCTAAGAATGAATTGACTATTTTTATTTCTTTCTTATTAAGTGTTGAAATATAAAATACCTCGAGAACAGCTTGCGTAAAAATTTGAATAATTTATAAAAAACATCAATTTCCCGACCGGAGGTCAATAATATAAAATTCTCATTTCATTTTTTACCCAAGTCTATTGTTATTGGTCGGAGGCTGTAATGGAGATCAGCGGTAATCCTGTAATCCTGGCAGCCAGGTATGGATTAAAGGCTTTTTAAGAAGACCGTATTTTCAAGTCGTTCCAACCGCGAACGCTACCGGAATCTCTAAATATGTATTTCGTTCCGAAATATTTCTAAAAGTCGTAACCCCTGATATTGTTTTGTTAATTTTAATCTTTAAGTTATTTCGTTCAAAAACTTTATACCTCGATACAGATCAGCTTTATCTAATTAAAATTTAATAACTTCTTCAAAATATACCTATCAGCATATTAATGAGCTATAACTTTTTTCTTAGTCATAAGATATAACAACAAGACCGTTCTGGTCTAGTGGTGCGAGTAGTCGCCTAAACGCCGCGCACCGGCGGTCGCGGGTTCGATTCCCACTCGAGACAGATATTTGTATTTGTACAAATATTTGTTTCCGATCTGGGTGTATGTCCTTGTGGGTCTCCCCACCATGCCTCGGAGAGCACATAAAGCCGTCGGTCCCGGTTGTTATCATAGACACCTGATAACGATTATTACTCATGGTAGAGAAAAAAAGAGAGAGCAGCGTGTTGGATTAAGCTCTAACACTTCTTCTATATGGGAAGAGACCTTCGCTCACCAGTGGGTTGTTTACAGGCGATATAGTACAGTACAGTACAGAATTCATCTTTCAAACTAGTCAAGCTTTTAAGCTAGTCAAGCGCATCCACAGCACCATGCAATTAATTCGATTTATTTTTTTCAATACACACACACGGTCATTTGTTCCTAAGGTAGGCAACTTAATACCTGCGTTTTAGTTAACAGACGACAGATATACTTTTTTTTTTTAAATAAATATAACCCAGACCCATAAACCATAAACGAACCCATAAACGAACCCAGAACCGTGAAATCGAAAGTAGGTTCACTGCCAACTATGCCAACGGGCCAGTCAATTTAATTATCAGCAAAGTACGAGTATATTAATAGCCTGATATCATGGTATGAACTCGGTAAATAAATCACGGTATTATGACTTATTTACATATATTATTAACCTTTCATTCGTAATTTAAAGCTCATTGACCTACTTAACAGATCATTGTGCAGTTCAGAGGTTCCTGATAATATTTTAATATAAGTGAACAGTCAACAAAGCTCTTTTATTCCAACAAATTATAACATTGCAATCTCAAAAATATCTTTATCTACTTACAACTACCCGATATACCTAGTACTTTTGGTCATTCCATTTCAAATTTCCCCACTTTTGAACCTGAGTCTTTTTGATTTGGCTGTAACTTTGTAATTTTGTTCTTCCTCATCAAAAACATTTTTCATATTTTATTTTATATTTTTTTACCCAGCTAAAAAAATATTAGTTTTTCAAAAAAAATATGAATTTTTTTTGGAAATTAAATTATATGACTTTTTTTAAGCTGTATATATGTATTATAAATTTCCTATGCTATATATTATACATTAACCTGATTCACAAGGATAGATTATGATAAATGATAGTAAAATTAAGGCTGCGGCATTTTAATTAGCCCTTTGGCTACTCTAGAGTATTAACTTTTAAAGCTAACGAAAAGTTAAAAGACTCGCTTAAAGAGTCTTTTACCAATTTGCCTATCAATTAGGATGTACTCTTAAGATCAATGAGTGTCGTTCCTGCGCTCAACACGATGCCAAAATAATTTTCATTCCTTTTTGTCAAATTTTAAAATCACTACATACTATACAATACATAATAAACAAAGTCCTCCACCGCGTCTGTCTATCTGTTCGCGATAAACTCAAAAACTACTGCACGAATTTTATTGCGGTTTTCGTCAATAGATAATAGTGATTCTTGAGCCGGGGCAGGTCGCTAGTAAAAATTTTCACGGAATCAAAGAGGATCGCGATACTCAGTTTAGTAAATCCTTGTCTAGTTAAAACTTATCCGTCTTACTTATAAAAATCACGTTAAGTAATATTTAGCCACCGTTTAGTTAATCCACTCATAAGCTATAAATCAAGGATTAACTTTTGTTTACTTATAAACATTGACTAGCTGTTACTTAGTTAAGAAACGAACAAAGAACGATACATAGATGGTTGGCACAGATTATAGCCAAAATAATTGAATAGATAGAGAAATTGAATGAACGAAATTGTTAAAAATAATATTCAAGCGACATCTATTAACATTATAGAGAAAACTCTAGCTCGATATTGTAGTGAGTCACTACTAGTGACCTCTATTGACAGGAACTTGGATCAATATTCTAATTTCTAATCATTTTTATTTTGATGGGTAGTAGTCGGATCCTCAATTACAAAATTCAACAAAGCTTATTAAATATTAAATTAATAAATTTACTTCAGATATAACCTAATTAAAATTATGTTATTATAATTAAAATTAGGTACCTCTAAATATCTGTATTAAACAGACAGATAACGCCAATTTAGTATATATTAATTTTTATATAGAGGAAATTTCATTCTAAATCTCTTCTTACTAACAAACAAACGCAAGTAAGTAGATCAGACGTCGTCATAGAACAGCTGATTTATGTGAAATCCGCCATCTTTCCGCTCAACGAGGGTTAAACTATGTCTCGGCAGGGTTTAATTTTGACAGCGATTTACGCATTACTTAACGACTTCTTAACGCTAAATAGTGTTTATGAGTGAGGTTTTTGCTGATCAGTTGTTAAGCAATGGATTAAATATTAAGAAACGTTTATGAGTAAGACCGTATATGTCTTATGTATAATTGCAAGATTAACTAAAATATGAATAACTTTTTAACATTTCCTAATAAAATATTTTGGTAATATATTTTAACTCGATTTTAATCTTAAATATATCGTTACTTTTTATGCAAAGCAGTATAAGTAAAGTATTATAATATAACAATAATATTAATTGTTACCAAAACAATATCTCTACATCAATGAATCGTTAGAAGTCTTGTTGGTACGTAATCGACCAGCGCAAATTTTCATGGTGTTGTAAAGTTGAATTTTAGAATTATAACCCTCCTGAGTGCCGTTTCGTCCAGTTACATCTGCCATATATTTTCATAAAAACGTCTCAATTTTATTTCATTTACATTATACTTTGTCATCAGTGTATTAAAAGTTGTGATTGGAATAACCTAAAAGTACCTTTTATGCAGAGCGCCAAGGGTATAATTGCGAAGTCATGCTACTACCAAATTTTCGGTACGACTTAGGACAAAAATTGTATTTTGATGACGATTACCAATAAATTTTAGAACAAAATTCTTTTAACACTAGTTTTTTTTAATATTATAGTAAAAACTAATATTAAATACATATGTCCATTCAAGCATTTCCCTCAATAGCGACCTAAATCAAACAATCAAAGCGCGCGATCTGAAATTCTCAATTCGTTCCTGATAGGTTATTATTGAGTGAGCTCGAGCAATTTGCGACAAGCGTAGGTCCTGGGGTCGTCCTGAGGAAATAGGATGCTGGATCGTAATGGACGGCCGTCGAATCATAACAATATTGATAGGAAATAAGAAAAGTGTTTGGGTAGAGATGTGGACGTCTGTCTTGGATGCGGCAATACATGTGGTGTCTTTGTGAATACAATTCAAAAAAGCAATAATTCTGGTGATTATTATAACATTTTTATTTGACATATAGAATGGTTTTGACATCAAAAGATATATCAATAGAATTCAGGGAATTTTTCCTTTCTACGTGAAATTGGCAAAATCGTTCTATATTATACATACCTATCTATAATTTGTCTTAAATATTATGTTAGCTGCAAGCTGAAACGAAGAACAGAGATTGAAATAAACGTATATAGTAAAGTTAAACATGGCATGGCTATTAATTGTTCTATTTTCGTCATATAATCATTATAATTAATTGCTCTATTTTGCTCAAAATAAAAAATAAAATTTTTAAGGCTAATAATTAAGCCTTAGCCATTAATTTTTAGGCCTTTAAAAATAGCCTCTTATTAAAACAAGTAATAAATAAATGCCAGAAAAAACGTACCGTACTTTTTATTTGATATGAGTGAAAAAGTATTAAATTAATATTAACACATAGAAATTAGATGCATTAAGAAACAATAATTGTTTCTAAATGTATCAATTAGAATTATTCTAATTGATACAAAATAGATATAAAAACGTGGTCTACGGAAAGATAGCTGTCACTCCTTTGTGTCCTTATATACCGAGGAATTCATATCAAAACTCATTTGTTTCCAACATGTAAAGTGAAAAAATCGTTCCGAGCATTTCGTTGACTACTCGTGTTTTGTCTCTTTCTTACGAGTTGCTTTGAATCCATGGTAGAAAGAGATGCAATTCCTCTCTTACGGTTTTTGAGTGCACGTACGCATTCCAGTCGTTATCATGGACACCTGAACGATCGTTTCGTTACCCATGATAGGGAAATTATCCGCCAACCCCCAATGGAGCAGCGTGGTGGATTGAGCTCCAACCCTTTTTCTATATGGAAAAGAGGCCTTCGCTCAGCAGTGGATAGTTTACAGGCTGATACTGTAAATGAAGACATAAACGAAAGATATATAGAGCACTACGAAATTATATCACTTTCATAATACACTATAATTATTATAAATATGAATTATACACAGAAAAGAATAAAAAATAAAAAAATACACCAAGAAATAAATTATAATTTAAGGAATTTATAACTTTAAAGTACTTATACCAGCTTCAAGTATTCTGATGTCAGTCACGATTTGATTGAACCGACTTGCGACGCTGTCGAGTTGCTACGATCTGCTATCACTTAAATTCTAGTCTATTCTGTTATTACCTCGTATTGACGAGATAATGACAACCATTCTGGTGTAGTGATGGTTTCGATTTCCATTCGAGGTCGTAAATGTATTTATAAAAATATTTGTCCCTGGGTCTCAACACCGTGCCGGAGAGCACGAAAAGCTGTCGGTCCCGATTATCACGGACACCTGAGAGCATCACGCATAGTAGAGAAATTGTCCGCCAATCCGCAGTGGAGCAACATGGTGGATTAAGTTCTAACCGTTCTCCTATATGGAGAGTAGGTTAAATCAATTCAGTTGATTTACCTAAACGATTCAATGTTGCAATATTTTAAAAACTAATCACAAAAAGAAATATAAAAAAAACCTTATGCGAGTGACATTTAATTTTTTGTTTTAACGCTATTAACAGATAAAAAAGAAATAAAAGGCACGTTTCCAGCTATAAAAATATTTTTTTTATTTTCGTTACAATCGGCGCGTTGTCGGTTGTCATACATAAAAATGATTTACAAAATACCGGCTGTCTTCAACCATCCCGTGTACAAAGATTTACCTATCGAGTATATAGTTAATTTTAGGTATTCTATTTGATACAATAAAAATAAATATTGCAATAAATTTGTTTTCAAATTGACCAATTCATAATAAAATATGTTTTGGGAGGCCTACGTTCACCAGTGGATGTCACATGTTAATAGATTTTTCCGTTCTACCCTCAAAATCTTAAATACATTTACATCATCAGGCTGAATCAATTAATCAATCAGTAGGTAATAAAATATTGAGATATTCGAAAATGTTTATTAATAAAACTATTTTAAGTTTTAACCTTATTTGTGGTTTTCAAACATTTTAATATAGCAATGAGAAGAGTGGATACTATCATACTATAGTATACTGGAGATGTAATCATTACGTCTACCATGAGTTTTCGTTACAAGCGCGTGTTAGATTTATAAAATTAAAGGGGTAATCTACTAAATAATATTTAATCTATCAAGTACCCACAACATAAAGCTTACATATTTTACACATAAATTATATTAACATATATCTGTCACGCGCATGACATAACTACAGTAGTAAACGCAGAAACGCAATAGTAATGATAGTATCCGGTAGAGGCGCTGCTCAACTTTCCATACAAATTGTTGAAATTGTCTACTACGCTCGCTAACGTGTATCGTTTCTGGAAACTCATGGTAGACGTACAGGTGTCGTTGTGACCACGGTAGGTTAGTGTTACTACATTGAAACACAAAATGAATACCCCGGTTTGTATCTGTGTCATTATAAATTATTTAAAAAAAAGGTTTTACCATCTATTATAACAAGTCATTACGTACTTATAATGTAATAAAAACTTATAGAAATTAACGCAATACGTAAGACGATAACACAAATCAACGTAAATACACACAGCACATCCTTTAAGATCGAGCTAAAACACCCGAAATTATGCGTTATATTTTTTTATTTTTATTTAAATTGCTTTTTTTTTTTAATTGTCTATAAGAAAATTATTAATTTTTATGTTTTGTAAAAAATATCGTGAATTATATATTACTGTTAAAAAGATAGAGCTGAGTGACAGACAATATGACAACATAGTCTTAATACAACATAAATAATAACGAACCTTCGTTACCCTAAAAATAAAAATATCTAATCTCTAAACTGATTGCGTAAGAAAGTTTATGTCCAATCGGAACACTCTGCACCGGTGAAGCGCTTTAATTGCCTTCCAGCGACGAGAAAATTACAATCAGCGCTTCGGACGACCGTGTTCTCGTATTTATTGACCCATTTCCTGCTTTTCTCATTCATTAAACGTTGATTCTGTAGGTACAAGCCTCTAGCACAGACTTCATACGAAATACAATGTGCTTGCTACGTCTTGAGTGCCTTTCTAACTGCCAATATTAATTAAAGTTGTTTTTAATATAATTTTTGTGGTTTCTCCCGCCTTGGCTCTTAGGACTACTTTGTCTACGTATAATTACTGCCGTAACTTGATATTTTATAGGATATTTATTTGTTGGTTGGTGAATGATAAAATAATTGTTTTTTAGTAATATAAATAAATAAATAAATAAATATCAACCAACAATCACACCACGTTAACCTAGCCCCGTGCTAAGTTCGTAAGAACTTGTGTTACGGGTACTAGGAACGGAAATAAATTTAATAGATTTATATAAATACATATATACATAAATACACATCCATGACCCGGTGCAGACATCTATATTCGATATACAAATTATCTGCACCTGGCGGGATTCGAACCCGCGACCGCTGCGTTAAGTGCCAGTTGCCTGACCACTCGACCAGCCGGCCGTCAATATGAGACGACCGTTGTTGTGTAGTGGTGCGAGTAGTCGCCTTAACACCGACGGTCGCGGGTTCGATTCCCGTTCGGGGTAGATATTTGTATTTGTGCAAATATTTGTTTCTGGTCTGTGTATGTCCTTGTAGATTTCCCCTTTGTGCCTCGGAAAGCACGTCCAGCCGTCGTTCCCAGTTGTTATCATAGACACCTGGTAACGATCGTTACTCATGGTAAGGGATATTATCTGCCAACCCCCTGTGGAGCAGCGTGGTGGATTAATCTCCAACCTTTCCTCTAGATGGAGTCTTCTCCAACAGTAGGAAGTTTAGAGGCTGATTCAGTTCCGTTCAGTAATATGAGTGTAGCTTAGCAGCTTAGCTTAGGTAAATGTTAGGTAAATACCTGTGGCAGAAAGTTCCGCTCCTCCAAAACGTACTTGTTGTTATCAATAACTTAAAAGTTGCATATTTTTATTTCTATAAATAAATTAATTCAAATGTGTGTTTGTGTGTGTGTGTTTGTGTGTTTGTATGTTTGTGTGTTTGTGTGTTTGTGTGTTTGTGTAACTTACGAGTATATATGAGAGCATACAACATAAACATAAATCGGTTTACAAATATACAGGGTGACTGGTGAATTACCATCGACATTCGGGGAGAACGCTCGGCGCACGGTTCCCACTCGAATCATGTAAAAAAAATAGGTAAATATTAATAAACTTTTAAGTAAAGTTACTCAACAATTATCCAATTATTTACGCATCGTCTGGACACCCTAGCAGCTAGCTGCACTTTCGACACAAAACAGGTAGTTTATCTACGTCCAAACGCCGCCACGTGTAAACAGGGTAGCAGGATAAACAAGCATGATCCAGTCCCCCTTAATACTTTAATCCTGGCTTAGGAAAGGCAAAAATACTAAGATATTTTACTCGTTTAAGCAATAAATTTGTTGACTAGGTAAATTATGTGACTTTGGCAATTTTTAGGTGTGAACAAGCGACACATTACAACACCTGTGCATGTGCCGCCGGCATGACTGGAAAAGTGTCATCGCTTCATTTATTTGAATTGAAATTTATGAAAATTTGGTCAAAAATTAAGTACCTATTTTTATTGCATGACCCGAATGGGAACCGCGCGCCGAGCGTTCTCCCCAAATATCGATGGTAATTCACCAGTCACCCTGTATAAATACGTACATAATACAGTTACACACAAAAATGCAGAGATCCTACTTTTTGAAGTCGATTAAATCAGATATCATATCAATTTAAAATATAATAACTTACATTTTTCATACGATAATTAAATCGTATAATAAAAATGTATCGTTAATCCACGGTACAACCCTTCCGATAATACAAAAGCTTCGGTTAAGCTCAAGCAATTTACAAAGATTTACAAGTTCGTATCGTTAAATGGTATTTTTTGGTTATGATGCGGAAAATTATTAATTCTATTATCCTTTCCGCAATCACGGCTAACGAGCGACCGCGAGCTTTTTACACGTACATTTTATGATAAAACCCAATTTAATTAACTGAAATATACATAAATGTAGATTTTGGTATGTGTACAATTTCATCCTTTATAATTAAATAACAACCTGCGTGGTTTGTCCGCGTTAATCTTAATCGATATAGTGCCTTTCCACGCTTGTCAAACCTCGGCAAGCGTCCACAAGTGCAATGTTCCAAATCAAAATTCCAAATGCCTAGCGAGATTTGTGGATGCTTGGGGATTGTGGAGTGCCGAACCTTGGCAAGCGTGGAAAGGCACCATTACAATTTCGCTTGTATGAATAGTAATGTTACCTATATGGCCAAAGTTATAAATAGGCTTATAAGCTAAAGACACAGACACACAAGGAAGGTTTATATGCTATTATCACAGTTTGGTAATTTTACGAGAAAAAATTAATAAAAAAAATATTAATAGGGCAAATAAATAATATAATTATATACCATCACAAGGCAATTTTAAGATTAAATTTTTCTATGTAGATTTCATTTCGCGTAGGTTTAATCGTGAGAAACAGGATTTCGAAATTTTTGTTAAAAGATCAATTTTTATCAGACCTTAATTTATTTTTTTACAGTTTTATACTGCGGGCTTAGACCAAATTAATTCATCCTTAACATGACAAAGTGGATATATGTATACTAGAGAAAAACTTGACTTTAGAACCTTAGTTTTTATTTTGACCTGGATTAACATGTATTTGAAAAAAGGGATTAAAACTAAAATATTTGATTACCTTCATCTTACATGAAGAATATTTATTCAAGCATAGAGTATGTATTTATTTATTAAAAAAAAGTATGAGTATCGTAAAAAACGAATGTGTAAGGTGTGGTACGAGTAGGTATATCTTAGGAAAAAAGATATTTGTTACACACCACCATGTTTATTGAATATAGATTACTTAACCACTCTTTTTATTATTTGAGATTGCTATTTTAAAATGGAATACTTTTTATAATTAAAATTTGTAAGATTTATAATTATTCACACTAAAAGTAAACTTAAAATCATGTAGGTATCTATTAATAGGTAATTACCTAACATATTTTACTTCGTTTTATTTATTATAATTTATATATTTTTTAATTTAACTTCGTTTTATTGTAATTAAATTCTATAACACACATTGCTTTGAAATTATTAATAAAGAATACCGGTTGTTTTTACTTTTAATAAATTTCCTCTCTCTTTATAATTATTCTTTTTATTATAATAACGATTATTTTTAGACAGGTATAAGCTGTAAATGTCGTGACATAATCAAACATTTACGAGTTCAGAAGCTCGTCGTGAAAATAAAAAATCGAAATGAGCCGGCTCGTTAGGCGCGCGTAATCCAATCCGGCTGATTCATGTTGACCCGCTATACTACCGTAAACGTATTTATCTTTCATTAACTTAAAATATAATTTACATTGAAACCGCTGTAACATTGCTCTATTTTTATTAAAATTTTAGGTACATAAACCAGGATGGTGATGAGCAGCAGCGTCAAAAGGATATGGCCTTTTTTTGTTTTGGCGGAAAAAATATACCTGAACGCACACCCTCTCGTCCGGGGAGACAACGTGATAGTGGCCCTCGCCCACTAAAATAACCTGCCGTGCGCCCTCACCCGCCCTTACAAGGCGGACCACGGGTACCGTGTACGTTGCTCCGTGGCACGCCAGCGGCAGCCACATCGGGCACTCTCTCTCTTGTGCGACTCCCCGCGCACTCAGGCATCGCACCGGACAGTGGGCAATCCCCTTTTTTTTTGAGTCGCAGGGGAATCCATTTACGGATGATATCCAGGACGCCCGGGTAGGCAGTCCTAGACCTATGTCGGAATCGGCACTTTGGGAGTGCAATACCGTACTAAACCCCTACGGAAGCCTTCCGCTTTAATTGGAGGGTCCCGGATCTGCAGTCAACAGAAGACCCCGACCCTACCATCCGCAGCATCGACTAGAGTGGCATTCGACGCATGTGAGCGCGTCTGCGCTGCCCCGCGCGCCGGCGGTGAATTGGGTCCGAGAGGAGTGAGTCCTCCCGGGCCCTCTCCGCCGCCTCCTTCTGCAAAATGACGTCCTCGCAGAAGATGGCGACCACGGTCTAGGCCCTAACACCACCGACCATCGCTCGCGCAACGGCCAGCAGCGACAGGTCCTCTCCAATGACTGCAGCGAGATCCTGGCACTGCTCAGCCCAGGCTGGGCATGACTCGAGCGTATGTTGCGCTGAGTCCTCGCTGCAGTCGCAGTGGTGGTAGCCCGGAGTCATCTCCCTCCTTGCGACGATGTGCAAGTATCTGCCGAAGCAGCCGTGCCCTGACAGCTTCACCATATCCTATCACAACACACTGCGCTCACCAATCCGCCTGCTAAGCGTGGCGAGTATTTGCAATCACACCCCGAGATGATAAGCCTATATTAAGCAGTGGACTAGACAACGGCTGATGTGGTGGTGGATTTTTAATTCTACCCTCAAATTTTAAACACATTAACATCAGCAGGCTGAATCAATCAATCAAATGTAAAATTTATATGGATAGATATGATTATTTTAAATTTATTTTTCAGACGCGAGAATAATAAACTATAAAATAATGCCATCGGCGAGGTTTATACAAACATCTACTCGTCAAACCCCACCATCCCACTCCCTCAGAATGGACACGTACATTGCGCGCAAATACCAAAACTCGAACAAGGAGCCCTACACTTGGTCTACACGCAGGAAGAGAAGAAATTCCTGATGAAACAAGGTATGGAACAACATGGTATTGTGAACATGGTATTGTGATTTCTCTTCTCGAAATTGATGCGGGTTCGAGAGTTGCCAGCTGTGCAAAGTATGCATGTTGAAGTATCCGTCTTTTTTAAGAGTGTATTCATCGCTCCACAGAATTTTGTTGAAGAATTGTGGATCTTGTTCTATTTTTGCAAGCATTTGTCGACAAAAAACAATCTTGTTTTGTAATCTCTCGGTTGTAGAGCTTGGACTCGTCTAATATGGTAGGGATGAAATTAATTTATTTTAAGTACACGATGCACGGTCGTCTTCGAGATTCCAGTACGTCATACTATTACTCTAGTATCCGTCCCGTATCCGTCCACTTCGGACGGGTCTTGCTCAATTTCGTCACACACAATGTATTGTGTATTTATATTAGCTAGTCTTCCAGCGCCCATACCACCAATGCCGCTGCCAGGTATTCTACCTTCCGAATAACACCTGAGGACTCTGATAAATATGCGGTAATCTGGATGACGCGCGGGAGGGTATCTTTCTCTATAAAGAGCTGCAAAAGCACTTGCGTTGCTTCTGCATTCACCATAAATGAAGTGCATGTTTGCGTATTCTTGTGCCGTATATTGAATACGTGGCATATTGATACACAATACCAGTCCAGATACAAGCCAAGTCGTCGTAAAATCACCAAACAAAGTCCAAATCACAAATTAAAACTAAGAGTCCAGTGAAATAGCCAGGAGTCGTCGTTAAAACAATGATTTTCAAATCACAGAGAACTTCAAAAGGAATACACACATGCGATACTGAACAAGTCGAGAGACGCATTAAATACTTGCCTTTGTTATGTGCCCTGTCGTGAGAGAAAAGTACAATGTATTAACATTATACTCTTCTCTCGCTCGCTCACACTCTACCTATCCCTGCTTCGTAAACAAAATATGGGTAGCGTGGGCCACACTCAGGTAGTAAATTCAGATATTATACGATCTTTACTACATTAAAAAAGACTCCTTTTAGAACGCCCTTGTCATTGTCACCATTTAAGACAAGATCAGATTTTTTTTTAATTTTTTATATAAAATTATGTATTATACCATTTTGTAATCTGTATTAGCTGTGCATTTTGTTGAAATAGCTGGCCGCTTAGGTCTTCATACTTTTTTTTTCTCATGAAAGACTCTTAAACTTTATCAAAATAGCTTTTTTATCAAGTTTCATGCTAAAAATTTTGAGTTGATATTTTTTTTCCAGAAAATTACAATAGATACTCATACACTTCATACTCATACATACTCATGGTCTACGAGGAAAAAGATAACACCAAAAACTTAATAAATTTGATTAATTTGCGGCCGTGGTGTAGTACAGTAAGGTCAATAAAAACGTATTTTTTTAAACACCTCATATTTTGGCATTTTTTTTTTTTGCTTTTTTATTAGAGCGTCTGATAGCCGTACTATCAGGTGCTCAAGGATTATTCATTCTTTCTGGGACATCCGATATTTATTTCATCTTAATAATCTCAGTCCCAATGTATATTTAAAATAAGGTAATACAAAAGACATTGCAATATTTCCCGCAAAAAATATTTTGAATACACGTCATAATATGCCACATTTACCAAACTACCTTTTGAAAACAAATTATAGTTATTAATTTATTAATTTTTTCAAGTTTTAACAAAATCGGTATTAGAAATAATAGGATATGGGGATACCTTAATTTTTTCTACGTATTGACATATCAATCAAGGAGTAATTATACCCTGTACAATTTAGCTTGATCTTTTTGACACATGTAAATTTTCTGTTCGACATAACTTTGCAATGACGAACATATTATTTTCAAATTTTAAATCATTTTAAAAATCGTAAAAATATTAAAAAAATACATATAACACAAAAGTCCCTAAAGATTCAAGCGTTATCCGAAAATTTTAGGACTTTTTATTGCTTCAAAAGTAAAATTTAAATAAGAACACTGAAAATGATAGACGCTTGTACAATGTTACGTCGGTGGGTCGGATTTTTGTTTCGACCGTTGTAACATTGTACAAGCGTCTATTATTTTCAGTGTTCCTATTTAAATTTTACTTTAAAGCAATAAAAAGTTTTAAAATTTTCGTAGTTAGCTTGATTTTTTACAGACGGGCTAGTGATGGGAAACAGAAAATATCTTGTAGTCCAAAAAATAACGTTTTTTAAATATATGTATATGTAATATATAATATATGTATGTGGTGTATTATTTGTGAAATTCTTTATTGCACTAGACATATAAAACATTGGGTAGATAAGCGACGGTGGGTCAATATTCATAATAAGTACTATATTAACTTACATTAATATTACAGGGTTATTTTTGGACCTCAAAATGAGACCCTCCATACGAAATCGACCACGTGATCGAGCAGTTTTCTATGGGAGGGTCGAATTTTGTTTCACTTTTCGTCCCATGTTTCTTTGGAAAAGTTGTTTAGTTTCATGTTCTGAACCACCTATTTAAATTTGACGGGAGGTCCAAAAATAATCCTGTATGTAAAAATTAAGGTTGAAAAATAAAATAGTTTTATCTTTAAAACAGTTTTTATTGAGGAAGAGGAGCACAGCCAAGATAATAATCACCAGAGTCGTCGGAGCTTGTGTCATCATCTCGAACTTCAATTATTATTTCGTGTTCAATAAAATTGTCGAAGTGGACGTCGCGCATCCAGTCCGATAATATTACTTCTTTGACGTGTCGTACTACATTCGCCCAGTTTTCAGCGGTCACTTGACCACAAGCTTCTTCCAATAAGCGGAGCATTTTGTTTGCGGTGAAGGGAGGAGATGTATTAGTAAGAGCTACATTTCCTGTGAATGAAATAAGTGATTGTTAAAATAATACTATTAATGAAATAGATGTTAAAGAATTTATCAAGAAAAAAGTTTTTTTTACTGACCTTTGATTTGTGCCCATATTAGCTCTATGGCATTATATTGACAATGATAGGGCGGCAATCTGATCACTGTGTGACCGCGTTGCTTTGCTGCTTCGTCCAGTAAATATACTGGCTCCCTCGGTTTGTGTGTGGCCACCAGGCCAAGCAGTTCGTACTTGAGCATTGTCATGTCGGCATTTACGCCCTTGTTTATGAGCCACTTTATTATATCAGCTTTTTTGTTTGCCATCGTCGGAGCCTTGTCAAATTGCGTGGAATGATAGGATGCATTATCCATTATTATTATATGAGGACCATCCAGGTTGTCCATCATTTTATATAACCATTTCGAAAACGTTTCGAAGTTCATCTATTCGTGATACTCATTCGTTTTTTTGGATTTAAATGCCAGTAAACAGTTTGGCACAAAACCTTGGGCAGTACCTGCGTGGCAAATTATCAGTCTCTCCCCTTTTCCTTCTGGTACTTTTGTAGACGATTGGGCAGTACCATCGTTCCATGTTTTTTTAACAGTGTGATTGGCATTCAACCAAGTTTCATCTAAAAATACAACTTTTTCCCAGTCGGTAATATTTTTGACTTTTCTTAAGAAATCAACTCGTTTGAGGGCAATGTCATTCCTTTCCATAAGAATCCTGCGGTTCTTGGATTTTTGGTAATTAAATCCAATTCTACGCAGTAGTTTTGACAGCGAGGTTCGACCGCCGTCATATAAATGAACTTCTCTTAGTGTCACCAGCAACTTGTCAAGTGTGGGCAATTCTTTTCTTGAATAATAACCATAAATGTGGTTCCGTATGGCCGCACATTGAAAATCGTCAAGATTGACAATAGGTTGGATACGCCTACGTTTTTTATTAGGAGACGACAGTTTATTCTCCTCGTTACCTTCTTTACCATATTTTTCCGTAGAGATTCGTGTCACAGTAGCTAATGCAATCAGCAAAGCGTCAGCTACACGTTACCGCACTTGAGACAATGGCAATAATGGTCCCCCATTTTGTGACTCACGCTCAAAATAATCGCGTAAGCGAATTACAAACTCACGCATTTCACTGTTGAGTACAGTTTTTTTCGCCCTTTTAGGCATGTTTAACAAAAGTTCAAAACAAAAACTTAAATTCAACAATAATAATGTTACGGGCAGGTAGTCTTGCTTCCTCTTAACTTCTTCCTTTAACCTCTTCTTTCCTCTTGACTTTACTCCACACTACTGACCCCGAGTGTTCCCGACGTTCGGCTTATATGGCCAGTCGAAGGAACAATGGGACGCGTAGTTCAAATTAGAATTCAATTTTTTTTAATCTTATTTTTCTAAAAAGAGTTATACCAGCTAAAGAGATCCCAACCACTAGCCAAAGAAACCCCAATCAAAAGGACCCCCGTTCGTAACAATAACTTAAAAATGATCTTTAATAATGATTTTTTGTAATCGATATTTATTAAATGTTTTTATAATTTTTAAAATCATTAAATTAAGAAAATAATATGTTCGTCATTGCAAAGTTATGTCAATCAAAAAAATTTACATCTGTCAAAAAGATCAAGCTAAATTGTACAAGGTATAAATTTTTCATTTTTTATTGTTATATAAGTTATTGAAACTAAGTATAAGTGTATATCCTTACTTTTTTAAAGAAAATAATGCAATAGGCTGTATAATATTATACCTTTGCCGACAACAATAAAAAAATTAAAACGTCATCTAACTGTTAATCATAAACATAACAGTCAAAACTTTCACCACCTGACAATGACAAGTTTTTGTGTTCTATTGCGATGAATTATTAAATAAAAAATTTGCAAAAATTATGGCGATGAGCTATTACGATGAAAGTGAGGCTCCACGTGATTTTCGTGTATCTACTCCCGAGAGCGACGATAACTATACAAAATGCGTTCTCTGTTATACCGTGAAGAAAAATTTCTATTGTGTTGATTGTGTTCGAAATGGTAGTTTTATTCATTCCTCGATGCCTTACTCGGACAGGTAAGTTTTACGCAATTAGTTCGTCTATGTGTGTCATATTACGATCTGTATCTTGATTAGATCATTGACTATCACTCGCGCTCTGCATAATTTTATTTTTAGGAAAATCTTAATTTTTAAATATACACTGTATAAGATGCGTTAAATTCGTTAATTTAAATAAAAAATAATTTATTTCTTAACGATTTAACTAACTTTGTTGTAAAAGGAGCTGTTATGCAACAAAATAATTTAATAGCTATAATTCATAAACAAAGTGTAGATATTAATACAAATTTAACTGCTTGGTAATTTTTTTTCTTTTTGTTGTAAGGATATTTTTTTATAATTCTTTATTACCGTTGTTAAACTATATAATACTTTTTGTTTTTTTTTTTTATACTTATTTTGTAATACATATAAATTATATGCAGAATTTAAAAAAAGGTTTAATATGAATTCTATTTTTATTAATACTTATATATTTTATTAGCTTTTCAGAAAAACAACTTAGACTGATGAAAATAAAACGTGACCGACAAATTATTTTAGAAAAATGTAAGAAATTGTTGGAGCCAAAACTGAACAAAGACATACTAGTCACTGAAACAAAACAATCCCGAGACAAGCTCGACTTATTAAAATTAGCCATAGACCAACGGCGGAGTATAATAGACAGGAAACGTAAAGAACTTACCGAACTACAATCTTACAACAATGACATAAGGTTAAGGTTGCCGAGATACCAGAAGAGGGTATTAAATATTAGAAAACATGTGCTGGAACAAAAATCAGAGTTGCAGAATAAGATCAGTCTCTATAGTGATCAGACGCAATCCCTAGCAGCTCTTCGACGATCAAGAATACGTCAGCTCATAAGATATATTTTTCCCATATATATGAGCTATGACCTTAGGTAAGAGTATTATAAATGTAATTGTCCTGAAATGCATTCTCCTGTCAAAAAAAATTTGCTAGTTGTTTATAGCGCCATCTATGGGGAAAAACCTAAAACTTCTAGAAATCCATATGTGCTTAACAACAAATTTTATATAAATTTTAAATAAATAACATGTCTTCATACATGTTAAGATATGAGTATCAGCATAGTATGCCATAGTATGTTGTTTTTGAGTAATGTAGTTTCCTAAACCATTCATTGAAATATTTTTAGAATTTATCAATAACAAACAAATCAGTTAATTAATATATGTATAAGTATATTCACATTTCTCCCAAATCTAATATTGTTATCGGCTATTTTATTATCAATTAACAAATGAAGTAGGTAAATTTAAAATTGATAGTCAAATCAATATTTACTAACGTAGTCCTGCTTAGCTATCTAAGGTTGAAATCTCTTATTGTGTAGTTAAAGACAAATAAATTTAAGTATAATTAATGTTCATAGGCTGATGAAAAAATATAGTAACATAATATAAATAATTTTACAATTAAGCGTAATATCTAAAACAGTAACTTTTTTACTACATCTTTTGATAACTGAACATAATCAGTCTGTAAATGTCCCACTGCTGGACAAAGGCTCCTCTCCATGTAGTAGAAGGTTTGAAGAGCTTAATCCACCAGATTGCTACACTGCGGGTAGGTGGATAATTTCCCTACCATGAGTAATGATTATTATCATGTGTCTGTGATAACAACCGGGACCAACGACTTTAAGTGTTTTCAAAGGCACATTAAGAGACCCACAAGGAACCCAAACTAGTGATACAAATATCTTCCTGGTAAATAACAATGTGAATAAATATACAAATGTATTTGGATATCACTTTGGATTAAATGTAAATAGCTATTAATTGTAATGTTATAATACATTTTTAATTATAATAGGTGGAAAGATATAAAAAAATAAAATTAATTAAAAAAATAATGGAATGTTGAAAAGTTTGTAATAGTACAGTTTTGTTAGCCAATATCTCGATAACATTATTTTTATGTAAACACATCTGTTTTGAACAATTTAATCTGTACAAATATTGAATGAATGTTTGTGAGGAAATGGAATATGTATGAGTCTCTATAAATTATGAAGCAGATGTCATAAAACATAGTACCTATATATATTTTGTAGATAACTTGGTAGGCCTTTTTTTTATCGCTGGGAAATGCATTTACGCATCCCGCCGCGGAGAGGCGGCGGTTATGTGAGACTCGCATAAATATAATAGAATACCCGTTAAAACCCAGCAGTGCCCTCATCGTCATAATGGGGCGCCACGGGATCGCTCGCGCATGCAACCGTGACGCCCCGATAACTTGGTAGGCCTGACTGCATTGTACTATTTTTCCTTTGTAAATTTATATATACATATATAATAATTGTAGTATTAAATACAATGATCACTTTTTCAGTGATAGTATAGAAGACTTAGAATTCCTCGGTGATGATTTGGAGGAACCTCAGAAGCGTCCACAGCTGCACATTGTGGCTCCGTGGATCGACATAAACGCTGACTACTCACATATACAGACTTGGGGTAAATTTACTATATTATATTATTAACTGTATTCTTGCATTATGTAATATTATTTGTTATGAATTTCATGCTTACCCTAAAGTAATGTTGTTATACTGGAGTAAAGCCTGTCTGTTTATTGTGCACAGTAAAATAAACCACATAGGCTGTTTAGTATATCATAATTATATGATGAATACTAAGTATCTGGACTTCAGTTATATGGATTCATTGTTATCAATGGCTAGTTGACCACTTCTACACATGATCACTAACATGGATCTCCAATGCCCATTGTCTTAATCCATATATTACCAGCGAATCCTGCGACTCATTTAAGGTCATTAATTCTCCTAGTTAAGAGTCTGCTAACGTTACGTTTTCTAGAGTATCTGTTCTAGTACCTTGGGGACCCCAAGGTCTTATATCTTAGGTCTCTAGGTCTATAATCTTAAGCTTTTAGATGCATTGAACTATGTCGGTTTTATTTTATTGCATATAAAGTAATTTCCATTTGAAGCTAGTAATTTGCTTGTTTAATTTAGGAGACCCTGCTTTGTAAAATACAAAGGACAAGTTTTTTTTTTTTTTTTTGTTATAACACTGCTTCTATGTCATGGTAAATAATAGTTTTTATCCAATCTATTATTGTCTTTTTGCATTTAAAATAATTATAGGGGTCCCGGTTGTTATCATAGACACCTGGTAACAATCGTTACTCCTGTTATTGAAATTATCCGCCAACCCACAGTGAAGCAGTGTGGTGGATTAAGCAACCCTTCTCCTACATGGGGAAGAGGCCGTTGCCCGGGACTATTATAGGCTGATTCGCTTCAGTAAATTCGACAGCTCACATCTTTTACGGAGCTTCATAGTCATATTTGATTGCATTATATTATATTAGCTTCCGCCAGCGACTTCGCCCGTGTGGATGTATTGATAAAAAGTAGCCTGTCCATCCCACGACCTTCGACTATCTGAATCAAATTTCATCACAAAACGGCTTTATGCAGATTAGCCATGAAACATAGATTTACAATAAATACAACATAAATAACTAAAACTACAATCCTGTAATCAAATTTAAAAAAAAAAGGAAAAAAAACAAATACGTCTGAAATTAAAATTAAAAATAATCTATATTTCTACTTAAAATATACTAACTAACAATAATAATTATGCTTGCTGTACTATATTTAGTACAGCAAGCATAATTATTATCGCCCCGAGAATCGAAATGAAACCCGCGTTCGGGTCGCTCGCACACCCGCGTCATTACTTGCACCGCCCCTCTACCCCTGCCCTGCGTGCCGCGTTGACTGACGCTCCATTCTGGCCAATCGAATTCTCGCGAAAAGAAGATCGTAAGCGCCATGAAAAAGGCAGCTCTTACGCGTTTTCGCTTCACGCGTTCGTTATAATCTTTTAACTACATAATATGTTATATTATTATGGTTAAATTACACAAAATCTTTATAAATAAATTGTAGCCTATGTGTTATTCTGATGTATAAGCTATATTACTGTAAAGTTTCATCTAAATCATTTTAGTAGTTTTTGCGTGAAAGAGTAACAAATATACATACAATCTTTCGCATTTATAATACTAGCTCCCGCCCGCGGCTTCGCCGGCGTGGGTGTATTGATAAAAAGTAATATTCAAAAAGTACTATCAAAATTCATCGCAAACGGCGCAGCAGATTTGCCACGAAACATACCTACCTACATTTACATAAATACAAACTAAACTAAAACTAACATCCAATAGTCAAATTAAAAACAAAAAATCATTTATAATCTCATCTCATCTCATCAGCCTATAGCAGTCCACTGCTGGACGTAGGCCTCCCCAAGCTCGCGCCAGACATCCCGGCTTTCCGCAATCCTCATCCAGCCAACACCGGCAATCCTGCGAAGATCGTCGGTCCAGCGGGTCGGAGGGCGTCCCACACTGCGTTTGCCAATACGTGGTCTCCACTCCAGGACACGTCTGCTCCAACGGCCATCGGTCCTACGACACAGGTGACCAGCCCACTGCCACTTCAGCGTGCTAATCCTCTGGGCTACGTCGGTCACTTTGGTTCTCTCGCGGATAGTCTCATTTCTGATCCTATCTTTGAGAGAAACGCCGAGCATAGCCCGTTCCATGGCACGTTGAGCGACTTTAAATCGGTGGACCAGTCCCTTCGTCAGTGTCCACGTTTCAGCACCGTATGTCAACACAGGTAGGACGCATTGCTCGAAGACTTTCGTCTTCAAGCTTTGCGGAATCTTCGAAGTGAAGACCCGACGAAGCCCGCCAAATGCCGCCCAGCCCAACTGAATCCTCCTTTCGGCTTCCTTCTCGAAGTTGTTTCGGCCCAGTTGGATGGTATGGCCTAGGTAGATATAATCCTGAACAACTTCGAGGAGGATACCATCAACCGATACCGGTCTCGGTATGACATGCTTGTTAAACATAACTTTCGTTTTATCAAGATTCATACCAAGACCGACTCGTCGGGAAGACTCATTTAGGCTGCTCAACATTTGGCCTAGCTCCTCCAACGTCTCCGCAAAGATGACGATATCGTCAGCGAAACGAAGGTGAGAGATGTAGTCGCCGTTGACGTTGATGCCTCGTCCCCCCCAGTCCAGGGTTTTAAAGACGTCCTCCAGCGCAGTGGTAAACAGTTTCGGTGATATGACATCGCCCTGTCTTACCCCGCGCCGAAGGAAAATCGGTCTTGTCTGCTGGTCCTGGATATGAACGGTCATCTTCGCCGCGTCGTATATACACCTCAACACCTCGATATATCGCCAGTCGATATGACATCTCTGCAGAGAGTCCAGAACAGCCCAGGTCTCGATGGAGTCGAAGGCCTTCTCGTAGTCCACAAAAGCCATACTCAGCGGCTGATTATACTCTTCGGTCTTTTGTATAATCTGCCGAACAGTATGTATGTGGTCTACGGTGCTGTAGCCTTTTCGAAACCCAGCCTGCTCCGGTGGTTGGAAGTCGTCGAGCCTTGTGGCGAGACGATTCGTAACGACCCTCGAGAAGAGCTTATAGACGTGGCTCAGAAGTGAGATAGGTCTGTAGTTCTTCAAAAGAGACTTATCGCCTCTTTTGTAGAACAGTACCACCACACTCCTGGACCACGCCTCCGGTGTGGTACCTCGTTGGATGACGGCATTAAAGAGTCTAGCTAAGGCCTCCAGGACAGGTCGCCCTGCGGCCTTAAGAAGCTCAGTCGTAACGCCGTCATCCCCCGGGGCCCTCCCGTTTTTAAGCTGCCCGAGCGCCGCACTAATCTCGCCGACTTCGAAATCCGGGACGTCTTCCGAATAATGGCGCAGCAGTGGTGCACGTGGATCTTCGGCGCCCTGGGTCTCAGACCTCTGTACGCTCGACGAGTACAGCTGCCCATAAAATTTCTCAACCTCTTCTCGGATCTGAGGGCGGGAGCAAACGGTTCTGCCATCAGCTGTTTTTAGCTTCGCAAGAAGACTTCTTCCCAATGGTTTTCGGAAAACCTTTGACCCCCTATTCTGCTCAATTAGAGTCGTAATGTCTCTTGTATTTGAGCAGCGGAGGTCTCTGCGTATGAGTTTCCTCACCCGCTTGGAAAGAGCCTTCTGCTCTGGCGAAGCTGCTTGAGCCGCGGGCATCTCGCGCCTCCGCCTCATCAGATCCAAGGTTTCGGGAGAAATTTTGGACTGCTTAACTGGTCTCGTCGGCGTAAAATGTCTCCGACCCAGTGAATACACCGTCTTCACCACGTTGTCGGTCATCTGATCCACGTCGCCAGTGGTTTCCAGCGAATCGAATCGGTTTTGGAGTTCCAGTTGGAACTGCTCGGAACCACATAGTATTTGGGGCAGCGTGGGTCGGATAATAGATTTCATCAAGCGGACTCGCTCTTTGCGTAGACTTATATTCAGAGAGCCCCGCAGGAGCCGGTGGTCACTACCGGTGTTGAACCTATTAACCACTGAGACATCTCTGAATATATGCCTTTTGTCCGCTATGATGAAATCTATCTCGTTCCTCGTCACAGTATCCGGGCTCTGCCATGTCCACCGCCTTTGGGGCTTCTTCTGAAAGAACGAGTTCATCAAGAAGAGCCCCTCCGATTCGAGGAAGTCGACAAGCATCTGCCCCCTGCGATTTCTGCGCCCCAATCCGTGTGGTCCGATTACCGATTCGTCGCGGTCTTGTACTCCCACTTTAGCGTTAAAGTCTCCCATAACAACGTTGTAGAAAGCCGAGGTCGTGCCATGCAGAGCTTTCGATATATCCTCATACAAGGCTTCGACCTCATCGTCAGAGTGTGTCGAGGTCGGCGCATATACCTGTATCACTTTCAGGGAGTACCTGTCAGTGAGTTTAAGTACAAGGTACGCTACCCGGGTCGACACACTGCTGACCTCTACAACGTTGTTACTGAGAGTCTTGTGGACCAGAAAACCGACGCCACCTTGGGAAGGACCATCACCTTCACGGAAGTAGAATAAGTGTCCGGAGTCCAGGATCATCGTGTCCTCACCCTGTCTTCGGACCTCAGACAACCCCAGAATACTCCATTTTATATGGCTTAGTTCTACTTCGAGTTCGGTGAGGTGATGGTCCAGCCGTAGACTGCGACCATTATACGTTGCCAGGTTCGTCACAAAGCAGCCTCCCGTACCCCGGAGATTCTTGGCACCCTCTGCCCCACCGTTACCGCAGCCGCTGCCGTGGCCGGGAATAGTGGGGCCGCCGGGAACTGAGGGCCGTATCCTTCTGCGCGCACTCATTGGGGGTGATTGCCCATAGTCACCACGCTGGGCATGCGGGTTGGTGACCGCAGGGCCGGCTCTATCGCACCGAAGACGCTGCTGCCCATCCTCGGCCTGTGTATTTGAAAAGCCAGCATTAGGATGGTTATCCCGCCATCTATCGGCTTCAACAGTTCCAAGATGGTGGTGGAACTGTGGTATCCCTTAGTCGCCTCTTACGACACCCACGGGAAGAGAGGGGGTGGCTAGATTCTTGATTGCCGAAGCCACACAGCATGTACACACACACATATTTATAATACGACTGAAATAAAAATAAAAAGTAATCTATATTTCTACATAAAATATACTAACAAAAATAATAAATAAATATATAAATAATAATGCCTGCTGTAAGTAATAAATCGCTCCGAGAATCAAATTAGCCAAAAAAACTACTCAAATGAAATTTTTCCCCAATAGGGAAAGGCTAAGAACTATAGTCCATACAGCCTAGTCTAAATTTGTAAATTTCATTCCGGTATAACAAAAGACCGGAGCCAAGTCTGAAGTAACTTCATTTTTCTTCTGATTCATAATTTAAATAAATAAATAAATTTTCGTTAACACGTGTCGCGCGCCTCAGTGTCGCAGAGCAAGGAGCCGGCGGCGGGCGGCGAGCCGAACACGAACCCGGCGCAGCGCGCGCGCGCCGCGCTCGGGCTGGCGGCGCAGCTGCTGGCGCTGCTCGCCTGGACGCTGGACGTGCGCCTGCCGTACGCCATCGCGCTCAGGTACCACGCGACCGAACACGAACCCGGCGCAGCTGCTGGCGCTGCTCGCCTGGACGCTGGACGTGCGCCTGCCGTACGCCATCGCGCTCAGGTACCACGCGACCGAACACGAACCCGGCGCAGCTGCTGGCGCTGCTCGCCTGGACGCTGGACGTGCGCCTGCCGTACGCCATCGCGCTCAGGTACCACGCGACCGAACACGAACCCGGCGCAGCTGCTGGCGCTGCTCGCCTGGACGCTGGACGTGCGCCTGCCGTACGCCATCGCGCTCAGGTACCACGCGACCGAACACGAACCCGGCGCAGCTGCTGGCGCTGCTCGCCTGGACGCTGGACGTGCGCCTGCCGTACGCCATCGCGCTCAGGTACCACGCGACCGAACACGAACCCGGCGCAGCTGCTGGCGCTGCTCGCCTGGACGCTGGACGTGCGCCTGCCGTACGCCATCGCGCTCAGGTACCACGCGACCGAACACGAACCCGGCGCAGCTGCTGGCGCTGCTCGCCTGGACGCTGGACGTGCGCCTGCCGTACGCCATCGCGCTCAGGTACCACGCGACCGAACACGAACCCGGCGCAGCTGCTGGCGCTGCTCGCCTGGACGCTGGACGTGCGCCTGCCGTACGCCATCGCGCTCAGGTACCACGCGACCGAACACGAACCCGGCGCAGCTGCTGGCGCTGCTCGCCTGGACGCTGGACGTGCGCCTGCCGTATGCCATCGCGCTCAGGTACCACGCGACCGAACACGAACCCGGCGCAGCTGCTGGCGCTGCTCGCCTGGACGCTGGACGTGCGCCTGCCGTACGCCATCGCGCTCAGGTACCACGCGACCGAACACGAACCCGGCGCAGCTGCTGGCGCTGCTCGCCTGGACGCTGGACGTGCGCCTGCCGTACGCCATCGCGCTCAGGTACCACGCGACCGAACACGAACCCGGCGCAGCTGCTGGCGCTGCTCGCCTGGACGCTGGACGTGCGCCTGCCGTACGCCATCGCGCTCAGGTACCACGCGACCGAACACGAACCCGGCGCAGCTGCTGGCGCTGCTCGCCTGGACGCTGGACGTGCGCCTGCCGTACGCCATCGCGCTCAGGTACCACGCGACCGAACACGAACCCGGCGCAGCTGCTGGCGCTGCTCGCCTGGACGCTGGACGTGCGCCTGCCGTACGCCATCGCGCTCAGGTACCACGCGACCGAACACGAACCCGGCGCAGCTGCTGGCGCTGCTCGCCTGGACGCTGGACGTGCGCCTGCCGTACGCCATCGCGCTCAGGTACCACGCGACCGAACACGAACCCGGCGCAGCTGCTGGCGCTGCTCGCCTGGACGCTGGACGTGCGCCTGCCGTACGCCATCGCGCTCAGGTACCACGCGACCGAACACGAACCCGGCGCAGCTGCTGGCGCTGCTCGCCTGGACGCTGGACGTGCGCCTGCCGTACGCCATCGCGCTCAGGTACCACGCGACCGAACACGAACCCGGCGCAGCTGCTGGCGCTGCTCGCCTGGACGCTGGACGTGCGCCTGCCGTACGCCATCGCGCTCAGGTACCACGCGACCGAACACGAACCCGGCGCAGCTGCTGGCGCTGCTCGCCTGGACGCTGGACGTGCGCCTGCCGTACGCCATCGCGCTCAGGTACCACGCGACCGAACACGAACCCGGCGCAGCTGCTGGCGCTGCTCGCCTGGACGCTGGACGTGCGCCTGCCGTACGCCATCGCGCTCAGGTACCACGCGACCGAACACGAACCCGGCGCAGCTGCTGGCGCTGCTCGCCTGGACGCTGGACGTGCGCCTGCCGTACGCCATCGCGCTCAGGTACCACGCGACCGAACACGAACCCGGCGCAGCTGCTGGCGCTGCTCGCCTGGACGCTGGACGTGCGCCTGCCGTACGCCATCGCGCTCAGGTACCACGCGACCGAACACGAACCCGGCGCAGCTGCTGGCGCTGCTCGCCTGGACGCTGGACGTGCGCCTGCCGTACGCCATCGCGCTCAGGTACCACGCGACCGAACACGAACCCGGCGCAGCTGCTGGCGCTGCTCGCCTGGACGCTGGACGTGCGCCTGCCGTACGCCATCGCGCTCAGGTACCACGCGACCGAACACGAACCCGGCGCAGCTGCTGGCGCTGCTCGCCTGGACGCTGGACGTGCGCCTGCCGTACGCCATCGCGCTCAGGTACCACGCGACCGAACACGAACCCGGCGCAGCTGCTGGCGCTGCTCGCCTGGACGCTGGACGTGCGCCTGCCGTACGCCATCGCGCTCAGGTACCACGCGACCGAACACGAACCCGGCGCAGCTGCTGGCGCTGCTCGCCTGGACGCTGGACGTGCGCCTGCCGTACGCCATCGCGCTCAGGTACCACGCGACCGAACACGAACCCGGCGCAGCTGCTGGCGCTGCTCGCCTGGACGCTGGACGTGCGCCTGCCGTACGCCATCGCGCTCAGGTACCACGCGACCGAACACGAACCCGGCGCAGCTGCTGGCGCTGCTCGCCTGGACGCTGGACGTGCGCCTGCCGTACGCCATCGCGCTCAGGTACCACGCGACCGAACACGAACCCGGCGCAGCTGCTGGCGCTGCTCGCCTGGACGCTGGACGTGCGCCTGCCGTACGCCATCGCGCTCAGGTACCACGCGACCGAACACGAACCCGGAACCTCCGCAATAGTCAGGACTAAAAGCCCTAACACTGATTTTCAGGACCACCGTTGCTTTTCCCATTTTGGCGGTAATAGTAATAGTTTCCCATTAACTCCGTTATATTCTAGTTTATTTAATAGAATTTCATATTCTACACAGTCAAATGCCTCCGAAAACTCATGTATAAGTACATATTTAGCCGGTGGAGTTAGAAACAATTTAAATAGTAATATAATAACAGAATAATAAATTATTTATATTCAATTCTTGATTCTCATGTTTATAATTTTAAAGTGAAGTTAGAACCATTAAAATGCAAAACTGCAAGGTATTTTTTATTTTATTTTAGAGAACCAATAGTAGTAGTACTATTTTATCTTCCGCTAGGCTCGTAAGATTTCCCCATCTAGACTTATCTGTTACGCGAATATAATATGACATAATAATTTAGAGTGTGCTACGATTGTGTCGCAGCGAGTACAGCGACCCGCGCAGCTGGCGCTCGTGCGTGGTGCGAGTGCGCGCGGGCGCGGCGGCGCTGTGTGCGCGCGCGGGCGTGGCGCCACTGCCGGAGCTCTGCCCCGCGCCCGCGCCCTCCTCCGCGCCCGCGCCCGCCCCCGCGCCGCTCGCCGCGCTGTCCGCACTGCACGCGCTCTCTCTCGCCGCCGCCGCTGACGACCCTGAACTCGGCAGGTGCGTACAATACGCTTGTTTTTGCGTATGTCATTTATTATTTATGTTTATTGAATTTTTTTTAATAAAGGAGATTAAAATATTTAAAGTAGAAAATTTAACTAGTTTCTATTTTAAATTCTTTTTGCCTTTAAAAAACACGTTTTTTTTTTTCAACTATGATATTCTTTTAACTATTGGTGATTTAACATTAACATGAAAGTAGGACCTAAATTTTGAATTAATAGTCCATTTAATACTCGGTCCTTCGAGCCGGTCCTTATCTGTCGAACTGGTCTTCGCGTATTCCACCACTGTACTTTGTTTTGGCAGGGTGGAGACGTGGCCGAGTGACAACTGGGACGCGTACGAGATGTGGCTCGCGGGCGACGAGCTGGACGAGCCCGAGCCGCCCGAGCACCTGCACTGGCCCGACACCGCGCAGGTACACACAAACACACGCACACACACGCCTCGCCACACGCACACACGTGCACGTCACACACATAGACGTGCACCACTACACGCCCACGCACACACCTCCACACACCACGCGCGCACTGTAACACACTCACGTGCACCGGTACACGCACACACGCGCACCGCCACATGCACAAACGAGCACGCGACAACTATACATTATATAAGTTTAACGCAATTTTCAACTAGAACTAATGTTACTACAGTAGCTTTATTTAGCAACCAGTTCAGTAGCCGTGAGTGTGTATCGACTCATTTCAATATTAATGCCATCAAAAACATAACTTGTAAAAAGAATTTAATTAAAAGTCTAAAAACGGATTTTATCGCGATTATTCAAAATTACTGTTTAACAATTTTATTTTAATTTATTTCCCGACGTTTCGGACCCTTTACAGCGTCCATGATCTCGGGGGACTGAGGTGGTGGGTGTCCGAATAATGAATTTAATAACTAAAACAATCTAATTTAATATAATATTCCTATGTGTTACTTCTTAGATACATTGTTTTCATGCGATTGCCAAGTCAATCTATTTATTTAAAACATCAAAGATTTTTAATATTGATATGATCACTATACGATGTTGTTAGGTTAGCTACTAACGTAATAACTTAAAACGGAAGAACCCTTAAGTAGGGTTTGAATAAATTAGCCGACTTGGTATTACATGGATCTCACAACTTTTTACGGAAGAAGAAGTGAGTTGCGAGACTTGGTTTCTTTTTACAAGTTATGTTTTTGATGGCATCTCATTTCTTTTTGTAGACAGTCCTACTCATTTTCCTTTCCGGTGTCTTCTACTTCTTTAATATCAACAACGTATTTTCTTAAAGCCTTCGCTAGGTCTAATGAGCTTTTCTTATTTTTGTAGATATTCTTCCTCTTTTTCTTTTCCGATACGATACAGATATATAATTTGATTGTCATGTCATACATATTGTGATCTCAAGTTGACAACTTGAAATACTTGACAAGAGAGATGAATGAAGTATGTTTAGCCGGAAACAGTTTTGTCAGATTGCTGTCGATTTTTTACACCAAAACTTCCATAAAAATAAACTTTTAAAAAATATTTAAAAAAGTGTATGTATACTTATGTACGTACGTAAAAAGTTATACTTATAATAAGACGATGCGCCGAGTTAATGGTTGGTGCGCGCCATCTGTAAACAGACCCTGAAAAACCACTAAAACAAAGTACTCGTCAAGACGAATCAAAGGAGCCGAAACTCGATTGGGGTGCGTCGTTTTATTACAGAGTTCCTATGACCACCTTCTAGCTACATCATCAAACCCTGGTTACCATTGAAAGACAAACTACTCGTCTAGAGGATTCAAACGAGCCCGAACTCGATGAGGCTGTGTCGTTTCATTGCGAAGTTCTTATGACTGCGTTCCAACTCCATTATCAGATTAGACCCTGGTAACTATCTAAAAACAAAGTACACGTCAAGACAAATCAAACGAGCCAAAATTCGATGGGGTTGCGACGTTTTATTACAGAGTTCCTATGATCACCTTCCAGCTCCATCATCAGACCCTGGTTACCTTTGAAAGACAAACTACTCGTCAAGACAATTTAATCGAGCCCGAACTCGATGGGGTTGCGTCGTTTCATTACAGAGTTCCTATGAGCACCTTTCAGCTCCATCACCAGACCCTGGTTACCATGAAAGACAAACTACTCGTCAAGATGATCCAAACGAGCCTGAACTCGATGATGTTTTGTCGTTTCATTGCGAGGTACCTTTGCCTGCCTTCTAGCTCCATCAACAGATCAGACCCCGGTAGCCATCTAAAAATCAAGTACTCATCAAGACGAATCAACGAGCCTCAATTCGTTGTGGTTGCGTCGTTTCATTATAGAGTTCCTATGACCACCTTCCAGCTCCATCATCAGACCCTGGTTAGCATTGGAAGATAAATTACTCGTCAAGACGATTCAAACGAGCCCGAACTCGATGAGGTTGTGTCGTTTTATTGCAAAGTTCCTATTGCCACCTCTCAGCTCCATCATCAGATCAGACCCTGGTAACCGTCTTGAAACAAAATACTTGTCAAGCCGAATTAAACGAGCTGAAACTCGATGGGGTTGCATCGTTTCATTACTGACTTCCTTTGACCACCTTTTAGCTACATCATCAGACCCTGGTTACCATTGAAAGATAAACTACTGGTCAAGAGGATTGAAACGAGCCCGAACTCGATGAGGTTGTTTAGTTTCATTGCGAAGTTCCTATGGCCACCTTACAGCTCCATCATCCGATCAAACCCTGGTAACCATCTAAAAACAAAGTACTCGTCAAGGCGAATAAAACGAGCTGAAACTCGATGGGGTTGCGTAGTTTTCATTAGGGTGTTCCTATTACCACATTCCAGCTCCATCACCAGACCCTGGTTACCATTGAAAGAAAAACTACTCATCAAGACGATCCAAACGAGCCCGAACTCGATGAGTTTGTGTCGTTTCATTGCGAAGTTCCTATAGCCACCTTCCAGCTCTATTATCAGATCAGACCCTGGTAACCATTTCAAAACAAAGTATTCGTTAAGACGAACCAAACGAGCCAAAACTCGATGGGGTTGCGTCGTTTCATTACTGAGTTCCTATGACCACATTCCAACTTCATCACCAGACCCTGGTTACCATTAAAAGACAAAATTACTTGTCTAGAGGACTCAAACGGGCCCAAAATCCTTCCTTTGGCTACCTTCTAGCTCCTCCATCAAATCAGCACCATGTAATCATAATATTGCATTGTCACATGATTTACTATTATTTTGGATCAAATTTTTTGCAAGATTTGATAACAAATATCGAGACAGGTGAAACAAAATAAAAGCTTGTAAAAAGTGAGTTGACACATCCAGCGCAATGAAGTAAGTTAGCGCAATTGCGCGGCGCCTACTACTTAGCTTTATGTTGTCGGTTTTTTGTCACAGAGTACACGCGCATCGTATAAAAATTTACTCTCATCAAGAAGTTATAGCTTTAAAATACAAAAGTTATTTTGAGTCCTTATTTTCTATATTTATTTTTATTTATTTAATGTTAATATACATTAATTAACAGTTATTGCTGTTATGACTCACTTAATCAATCAGGTGCATTCTAATAATGACATAATTATATGAACTCAAAAATGATGATCACGCTGGAGAAATGGTGCGCGCTGTTGTATATTAAGCGGGAGATCCCGGGTTCAATCCCCGGCAGAGTAAATTTTCTTTCTCTGATCTGCTTTGGTGGGAATCTTTGGTAGTGGCTAGTTACCACCCTATCGGCAAAGACGTGCCGGCAAGCGATTGAGCGTTTTGCTACAATGCAGTGTAGAAACCGATTAGAGGGATAGGTTTAATATAGCTGCCAACTGAATAAAATAAAATAACTTACGTACGGGAAGCATGGAAGCCGTGGAGCGGGCAAATCACCTCAGCCAGTCGCGGTTATGATTTATTAGTGTTCTTTAATACTTTGCGTGATTTTGGTACAGCTACATAAGACATGTCCCATTCTTGCTTTTTCATTCCGTTGACCATTTTACAGGTTACCTTTGAAGATAATTATATCTAGGTACCTATCTACACCTATTATTCCACTATGTTATACTTGTACGGGTACATTGATTCATTCACTGCAAATGTAACTTTGTAATCCTATATATTTATATGGGATTACAAAGTTATTTATGCAATTGGTGTATCTAGAAAACTGGACCAAAATTGCAAAATATTTGAATTTTTCCTTGGTTTATATACTAAACACTAATGGTATTCTAAATTTGAAGCTTTTATGTCTGCTAGAAGTGCCTTAGAGTTTTGATGATCGGTCAGTCAGTGAGTGACAAAATTCGAAACTTTGACTAATTATAATTCTTAAACTACTGGTTCAAATCTAATGAAATTTGAAACATACCGTGTTTATACAATGCCTGCTTGGGTATTGAAAATTCAGACTTCTAGTTTTATCCACAACGAATTTATAGGGGGTCGAAAATGGCCTGAGTTGCTTCGAGAAAAGATAGTACGGCCGTGCCACTTTTTTTTTTTTGCTCGACTTGGCGGAGGCACTGCCGTGCCTCCAGATATAACTCTGTAATGGTAAACAATTTATTACTGTATGTATTCAAACAGACGTAATTCCAGATATCCGAGCTGAGCTGCACGCCGCCGCCGGCTCCGTCGCTGGTGACGTCAGCGGCCGCGTCCTTCGCCTCGCTGTGGCGCGGCTGGACCAAGTGAAACGGAATCTAGTCGAATCGTTGTACTTCGGAAGTTATTTTAATTTTTCGGACCAAACTAGGTTACTTTACTTAGGTTGTAGGTTAGTTGTTGAATTTGAATTGTGTACAAAAATCTGTCGGAACGTCCGAAATTTAAGTATTCATATTGGGTACGTTCGCGGCCCTCTTCTAATTGAAGATTTTATTCACTTTGATAGGAGCGCATGTGCACGTCATAAATTCAACATGCGCGGCAATGGAACAACATGATGTGCGCATGCACTCCTATCAAAGTGCAGAAAATCTTCACTTAGAAGAAGAAAATCATCACTTAAAAGGGGGCCTCGAACATACCCATTGTTTGAGCGAGATTGTAGGCTAAACTATGTTATTATTTAATTTGTGATTTGCCGCGTGATAACTTAACAGTACTGTAGTCACTCACGGTGTTCCGTTCTCACTCACTCTCCCTACGAGAGGGAGAGACAGCAGAGGATCGAACAAACTAGTTCGCGTCTTTCGTCCTACACATCGTTTCGAACTAGTTCGCGAACTACACAAAACTAGAAACCATTTCTATTAACCACAATACTGACATGTCTCTAATATTTGATTTACTTTTTTTTAATGATTTTATAAAAATTGTCTAAATAAAGATTTTCTTGCAACTCGTAATAAAGATTCTTTTTATAAAATGTGTTTTATTTGAAAAAAAGACAGTTTATCCAAATTATATATTACAAATATGAATAAGACTAGTAAAACAAATATCGTTAAAAATGCGTATCAGACTTTGTACCATATTATAATTGTTTACAATTATTCTATAAAATAAAAATATACACAACGAGTATTGACTATCACACATATTATTTAGGGCTGCTCGTGATATTAAATTCATTTTAATATATTGTTAAACATTATGTGTATATACTTTTGTATATAACAGATACAATTATTATTTAAATAATTCAAATATTTAAATGAATACGTTTTAGCTGTTAAATATGTAACTACCCTATTAGAAATTCCTACTCTTTAAAAGTTCTCATTTTTACATTACCACCCCTATCTTCTTGTATGACGGTATCAAGGGTTGACTAGATATCTATATAAGACTTGTATTTGAATACAATAGTATTATAATACCTTTATGACGTCACATATCACAACGTCATGTGACGTCATCAACGAACATTCTGCGTTGTGTGACGTTGACTATTGAGAGCTATCTAGGACTGGATAAAAGATACCATTGTTAAACATTCCAACTTTTGCATAATGTATTAGTGTAGTCTTTCAAGTGTGAGTGACGTCACTGAATAGAAAAACGGGGAACTCCGGCAGTCAAAACACACGACAGTTATAGGACCCAAATCTATCAACAACTCAATCACATCAACAACAACCCGTGTTACATCAAGAGTGTCGCTGTATAACGTCATCTCATCACGCGATTCCTCATATGACATCAAAAGCTTAGCCGTTGTAACGAAGTCACAACTGAGAAACGTTATCAAATTTTCTTTGTGACGTCATTGAAACTCTAGCCTCGTGTTGTCTTCAGGAATTTTCGCGTGGTATCGTCATGTCTCCTTATGTAAAGTCATCACGCTCCTCCTCGTGTGACGTCACTAGACAGCAGCTCGTGTGTCGCGTGACGTCATCAGTCGTCCCCCGCGGTGCCCCAGCGGCGCTGCGCGGCGGCGAGCGCCTCGTGCGCGCGCTCCACTCGTTCAAGCAGCTCGTCTGCGCCGGACTCCTCGCGCTGTTTTATTAAAGTTTATAATGAATTAATTAATGAAATATACTTATTGTGCACCTAGGATTATAAATAAATAAAGGTATACAAACAAAAACATTTAGTCTACAATCCAATTATCCCGGTTTTCCCCAATCCTCATTCAGCCTCCGCCGGCGACCTTGCGTAAGTCGTCGGTCTAGTAGTAGGGCCGGAGGACACCCCACACTGCGTTTGTCAAATCGCGGTCTCTACTCCAGGACTCGTCTGCTTCAGCGGCCATCGGTCCTACGACATACTTGACCAGCCACTGCCACTTCAAATTGCTTATTCTACGGGCTATGTCGATTACTTTGGTTCTCTCACGGATAATTTCATTTCTAACTAGCGGCCCGCCCCGGCTTCGCACGGGTATTTAACTAAAATTTTAAAAAATATAAATTTATATTTTTTATCACCTACATGCGCCATCTATCGTATAATGGAAGCATATCGTTTTTATTTTTAGTAACATTTAACATAATAGTACTTATATTAATTGAAAATGATGTTTATCTAAAATATTAAAACGATTTCTATTCCTATCCGACATATTTAGTAAACTTTTAAGTTTAACAAAATAATAACTCGAAAAGTAAGTTTTGTGAGTTTTTAAGATTCCTTAGACCAGATGGCGTTGGCGGCGTAGGTACCTATTTCTATTTTCTTAAATATTTATTTTTAAATTTAATTACAATGAAACAAAAACTAAATTATACTGTGAGTTATGCATAATTTTTATGTATTAAAGTTATTTACATTGGTTTTGTACTTTTTACGTGATACGTGCACGACCAAAAACGATAAGAGATGGCGCTGATACAAAAAAAAAAACGCGCTATTAAAATTTATTCTTGATGATATACAGTGTATTAGTAAAACGGAGGTTTTAACAGATTTATTATTTGTATAGATTTTATCCTTAAGAGAGACTCCAAGCATAGCCCGTTCCACAGCACGATGAGTGACTTTAAATGTCTTTACTAATCCTATCGTCAGTGTTCACGTCTCGACGCCATATGTCAACACAGATAGGACGCACTGCTCGAAGACTTTTGTTCTGTACAACTTCGAGAAAGGTGCCATCGACAGATATCGGTCACCGTAGAATACCTGCGAATGCGCTTCCCCCATGGCGCGATTCTCTGCTTCAGGCCGTTGATGCGCTCCATCAGTTTTTCAGCTATATCAGGCTGGTCAAGCCTGACGCCTAGCCCGTTGAAAGCTATTCTAACGGAGCGCACAATCCTTGGCCTAGTGTTGCCCAACCTGAAGCTTTGCAGTCTGCCAATGAGGGTTCTGGCCAGGGTGATAGGCGTTCTATTTACAGGCTGGTACGTAACTACTCTTATTAGTGGTGCATCCAGGCTCCTGGATTTTGGCTCCAATGGAGCGGTGTACCGCCAGAGCGGCACCAAAGGGAATAGAACCCGTATCAACCAAGCCTAGGCTGCCATTCAAAGATGGAGGTAGCAGCCTGTTATCTATCTCACTGGCACCCCGCGTCGCATCATTAAGATGAAAACTTAGCGGACTTAGTGGAGTCGTGGCCTCTGTTTAAGAGGAGTGCTCCGGATCTCGGAAATCGCCTCTTGCAAAATCCCCATCATTTGCTCTACTTTTTGGGACACTACTTCTTCAACAATTGCGTCCACAGGAACTTCGCTACGAGCTTGTGCTCTATAGATACGGATTTGACTTCAGAAGTAGCCTCACGTCGAATCCGTTCGAGCTCGGCGACTTTAAATACGCCCGTTTCGTTGGATGTACTGAGCTCTTATCTGCCAGTATCTGTTCCGTGACAGTTAAATTTGGCTCAAGCAGCAGGAACTCAGTGCATTACTGCTCGGTAGCCAGTCCGGTTTCCCCACCCACAGCGCTTTAATACGCACGCGTGATATTCTCGTTCATTTTTTGTGTCTATCTCATGCGGCGCAATCTACCAGCGGCGGGCGCCGAATGCTGTCTCTTGAGACTTCGTCGGCGCTAAGCCAACTGGTGGGGATGGTGGAGACATCGACCGACTAGGCGGTGGTACCGATCGGCAGAGATTACTGATGGCCTGCATGCTGCCACGTCCAGCGCCAGCTCCAGATGTGCCCTGGCGCCCCTCAGGCAGCGACCCTATACGCTTTCTTTTTTCCCTGCCCATCCATAGTGTTTTTGAGTGCTAAATTACTCACTCGGAGAGGCACTCATACTCTCCGAGGAGGCTGCACTGGTGTTTTGTTATTAGCTTTAGTTGCCTTTTACGACACCCTAGGCAGAGTATTGGTTGGTCCTATTCTAGTCTGCTGGGGACCACACGGCGACTGTTTTTTTTTTCCGATAGCAAACCTGTTCAGACGCGCTAAATGCACGCCCCCTTCCACCCGCGTTGCAAGTAGCATGCTCAAAAATCGCACGACCGTCGATTTTTGAACATGCTCGAAATTAATGTAAAACGTAATGTTTTGACACATGCTACTAAGTAGCAATTGCTCAATAGTAGCGTGCTAGCAATGAGCATGTGTCGCAGTACCTTAACAGTTTTATACTCACGGAGGTAGTGTCGGTGTCGCGACACGCGCGCAGCAGCTCACAGCTCGCGCGCGCTTCCGACATGGCGTCGTGGCGCGACGGGCGCTGCGCAGCGGTCGCGCGTCTCAGCGGACACTGGCAAGGCTAACGCATAAAATAACACTTTTTTTATTGATATTTATAACCAAGTAACCAACTTGGTGGACTTGGTTCCAAAAATAATCGACAAGCACTAGATAGTTAATAAACTCTTGACCAGAACATTTTTTTTATATCCATACTAAAAACGCTTACTCTTTCCACACATAATGGTTTCTTCCGTAACAATCTTTTTGGTGGAGTTGGAGGTAGAGGACTAGCTGCTTCGCTCTCACTCGTCCGTAGGTTGAGTCTCGAATATGCACACTTTGAACATCCTGTCGTCTCGCTGGCACGTACGCTACGATCGCTTCGTCTCGCTTCTACTCGCGAGAAATACTTGGAACAGTCTGTCTCGCTCACACGAACATTACTGTGATCGCTTCGTCTCGCTTCAACTCGAGATAAATACTTAGAACAACATGGTTCATTCTCGCTCACATTCGTACGTTCGTTCGATCGAAGTGATTGTATTATTTGTTCCTGTTCTTTTATCTTGTCTTCTTGTTCTCTGAAAATATTTCGTATAGTAAAGTTTAAAAAACATTAAATTTGATCAAAATTTTGTATTTAGTAAATATTTGTTTCCAGTCTGGGTGTAGGTATGTTCTTTTTTTTTTTTTTTTTTTATTTAATTTTGAGGAGGAACAACAGCTACAATGTTTTCACGAATACACAATTTACATAGAAACATAAAGCTAATAATAGTTCCCCACATATAGAAACAGCAATTATAACAGAAATACATCATTAACCACATATCGCATTTTATCTCTAAGATAATTATATCAATCTATCTATAGTAATGTTATCTTAATACCAAAAAAATCAAAGAGAGTTAAAGAATGAGTCGCTAATTAACCTTCTAACAGACGCACAGCTAGTGTTGAAGAGATCTATATCGAATTTATTCGCAAACATATTAAATTTGTTATTTGCTCGCCAAATGAAAGTATTTTGTTTATAATTTGAGGAGACAGAGGGTAGGTAAATTAAAGGGTTTTTCCGCAATGTTTTTGATGGGATATTAAATGAGATTTGTGATAAAAGTTCAGGACAGTCTATTCGATTTGATGTAATATGAAACAGGTAAGTTATGTCAGCGATTTCTCTTCTCAGTTCAAGAGGAAGGATATGGTACTTTTTACATAGGTTTACATAGTTACGAGAGTCATATGGTTGATTTGATTTAAAACAAATGTACTTTAGGAATTTCTTTTGAATATTTTCGAGGCGTGCAATATAAGTCCCATACCTAGGGTTCCAAATTTGCGAGGCGTATTCCAAGTGACTACGTACAAGTGAGCAATATAATATTTTTAATGTTTTCACTCTAATAAAGTCTACCGAAATACGCATCACAAAGCCCAAAGCTTTAGTGGCTTTACTAACTACACTATCAATGTGGGCATTGAAAAGGAGTTTGGTATCATGTATTACACCCAGATCTCTCATTGTAGAACTCCTAGGTAGCTCTTCGCCTTTTAAAATGTAATTGTATGATATAATGTTACGCTTTCTTGTAAACGTGATGACGCTACACTTAGCTGCGTTAAGGTCCAAAAAATTAGTGTTACAATAGTGTTCCAACCTATGAAGATCAGCTTGAAGCTTTTCAGCATCCGCGCTATTTCCAATTTTCGCAAAAATCTTCATGTCATCAGCAAAACAAAGTATATGAGACGAAAGAAGACATGAACTAACGTCGTTTACACTGATCACAAACAAAAGCGGACCTAACAACGATCCCTGGGGGACTCCACTAGGAATGGTTACCCAACTAGATATGTAATTGTTAATGACTACTGCCTGAGAACGGTTATCAATATAGGTAGAGAACCACCTTAATAGATCACCCCTAATGCCTACTTGACTTAGCTTTTTTAACAGGGTTCCGTACTGAATACGGTCAAACGCTTTGCTGTAGTCAGTGTAAACTACGTCAACCTGAACACCATCCTCCATAGCATCGGTTATAAAGGAGTTAAGCAATATCAGGTTCGTTACAGTAGAGCGGCCCCGAAGAAATCCATGTTGGTAAGGGCTGAAATTTGATTTCAAAGACGCCGATAATTGACCGTGTACTATTTTTTCAAGCATTTTAGCTAGTATACACAACTTGGAGATCGGCCTATAGTTAGTTATTTTCTGCTTGTCACCCTTTTTATGAATAGGGGATATATAAGCACTTTTCCAAATAGCTGGAACTAAGCATTCATCAAGGGATCGCTTAAACAAGAAAAAAATTGGTAATGTCAGGGACTTGGAACAATTCTTTAAGAAATGAGCAGGTAAATTGTCTGGACCTGCCGATTTAGAGGTATCTAAGCCAAGCAGTAGTTTTTCGACCATGTCTGGTGTTATAAATATTCTAGATATATCCGATACGCTTGTGCTTGAAACAACGGAGGAATGATAATCATAGGAAGTAACTGATGTTAAAAAATTTGAGTAGAAATAAGAAGAAAAAGCGTTGCATATAGACTCGCCAGTGTTGTATATATTATTATTATACTCTAGCATATTAGGAATGGCGGCTGATTTTGATTTAGATTTATAATATGACCAAAAATATTTTGGGTTTTCCATAACTGAATCTTCAATAGATCGAATGTAACGATCAAAGCACTCTTTTTCCATATGTTTAGCCTTACCCCGTAATAATTTAAAGGAATCCTCATCAGACCTGTTCCCGTACGCTTTAAACTTACGATGGTATTTGGCTTTTTCTTTAATGACTTTAACTAGTGCCTGCGAGTACCATTTGGGGTATTTTTTGTTACTAATCCATTTTGAAGGTACGTACTTTTCACGTACTGAGTCAATTACAGTATAAAAATAGGCAATGGATTCATTAAAGGACATTGCTGAGAAAATTTGGTGCCAATTGATTTTAGATAATTCCGAGTTAATTTCATCATAATTAGCACGGAAATATAAATACTTTTTATAACTGCCATGTCCCAGTACAGACTCACAGACAGACGCCAACTCGATTGCCAGTGCACCGTGGTGATGATCAAAAGGTACAAGCGCCTCACTAGAAGCATCTAGTACTGTGACAGAGACACTACATAATACTAAGTCTAGTATTTTTCCAAATTTGTTTAAAATTCCATTGTATTGTTTCAAATTTAAAGAATTTATTTCGTCTATAAACTATAAAAAATTTTTATAAATATTTTGGGTTTCCTCACTGTGCCTCGGAGAGCACGTGAAGTCGTCAACCCTGGTTATTATCATGGATACCTGGTAATGATCATTACTCTTGGTAGGGATATTATCCGTCAACCCACAGTGGAGCAGCGTGATGGATTAAGCAGCAGTGGGTTGTTTGCAGGCTGATACAGTACAGAAGCATTTATGATCTTCAGTGACAAAACTGAGCCTTGCCATAAATATGAGAGTCCATCTGAGGAGAGATATTTCTGCCGGACAGTTCTCATACCTGTTGCTTAAAATAATAAAATGGGGATTTCCCGGAACTAGATAATAATATAATGTATGAGTGTAAATGAGTATGTATTAACCATAAACAAAGCTTAAGGTAACGGGAGTATACTTGAGGGAAAGCTGCTTTTCCCACAGCCAGTTGTATGTGGCATGTTCCACAGTAGCCTAGTGATTCTAGCACCCGAAGGAAAAACGAAAAATATTGTTTATAAGAAATCCTGCGGCAAGTGTAGTATTTCGATTTCGTTGTAAAAAGATAATGAAGAATCATGAAGAGTTTATGTTCATAAAATATAACATTTTATTTTATTTTAATGTTTATTTAAACTTTAAATCCATACTCTATAATTTATTATAGAGTACGGATTGTTATATTTTATAAATATTCAAACATTTTAACATAATTATATATTTATGTTATAACAAAATTAATAACGTAAAAAAACTTATTAAAAATCCTATTGGAACCATTTTCAACTTCTACGCGGACGAAGTCGCGGGTTAGAAGCTAGTTTTTAAATATTATCATTTCACACGTATTCAAAATACGTTATGAGTAATAAGAAACTGTCCACTATAACTTGAACTTCGCTAGAATATTTGAATGTAATTTTATTTACTTATAGAATTTAATGATTTTTCATTAGAATTAAAATTGCAAGTGAAATTCATGCGGTATTATTTCATACCGCATGAATTTCACTCTACCGCCGGTATCTTTTGGAAGTGCTCTGTGGTTTAAATCGAATGTGGATGATGGAAACTTCATTAGTTAATTTATTTTTACCGCTCCGCTGTTACGTGCTGAAGTATAATAATCTACAGCCTGGGTATTTTTACAGTATCGCGTGAGCAAACAAAAAATAAAGTGTTTTAATAATATGTATTAATAATAGTGTGAACATTAAATATTTTCAGTATATTGCAAATAAGTTTTCATAAAATTTTGAAATGTATCTGTTAGTCACGTTTATAATATACCTACATATTTTTGTTACACAGACACTATATAGAGATATTATGCAGATAGCATTAGGAGATAATGAAGAATTTTGAAATTTTATAGAAACTGTAATTTCGAGTTGATTTGGCCGGTGGACGGTGCGGTGGTGCGGTGGTGCGGTGGTGCGGTGGTGCGGTGGTGCGGTGGTACGGTGGTGCGGTGGTGCGGTGGTGCGGTGGTGCGGTGGTGCGGTGGTGTGGTGCGGTAACTCACCTGCGGCGAGCGCGCTGCGCGGCGAGCCAGCGGCGCACGGCGCGCGTGGCGCGCTGCGCCTCCGCGCACAGCGCCGCGCCGCGCGCCTGCGCCTCGCTCAGCTGCGCCTGCAGCGCCGCCGCCGTGCACGCCTTCTCTCTGTCGGGACGACTCGATTACACTCATCGACCGAACATCAATTATTTACTTCAATTTTAATAAACAAATCATAGAAACAACTCTAATATGCACAGTAATATTATATTGGTATGTAATTCAACCGGTACCGTAATCGTCTCTCTCTTCTAAACGAGGGACTATATATGATCAACTAAGGCGCGCTACTTCATGAATCGGTCAAGATTATTTGATCATATCGCTTGTAAAACAAATAAATGATAGTAGGGTGATCATACGAAAAAAGTCTGGACTATTACTGGGTATTTAAATATGACATTATGGAAATGGCGGATGAGAAATATACTATGTTAAAAAAACCGTAACCTAACTTAGCTTAACCTAACATATTCTGGATTTTTTATAATTAAGAAAAAAAGGGAAAAAAACCGAATCTAACATATTCTTGATTTTTTTTTATATTCAAGAAAAAAAACGTACTAACCTAACATATTCTGTATTTCCATTATAATATATTTGATGGACACCTTATTTTCATGATATGGCCAATCATGGGTGACAAAATCGTATAACATTTATCATTTAATGAATTAGTCAAATTTAGTTGCCCACATGCGACCACTTCATGAAATTCTCGAGCATTTCATGATGTGGGCAATTTTACGATATGGCCACTAAAAATACATCAATCGGCTGTTACGTAAAACATAGGCATTAGGTTATCTAAAGCTGCACAAGAGCAGAGCAGAGCAGAGCGCACCTGTAGAGCGCGGCGAGGTGGCGGCAGTGGGCGCGCGCGCGGCGCAGCTCGGCGTCCAGCTCGCGCAGGCGGCGGCGGCTGTCGGCCAGCTGCGCGCGCCAGCGCGACACCGCCGCCGACAGGCCCGACACCTCCGCGCGGACTTGCTCGTTCTGTTTACGCGACGAATATAGTGGAAACTGTTTCCTCTTCATTATTATTCAAATTAAATAAGCCTCGTATCGTGATGTACTGTACAAATGTCACAGTTAGATAAAAGTCTCTACTTGATCTTTTCTACTCGTGAGTAAAATTTAAACCCAATTTGCAACCCTTATCTAGTTAATGACTATATATCTAGCTAGCAAACGATTTTGCAATTTTTCGCGAGACATGCAAATTTAGGTACCACGATGTTAGCATTCACCGCAGAGCATGAACCTAAATATCAACTTTTTTCTTTTTAAAACTCAACTCACTCCTTAAAACTCAAGTGTTTTACAAATTTAACCATCTTGTTTTATCTGATATCAGTCTAAAGGCACCATATTGGCCAAGTTATATACACATGAACTTTGCTAAGTTTTTACAAAACATTTACAAACGATCATTCCAACTAGGTGTAAAAGTTTTATTTTTTGCTCGGAACAAATATTTGTGTTCACACAAATACTCGTTTCATGTCTGGTCAATACGTCTAAACCTGTCGATCCCGACTTTTACCATAAACATCTGATAACGGTTGCTAAAAAAGATTGCCCAGGGGTTGCCCAAAGATTGGCTGGAAGAGATCGCTTTTTTAGCGATAAGACCGCCTTTGTACATCTTCTCTAATTGTACTACTTTTGTTCTATCTTTTATTGGTGTACAATGTTATTATTAGTTTACCTCTGTAACAATAAGGTTCGCCCTGTGGAGCTCCTCTCGTAGATTAATTATTGTCGCTTCTTGTGACTCAACCTTTCGCTCCATCGTCAATAGTTCCATAGTCTTATCGGTTAGCATATCTGCAAAATGTATGTACGTTAGAACTGTTTGAATTACGATCGGTAACATAATTTACGAATGGTTTTATAGACACAGATTCAACGTATGATATAACTTTCGGTTAAAATACTTCTTACATAAAAATAAAGAGCACAATATTGAAAAGAAGTTTTCGAACAATATCTCAAACCTAGAAGTAGAAATGACACCACAATGAGATAGACTTATTATTCTATATGGGTTTTTTAGATAACCTGAGTTTAAGATAATTAGCCAAAACTCCTATTACAATATCACCCACATTTTTCAACTATTTCAGACCTCACACACAGTATATCTTTTGAAAACTATTAATTTTTCGTCTTTTGTATGAGCTCACAAGTTTTAAAAAAGTACGCAGCAGATTTTGATGAAACTCACCAATAAGTATTAGACATATCTTATATACCTGGTCTTCACATAGACTATATTCCTTTACGCTAACACTTATATAAGCCATACATCAACGCGCGTAAGCTAATTTTTATTAAATTATATTTTAATTTAATATCGAATAATAGTGATTTCATTGGAAAATGTTCGATTACCGTTTTCCTAAACTTCAGATCACGATATTAGATTAAGATGCTTTACTAATTCAAAACAAATACTCTCGTTTATTAATATTTATTACTCTCCTAATGAACACGAAATAAAGCAAAGGTTTTTACTTTCAAGTTCTTTAATCTGTAAAGTCAGCGTGTCGCACGCAGATCCCTGATCTCGCGTCCCTTTTTCCAACGCCGTCAGCTGTTGTCTGATGCGATGCAGCTTAAAATAAAAATGAAAAATGATTAATCTTACCATTAACATACCATACTCATTGAGCGATAGCGTGATAAGTTGATAAGATTAATAAAGTACATAAAATATAATATACTTTGTTAATGTAAGTAAAATCAATCGAAATACGAATAAAAGGAAAAAAGGATAGAAGAAAACACAATACACTATAGATGATCGCATAACTAAAATATCTCTTTCTCTCTCTCTCTCTTTCTGTCGTTCCCTGGCTATCTTTTTCTCCCTCTCTCTTTCTTCCTCATTCCCTCTCTCACCTTTCTGACCCTTAAAATATTTGTTAAAATTTTATGTATATGACAAAATTAATTTGTAACAAAATAATACCTCTATCTCTTTCTCCTCAATCTGCTTCTGATATTTCTTATCAATGTTCTCCTTGTCTTCTAAGGCCAGTTCTAGTTCACTCAGTTTTCTTTGTAATTCTCCTATCTGGATCTGGAAGAAGAGTTTTATATTAAAGAAACTTTGCAAAAAAAATGGGGTAACTGTAAAATATCCAATTTTACAAATATTTAAAATTCTTGATGTATGAACATGCGTTTAAAAGAATTTTTAATTTATATAATTTTAAATCTTATATCAAAATACTAATTTTGTTTCCATTAATAAGAAGAAATTTGGAAAGAAAAGATGACAAAAAAAAATGTAATAAAAAATTCAGTTGCAACATTTTGTTCCCCAGTCTCCTTAATCAAATATTAGATAGTAATGTTCTTGTACTAGAATTATCTGAGTACATTATACTGTACCTCCATTGTTTCGTTTCTTTGCTTGAGTTTCTTGTTTTCTTCTTCTAATCCACAAATGCAATCAGTCTGTAAAGATGAAGGTTCCTGACAATTATTCAACGATATATTAGTTTTATTTATTTTATTTATAATAATTAAACGAAAGATTTAGTTCAGATTGAAAGCGTTGTTATAACAGACATAAAAATACATATTCTGTGAAAATTTCAAGAACCCACATACTCCTATGTGTTATAGTACCAAAGATAAAGTCATGTGACAGGCAGACTTATTGCGGACGGACGGAAAGCGGGATCGTGGTGAGTGAAAGAGCTTGTTTGATGTCCTTCGGTACCAAATAATAACTAATTATTGAAACAAAATCAAATATTATAAATTCATTAGTAAACATCTAAATATGTTTTTAAACATATTAATAACGTTTTAATAAAAAAAGACATTGATAATAATTGTTTTTTGTGATTAATTATCTCTATAATATTTTTTACCTATGTATCGCAACTTTTACTTACAGATTGGTTTTTCCTTGTCTTAAAAAAATACAATAGTAGAGTTATTAATGCAATCCGATTCTATCTTACCAAATCAATATTGATTTTATATTTGATATAAACAAAACGGAAATTAACAAATAGCACGAGCAAGCATGCAAAAAAAAATATATCTACTGTTATCGTTTTATAAAATAATATGTTAAAGATCAAATTTGAAAACGGAAAATCAACAAATAATTTTAATAGTCACCAATCTATAAATTAACACATCATTTATGTGCTTAAACCTCACACGCAGACATGCAAGAAAAATCGAATCTATAGGTACTAAAAAACAACTTCAAAAAGACTCAACTTTTTTGCTATTAAAGGTACAAATATTCATAAAATCTATTGCATAATATTACACGAAATACCTTACAAAGTAGGTAATTATCGAAATTATTATTTTGTTTTGGCTTATCAAACATTAAAAAAGCCCCTCACAACAGCTTTTAGGATGAGAATCTTGTGTCGAGGGTTTTGAAACATGCACAACACCAAAACAAACATAGAAACCATGACAACCATATGTATGGCCAATAAATCGCGATCGCTACTACAGTCAATTTCTGTGACCGCTGTGACAATCTATCGTCCGCAAAAACAAACAAAAAAGAAATCAATACAGACGCTTTTAGAACCTCCTTTCTCAAAGTTGGTTAAATACCATGCAAACACATTTAATATACAAAACAATAATAGTCTCAATAGTATACCCGCAACAGATCTTGCAGACGAAGCAGCTGATCCGCTATGTCACGCAATTCAGCCACCGGCTCGCATTCCCACACACCCTGATGTTAATAAAACAACTATTTGGTACACAATAATTTTTTAATATTCGTAAAAAAGTATTGAAACAATATTTATTTTAAAAATAAAATAATATAAATTGTTCCTCTAAATAAATTAATGACAAAATCTTATTCTATGTTATGATACATGCAAATAACCTGAAATATTAGTGGATGTATAGTGTATATAATATATTATAATATACATATACCGGTAGAGGTATTCGTTAGTTAGCAATAGCGATTTGCTTACGAACTACCAACTGCCAAACTCGGCTTCCAGTATTAAAATGTGACATTATAGCTATTCATTTTTCATTCACGAATTATTCGGACACCCACCACCTCAGTCCCCCGAGATCATGGACGCTGTAAAGGGTCCGAAACGTCGGGAAATAATTTAAAATATTGTTAAACTGTAAAGTTTTGAATAAACGCGATAAAATCCGGTATAGACTTTTAATCAAATGAGTAAAATTCGCGTAAATATAAGAGAACAGTATTATAGCAATTTTTAGAAATTTTTCGCGATCGTTCGCTAATTGCATGTTACTTGATAGCCTCACGGGTGTAATCGTTAAGTGTACGCAGATAATAATAGTTAAGTGTATCCATAAAGATGGAAAAAAAATTAAAAAACTTTAAGCTTATTTTGAAAGCGAGTAATTCAATAATAATAACTACATGTACATCTTTTAAAAATAAAACAAGACTTCAAAAATGATTATTTGAATCACGTCCATACATTTACTATGACATTAGAAGGCGGTAGTGTTCTTGTCATTAAAGATAATAGAAACCTTACTGGTATTAAATGAAACTTAACAATTACAACTGTATTTCGCCAAGGAACCGATTCTACTATTAGATATTGTAGGAAAAGTATCTCACTGATTTCATTATAGTTATGTTTGACAGTTTCGGAATTCTACTTATCCAATCGCATACCACTAACAATCAATTCTGCAAAAACGTCATATTTCTCTCGCGTCTTATGGCGTGTATGTAACAGTAGAATAAGTTCTCAGAACTCATACAAAGTCTTATTATTTCACATGTTGACAGATCTAAATTATTAGAGTTACCAGTACCGAGTCATTGTTCGCTGAGTTGTTTAAGAAGTTCGTTATTTCCATTTTTAAATTTTCCACTTCCATCGCAATGTCCTGAAATAGAAGTTCAAAAAAGTTTTAAATTACATTTTCAACACTATTTCACTTTAAACTTCATCCTTTACCCATAATTTTTGTGTGTAATATACAATGAAACTTTTTTTTTGCTTAACGTATTAAGAATGATAGAGCTGGGCCGTGCCTAGGCCGCAATCAGGAAGAATCAGCTCAATCAAACATCGTGTTTGTGCGTGAACTCATGCGTGTATGTCTCTGTGTGAGTGTTTGTGTATGTGTTTGTGTTTGTGTTTGTGTGTGTGTGTGCGTGTGTGTGTGTGTGTGTGTCTGTGTGTGTGTGTGTATGTGTGTATTTATATCAATCACCTCATAGCGGTCAAACGAGTTCTTCTGTGTCGTTAATGTGTTCTGCAAGAAGTCGATCTGGTCCGTCTTCTGTCTGTCCACAAGCCTCATGTCCAAGTAGGATCTTCTCAACATCGTTATCAATTCTTCTTGTTTTGCTGTCTGATTACAATGATATTATTTAAAATTGTAAAGTGTTTAGAAAATTAATATTACTGGTTGCTTTCCAATTACACAAAAAGCGACACTGTGAAACGCAATGTTCGAAAAAGCGCTTTCCATCAACGACACTGACAAACACAGATGTACTCTGTTCGACTTCGAAATTTCGAGTGTTGAATCTGTACATCTGTGTTTTGTCAGTGTGGTTGATGAAAAGCGCTTTTTCGAAGACTGCGTTACACAGTGTCGCTTTTTGTGTAATTGGAAAGCAACCACTATTATCTCATTTTTATTTTTAAATCAGCTTAATTTGACATGTCGAGAAAGTTAATCTTTATATAACAGAAATGAAAATAATATAAATTAAAAAATATACTTATGTAACGATTTATCAGCAATGAAGTTTTTGATTATTTTGTTGTTTTGATGTATGATTTTTTTTTTTTTTGGTATTTGAACATGCAGTATTAACTTAAGATGCTTTGCTTCGAAATGAAATCATCGTCCGGTTCATGAACGAAGTTTTATAACTGACCTCGTAGAAGCACTCCCTGTAGAGATCTTCGATGACGCACAAGTTGTCGCGAAGCGTTTTCACGATTTTCGACTCATCCTATAACGTCCAGACAATTTTGCACGTTTTTTTATAAAAACAACTCGCGAAAAAATAATTAACAGATATTTTATAATATTCATTGAAAATTTTTTTTCAGACCTTAAATCTTTTTTTACATATATAAGCTTACTTTATTTTTAAATAAATAAAAATATAACTACAAAAATCCTTTTGTGAAGTATATTTGTCTCGAGGGTTTATAAAAAAAATTACAATTTTTTTTTAATTAACATTTATAAAATCCTTTAATAATGTAAGTTTAATTTTATTTCATTTAAAACTATAATATAATTTAAAATGTATCTTATTTAATCATTGTATAAAAATATTAAATATGAATATAATATGAGTATGACAAAAATAATAGAAAAATCGAGAACTTGGTACCTGCACCGTCGCTGACACATCTGTCATCTCCACGTGGTTGCCGTCCGCTGAACTACGCATCGCCAACTATTATTAAACAATACGTTTTTCTTTTACGAAAATGCATAAAAAATTGCAAGTTTTTATAAATCTTCTTCTCTTCTCTAAATTACCTCTTCAATAAATAATCCTTTAGGAAATTTTTCATTTGATTTATATATATTTACATATAACTCTACACTCTGCTACGAGTATATAACAACGACAACCGCTCTGGTGTGGAGTTGCAAATAATTGCCTCAACGTCGGCGGTCGTGGGTTAGATTCCCGCTAGGGGCAGATATTTGTTTCTACAGTATGTCCTGGTGGGTCTCCCCACCGTGCCTCGGAGAGCACGTATAGCTATCGGTCCCGGTTGTTATCTGGTGATAATGATCGCAGTGGATCGCAGAAGCACTTTATATATTACTAACACATGAACAGACACAGCTGGTTCTTAGTAATCATGGTATATCTATTACAAAAATACCACAACAATAAAAAAAAACTCAAGTGTTAAATTTGTATTTAGTATCCATTCTAACAGATCAATATTTGTTCAACAATATGGCAAACAATTTTAAGACGAACAACTTCTAATGCAACACTTGTCAGATATAAACACGACGAAAAAGACAAGACGCGTGAAAGTAAACATCTCATATCAGACACACAAATCAACTTTTGTTTCTTTTTAATATGGACGCGTTTAAAGCTTATTATTTTTAGCACGGGTCGATTGGGGACACATATTTTTGAAGACGACAGACTTAAGATCTAAAGAGTATATGATAAACGGCATAAGTGTCGAAATATAATTGTTTTATTTGTTTGAGGAGCACAACTTAATAAATATATAATTTTGTCTGTAGCTGGGAGATGATTTCGTTGGTATCTCCATACTGAATAATAAAATACCTGAATAATAAATGCGAAACCGTTCTGATGTAGTGGTACGAATAGTCACCTCAAGGACGGTGGTCGCGGATTCGATTCTAGCTCGGGGCAGATATTTGCATTTGTACAAATATTTGTTTCTAGTCTGGGTTCTTGTGAGTGTCCTCACCATGGCTTGGACAACACGTCAAGTTCGTCCCAGTTAGGTAAGGAAATTATCTGCCAACACGCAGTGGAGCAGCGTGGTGTATTAAGCTCAACCCTTCTTCAATATGGAGAAGAGGCTATGGCTCTGGCCGGTAGTAGGACGATTATAGATTTGTTTACGCTTTTATAACCAAACCGCTGCATCGACTTTGGTAAATTTTAATTCAAGATAGTTTGAATCTTGGATAGAATATAGATTAAATATTCCTAGATAATACGGATATAGGTGGGATATCCGGGAAAGTAAAGCTCCTCGTGGACGAATTCATCGGTGACCAATTTAAAACTTAATTTTCCACAATATAAAGTTATTTTTTCAAGGTTAAATCTGATAACAGTTAAAAGCTAAATAACTTACAGGATTCGTCTGCTGTTCTTGATTTAGCTTGATCTGATGGGCTTTGGAAGTAAGTGCAGCGATGCGCGCTTCTGCTAGCGCGAGACTCTCCGCCTGCACTCTTATCGTCTCCTCCTTGTTTTTCAGCTGACAATTAAATTAGTACTTATCATTAAATGATAACTCCTTAAACCCAGATGGCTCAGAGTATAAGATACGTGAATCCATAAAAGAAAGACTCGAAGAAGAGAAAGAAGAAAAGAAGAAAAACTGCTAATCTCAAGGGCTAAATTATTCGTCTGAGTCGTATCTTATTTCTTGTCAGTCAGTCTTAATAGTCTCAACAGTACAGAGCTTAAACATATCAAAACAGAAATATAATTTCTGAGAACCCTATACCTATTAACAAAAGGATAAATAATACAAGTCAACGACACCTGTCTCCTCACATCCGGCCTCTGACGGATGTTTGAGCAACACTCGCAACATCGCGACACGCAGGATAATCAATGAGTTAAAAATAAATCGTAAACAACGATGTTCTAATCTCAGACTTGCCATTGATAGAATCCTTAGTTGGAATATACGTTGACGTATGCTCTCTAAATTTTAACTGAATATATTTTATCTTGACTAAAAGATTGATGCTTAATGTTGATAAACTGAACGGCGAGAGAGTTCGGCTTGGAATGAATAGGTAAATACTGTTCTCTTATATTTACGCGAATTTTACTCATTTAATTAAAAGTATAAATCGGATTTTATCGCGTTTATTTTGTTTAAAAACTTTACAGTTTAACGATTTTTTTATTAAATTAAATTATTTCCCGACGTTTCGGAACCTTTACAGCGTCCATGATCTCGGGGGACTGAGGTGGTGGGTGTCCGAATAATGAATTAATTGAATAATTAATTTAGACTTTTAATTAAATGAATAGGTATATGTTATGACCGTCTGGTATTAATTTAGGTGTTCTGTCTTGGCCACCTCTACGACTCGCAACTACAATGTGTACATTAACGGCAAGATTTTTCGCTACTAACACTAAACCAATCACTGACTTATATATATTAATACTTTATTACACAATACATTAAGAAAATGTACAAAAAAAAGTAAAGGCGGGCTTCATGCGACGAATGAATCGGAACCAATCGTAAACAACAAATAAACCAATACTCAAAGAAGCAAAATAATATAATAAAATTAGTAACGATTATTATCTATCTAATAATATAAACAAAAACAGACCTATTTCTGCATAAGACGTTAATATTGTGTATCGACGCAAGCTGTACCCGCTACTTTGATCGCAATGAAAGACAAAATTCGTATTTTGTATTTCATCCTCTATCCCAAAAGAACCCTAAATTTTAGGATAAAAATAATATATTATTCTAGCTCGTAGTATGGAACTTAAATGGTGCCAAGTTTTATTCAAATCCATTTAGTAGTAGTTTTGGCTTTATGCGCAACCAAGATACAGACAGATAGACAAAGAAAATTAAAATGAAAAACAAATTGGTTGTCTGTAAAGTTGGTTTACGGACGATAATTTTACGTAATAACGTCATAAGAAAAAAGCCGAACGCTTAGCGTTCCGCGCTCTCGCTCGCAACACGTGACACTTCTTCGTGCTTGCAGCCAGCATTCATCGATTTACAAGACGTTATCACGTTAAAAACCGTTTTCTATATTGTTATAGGAGTCAAACAAAAATATTTTCCAAATATCTTCGATACACCGAAGTGGTCCTGTTACAGTTTTATTATAAGTATAAAAAATGATAATTTTATAATTATAAATATTCCTCTATCTATTTTCAGATGAAAGCTAATCGAAAGCGTTCCTTTAATCTTTATTAATGACCATTTAATGAAATGAACACAAGACGCTTGAAAGGGTTGGTTATAATCTCTCGCCGTACCTTATCCTCGCTGTAGTGGTTTATAAATAACTGCGGGGGATTTAGTAAAAGTGAACATTGAATTGGTATTCGTTCACGATTTTATTTAGTTTTAATTTTATTATATTTTTGAGTGGAACTCAATTTCTTTTTCAAATATTTAATAAAGAATATTTCAAAAATTATATCAGCTATCTTCTGGCGATAATCTCGTCAAAATCTGTTGACTCAGAGCGGACAGACGTACAACTTTTTTCCGTTGGTTTATCGGGTAAACATTAATTGCAACCAGGTTCGACTGTCCGTATTTCAAATATTGCTGTAAAAAACATTTGCCTGTATTCACGTCGGAAATAAGCGTGACAAATAAAATTAATTTAAAATCATAATAAAATGTCATATCCCTATATTAGTATCAATTTTGGTTGAATAAATTATATATTTTAAACCTGTTATTATTATATTATATTTATTCATAATTTTTATGATATTTTATTTTGATTTTAAATTAATTTTATTTGTCACGCTATTACAATTTTTACATTTGTAATTTTTTTCACTTTTTTATGTTATTTATCATGAATTTTTTTTATGTGCTCCCTAAATGCCATGATTTTTATGTTTGTCGGTGTGAGTCTTCTTAACTTGAAATAGATGTGTTTTAATTTAATAATACTTTTTTTAATTTATATTCATCTAACATCCTTCACGGACCATGTAGCTTTTCGGAAATATCGACATCCACAAACAGTAGGGGAGAGTTGGATATTACCGAGCCTCTAAGAACTTGGACCTATAATTCGGAGAAGGTTCGATATATATATTCAAAAATGCAGTAAATAGTACAGAATTTATTTAGCTACGCATACATCACGGCAAAATATTTCAAAAAATAAACAAAAATTAATTATTGCAAAATAATAAAAAAACGGGAAAGCGTGGTATTATCAGACTTGTCTGATAATATCGTGCCAAGGTTTGATAAAACCGTGCCCATAATAATTTCGTGAATTTCTATCAGTAAACTTAGGATTAAAAAAAATGCAACGTTGAATAAACTCGTTCGTAGAAAAAGAAGCATAGACTCCTTTCTATACCTAGATATAATTATTATATTACGACTAGATTAATTTTATCATAACCATATCGGCCATTGGATGTCCACTGCTGAACGTAAGCCTCTCCCCATCGACTCCGGTTCAAAGCAGCCTCCATCCAACGACTTCCGGCGACTCTCTTTAAGTCGTCTGTTTATCTCGTGGATGGCCGTCCAACACTGTGCTTGCCGGTACGTGGTGGTCACTCGTACACGCCCTGGGCGCGGAATTGACAAATTCTGTTATTTCATTTTATAACCTCAAAATAATACAGTCAAGTTAATTGTGTATTCAAATCAATCTAGTCATTAATTCTATAATATGTTAGGATTAAAATAAAAGTAATCAATGTGTTACAATACAAATATAGAATAGCTTACCTCTTGTCAAAAATGCCCGCGAAATTATAAGGAACGAGAGTAAAAATTTGTAAGACACGATGTGTCTTAATCGCTGCTCCGAGTAAATTACCGTCGTGCACGGGGAGGGGTAGAGGACTCGGACTGTGATCTTTAAGGACTGGATAGCGCAATTAGCGTTTAGTTTTTGAAATATGCTAGGGCGTGGAATTATCAAACGCGCGGTATTATCCAACTCTCCCCTATATCGTGGTATGTACCTACTCGTGTTATCGTTCGATAAAATATTTTTGAAGACCACAAGTGTAAAATAAACAAAAAAATAACATTAATTAATATTCTTTAGTAAAAAGTTTTTAATTTTATATTACAAATACTCACAACGAGCATGGTGGCCATCAGCTTACTCTCGAGCGAGAGAGAGCGCGCGTCGCTCCCCGCGCTTCCGACGCTGCTTGTTATACTGTCCTGAAATCACAGAGTACCTCAAATGTTTGATTTGAAGACTTTGTTTAAAAAAATAGTTAAGTCCGAATCAGACTCCCACGGGAAATATTCCGTGTCCTTGTAATTTTTAACAATGTTTAATAGTTAAGATGGAGAAAACAGTAAAAAAAAATTTTTTTTGAAATGAAGCAAGATTTATTTTATTTTTAGTGTTTGTTGTTAAAGCGGCGGGACGGACAACATCCGGGTCTTCGTATAGAGTTCCGTAGCAGCCTATAGGTACGGAACCCAGTAATTTATCAACAAACAAAATAATAAGATAAAAATAACTAAAATAAGCAAAACCAAATACGGACCACTTTTGAAACGCATAATTTAAAACTAGAAGTCGTTTGTAGCTTTAACCGCATTGTTATTTTTAACTTCTATACCGTTACTAGGACTCATAGTTTGATGTAGTAATAAAATCCCACAAACAATTTTGGAATTGTCTCAAACTAAATTTAAAACTTTTATTTAAAAAAAAAATAGATAAAGCGTATTATTCGGTGCAGGATTACTTAGTTGATAAAGATGTGTGGACTTTGGCGCTGTATTTCATGTAAGACATTACTAATTTTGTACTAAAACACAGTTTATATATTATTTTCAAAAGAGTAACTGCGGAGTTTCTTGCCGATTCTTCTCTGCAGAAACTACATTCCGAATCGGTGGTAGCTTTACTTTTACGAAAATAATAGTAACTTTAAAGTTTTAATTTGTTAAATGACGATTCGAATTTGCTCGTGGGGCCTATTTGAATAATGTTTTTTACTTTTATTTGATTTGATATGATGTAGTATAGCCTTAGTCTATGTTTGTTCTGGATAATGTAGCTTTATAATAGTAAGGGCCTGTTTCACCAGTTGCTGATAAATCTATCGACTTATAACGGTATCCAACTGATAAAAGTTTATGACATGTTATGTCTTTTTCAGCATCAAACCTCCCTTTATCTGTCAGATATTTTTATTCACCACCTACGAATCCAAAAGTTGTAGTTTATTAATTGAGGTGAAAAGGGTCCTAAGATCCTGTTTTACCTCATACTGATAAATATCTATCAGCAACCGATGAAATTGGCCCTAAAAGTATTGTTAAAATTTGTTCAGTGGGTTCACAAATAAATATTAAAAACAGTTCTCGGTTAATGTAAAGTAAAACTATTGTTGAAACTATTTAAAAAATATATTATAAAAATTAGTAAGAGTTAATTAATAAAACAAACAATACAAAATTGAATAAAAAAAGGTAAATATGGAAATGTTCTAATCGTTATGTTTGTGTAAACCTTTCGACTCACTTTAGCAAAATCGCTCGTGTCCGAATCACCGTACATCATGAGTCCATTAAACATCATCTTACGACAATATACACTCCGTAAACACAGATGAAAAAACAAAATAAACAACAACACGCTCCGTTTGTACATAAAAAATACTATAAATATAAGACGTTGAATACTTAGTAAATAAACAAACAGAACAAAAATAGAAAAATTACTTGTATTGAATTATATTATGTTAATTACGTCAAAATATTGTTTTAATAACAATACTATATCATTCAAAATTACGTTAGAACAAAACTCTGCAAATTAATAATTGTTTACATGAAATATTAGCACGATTATATTTTTGTTTCAAGAAACGCAGCACAACGTAATGCAACGCAACGCTCCTGTATACAGCGCTGCACTGGGGGTGCGCCGGCGCCGCTGCGTATGATTATTTTTAGCAACGTTAATAGTAATTTTGGAAGCGTGGCGGAAGCGCCTCTGTCCCACTTGCGTGTGGAGCCTCGATCGACTATATAATAGAGTTTATTTTTTAAAAATCTAACTTTCAGATGAATGGTACCTATATATTTGTAATCCTACATAATTTTCTTATTGAAATTAAAAATATATATATTTGTAATTGAACCTTTTTAAGGCTTTAATGTAGCTCTTTTTAAGGTGTCTATGTAGAGCTATCGTCATTTCAGAAGTAATTATATCGATGTATACTTGTAACATTCTGTGAAGCCTCTGTATATTTCAATATACATAATATGATTATTAAAAAACCAATACTAATTTTAATGTTCATCAAACCTGCATTTTTCGAAATGAATCTAAGACATGTACCTACACCCGCAGCAGTATAGTAGAATAACCTCAACACAGCAGTTGAATTTTTACAGGGATTTTAGAGTTATGTATAAAATATATCGGTATTGTTACAAGTCTGACGATCTATATAATATAAAAACCGTAAAATATCAAAGAATTATAATAGCCACAACATAATATCGTTAAGAAAATGTCGTAACCGTAACGAACGGCCGGTCGCGGTATCTAGTTCATCGCTACAAAGCTCTTCCGCCGACATTTCGTCACACGGTACCATTAACGCTTTAAATCAGACGCATTAAAAACTTTTTAAAAATGTTACACTTTTAATTTTTTGTTTTCTTTCTATTAGTGTTCCGTAACTAAAGGATCTAACGGAATCGCTATTCTCTTCTGTCCGTTAATTCATCCTTTTTTAAATATTAATTGGTAGACACTTGAAATAGTAGTTAATAGAAGTTACTTAGTATTGAAAGGTATGACGAGGGCACCGCTGTGTTTTAGTGGGTATTCTGACTTCGCAGTCAGCGAGTCCCACATACCCGTCGCCTTCGGGTGGCGGGATGCGTCAACGCATTTCATAGCGTCAAAAAAAAAAAAGTATTGAAAGGTATTCTCATACAAGAACGCGTTTATTTCCCAAAGTATCGTTGAGTTCTAAACAAATATGGACTGTTATTACAGTGTTAAGGAACCCTGCGTGTCTGAATCTCATTGGTCAGTTTTCATTTTAGTTTTATGATTATCGTTGTTGAAACTAAAAATAAAATAAAGTTTCGGAATAAATATTTTAAAGTCTACAGCTACTAATCCGTTCTGTTTTAATGGTGCGAGTAGTTGCCTTAACGCCGGCGGTCGTAGGTTCGATTCCCGTTCGGGAGAGACATTTGCATTTGTACAAATATTTATTTCTGGTCTAGATGTATGTCTTTATGGCTCTCCCCGCCAGGGCCGGCCTAAGGGATATGCGAAGTATCGCCGCAGCCGCACACTCCAGCTTTTTGGGAGGGCATATTTTTTAGGAATTCAGATAGGCTACAAGGCTAAACATCGATGATGGATCTCGGACGACCATTTTTTTTAGGAATTGGGATAGGCTACAAGGATAAACATCGATGGTAGATCTCGGACGACCTTTTTTTTAGGAATACGTATAGCCTAGCGGCTTTTGTTTTTGTGTACACTTTCGACACAGGATAATTATGGATAATAAAACGCGATAATGTTTTGATAGGGGCGTAAGATATGCATCTTGCACACTTGCAATTTTCGCCTTAAGCCGGCCCTGCTCCCCACCGTGCCTTGGAGAGGACGAAAAACCGACGGTCTCGGTTGTAATGGTAGACATCTGATAACACCTCCTATATGGAGCAAAGGACACTTCTGTGTGCCCCATACAGATGTGTTGTATGTTTCTCTACGCAACAGAATTATGTTCCTCGTTGGGCTGTAGAGTATGAGGTGCTTCTTTATTTGTTTATTGTCTCATAATAGCGTCATAAAACAAACAAAAAATCATGTCCATTTAATAATTTGTAACCAAAAACTCGGATTTCGCCACTAATCGAAAATAGGAAAACAATTTAAATAGAGAATAGCATTCCTGAATTGATTACATCCACATTTCTGTTTGACGATCAATATATGATTCTACAAATAGGCTCAACTCTCCGGAGAACAACATCCGGTTTCGGTGCTACGAAGTAGTGTCAAAACATATTTTTAATACAAACGACCGGCTCTCCAGCAACTCACGCGCATCATAATAAATAAACTTTCTTGGATAGTATAAATCTTTCATCTTTGTTAGCCCATACATATAATTATGATGAGCATTTGAAACTGTTTTGATTTCTTTAGGCTGTTTAACTTTTATGATTATTACTCCCACGAAGCAATTACAAAGAGGAGGTGTTGTAATCAATGTAGTCTAGCGTCCACCAATGTAGTCCACACATCAAACCGTAGTAGATCTACTTACCACCAGTTGTCGCTTTCGTCAGTACAGCTGTCGTTGCCGGACAATTAAGTTGCTCTCGTGACTAACTCCTTTTTATATATTTAAAAAATATTCTCGACCCGCGCATGTTGTGAACATGAAGTGCTGTGTTGTATCGTGTAGAAGTTACACGAACAAATCAAAATCAAATGGAATAAACATATCTTTCTTCTCGTAAGTAATATTTAAATTAAATATATTATTTATTTTGTCTAGAAAGTTCGGTGATTACCATGCCTCTATCGGCAAGTAGCAAAACTACTGGTCTAGCCAGGGCCGTACTTAGAATTGAAATTTATCTCTACAATACGATCCCAGATACTGTTCAAAAGCTTTCAATTAACAAAGTTTAAAAAAATTGTCAGTGAGCGTATGTGATGAAGGTTATTACAAAATAATTATTGAAGATAGCTCACTCACTCAGCGAATAACCGCTCAACTGCCCGTCTCGACTACTAGTTGACAAGAGTTTACAAGCTAACTACAATAATTGCAAGCGCCCGTGTCATGTAATGGTCGCCATGGCTATATTGCCCATGTCAACTTTTTTTCGACACGGGCATTAGTACGCAAAGTGCACCTGTCAACTATAGGTTGATTAACGTATACTACATTATCACCGGTGGGAAATAACGTAACAAAACGTGAGAGGCCTTGGGCAGTTTTGTGCAGTTGGTAAACTATAAGATCATTGTCCGGACACTCAAGCGGATAATGTGTTCTTCCGAGGCAATTTCAGTCGAATTGCTGTAGTGAAAATTCTAATTATGTAATTTTATATTCTGGGCTTAGGTTCAAACCTATAGTAGTTGGTTTTGACGTTCAGTATTTGAATTTGAATAATCTGATCTAATAAAAAATATTCTTTCTTGCTATAATAAGAAATCTATCAGTATTTACAATTTATAACTGTTGTTTATGAAAATAAAAGCATGTTATGTATAATATTATGCAGCATTATTCCATTTTATTTACACTACGTCTGGCTTGGGAAAAGGTTTACCAATTTTGGTGTCCTTTCCATTTTTTTTTTTTAATCACTCCGATGATAAAAACTTTATTGCATATACATATTACAAAAGCAAACTGACTTTTAGTACGCAATTATCGACCAAAAGGTCGATAATTGCGTATTGAGAAAAATCTCAAATCGATATTACACATGGCTACATAATATCAAGCTTTAATTTTCCAGCATAGGATGACGACCTTTCATTGTACTAAAATCCTACAAAGCGAAATCAGCTTATCAATACAATATATATATATATATAGTAAATCATGATAATATTATATAGCAGTGTGTGCCATCCAACTTCAAATTACATATATGCTTAACTAAAAAATTCTGAGTACGGCCCTGGCAGACACCTAGTGGCATACAGTAGAACAATTATAACGTCTGTCAATTTAGTCAATTACTTGTTTTAGCTACTGGTCACTAGATGGCTAGCCGCTATTTGAAGCCCCTCGTACCCCCGCGCAGTTGCGACACTACATTATATGAATAAAGTTTCTTATGGCACCTCCTCTTTGTAATTGCTTCGTGATTACTCCTGTGTCCCGTATACCTACTGCTGTTAGTGTACAATCTATTGCTGTGTTTAAAAAAATTAAAAAGACTTTTTTTTTTAAATATTTCTTAAACAAGTTTTAGAAAATAATGGAAAATTCGAGTTAAAAAGGATAGTGTATATTTTATCGATTTTGGACGTCTGTGAAGTCCATTTATATCGAACTAGCATCCACCCGCGTTTTCGCCCGCGCGTCGGGTATCGCGACCAAAAAAAAAACTATCCTGTGTTACTTCTAATACCTCCAACAATGTGTACAAAGTTTCATGATGATCGGGTAAGTAGTTTTCGCGTGAAAGCGTAACAAACAAACTTACATTTCACATTTATAATTTAAAGAAGGATTATTTAAATTGATTTCCGTGTTAGGGCAGTGGTCAAGCAATTGGGCGATGCTCGAGCGGTCGCGGGTTCGATCCCCGCACATAATGGTCATAAAGATGTCTGTCGCGGTCTGACCTTTTGACCTTTGTCATAGGATTCACCTCCTATCGGGTGCCGCTGACAGCGTATTGTAATTGTAATTGAAAATAAAATATAATGCTTACTTTGAGTGCATAGGACGCGTGTCGCTGTTCCTGTTTCATTTCTCTGAAAAATATTTTGTATCTGTATCCAGAACTTTTACGGTTTTGGTATTGAAAAGTTCGAAAGCCAAAAGCAAGAAGTGTATTGTAAATGCAGAAGATTATATACATATATTAGGTAGTGTGTTCTATCTAAATAACTGCTAACTAACTACTAATAAACCTATTCCATATTATTATAACTTACACCTGATAATGATAGCTACATATAATTTAATCTAAAGAGTTTTTCCCTGAAGCCAGTCATTTTTAACCTACCCCTAGTAGGTTTACGAAGGTACCTAAGATCCCTTCTTGGACTTAAAATTATGGGATCTATGTACACTTTAGGATAGCGACTCTATGACTATAACAGCCTGAAATTATCGTTTTTTTTTTTTGGCAAAATAGTATCGATCATCGGATACTAATCTAAACTTGGTTCCATTGAGCTTTGAGGACTCAGGCGGACGGACTTAAAAAATTTTTTTAAGATCTAGAGTAGGTTTTTTTATTAAGTACGAAACGACTGTTATAGAGGTAAAGATTTGCAACAATTTATTTCGATACATTTTAAAATCTCAGAATATATAAGAATATATGAAACAAATTATCTTAGTTCAGTTTTTACTGGTAAGAATATTCAATTCAAATACGAACCCATAATTGAACTCCTCAATATTTTCGGCTACACTTTTGTTCACTTCCTTAGTTTTATTCGATTTATTTTCGATGGAATGAGGATCACAGTCGCATCCCATTTCAGTTCTCTTGGTCACCTTTGAAATTTCTTCCAGATCAGCTACCGAGTTGTCTGATATGAGGAGAGGGGGTGAAAGAGACTAGAAATATAATATGTAAATGCATCAGTTAAACTAGCTACTTATTGATAATTAATATATTAATAAATATATAAATTATATGATAATTAAATAAATTAGCATAAATGAATTCAGTGTCATTGGCCACGGACCACAAGCCAGTCTAAATGTTACAAATCTATTATTTTACCCCTACTTTTGCATATACTTTACATATGTTTAAGAATCATTCTCAATACTAATATAGAAAAAATCCAACTTTTCGTTACTTTTCTGAAAAAAAATTAACCAAAAAATCGAATTACACTCAACGGCCCCATTAGAATTAAAATAAACAAAAGCACCAACTCTCGGACCACAATAAACACCTGTATGGCCTATATAGGGGAACCTGGGGATGGTTGATCCCCTTTTTGATTTTAGACTATATTTTTTTTATTTTTTACAATATTAGAAAACTTTTTTGGTCAAAAGATTCAGAATTTATCTATTCAATGATAGTTTGAATAGAAACAAGATCGTTCTACAATTTAACTCATTATTTAATTAAATACCATACTGTAGACTTTTACCATGTGTCTCATTTGTAAGGGAGACTTGTTTACCCCTGATTGGGAGCCTTGATCCCAGGGGGATCAAATCTCCCAGGGACGTGGGACACTTGGTAAGCCAATTTTTACCGTGTCTCCCCAAACTTGATTCTCATCGAATAAATAACTTAATTTGCAGTCAAAAGTGTGTCTAGAAATAGGAAAACGTACAGCAAATAGATATTTACCGTATCTTCCATAAATAGAAGTTTGATTCCCACCGATCAGATGACTTTATTTGCACGAAACAAATCTCCTATAGTTGGGGACACATGGTAAACAGATTTTCAGCGCGAATAACATACTCAGAGGGTTGATTCCACATTCATTATTTGACTTGAATCACAGAAATAGAACTAATCTGTCATAATTTTAAATAACTAACTGTATTATTTTCCAAATAATAACACACAACTGGTGATCAGTTTCTTTACTATGAAAAAGTTTAAACATCATTTTCTTCTAACAATTAGAATTCGACTAACAAGCCGACTCTTTATAATCTCCAAAAACATTAAGTCTGATAAATTCTTCCAAATTATTTAACAACAGACAGAACAGACCGTAACGAACTCTCCTCTTTCAGTAGATGTAACTTTAGATACATGTTTGAGGCTACGACAAGCAACAGTTTTCTTTGGTTTATGGATTGTTGTTAAACCCGTTTCATCAATTTTGTATATTTGCTGCGGCTCAAAGTAGTACCTATCCATGAGGCTTTTTAAGTTATCGAAGAATTTTTAATTTTTCTTTGGCTACTGGTGTTCTTTTTTTTAACATTCTCTTGATTTATATTTTTGCGGCATGATTTCCTAAGGAGAGAGCAAAAAGTTGAAAAAGTTTTAGCTAACTATGGAAAACTATTTCTATTTTTATATTTTTTTGACATTTTTGGTGAAATGTATCCTTTGTCACTTGACTATAATAACGAATCGATCGACACCTTGTTCGTCTAAATTGGTTCAATAGGTTTCCCGCTACAGTACACACATCGAGTACAAACATACATAGTGGATATATACATAGACTGCTAAAATCATAACATTTCCTTTTGGCTTTGTCGTAGTTGGATGAAATATAATATATCATCGATAGCTTTATGAATCGTAGGTAAGACTTGATCCCTCATTGGGACACAAGATCCCGGGATCATCTCACCCTCAAATAAAAGGACTAAGTCTCCCCATACATAGTAAGGTTATAAAACATGCCATACTCAAAACTAGTGGTCACGTATTTTAATGTAATAAAGGCCAATCTACACTTAAATAAACGACTAACGCAATAAACACAACTACTTCACTTCACTTTTCATTAAATAAATCCAGTTAAAACTTACCGAAAATTAAGTATCGCACGACACCAATATTCCACCGTCCGTCATTTGCAAACTAGTGATATTAGTCACAACGCGCCAAGATAGAAAGTGAAGTTAGGCATAAATGAATGAGTTCTGCTATCGTAAAAAAATGTATCACGTTTGTTAGAACTAGAAATCAAGTTTACCAAGTGTCCCCTAGGGATCAACCATCCCCAGGTTCCCCTACCTCTAAATATTTTTCATCAACGAGGATCGAACCCGTGACAGCTGATTGATGACTACTGCACAGGAAGGAAGACCTAGTACCCAGACGCACAGGATCTACCTTTTCAGGCATCAGTTATTCTGTTTCAAATACTTAAGACTTCTCAAGTTAATGTATGGAGAAAAATAAAATATTAATATTATTATTACTAAACACAGATCGCTATAAGCGATAAGGCCGCCTTTGCATACATATATTTTGTTAGTACCTAATGGTTCTAAATTGTATCTTTTTTTTGTGTGCAATAAAGTTGTAATAAATAAATGAATAAAAAATAAAAACACATAATTAATACGTATATAATACAAAAGCACTTCCCAATAAATAGAACATAGAAATTATAAGTAATGTTTTAATTATTGTAACTTACTCTTTCTATTATAGACACATCGCTGTAACTCCTCATATCCATTTTCCCCTCTCGACTCACGTTTGGCGTGGACGTTACCATTCCTGACTGGACCGAATTGTTATAATTATAAAAATTAACCTTAATGAATAATTGTATAAAATTAATTGGTCCAAACATAAAATATATAAATAAACTTACCTTTATAAGTTTCAAGTTCATACGAGTAATAAAATAAAATCACTATTTTTTTTTTTGAAGAAATCGGTGTACTTATTAGTTTCACCTCTTTTCTCTTATAAAGTCAATTTTAATATTCATGATAGCTTAAGAAGAAACGACCAATCACGCCACTACCTACCACACGAAGTTTACTACCATATAACATTCAAAATTACGTACTTGTTTAGATCCATATAAAAATACCGAGAAAATGGCTTAAATCTACAAAGACCGCCATATTTTTTTTTAAGTAGAAAATTAAGAATTATTAAGTCTACAAAGAAAACCCTGTGAAAAACGAACTGCGAAGGTTTAGCAACATACTGTCAACAACATTTGGGTAGGCAAACCTAAATCAATGTTTTACGATGCAAATAGTAATATGTAGAGCAGTGATTCTCAACCTTTTTTTTGTTTAACGATTTCAAAATTTGGCGGCACACAAGGAAAAAGATAAAAATTATTTACTTACTACAACACACTGCATAAATAGTTTATGACAAAAATTTTAAATATACGAAATAAACTAATATATACTACAATAATAACTAAACGTTTATTAAGGAAATATTTTTCTTTTTAAATGATATAATTTAATAATATTAACATTATTATATATTTGCAAAATTTGGCGGCACACTTTTGAAATTTGGCGGCACACAAAAGTGCCGCGGCACAGTGGTTGAGAATCACTGATGTAGAGTCTCTCATCCCACCTTTTACACTTTTGTTTCACTTTTACCATATTTTGCAACACTTCACAATACTTACATAGTTTCAATTTACAAAGGAAAGAGTTAGCATTATTACAATAATCTTTATTTTAAACAATAAAATTCACTCAGCTTTCGAAGACGCGTCATCTCCAGAACCGTCGTACATGACGTTGTTGTTGTCCCAGTTGATGTTCATATCCATGTCTGGTCTGACTCGACCGTTCCGGCGCGGTTGTTGCTGGACACACGCAATGGTGAGCGAATCGTAAGACGCGGACGATTTGTGTTTGATATCATGGTGCAGGCTCTTCTGAGCGTTGACACTTTTAGATTCTGAGACTTCTCTGAGCTAATAAATAAAGATATAGATAGGATATACAGCATCTGATGAATTTTGTAGAAGTGATGTCTGATGGTCAATATACATCTCATGATCAGCGTTGAAGAAAACATTGAGACAAAATTTACTAACCCTGTTTGTTTTGTCAGAAACCCTGAGGGATGCATATCCACCAATCAGTTAGATACATATCCTTGCGGATTAACATTTTATTTTTATTTTCTAATAGGTATAGACCAAATAGTCGCGGAATCAAATCCATATTGACACCGTTGACATTTCAAAGGCTAAAATTAATCTTTAAAATTTACCGCTTGATGGAAAACAATGTGAGGAAAACTCCTTGTTTTAAACGAAATTTTGAGTTGTATCTATATTCGGAAACTTTTCGTAGATAATTCTCCAATCTTCCTTCTCTGTTCTACATACAGAAGAAGAGGTCTCCGCTCAGCAATGAGACATTTACTAGCAGTTATTTTTTTTTTTTTTTTTTTAAGTAATTTATGCCCACGGGCTCATTTTGCCCATGCCTTTCTTATTCCAATTTGTTTTGTTTACTTGGTATAATAGTAGCTGCTTACAATCTTACATTAGTGGTAACTTAATTAAAACTTAGTATCTCTAATGTTGGACGTGAGTCCACCGAACCGAACCTAAAATGTATTCTTAAATCTAGGTACATGCATAATTTTTTTTTTTCTTTTTTTTTTTTTTTTTTTTTTTTTCTTTTTTTTTTTATAATTTTTAATATTATAAGACTTAATAATTAATAATAGCCTAGCCTAGCATAGCCTATTATATATACATGTCTCCGTCGTTATTGTTACAATTTTTTTTTTTTTTTTTTTTTTTTTCTATTATGCACAACATGCTATTACTACTACTTAATTTATTTTCGTACTAACAATCTTACAGCTATTTGTTATAAATATATTCCTAAAACAACTATGTCCTCACACCGATACTTTTAGTTAACATATCGAGCACACTCTCAATCACGGCGGTATCTCTGTGATGAATCGCCATCTTGAGACTGTGCTCGAGGATTTCCTTTTCCGTGGTCTGCGTCGCCCTCGCCACAAAGCGACCGATTGCGTCATCACAGTCGTCGGTATAATAGACACAGGTGTTGGTGTGTCTAGTCACCGCGACTACAGCGTGCGAAACGCTGTCGTGGATTCGAAGCCTCTCTGCCTTAGTCTGGAGGACGATGACGTCCTCGTAGGTCTGGCCCTGCGCCTCGTGGATGGTTAAGACGCGCGATCCCTCGCCGGACCCATATCCCTGGTCAGTTAGCAATTTCTTCTCATCTTGCGTAAAGACCAGGTATAGGGTCCGATCCCGTCCTACGGGGATACGTGCGCCTGTGAGGCTCTCCACTCGCAACGATCGGATCTTGGCGCTGGAGCTGTACATGGTCTCGTAGACCTCGCTGATGGCAAAGGCGACATCTTTGGGGTTGCGATGCGTGCATGACAACTCGCACGAGATGGTTGTTAGCAGAGTAGGTCTACAGTACCGCATTTCGAACAGGTTATCCCTGTCGATGTACGGCAGCTGATTTATATCTCCGATAAGGATCACTTTCTCTGCACCGGATAGTCGGGCGGCCATTACTATGGCTCCGAAATGGTTCATGAGGGCCTCGTCCACCGTTAGGCGAGTGATTGTCGAGCCCTCACGGAAACCATTTACCAAAACGGAGGCCATAGTGCGCACCTTTTGCTTGGCTTTGTTGCCATAGCGGTGCGCCAGTTTTTCTTTTAAGTCTTTGGCCGCCTCGACTGTGGTCGTGATCACGACCTCCGTGTCCTCATCGAAGTCCCCGACTATGCGAGTTGTCTTGCCGCATCCCGGTACCCCATTTATCCACTCCAGCGATGGTAGTCCCCAGGTCACGGACAGTAAGCCGGCTTCCCGGTCGTTCGATATGGTTTTCGCCATCTGAAGTATCCGGTCCCCCAGCATTATTTTCGTGCATCTGGCCACTACCACCACCGGGTCCCCTTCTGGTGTTGCGAAGGTCTGCGGCTCCTCATCTTTTCCCTCAGACTCAACCGCGCTCACGAAGCCTGCTGTGGTGTTATATGCAGCCATATATTTACCCGACATCTTGCCCTTGAGTACTTGACGGGTTTCGCTGTTATATATGGCTGCTTCGGCTTCCTCGAGTTGCGCCTCCAGTAACCTTTGGTGGTCGTACCGGTAGGTCTGCATGATCTTATTGCAGATGGCCAGGCTTACCTCGCGGTTTGCCTTTGTTATGGCCAGGAACTCGATAAGGGCGTTTTCCGCGTGTTGGAGCGGTGTGGACGCAGGTCGAAGTCTCGGTGGTGATACCTGTCCCATGTCGGCTCTAGTTCGAGCGGCCGGTGACGCCTTCGGGTGCCTCGGACTGTCGTCTTTGGTGAACCTGTTCAGCGCCTCCGCTTGCCGCTCTCCCTGTTCCGCCCTTTTGGGGGAGGCATGATGTGGGAGCATGCCTTGTTTGGGGGAGATGGTAGCATGGATAAATGTCGCTACTGACATCGAGCTTGGCCTAGATTCGGGTGCGGCCCTTTTATTGAGTTGTTCTGCCTTCTGGACCTCGACCCTGAGCTGTAAGCGCTCCGAACCGCTAAGTGTGGGTTCATCGACAGTCCGCGATGCAGGGGGTGAAGGTGTTATGGATTTCGGTCTTAAATAACCCAGATCCTCCCCCCTGTCCTCGTAGACAATGACCTCACTGTTCTTGGAGGCCATAAGGCAACCGTACCTATCCGATACGTTGCCTCTGTCATAGCCGACTCTCATTGAATCCACACTGATTCTTCCAGGGATTCCCCCGGGGATCTCGCTCAACCGCTTCAACCACACACTAGACTGCGCAAAGGCTGATATCTCTCCCCATTCGAACAGCACGATGAGTTTGCTTTTTAAACGTATTATACGGTAGGTCGAGTCGCCCTCCTGTTCTTGCGCTAGCGCTTCGATCTTTGTGCGCTTAATGCTGGTCTTTTGTGTGTTACCCTTTATCAGTAAAGCGAGCCCCGGTGAAATCGCCAGCCGATCGCGTGTTTCGGGGCGACAAAAGCAGATTCCTATCCTCTCCACCCCGCTGTCCATGAAGAGAGCCACGCATCTGGTCTTAATTCCAACTTCTCCGCCTCTGATCTCTTCGCTGGGCGAGGATTGCATGATCCTGCTATGGGTCGGTTGCGAAGGTGCGTTATTGTTGGCTCTTTTCCTGAACAGCTTTTGCAAAGAGGAGGGTATGGCTTGAGTTATTCGGTCCAGAAGGACACGGCCAGGAGACACTGGCGAAGCCGTTGGAGTGGTCTGCTGAGCGGTTCCTTGTGTGTAAAGTGTCTGGGTCTGTGTTGCTTGAACGACGGTGTTGGCACTCTGTACAGGCGTTACAGCTGGTGGTAGAGCGGTCGTGCTGTTTCTTTTTGCGGCTACTGTGACGGCCTTTCTCGCGAATGTGAGGAAAGACGTTCTGCTCGTTTCGCTCTCTAAGATGGTATGGAGTGATGACTGATCAAGTTTCATCTGGAGTTTGAGCTCCAGATCCAGCCTTTCCTTACCGAACCTCGGGCAGTCCAGTATAATGTGCAGAACTGTCTCCTCACAATTCGGATCGCAGATACATGAAGGACTGTCAGTGAGGTGGAACCTGTGCAGATACGCCGCAAACCCTCCGTGGCCGGTCATTATTTTTGTGTCGACAGGTGTTGGTGCCGACTTCCTTACCAGTCTGCAAGCGGTCTTCACATCCGGTAGGAATATTTTCGTGACCGAACCAGTTTCCGAAGAATTGTATCTGTCCTGCCACGTCCTGACAGTCTCTTCCCGGATCTGCCTTCTGACATACGATATAGATACTTTATCGTAGTCGGGTGCCGTCTTTTTTGTTAAGGCCGCCTTTTTTGCCAGCTCGTCCGCTCTTTCATTGCCCGGCGTTCCAACATGGGCTCTCAGCCAAAAGAACCTAACTGTCTTATTTTCCTCTCGGAGACGCCTTATTCGACTCTTCATTTCCACGGCCAGAGGGTGGGTCACTGATGGGCTTCTCAGCAGATCGAGTGACGACCTGGAGTCGCTCAAGATGTTGATTGAGCTTGACTTTAAGGTTTTTGCCATGTCCACGGCTCTGAAGAGTGCGTACATCTCCGACTGGAAGACAGTATTGTGCCGTTCTAACCGGAAAGTAGAGTATCTTACTTCCCTGCCTTGGTCCCAGCATGTTAGGGCGGCTCCTACTTTGCCCTCTATTTTGCTGCCGTCGGTGAAGATGAAAGGCCCGACGATATTGTGCTTCTCAAGGACTTCGGGGTTCAGATTCTCTAAGCGCTCATACTCAGTTGTCATGAGTAGAGAAGGGTGGGGATTTTGCATTGGACCCACCCTGCGCTCCAGCTCTCTTCCCGGTGGAAGAAGGTCCGTGCTGTGACCCTTTTTGGTCTTAAACAATATGGCCGCCTCTCGGACGCGAAGGTCAAGTGGAAGTAGGCCCGTGAGGACTAGTGCCGATGTCAGGGACACCGTCCTGTATGCTTTGCACATCTTCTGCGCGAATCCTCTCTGCAGTGAGTCTAGTTGTTTTCGAATCGACAACTTCTCTGCTGCAGGGGACCATACGCTCGCCGCGTACAGAACGATAGGCTCTATTACCGCCACATAAATGGTCCGTACGATTTCCCCGTTCAGACCCCAAGACACTCTCGCAGCGCACGCGAGTTTTTTATATATGTCCGCAGCTTTTTTGCATACGGCGGTAACGTGCGCATTGAAAGTGAGCTTTGAGTCCAAAATGAGCCCCAGCAGCTTAATTTCCTCTACAAGTCTCAGTCGAGTGCCGGACATATGAACTATGGGGGTATCGTATTTGAGCTTTTTTGTAAGTACCATCGCGTTGGTCTTATGCGCGGCGAAGCTCAATTTGTTACGTATACCCCATTCTTGTACGACAGCTAAGGTGGTTTCGGCTGAGGTCTGTAGGTTGTCGGTTTTTTGGCTGGAGAAAACGAGGTAATATATATAAATCGAGAGGTAAAGTACAGGTCGAATGCCCTAGTACAGAAGCTCACTTTAGACTTAGCCTGTTTAAGCTGTCGTCGCATCTCATGTATGACGTCGTCCTTGAACTGCGCCCGCAGCGCCGCGAGCCGGCACTGCTCGTCCAGCGCCGCGCACACGCGCTGCATCGCGCGCAGTTCCTCGCGCAGCGCCACGTTCATCTGCCGGAGACTTCGGAAGTCGCTCGTCGACTATGAAGTCATACTACTGTGTTATGTATATGTTACTCTTACCCATTTATGCGTTCCTAGTATCCGTGACCGTTCTGGTGTAGTGGTGCGAATAGTCGCCTCAACGCCACACGCCGGTGGTCGCTGGTTCGATTCCCGCTCGGGACAGATATTTGTATTTGTGCAAATATTTGTTTCCGGTCTGGTTGTATGTCCTCTCCCCACCGTGCTTCGGAGAGCACGTAAAGCCGTCTTTACCGGTTGTTATCATAGATACATACCTGATAACGATCGTTACTCATAGTAGGAAAATTATCCTCCAACCCGCAGAGGAGCAGCGTGGTGGATTAAGCTCCAACCCTTCTTCTATATGGAGAAGAGGCCTTCGCTCAACAGTGGGTTGTTTACAGGCTGATACAGTTCATACAATACAGTACCCATGAAAATACTTTGTAAAGTACCGTAAAATGGGGGGAATAGGGATCCAGAGGTGAATAGGGATAAAACTAAGAAATATTTTTAACGCTCAATATTAGGCACCAAGTCGTTCCAATTTTTACCAATTTTTGTGGGGCGATAGTAGATCTATGGAACTTTTTATGGTAGCACGAAATAAGCGCGAAATTAACTGAAAACTGTTAATTTATCGTCATTGAAAATAGGCCTGATAAGACGCTGGTTATTACAGTGTTAGAAACCTTGCTCATTAAAAGTTATTTTATAGTAAGAGAATACGTGTGTTTGTTTAATACTTTATTTAGTGTTTGGGCCGCCATATACATAAAAGGTAAGTCTCATTTATTAATTAATACTAATATTATTTTGAAAAATTAGAAAGACATGAGAAATTTGTTGTTTTTGGGGTGAATGGGGACGTCTCGGGTATGAATAACAACGAAAGCGGGGTTAAACGGGATGAAACTGAGGACAATAGGAACGACTTATGTATGAATAGGTACAGCTTTGTAGGGTTGTCAGTGAGCAGTTAAACGATTTTTTTTATGTATCTACGTAATAATTTGATTTATCATATTATGTTTTTGTTTATAATTTCATATATGAGTACATCCAAGTATTATAAGCTAGATATGGTTCCACACTATGGGTTAAATAGATTGTTTATGTTGAATGTTGATGTAGTATTGAGTGGAAATATTTATATAAGCAGTTATGCATTTTATTTCTTTTTTTTTATATGCCTCGCGTGTATATAACAAAAGCACAAAACTCTAATAAGAGGTATGATCCCTTAATATTAAAAACTGCAATAGAAGCCTATGAAACAGGGAATAAAACTCTAGTTGAAATAGCTAAACAATTTAATATAGCTAAATCTGTTTTGCAACAAGAAAAATGATACATGTAACAAGAAAAATGAAAAGTGAAGGTGGACAAAAAGCCCTAAGTGAAGAAACAGAAAAATATGTAATAAAATATATTATTAATTGTTCTCATTACGGATATCCACTTGATACTTTTGACTTACGGAAGATAATAAAGGGATATCTAGATATAGTTGGAACAAGAGGAAGAAGGGAGGAAGGGTAATATGAAAAAACTTATTGAACTTAAACCTAGTGCTAATGGTCACAGAAGTTCCATTTATTATGTAGATAACACGAAACTTTCAGAACCTAAACCTGGTATGGGTAGCTTCAGAAGATCCAGTAATCAGGAGAATAACACGGAACCTAAGCCCGATACAAATGGTCTCAGAAGACCTATTTATTATAAGACTGACATGGAAATTCTTCGAGATCTGATGGATTCTGATGTTGTTTAATTGTTTTTTTTTTATATTTAATTTTTGTAAAAAAAATTATAATATGTTTTTCTTAGACAAACCATGTATGATCTCTTATTTAGTATATAAGCGTAAGATTTTGAGTTAATTTTATACCTTTAAGTCCAAAATGTTTGATCTCGTTAATGTTTTTATTTAAAGCTAAGTGTTTTTGAAGAGTGAGTTGATAATTAATGATTTTTTTATATTTTATTTGCTAAAAGCTATTTTATTACAAATTTATATAAGTTTGTTGATTTTGAAATGTTTAAATACTTCAACAATAATTTACAAAAGGTTCGTTCCTTACGATTTTTTAAAAAAATAAACCATGGAAGACATAAGTGCATTTTATGTCAGCGACTATATTTTTAGGTATTGCATACTAATAATTTACAAGTATCATACTAAAATGCAAGAATTAGTGGTTTGTTTAGTAAATTAATTAATTAGATAAAACAAATTAAATAGGTAACTAGAAATTGTTATATATTACAAAAGTGACAGCCCTGGTGAATTTCTCTATTGTCCCCATTTTCGTCCCCATTAACCCCAATTTCTGGGTGAATAGGGAAAGCATATATTTTAGCGTTTTATTCATAAATTGAAATTCTAATTGCATAGTTTTATATTTGATGACAAAGACACCATAAAGACTCAACCGTTTCGATTTCCATACAGCAATATATCCATAAAAAAATGCTTTAATTTTCTATCAGAAGTTCGGATTTGTCCCTTTTCACCCCATTTTACGGTAGGTACCACTAAGTAGGAAAACATAGGGTTTTTTAACTTAATTATTTAGTTAGTTTAGTTTAGTTAACCTAATTCTTATCTCATTTTCCTGTCAAAACTTTTCAACCGTCTTTCACTCTCTCCATACTAATTATCAAGCAAAAACAACACAACGTCACAATTCTCCTCTTTTTGAAATTTGGCTTTATGTCACTACAGTTTAGTCTTAATACTATACTCTAGCAGTCTAACTTATGTATGCTTAATTGATACAATATCGCTACAGTCATGACGTCACAATATTTCACTGAGTTAAAGACAACGAGACAACACTTTGTGTCCTTCGGTCAAGCCACTAAACTCCCTTCATACCTTTACACTATGCTCCAGCTGATGTATGTGCTCCTGGTACATCGGGTGCTCCTGCGCCGCCGACTCGGACTCTTTAACCGGCTCCTCATTGCACTGTCACCAAACACTAAATCATACCTTCAGACCAACTAAGATTTTATTATTATTAAGCATGGTGACAACAATGTAAAAAATATATAAAATATACACTTATGAAATAAATATCTACGAAAATTATCTTAACAATTTTTTCTAATATATTATATTAATAAATAACTACATTTATGTTTGGACCAATATGAATACTTAATTAAACTAGTTTTTACCTCGTGTTTATTTGAAAAACAAATGTCGGCCATCACCTCTGCATCCTTTTTCGGTACATCGCTAAAAACATAAAATATTTCTAATTATTCGCTTATCTAATATTTAATAATCGGGCACTTATACTGGAAACTAAAACGCCGAAAAAAAATTATTGAATAATATTAATAATAAACTTCCAAGTGTCTACCTATTACGGTTCCAAAGATACAGCTCTATTACAGACAGGCTATGATACATAATATGACACATATGCTGTATATAGCTGATGTCCGGGATCGACGATTTTACGTGCTCACCGAGACTTGGTGGGGAGACACACAAGAACCAAACCAAAACAAATTTTATATTAACACATTAATGTCCGTTCCGAGCGGGAATCGTACCCACGACGATCGGCGTAAATGAAACTACACCAGAACGGTTATCAACAATCAAAATACTAAGTTACAAGAATACTACTTATATCAGTAAATATATGTACATACGGTGTACGAAAATTACTGATGGACAGTTCGTTCCTCAGGGAAGTTATCGTTTGCTCGTAGTGCTGAATATCCTTGTTTAATCTTCTAATTTCTCTAAAAAAATATTAAAAAATACCATTTCGTTTAATAATAAACAATCATTATATAATTTATTTAAAACTACCATTACTAAAAATCTAAATATATATTTTGTATATTTGAATTAACTATTTGGAAACTATATATAAGACTGATATTATATACATATAAATTCTTTAACTTTTTGTACAAAGTATTGTGTCAAAACGGCTGTTCATCTTTGTTTCCTTTAACAAATTAACTATTTTGTTCATGAAAAGAACTATACTTTATGTAATTTAATCACCTTTCCTTATTCGAGTTTTCCTTCTTTAGGGAATCGTTCATTATTTTCATCTCGTTTACTTTGTCGCACATCACTTTATTCTTGTCTTTCTATAACAATGTAATAATATAAATTGTATTATTATATTATGTATTCAAATCAGTCGCATACTGAATTTTGCTAAGGAGCTATAATACCTAGGTAAGCGATGATACCCAATACCAAAACGCTTTACCCTCTTCTTCTATTAAGTATCCCGTGTTGGAGTCCAGAAACATACAACAGAAACACTAATGCTCTGCAGAGCACAACAAACGACACTATGGCCTATACTATACAATCAGTTCCTATAGTTAAAAGCGCAAAAATGTCTTAACCATATATATGACGGTTGCACCAGCATGCTGTCATAATTATAATGGCTAAGACATTTTCGCTTCATGTCGCGTCGTAACCCTTGCTGCATTAGTCGGTCACGTAGACAACGGATAAAAGGAATATTTTCTCTATAGTTTTATATATTAGTAAAAATCTAAAAAAAATCTCGTACTTTTAGGTTTCTAAATTTAGATTAGCCGTGCGGGATCGGCAGAGAAGCATAGCCCGACCTCCTTCTTACTGAAGTGTAAAAGGCGAATAAGGCCATAATGGTACGAACAAATGTGCACCAAACAAGAGCCGCCTGCCAAGCGTGGAGAGTATTGGCAAAGATCCCAAAATGACCAGCGATACAGAACCTAGTCGGTTGGTCGAGATCGGTAGGGGAAGATTTACTTTCAGCAGTGGAGATCTAATGGCTAAAATTATGATATGATAATGAAATATAAATTTCTAATTTTTACTAGGGTTTATGAATTGTGTTAATAATAAATATAATGCTTATGTATTGATTGACACGTGTCCGTCTACATATAAGAAAATTGATCGATGTCATATTTGTTGAAGAAAACTTTATTCCTAACATATTTTGACCCAGAATTCAATCTAATTTCGTGCCAAGTTTAATAGGCCGTCTAGTGAACTCTAGTTGTTTCCATGTAACTGGTATGCAAGTGACAGATTATTAATTAAAAACTTATATATAAATATATAATACATATACAAATTAGGTCACAGTAATTAATCGAAGAATATATTTAACGATATATTGGCGCAGTGGTCACTCCAACTGGCTGTTGCACTAGCTGTCGCGGTTTCTATTCCCGCTCATGACAAATGTCTGTACATATCATAAATATGTATGTAGTGGACTGGGCGTTAGTGTTTGTCTCGTGTATGTTTCCGGACTCATCATATGAGATTCTTTTCCCCCTGGTGGCCTGTTCTTTTATACACTATAAATCGATTCATCGATTCATCGTGTATAAAAACATAGTTGCAATTTTTTTTTTTTTTAAAGAAAATGAACCGTGTAATTTAAATGTGATTTGATATGAAATAAATACACACGGTAAAAATATATAAAATTTATTAATAATAAAAAAATAACATTCAAAACATTAAAAAAAATACAAAACCACTATAAAAACACTATAATTTATAATAGTTTCTTTCTTTCTTCGATTTCTGTGTTATGTTGGCACTTTTGATATCCCCCTGTTCTAGTTTAGACTTTTGCCTGTAAACAAAATTATGACATTAATATATAGACGTAGTAACCCACTTTCCGGTTTCGACCTTTTATATATTTTCAATAATTATACATTTGGTTTCAGTGTTTTTTGCCTCAGATAGATGTAGGCAGGCAAGCTTAAAGACTTTACCAATTTATTTTTATATATACATATGTATATATATATGTATAAACCGCAACTAACTAGTACAGCATTTGATCAACTAAAAAGCAAGGAGTCATAAGGCCCCTGGTCTTTTTAAACTTCAGTAAAACACAAAAAGATGCTTTGCTATATTATGTGCTATGTATGTATGTCGGAATTTTATAAAATAAACAAAAGCCACGAATTCGTTCTGGTGTAGTGGTGCAAGTACTGCAAGTAGTCGCCACAAACCGTGCGCCGGCGATCGCGGTTTCGATTTCCGCTCGGGACATATATTTGTATTTGTAAAAATATTTGTTTCCGGTCTGGATGTATGAACTTGTGAGTTTCTCCACCGTGCTTCGGAGAGCACGTAAATCTGTCAGTCCCGGTTGTTATCATAGGAACCTGATAACGATCGTTACTCATGGTAGGGAAATTATCCGCCAACCCGCAGTGCCCAGCGTGGTAGATTAAGCTCAAACCCTTTTTCTATATAGAGAAGAGGCCTTCGCTCATATAATCATTTTAAATTTTAATTTTCAATAATATTTTGTAGAAATTCGTGCTTAGGTACCCTCGAATGTGGAAGGTCAAATTCGGGTCTAGTATTGACCTGATACAACTAGCCAGAATAAGCAAATATAATTTATAATATAATATTTTAAGTGTAGGTAAAGTCACTAACCATAATGAGGATCCAAATATATCAGACTCGGTAACTTCATTAAAGTGTATGCCGTCGATCGCGTAAAAGTCGAACTCCCTCAGCCGACGAAGTACTTCCAATAGTCCACGGAGGTCCGAGTCCTTGCGAGCGAGCCTCCTTCGCAGGACCTCCGCTTCAGCACGGAGCTCGATCTCTATCTGCCCGAAATATAGTCTGATCAACTTCATTGCAATTGTAGGTACTGCAACTAACAATAATTTAACAGTCCTTCCACTTCACCTCTCTTATGAAGCTTCTCTTATGAAGAAAAATTGAGAGAAATCTAGTTGTAGTAGGTACTTGATTTATTCTGTATAAATCATGTAAGTGCATATGTCTCTTCACTTTATTATTCTTATTGAATTTTAAATATGGAAGAGATTCTTCGTACTACCCAATATCTTCAGCGATTTTAAGCAGCAATAACAACGAAATGAAAGAAAGTTATAATCGTTGGACGATGGCAAGTTGGTTTCGTGAAATTTCCTGGTGTGTCCAATAAGCGAGTATCTACACATTTGATACGATACCTAAATACATATTTCTATTGACATCTTATTTTCCGTATAAAAATTCGTTTAAATATCGCCAATAATAAAACTAATATACAATCCTTTTATAAGTCAAACGGATGTCTTCAATTCACTTTTATATAAAACTTTTTAAACAATCAATCACTTTAAATAAAAGAGCACTATTTAACAAATATGGTTAAATTAGAAAAAAAAATTTAGATACCTTAATTTGTTTTTATCTACAATAAAACGAATACGTAATAATAATACAAAATAATCAAAAAAATTAATTAGAATTTGGCTACGTTAAGCTTTGTTTCTTTATGTGTAAAGGAAAAGTGTAATACTTACAAGGTCCAATAAAATAACTATGAAATCATGTTAACGAATTCAATTTCAATTGGACCATTTGCAAAATTAGAGATTTTTTCTAGAGGTCTCTCAGAAATATAGTACATATATTAGATTGTGTCATTATACATACAAAGTCGTCTCTTTATCACCGAACGAATGCTTCCTCGCGCTCGAATTCCGTAATAGTGCATAATATATTAATTCTTTGCCTTTCTCGATCGAAGTTAGGATCCATCCAGATTTGAAACATATTAGTTGTACCATCATTTTGTACAAAATTTCATTCTAATCTTCTTAAGACGATTTTTTTATTTATTTATTTAAGCACGCTTAGTTAATAAAAAACCGGCTATTGGACTTAATTAGTAACGTGTGAACTAGAGAAAACAGGAAATATGAAGGACATACCTCAGCATGTCGCCTCTTCTCCAGCAAACGCGAGGTGAGCTCCGTCTCAAGCTCCTCGACAGTGCTCACCAGTAGCGTGTTCTGGGCGACCAGATCGTTCACCCACGACTGCAGAACTTCCACTTTCATCTGATCATTTATTGAATTATATTTTCAAAACTTATCAAACAGATGTTTTTGAGATGACAAACTTCAATTTAAAGTGTCTGTTTTTACGTATTATAACGTGTAATTGTCCTACTCTTTTGGACTCGTCTCCCACGAAGGAGGATTGTAAAATAAAGTCTAAATATGACGTAATTGTAAGCTCTATATTGTTTTATTAATATTATTGCAAAATTTCATTATTTTTAATTCATGAATTTATTGAAGTATCGAACGATTGTAGTTAAAGAAAGAAAAGCATCGGTTATCATTAGACCTCGCTATTTTAACTAACTGAATAACCTAAATTTGTAATATTTCAGAATATTTGTCGATTTTAAGTTCCGAACTACAATTCAATCAAAAGAATTAAAACAGGATATAATAAACTGTATTTTGTTAAATCATATCGATTAAAATTTAGTCTATGATAACAACCGGGATCAACAGCTTTACATGCTCTCCGAGACACGGTGGGGAGACCCACAAGGACATATGCCCAGACCGGAAACAAATATTTGTACAAATACAGATATCTATCCCGAGCGGGAATCGAACCCGCGCGCGGTTCGAAGCGAATATTCGCACCACTACACCAGAATGGTCGTCAGGCTAGAAAGAAAAAAGACCTGCATCTTGTTGGCGCCACCGATCCTTTCGACGAGTTGGACCCGCTCGCGGTGCGCGCGCTGCACGTCCCGCAGCGCGCTCAGCGCGGACGACCCGCACGACCCGCACGACCCGCACGACCCGCACGACCCGCACTCTACCACGTTGCTATCCATGTTCCACTATTTTAGACCACTTACACTTTTACCTCATCACGAACTAAACCGAAGATCTAAGCCTAAACGTTCTGCGTTTGTTCTATCGACGTGACATCGATTATGTCAAATGTGACAATGTATGTTTGAATGTTAAAAAGAGTTGCATTAAGAACTTTGAGGTTAGCTATATGTAGCAGGAAAAAATGATTGGAGTGGAAATAAAATGGCAAATAAATAAAACGACATATATCAACACCAAAATAATATTTATTCGATTGTAAATTTAGCTAAATTTGTACCTACACATATTTAAATTTGCGTGTTTTAAACACATACTTATGTACACTAGAGCACGTCTTTATAATAGCTTAAGTATAGAAGTCGAGGGTATCTTTAAATCTTCAAACTTGCGTCGATCATAAGAAATTAACTACATTATAATAAAATACATTGGTACTTGAATCCTAATGGAAATTATTATTATAATTTTACAATGGTAAGTGCGGTGGTTAAGTCTATTTTAAGTGGACAATGGCGGTACTCAGAATTTCTAAGAACTATTTTAAAATATTAAATAGGACAAAATACACAGTATGTACTTGATTAGGGCAGTTCTTTTCTCTAAGAGTTGTGTTGATTTTATCACTATTACTGACATTAGTTATCAACTTTGATAATATCTTTCAAGTTAAAATAATTACAATGTTTACTTAATCTCAGAACTAAAATAAAAATACTCATCACAAGAAAACTGATTAGAATTAATAATATATCTAACATAAAACCCAGGAAAAAGAAAAATGATTACGAGACAAAAGGAGTAGATTAAATACCTCATTGATACCACTATGGTGATGATTAATTTGCGAAAAAAAAAACCTATTAAAAAGAAAATAATAAACCAAACTCATTAAATATGTATTCCGAATATAAAATACAATTTGGCAGATCATTAATACCGAAATGTTTAAGATTGAGATATAGTACAAACACCAAGAAATTTATATCATAACTGGAACGCTCACTTAAGAAAATTGTATATTCAAATATGCACCTTGAAATAACTGACATAAGGTTTTTTGTTTCCAACATGTAAAGTGAAAAAATCGTTCCGAACATTTCGTTGACTACTGGTATTTTGTCTCTTTCGTACGAGTTTCCTTGAATCCGTGGTAGAAAGAGAAGCAATCCCTCTCTTATGAAAGTTTTTTGAGTGCATGTGCGCATTCAGGTTTGTATATAAATTCCTTGACAAACACTGACAGTATAAAATTACATTGGAAGGAACTCGGAATATTGACACAAGAGTATCGAATCGGTAAAACAAATCACTGAACGATGTTTCATTAAAAAGTTTCATTATTAAAACAATTTTTTTAATGTACGTTTAAATAAATTTTACATAACCCAATAACAAACATATACACGTAGTTATTTGTTTTTTTAATTATATTTGACTAATAATATAGACCGGCTAATATTGAACCGCCATATTTATTTTATAATTGGTGTGCGACTCGTATTCGACACATTATAAGAAAAATCAACAATAAACACAATAATTTATTCGACTGTCTTCGGCAATCAGATACAGATAGTACAATCAGATAAATTACTTCGAAAGATTCTAATACTTCGAAAATCGAAATTGCATTCGATTCAGTATCAATAATTAAAATATTCATATGTTTTAGAATTAAATTATACATATATCATAAAGGTTTTACATAAAAACTCGTTGTAAAAAAAACAGTTTTCAAAGACTTTGCATAATTATTATTCTGCAATTACGAGAACAATTAAATGCCAATAAATTTTAAGAAAGAAATATAAATTTAAGCAATATAGCTTTATAATATAACTTTTAAATAAATGCATTTTAGTAAATGTAGTCACAAAGAGCAACACTATGTAACCCATCATAGATTTATTAGAAAATGACGAATAAAAACCGCCATTTTTACTGTCAAATAATATAATTTCCGAATGTTATTAATAAAGAACTGCTACAGAAAACATAAAAAATTTATTCTTAATTATCTTTATTCTTTTAAGGATGTAGGTTTTTTTGTCTTTTTTTTTCCAATAATTATTATATATAGAAAATATTTACTTGAAATTCTTAGACGAGTCTCTGACTTACGATTTACAACCATAATAACTATGCAATAAAGTTTAAAGGGAAATTTATGTATAAATTATAATGCACCTTTGTTATTAAATGCTGGTTAAATTATTATTTTTTAACAACTTTATTGTATATCTTGTATTATTTTACTATACAAAAAAAAAGCTTTTGTAGTCAAAAACGGATTTACTAACTTCGCTTTATCTATCAAAATACTTTTAAAAAGTATCGCACTGGTGCCAGATATGCGACGAAGTTTTAAAAATTTCGACATGTCTGGCGTAGTCATAACGTTTTGTAATTGTAAGTAGTTTTAGTTATAAAACAACGAAGATTCGAAGTCGTCGAAATAATTTAATTGTATACCTTATATTAATAGGAAACTCTAAACGCACTTGGTGCCTTAATCTCGTAAGCATGATATGTTTGACAGCTATGCTTAACTTACTCTAACAATGGCTATATTGCGGCCCCTTCTAAGTGAAGATTCTCTTCATTTTGATAGGAGCGCATGCGCAAGTCATATATTCAACATGCGTGGAAACAGCCAATGTAACAATTATTTCAAATATTTTTCATTTCAAAAAATTGAAACGAAACGTCAAAGAAAAAGATTATAAGGGAGCACGTGAGAGCACAGATACAAAAGAATTAGGACGTTTTATATGTCACTAGTGACGGACTGTCTCTAAGGGTTGGTTCCCATAATCTATTCGAGATAGAATTTTGACATAAGCGCATGTATCAAGCATATGTATCAAAATTTATATCTATAGTAAGCAAAATCGAGGATATATTAATGAAACTATCATTTATATTTGATAAACGTTTGAAAGTACAAATAATAACCTCACATTAGATTCGGATTTTTTTTAAGTATTTAAGCTCAATAAACATCGCCTGCTTCTTATTTATATTTTTTCAATGATTTTTTCGTTTCAATGGTGACTTAAAATTATTATATTACATATTTATAGGTATATATAATACTAAAGAAATATGAATCAACAATACGATTCGCTCGATAATTATTACTATAAAACGAAACGACAGATGGCAGTTTATGCATGTTACATTTTTTTCTAAACAGATGAGATAAAAACCCTGTTTCGAACCGAATATATAGGAATATATTTGGTCGTTAATAGTACCTATTTAATACATATTACATTTAAAAGAAATAACACATTATTTTATAATATAACGTTTCAAGTGGAGGCAGCCATGTTTGATTACACGTGTAGACCGCATTAAAAACTAATATGTTCAAAAGACTAAATATTTTTCAACAAAATGTACCACACAAAACAAATTTTATATATTTTATTTTTGTATATTTATATACGTTCCAGTAAGTCTTGACGAGCGGCAATGTGTGCGTGTACTCATATTTTATTTTAGAAACAAACGGTATTATTAAGACTGATTGATTTAAACTGCTCATCATGTATTTAAGCCTTATGTCCACTGCTGAGCTTGGTCACCGCTGACTATGACATAAACCATTTCTATTCGGTGAAGTCACCTGTGACCAATCGCGTGCGACTAGAGAGAGATAGCATGTAGTCAGATATGTCTGTCTCTCTCCAACACCTTGTCTACACTTTCGGGCTACGGGAAGCTGCCTCCATTAGTATATGCTCTAAGGTTATAACTTTCTCTATTCTTCTATCTTCAGCACTAAACCTACCAAGCGGTCAAATGACCGCTTTTGAGACTTTAATTAAAATCTTGTTCTTGAGACTTTAATTACCTTGTTAAATTCTAGGTTAAAATTTTTCTTTGAACTTATGCACGATTTTTTTCTAATATATGTAGTAAACCTAAAAAGGAAAAATGTAAATCTAGAATTTAACAATTTCAATCAGTCTCAAAAGCGGTCATTTGACCGCTCTGATAGTTTTAGTGTATAAGCAAAACCAGAAATAGATTGAAACCCGCTACTACTAACAAGTTGTCATCATTTTACCCCCAAACTAACAAGTTGTCATCATTTTAATGTTAATTTAGACTATATCCATATGTCAGAATATATATTTGAAACATTTGCAAGTTTCATAACTTGATAAATCTTTTTTTGTAAGTCAGTTCAGTAAATTATATTTGGCTTGTGTACATAACAACTACAATATCTATTAGGCTTTAACTATATATGTATAAACGGAGAAACAACATTGAATGTTTTTTTTTACAATATATATATATATATATATATATATATATATATATATATATATATATATATATATATGTATATATATATACACAGATCTTTTGCACATGACGTCGGCTGTTTTCTTTTAATTTTAATTTAAAAAAAAAATCATAAATATATACAATTGAATTTTTTATAATTAAATAACGTAATATACTTAGAAAGTAATTTATAATTGTTTTCAGTATTATATTTTAATTTTTATTAATTTTTATACAACTTTTTATACGTCCTTTCAAGTTTAAATATATAATGTAAAAAAAAAAAATATTAAAAAAAAAACAAGTATTATAAATAACTAAAAATTGCACTAACTGGTACTTAACGTTCAGAACGGAGGTTCTTCTCAAATCGTATATTGAGATTTCGATGTGTTAATGTTAATATATCCTATAGCTATTTAAGATTATTTTCCATTTACTTCTGCTGCTATATATATAAAAGAGATAACAACTACACTTATATACTACAATTCATCTACAAGTTCTGGACGACATTGTTTTACATCTGAAACAAAATTATATATATTTTAATATTGCATACATATTTTTTCTAAAATAAATATGTTTAACACACACACAGACGGTCGTCTGTTCCTAATGCAGGCAACTTATTACCTGTATTTTAGATAAGAATTGACTGATTTAATTTTTTTTTCTTTTTTGTAATAAATGGTACATATAAACAATACATATATAAATGTATATAGCACCCAGACCCGGAGCGAGAATAGAATCCACAACCTTGGAGGAGAAAGCAGGTTCACTGTCAACTGTACCAACGGACCAGTCATTTAAAAATTCTTAAAATTACCGATACTTTAAAAACAAAAATTTTATAGTCGGTTCTTCTCAGCAGAATCTACTTTCCGAATAAATGGTAGCTTCACATTACAATATTGTATATTAGCGATTTAAAAGTACTTTTGAAGCTTGCTTCCAGATTTGAACTTGCGACCTTAAGATTAATACTGTGTGTTATCTCCTGATTTATCTTAACTCTTTAGAAAGCTAACACAAAGCAAAAACAAGTCACCTTATATACACATGTTCGCCGGGACTGCCTCATCACCTGTCTAGTCGGACACTCAGTAGAATTGCTTGAGCTGCTCATAGGTGATGAAGAAGATGATGTTCCAGGGTCCCATCCGCAGCCACGTAGGTATGAAGCCTTTGTAAAGTGCCAGGAAACCCTCGTTCCGAACCGTCTACAATCACAAACAAACCGCGTTACTTCTGAAGTTCGAATACGGCTCTAAAAATCTAGAAATTATTGATATAGAGAGAGAAAGAGATGCATATATATTACTAGCTACTGGCCGCGGCTTTGCCCGCGTGGATGTCGTTTATCGCGACCAAAAATAAAAAATCCTATGTTACTTCTAATACCTCCAAGAATGTGTACAAAGTTTCATGATGATCGGTTAAGTAGTTTTCGCGTGAAAGCGTAACAAACAAACTCACTTTCGCATTTATAATATTAGTATGATTACATAACTGTTTTAAACACATTAAGTAAAAAAACATAAGTTTAGAATTTAGTTTAAGAATTTTTCTCACCTGCACAAAGCAGTCTATCGTCCCCTTGTATATATTGTTGTTGGAGTTGGCAACGCTGTCTCTCAATTTTTTTTGATTCATTAGCCGCGTCTGAGAAAATAGAAGAGATATTTTGACAAAAAAATATCTAAAATATCTAAAAAATATCTAAAAATCTATATACTTAATGTTATATCTGGTACTATGGTATTATCGTTTAGTATAAAATATATAGTGATTAATATCGCATTAAGGATTTTTTACATTAGAATTCTGGATTTCGTAGATTTTTAACTCTTTTATATATGTATTATGTTGTTTGGCTGATTTTTCCCTTAGGTTTGAATTCCCTTTGCTGATGTTACGACGCGGACACAGTTACAGTACGCGCGCGAGTTCATGTCCATCCTGAGGAATGCGGTAGTTCTGTGACCTATCATAATGTCGATATCGATAATCTCATTTGGTCAACCATAATATCTATTCCATATTTATTGCAACTTTAAGTAATTAAATATTTATTTATTTATTTATTTTTATTTAATACTTTATTACACACGTTATTAAATAATAGCATTGAAGAAAAAAAATTTACAGTAAATGTGCAATGGCGGCCTTATCATGCTTATGTATTATAAAAGTTTTTTTCTATTTGAAATTGTTGAAGGCGAAGTACTCATGGTTTCGTAAAAAAAAAATAATACAATAGCGGTCAATAGTTTTTAGTATCGACAAGCACGCGTCACCGTCAACGGACAACACTCGATTTCGGACGAATTCGGCGAGGCGGGGCGCGCTGCTCCCGCCCTTCACCTCAGGCCCCGATGGACATGAACTCGCGCGCGTACTGTACATTATTGCAATTAGCCTAAAAACGCATTAGAAACGGACAGACCAACATGCGTCACAGTAGCGAGTAGCCGAGCGAGTCAGTGAGCGAGTAGTCAGTGAGTCAGTGAGCAGGTCAGTGAGCGAGTCAGACAATGAGTCAGTGAGCGAGTCAGTGAACGGGTCAGCGAGTCAGTGAGCATCACAGTGAGCGAGTCAGTGAGCGTCACAGTGAGCGAGTTAGTGAGCGAGTCAGTGAGCGTCACAGTGAGCGAGTTAGTGAGCGAGTCAGTGAGCGTCACAGTGAGCGAGTCAGTGAGCGTCACAGTGAGCGAGTTAGTGAGCAAGTCAGTGAGCGTCACAGTGAGCGAGTTAGTGAGCGAGTCAGTGAGCGTCACAGTGAGCGAGTCAGTGAGCGTCACAGTGAGCGAGTCAGTGAGCGAGTTAGTGAGCGAGTCAGTGAGCGAGTCGTCAGTGAGCGAGTCAGTGAGCGTCACAGTGAGCGAGTCAGTGAGCGTCACAGTGAGCGAATCAGTGAGCGAGTCAGTGAGCGAGTCAGTGAGCGTCACAGTGAGCGAGTCAGTGAGCGTCACAGTGAGCGAGTCAGTGAGCGTCACAGTGAGCGAGTTAGTGAGCAAGACAGTGAGCGTCACAGTGAGCGAGTTAGTGAGCGAGTCAGTGAGCGTCACAGTGAGCGAGTCAGTGAGCGTCACAGTGAGAAAGTCAGTGAGCGAGTCAGTGAGCGTCACAGTGAGAAAGTCAGTGAGCGAGTCAGTGAGAGTCACAGTGAGCGAGTTAGTGAGCAAGTCAGTGAGCGTCACAGTGAGCGAGTTAGTGAGCGAGTCAGTGAGCGTCACAGTGAGCGAGTCAGTGAGCGTCACAGTGAGCGAGTTAGTGAGCAAGTCAATGAGCGTCACAGTGAGCGAGTTAGTGAGCGAGTCAGTGAGCGTCACAGTGAGCGATTTCGTGAGCAAGTCAGTGAGCGTCACAGTGAGCGAGTTAGTGAGCGAGTCAGTGAGCGTCACAGTGAGCGAGTCAGTGAGCGTCACAGTGAGCGAGTTAGTGAGCAAGTCAGTGAGCGTCACAGTGAGCGAGTTAGTGAGCGAGTCAGTGAGCGTCACAGTGAGCGAGTCAGTGAGCGTCACAGTGAGCGAATCAGCCGGAGACGCACCCGGATGACATCGAGCGGCGTGCTGGCGACGGCGCTGCCGAGGGAGGCGAGCAGGCTGGACAGCAGGTGGTTGAGCGGCGCGTCGCCCAGCGCGGGCAGCAGGCGCCGCTTGCAGGCGTCGTACACGGGCAGCTCCACGGCGGCGATGAGCGCGGCGCGCTGCGCGGTGGGCCCCACGCCGCGCCACAGCCCGCGCGCGCCCTCCGCGCGCCACGTCTCCGCGAAGCAGCGCCCCAGGCTGCGCTTCTCGTCGCCCACCTGCGGGCATGCGAGCGTCACTAGCCCGACCGGCGGACTATTACGTAGCTTGCGCGATCGCCAGAAATCGCTGTGATGTCTGAATTTCAGAACCAGATGAGACTCGATTAGTATTTAAATTCGACTTTGCAGCGATTTCTCACGATTGCGCGTTACGTAATAGTTCCAACGGCCTATACTTTTACGGGTAATTCGACATACCCGTCATTGTCACATGTACATTGTATATGTACCCGTACATCGACACTACTCTATATATCTTTTGTAAATTATTTTCTACATTTAGATACTCTTGATCTTATTATCTGCGATCAAACGGTGTCTTCGAGTCTGTGAACAGACGGAGCAACGCCTTATGCTTTCCGGCACTTAAACTTAGAAATATATTAAAACACAATTAAGTTTATCGCGTGGCGGTTTTATGCAGTAAACACAAGCAAAGTAGCTCGTATATTAAGACATTAAAACTCGTACATTAAAACGTTAAAAAATCATGCGGAACGTGATCTAAACGCCTACAAGGCCCCTCAACTTAATAGTACGATATAAATAGTAGTAATCAGTCTGTCTCGAGACACCATTCACGTTAGACATATCCATTTGCTTTTCTAATTTACCAGTGGTTCTCAACCTACTTTTAGGAGCTATAAATATCGTGCGGAATGTATAAATGTAACAGGTGTAACACGGAGTTCTTGGATGGAGTTCAGTGTTCTGTTTGCCTGAATCGATACGACTTTCCATGCGCGGGAATTACTGAAGCTGGCTATCGTAAGTTGGGTGACAGAAAACTTACATGGAAATGTTCAGTATGCAAAAACCCCAGCCCTACACCACGTAAATCTCCGGAGTTGGAAAGCGTACTTACTGAAATAAAATTCATGTCGGCGCAGTTGACAATTTTGCCAGGACTAGTGGAAAGCGTAAAGAAGATTGAAGAGGAATTAAGTGAATTAAAATCCATCAAAGCAGAGCTCGCGGATGTAAAGTCCTCTGTAGCATCGCTGCACCAGTCTATGTCATCTATAACTGACAAGGTTGCTAAGTTGGACAGTGAAGTTCAGTCGCTCCATTCGTTCAAAGAACAGTTCACGTCATTACAACAGCGCGTGGATCACTTGGAAAGGAGAACAGATGAGGATCAACAGCGATCTCGGCTAAACAACATTGAGATAAAAGGTGTTCCATTCAAATCCTCGGAAAATTTATATAACATAATTCATAATATTGGAGTCACCATTAACTATCCAATTCCTAAGGAACAAATAAATTATATAGCACGGGTTCCCACTCGAGGAGATAGTAATATTAAAAATATTATCGTGTCGCTTCACAACAGATATATTAAAGACGAATTTGTTGTAGCCGCAAGAAAGTGCAAATCCCTGTCAACTACGAGCTTAGGATTGAGTGGCGACAAACGAATATTTATAAACGACCACCTTACACTGCAAAACAAAATCTTGCTCAATAAGACAAAGGCGTTAGCAAGGGAACGAAATTTTGAATACGTTTGGGTGAAGAGCTGTAAAATATTTGTTCGGAAAAACAACAAATCTCCAGTTTTTTGTATTAACTCTGTGTCCGATCTTAAACGCGTCTCATCTTAAGTTCATAAAGTGTTTAATTCTATATGTTCTGTATTTCTTTAAATATATTTCTTTATATAACAGTAAATTAAAATTAACTAATAGTATTAACAATTTATAGTAAGTTTAATTGGAACCGTCCGCAAAGTTTGAGAAGCGTGCTTGTTTACGCTGTAGTGCACTGGTCGGCTTTTGTTCTCTTATCGCTTGATCTCTTTGAATTTGAATAGTGTACATTTATAATATTTTTCAACTTAGTTGTACTTATTTTTAATTTAACTTTAACCTAATTGCATTGTAATTCGTCTTCTTTTGGCTTGAATTAAGTATTAACAGAGCTTATTAAATCAATTCAGTTTTGTAATATTTTTGTGCATTTGAATTTAGAGTTGCATTTCGTTTGAATTATTAATTTAATTTATTATCTACCTACTGCTTAGTAACTTTCAATTTGCTTTGAGTTTGAGGTTGTTAATCGCAATGGAAGAAATTTATGTATATTATCAGAATGTTAGGGGGTTACGGACGAAAACATCAACATTTCGTAGGAATGTGCTTCTTAATTGTTACGATGTTGTTTGCTTGACAGAGACTTGGCTTTTGGAGGGCATTGATAATTCTGAGTTATTTGACGACCGGTATCTTGTATGGAGGCGGAATAGAAATTACGCGGACACAAAACAGTCACTGGGAGGGGGTGTTTTAATTGCTGTACGTCGTGAACTAGTATCAGATGCTAGAAATGAATGGTGTTCGTCTGCCGAGGATATGTGGGTAACCTTGACACTTCAAAATTCTAAGCCTAGGGTTTCCTATAAAATGCATGTTTGTACGGTTTATTTATGTCAGCAGGGTGCAGGAAATTCATTTTCGACTCAGTTATTTAATTTCTCTGAAAAACTAGTTGATATTGTCTTAGGTGAGCCCACTGATGTGTTTCTTGTACTTGGTGACTTTAATTTGCCTAATATCAGCTGGTCTCCAGTATCCTACGATAGCTATCTGTGTCCTGACTGTCCCCAGGGTGAAGTGCAGACGGAATTTTTTGACAATTTAAAATTATGTAACTTACACCAATATAATCATGTTAAAAATTTCAAAGATAAAATTTTAGACTTAGTTTTCTGCAATAACACTGTCTCGGTCGAACATTGTACTGATCCTCTAGTGTCGGAGGATCCTTATCACAAATCATTAGTTCTGTCGACTAGTTTTGTCCAACTCCACACCCTTTGTTCTCAACCACGTAAAAAGTTTTTATATGCGTATGGCGATTACGATTCATTGTCAGATGGATTGAATTTAATCGATTGGGATTTCGAAATTAATAATCGTTCAATGGAGGACGCCATCCAGTATTTTTATAATTTGCTTTACGATCTACAGATCCAGTACATACCATGTAAAACTGTTAATTTGACACAAAATTATCCACCTTGGTATAGATCACCGTTAATCAAAATGCTTAGAGAAAAACATAAATACCACAGAAAGTTCAAAAAATATAAAAATCAAGCAGACCTGGATTCATTTCTTTTATTAAGAGATCGAGCTAGGCAGTTGAATACCGAAATGTTTGATAGTTATATCCTTAATATTGAAGATAGCATCGGTAAACACCCACAAGCATTTTGGTCATATGTCAAAAGTCTTAAACAGAGTAATGCTTTCCCTTCTGTAATGAAATATGGTTCGCGTACCTCTAGTGATGGGTCTGAGATCTGTGATATGTTTGCAGACTATTTTCACTCCAACTTCTTACAGAACGATGCTAACACGTCGAATAGCGAGTATCTCATACGTGATGATTGTAAGTCACCATACCTTTGTACGCAAGATATCACAACAATTGTAATAAACAAGCGTGAAGTTTATCAGTTGTTAAGGGACATCGACGTGAAAAAGTCTGCTGGACCGGACGGTATCCCAGCTATATTAATTAATAAATGTGCTGAGAGTCTGACAACACCTATCTCCTTATTATTTTCCAAATCCGTTTCAGAGGGTATTGTCCCTAGTATATGGAAGTCAGCATATGTTACACCTATTTATAAAAAAGGAGCGAGAAATAATATAGAGAATTACAGACCGATCTCTAAACTTTGTCTTTTCGCCAAAATCCTTGAAAAGCTGGTACATAACCAACTTTATTCGGTCCTCAAACAGTCATTTATTGGTGAACAGCATGGTTTTGTTAAGGGCAAATCTACTACCTCTAACCTAATTTTATTTAATGATTTCCTAACCAAACATATATCTGAGCCATCCCAGGTCGACGTTATATACACTGATTACACCAAAGCGTTTGATCGAATTGATCATATTATTCTCCTACGGAAACTTTATGCTGCTGGAATTAGAGGGAATCTTTTCAGGTGGTTCAGTTCCTATATTGCTAAAAGAACCCAAACTGTTGTTTTGAATAGCTTTACATCTTCTGTGGTTTCCATTCCATCAGGTGTTCCCCAAGGCTCTTTGCTTGGACCTTTTTTATTAACGATATAACCGAATGTTTTGCCTTTGGTAGAATCTTGCTCTACGCCGATGACATGAAAATATTTAATGTCATTCGTTCAATCGATGATGCTCGTAATCTTCAGGAAGACCTAAATTCATTTTATGATTACTGTCGAAGGTGTAGATTGGACCTTAACGTGTCGAAGTGTTTCGTTTGTACTTTTACTCGGAAACCTCAACCCATACAATTTAATTATGATATTAACAATACGCTAATAACCAGAGTTACCTCTATAAGGGACCTTGGTGTAACACTAGATACCAAACTTCTATTTGATATGCACATTGACAATATCGTAAAAGAGGCATCAAAATCTCTTGGCTTCGTTTTACGAGTATCTTCTGAGTTTAAAAAGGTAAAAACACTTAAAATTCTTTACTGTACTTTTGTCCGTAGTTACCTTGAATATGCTTCACAAGTGTGGAACCCAATCTATGATGTGTATATTGATCGTATAGAACGGATTCAGAAACGGTTCTTGCGCTTTTTAAAGTATCGTACCAAAAGCTCTGACATTTCATATACTGAGCAGTGTCGAAGGCACCATTTACTTCCACTTTATGAACGTAGGCGAATTGCGGATTTAGTTTTTCTCTATAATATTTTAAATTCTAAAGTTGAGTCTCCTGAATTACTGAGCAACATTTTGTTTCGAGTACCAAGGTCAACCATGGTCAGAGCTCATGCTCCCCTCTATATACCGACTGCTAAAACAAAGTACATGTCAAATTCTTACTTTATAAGAGTGAGCAGGTCTTTGAACATTTTATCTAATATTCTAGACATAGATTTTTTTAATACTAGTGTAGCCGCCTTAAAACGCAAACTGAGCCAAAATTTTTTTTTAGAATGATATCTATTATCTACACTATACTGTACGAGTAACTTTATTTTCTCATAAATATTACCCCTTTTTTTTTTGTTTTTGTTTTCTGCTCTGAATTTATCTAATAAGCCTTTACATTTATATATATTCATATTAATCAAGCCTATCTCTTGTACTCCGATACTATACCTACTTATGTATACTAAAATTATTTATATTTATCATGAATGTCACTTTTTACCATTCTACATGTGGAAACTTGTAATTGGCCTTTTGTATTCACATTATTTTTTCTCTTATGAAACTTGTAATTAGCTGTAAGTTTTCCTGGATAAACTTCCGAAAAGCGGATACCGAATTTCGTCATGAAATTTGGCATGGACATTCCATTTGACTACTTATGAGTCCCCTTAAAAGGATTTTTGGCCGCACGCAATATTTTTCGAAATATTGAATTTTTTAAGTACGCTGCTTAGCACACTCTATATAAGAAAACGAATCGATCAAAAGAGGAAGGGAAAAAAAAAATTACCTAACCTATCTTAGAATGCGTAAATGCATTTCACAGCGATTAAAAAAAAAAAAGACCTAACAACCTAACCTTACCTAACGATTTAAAAAAAAAATCTTAATCTAACCTAACCTTTAAAAAAAACCTAACTGCGTAATAAACTTCTCAGCCTTCAAAAAAAAAAAAGACCTAACAACCTAACCTAACCTGACGATTTAAAAAAAATCTTAACCTAACTTAACCTTTAAAAAAACCCTAACTAATGAAAAAAAAAAATACCTAACAACCTAACCTAACCTAACGATTTAAAAAAAATCTTAATCTAACCTAACCTTAAAAAAAACCCTAACTTCGGAATGAATTTCTCAACCTTCAAAAAAAAAAAAAAAGTGGCGGAATACGTAGTGAAACAATGGCCGATCATCTATGCGAGTTTTTAGTCGTCGCGTTAAAAAATTGAACAAAAATCCGTTCAATGAATTATTACAAAATATAAAGTGTGTATCCGGGAAAATAAAAAAGTGGATTGATTATATATATGTGTATAAATAACGCCTGTAGTGTGTGTGTGTGTGTAACGTGGCGATAAATATATAGATATATTATAAGCGTGCTAAGCAGCATACTCAAAAAATTCAATATTTCGAAAAATATTGCGAGTCGCCAAAAATCCTTTTAAGGGGATGCTTAGATAGTCAAATGGAATGTCCGTGCCAAATTTCATGAGAAAATTCGGTATCTGCTTTTCGGAAGTATACCCGTTTTCCTAAGAAATAAAATAAAATAAAATAAAATAAAATAAAATAAAATAAAGAAGGCGGATACAATGTTTATTCTACGTCACGGTTACACAAATTAGGGACCAATGAAGTTAAAAAAACTATCATATTTTAGTGCAAAACAAGCTAAACAATCATAAAATATGTCGTTGCCTTAAGAACGGTCTATTTTTCGAAGTGAGATTGAACGATATGAAACTTGGCACAATCACACGCATAGTTTCTTGACTAGTCTTTACGTGCCATACATAACGTGATAATATTTACATAAAGAAAGAGAAAGACATTAGATTAGAAAAAGACAGAAACTTTCAAAACCTACTCGATAAGTCATAAAAACTAGGTTTTAAAATATTTAAGTTCTGGATTAGTACACAATGGGATTTCCATTTTTCTTTTTAAAGTATATTTTACATTATTTAATTAAAAACTGATGCCTGATATCATTTCCATGTTCTATCTACGTTTTAAGAAGTAAATCACGCTTCTTAAATCTAAAAACCTCATCAAATTGTAAATACCTATTGAAGCTGTGTTAACTTAAAATTTTATTATGATTACGTCACTTAGCGAACGCGCAAGTCATTTGCATAAAATTATGATCTGTGTAAAAACGAATTCGTTACGTAACTTTTTTCTAGTTTTTCCTTCGTATTTGAATTATAATGCGGTTGTTCAATTTTCTTTAATATGTTACTACGGCTACCGAATTCGTTGGATAAATGCGAATCGATCATGCGTTACAAAACGACTACGATTTTCCGCAATTTCAATTTCAAATGACGTGACCTTCATTGCCTAGATAAACAATTGTCGGATTCGTCTAATCAATTCATAAAAAATATGCGTAAAATTACAAGAACATTCCGACAATTCCCCTGATAATTTGCTGTTTCCATGCAATTAAATTTCTCGTTATACTGATTACACAATGTCTTAACTGTTTTGGCAAGCTTCGACTATCCTATGAGTCCTGAGTTTAGTTTAGACATAATTGTATGTTATTTGCAACCGCGAATTAAATGAAGATTACAATTACAAGAAGAAAAGACTGGCCCGTTGGTGTAGTTGGTGGTGACCCTGCTTTCGACTCCAGGGTTGTGGGTTCGATTCCTGTCCCAAGTCTGGATGTAATTTATATATCAGTAGTCCGGAGGTACACGACACTGAGTACTTTTTTTTTTACAGATGTCCAAAAAGAAGTTTTTATTTGCTGTTTTTTCAGTGACAATGTTATCTTTAAAGTTTATATGTTTCTCTGTAACTATTAAGATGAGGATATTATGCTTTGTACCACTGTAAAAATCGCAAAAAGTTATAATGGGATCATTCAAATTAATAATTTCGAAAAAAAAAAAAATTTGACTAAGTGTCCTATACCTCCGGAGTACTGATATGAATTATTAATATGTATCTTTATTTTAAAAAAAAATGTATATCAGTCGCCTGTTACCTAAAACACAGACATTAAGTTGCCTACCTTAGGAACAGACGACCTTGTGTGTATGTTAAACATATTTATTTATTTATTACAATGCGATGTTAGATGCATCTTTTAAACGGAAAATATTTTATGTGCTACGATAACCGCACTGGTGTAGTGGTGCTAATAGTCGCCTCAAGATCGGGTCATTGGTTTCGGGTTTCTGTGCAAATATTTGTATTTACTCTGGGTGTGCCCTTGTGGGTATCCCTAATGTGCTTCGGAGCACGTAAAGCCGTCGGTCCCGGTTGTTATCACAGTCACCTGATAACGTTCGATTGTAGAGAAAATATCCGCCAACCTTCAATGGAACAGCGTGATGTATTATGCTCTAACCCTCCTCATATATAGATAATTGATTCAGTTCAAAATTTTTTATAACATACTTAGCATACATAACATCTACAGATGACGTCACCGTAATTTTTTTACAAGCTTATATTAAAGGCCACCAGTTGGGACCACATTTTATATGAGAAACTACATAAAATGTTGAGGTGGCATTCACCGAAACTAGTGATCTGTCTGTTCTACGCTTTAACACAAGATTAACATTCGTTTTACTAAATTTTTGTCGCGGCCGTGGATTTTTTATAGCTCTAAGAGGAAATTACTTAAAGGACATAAATATTTAATAAAAGTTTCTACGATATTTATTAATCTTAACTTTTAACTAAGCAGCCTTAACTTAACTTCACATACGAGAATATTTTGGAGCTTAATCCACCACGTTGCTCCTTGAGCTGGCAGATGACTTACTGACCAAGTGTAGCGATCGCTATCTGATGTCTATGATATCAATGGGGCAAACGGATTTACGTGCTCTCCGAAGCACGATTGGGTGGCATCACACGCCAGGTAGAACCCCGGTTACACATTTTCATTGATTTTCGATAATTGTCAATCTGGCTAATCTTACTACTTTTGGCTCCAATCAATTTTTCGCAATAAATAAACAAGAACTTTATCAAATAGGATTTCATATCTGCATAATTATGTCAAGATTAGTTTGTTCAAACAAATAAGCAAACTTTTCAGTTTTTTCGTGTTATTAGCGACTCGATCCGGCTTCGCACGCGTAGTAGTTATATAGAAAAAGTAGGGTGAAAGCGAGGAGCGCGGGGATGGTCAAATCAAGCGAGTCCCGTCATCAGTTTGCGAACCGGACTTGAATTTATGTTTGCGCGAAATAATTTTTAATTTGCGATAACTCCAAAGATATTCATTGCAATTATATGGTGTAAACTATTAAGGTTTATCATAATGTCCATAAAATGCTTAAGGTTATTAACGTATTTAAGCTGATAAGTATTAATACGGTATCCATCTAAATAGCTTTAAAATTACCGCATTATAGAGAAACAAGATTTTTTTAAAAGTTAGAATGGGATTTGGGAATAACAAGCTATCCATAAAAGATAGATATATGCCATCGCAGATTTTTCTATAGACCTATATAAGAGGAATATTTACATTATACATTGTTTTGTTATATCTTAAACTTGGGATTAGAAAACGTTTTCGATAACAGCTCTCAGGCGGCTTGACTTGTAGGTACCACATACACTTTCAACAATTATCTTTTTCAAGAATAATTGTCATATTTCAACGAATTAACGCAAAACCTTAACAAATTATACACCTAAACCTTTCTTTTAAATCACTCTGTCTATTGGTTAAAACCGTATGGAAATTCGTTCTGTATTTTATGAGTTTATCGCGAACAGCTCTGTGTTCAATAAAGTCCCCAAGCAAAGTCAAGGGGAATTTGTTTTATATTTATAACATGTAGTAACATTGATTACACCGGCACACAAAAAAAAATTGTCTGTACTCCGGGCGCCACCTATCTACGGGCATGTTTTTCGACCCGCTGAATACGATTTTCAAGTCAGTTTAGGCCGTCCAGCCTTCAATTTCGAGTAAATTGCAAAAAAACCCCAAAAATAGCGAAAATTCGATGTTTTGGCAAGAAAAAAAAATTGAGATCTAAGGCAAGCATAATTTTCATGTATTTTGATCTGTTAAATACTAATTTCGATCGTAGTTTAATCATAAACTGTTATAAATCTAAAAAAAAAATGTAAAAAAATCATCAACAATTGTCGAAAATCATGCCCGTAGATAGGTGGCGCCCGGAGTATAGACATTTTTTTTTTTTTGTGTGCCAGTGTTATAGATTAAAAAGACTATGAAAGAAATAAGTCTTAACATTTTGACTTTTCCGGATTTTTCTAAACACTTTAGTATCTTTGCATAAAATAGGACAGGATTAATAACAATTTTCCGAACGTTCCGCGAGTTTTTATCGTGTGATAAAAATATACAAAGCTTAAAAACGTATCGTTTGAATTCTAATAAATTTTAGTGGACATACTAAAACCACAATTTCAGTTGTACAAAAGACTGTCGGCAAAAGTGATAAACAAAGTAATTTAGGTGTTATATTGTATATATGTTAATTTAAATAGTAATTATACAGTACTTGATTTAAATTTACAACTGTTAAATTGTTATGTATAATTAAAAAAAAACCGGGTCTTCTAACATGATAGTCTAGGCAACATGTGCCATTTTAGTAAACTTTTTTCAGCAGTCTCCGAAAATTATGATTGAGGTGTAATTCGATTCGGAATGAGATCTAGATGATTTTTGAAAAAAATGAAGTTCCGCTTGCAAAAATTTTATAAGTTATTAACAAATAACAAAAAAAATAAAAAGGGGTTTAGTCTTTGGCAAATATCTCGAAAATTAAGATTTTTTAAATTTAAAAAAAGATTCAAAAAGAGGAGGAAATTTCCTTAAAAAAGTCTCAGCTCTCGGAACTGTAGGAACAATATTTATAATTTTCCCAGAAGGATGAAAATACGGCCTAAAAAGGGTGCTCTGGTTTGCGTAGGCCACGCCTACTTTGGATATTTAATTTATAAAAAAAAAAAATACATATTAAGTATAAAATTTAAAAAATAAAAAAAAGATAGGGGGTTACTGGATAGATAAATGAACAATAATCCGCCTGAATAAAATTTAGTAAGTAAATTTAGTAGGCCTTTAGTTTTAGGTTATATGCTCACTGTCAAAAGTATATGACTGTCTCACACTAAAAACTGAAGTGAGAGGGGGGTCTGTCCAAAATACGGCTAGCGTTGCGAATTAGAGTGAGAGAGCCGTATGCGTGAAAGAAAGGGAAGCCAGACTGAGACTGGTGCCATAAGGCGTTACGTAACGAAGCGGTTTACCCTTCCATAAGAAGTTATCACTTCAAAAGTAAAAACTTTCCAGAGTGGAGTCTCACCTGCATCCGGACCTTGAGCACGTCGGTGGGGTTGGCGATGGCGCTGGACAGTCCGCCGGCGAAGGCCGCGCAGAACGTGTTGGTCGGGAGGTGTTCGCGCGAGCCGCCGTCCGCGCGCCGCTGCGCTAGCGCCTTCTTCAGCGAGTAGTACGTGCCGAACTTTATCGTGCCGTACGTGGCCTGCCGCAGCACCGCCGGCCAGATCCTGACCCGCGTATCATTAATATAAGATATCTTTGAAATTTCAACTGAACTTGAACTGAATCAGCCTGTAAACAGGGTCAACCTAAGGCGAAAATTGCAAGTGTGCAAGACTCACATTTTATGCACCTACCGGTGGGTCTGGGGATGGGTGTGGGGATGGGTGTGGATAATGGTGTGTTTGGAATATCCCCAGGTAAAAGGGGGGAATCCAGATTTTTTTCAGACTTGATAGGTTCAATCCTCTTTCTTGTACCTTAAACCACTATTATGTTAAATAAACTAATGAAAGCTTCTGGATCACATTTAACATTTCACTCAATCATAACATTTAAATCAATTTCTAAAAAATTGCCAAATTAATTTTTTTTAAACCATAATTGGCCAATTTTAAGCCCCTCCAAAAGGCTCGAGTGTGAGGCTGCATACGTCACACACCGGCTGGCTCTGTCTGTAAACGTTCCACCGCAGGGCAAACGCTTCTTCTCCATGTAGAAGGGTTGGCGCTTAATACACGCTCTTAATGCAGGCGGCTCCACTGACACACTCCACTCCTTCTGCGAAGAGGTAATGACGCAGAAGGAGACTGCGAAGCGTGCTAGGGAGGATGACGCCTCTGCTGATCCGCTCCGACGCAGACGCACGGGGGTAAGGAGCCCCCTCGTAATAATGGGGTCGCTGGCCGATAGTCGGGGGACTTCGGCCAACTTAACAACACGACCCCACATGTCTGAGGGGTGGCCTTTGTTGTGAGCAAGGCCGCCCACCTTGTGCCGGGAATGTTCCGGATGATTATGATGATGATGATGATTATGCCCCGGATGTTCATCCGGGCCTACCGCCGAGGCGAGGTGGTGAATGCTAGCGCGACCCCATCTCGCCCCACCCAGGCGGATGACTGCTCACACGTGGGGTTTTTAGCCCGCGGGAGTCGGGCATAATCACTTCGGTGCCCCCGCGCCGGAGTGGTATCCATAATGGATTTTCCCCACGTAAAAAAAAAGGCGGCTCCACTGCTCCTCGGAGGGGACTTGTCGGTCCCGAGCATCATCACCGCGATGCTCGGCGACGACGAGTCCTGGAAGGCGATGGTCTCTTTCTGCTAGATAGTAATGTCCCAGAAGGAGGCCGATGAGCAGAGGAGAGAGGAGGCCGCCGACGTGGCCTCCATCCGCGGGCGACGAATGGGAGTGCGTAGGAGGCGCTACTTAATGCGCCTCCAGTGACGCCCCTGTGCCCGTGTCGGGCCGGGATGGGAACCCAGTCCTGCTAGACACGACGTCGTCGGGACTGTTCAGAGGTTAGCCGGACAGTCCCCATGTAGGAGAAGTCTGGCCTTTTCGCCGAGACCAGCCTGTCGCTGGAGGGATCCTGTTGCCTGCAGATCCGGGACCCTCCAATTAAAGCGGCTGAAGGCTCCCGCAGGGGTTTAGTACGGTATTGCATTCCCAAAGTGTCGAGGCCGACATAGGTCTAGGACTGCCGACCCGGGCGTCCTGGATATCATCCGTAAATGGATTCCCCTGCGTCACAAAAAAAAAAGGCGGCTCCACTGCGGGTTGGCGGATAAATTTTCTACCATGAGTAACGATCGTTACCGGGTGTCTATGATAACAACCGGGACCGACGGCTTTACGTGCTCTCCGAGGTACGATGAGGAAGCCTACAAGGACATACACCTAGACCGGAAACAAATATTTGCAGAAAAATAAATATCTGCCCCGAGCGGAAACCGAACCTGCGACCGCCAGCGTTGCGACGAGTACTCGCACCACTACACTAGAACGGACGTCGTCCATGTACGCGTCCCGCTACTAGATAAAGGTTTCCTCCCCATATAGAAGGGTTCCACTGTGATTTATCGGATAATAATGGTTTACCAAGATCGTTTTCAGGTGTTTTTAATAACAACCAGGGCGTCTTTACATGCTCTCTAAAAATGTAACGTCTCTAATGTATGGTGGAGAGACGGACACTGGCATTTAAAAAAATTGTGTGTGTTCGTATGTAGGTACATACGTAAGTTATGTTTCTTTGGCGTAACAAGATTAAAAAAAAAGATAAAAAAGCGACATTAATAATAGAAAAAAAAAGAAGATATTTAATACATTGAAAGTTATATTATAAACCATTATCTAGTTAAATAACATTTAAAAAAAAAACTAAAATGTTGACTAGCTAAATTCAGTGTCGCTGTCGGTTTTGTGTGACGGGGTTGCGTGCGCATTGAAGAAATTTACTCTCATCATTTTTTCCTAACGCGCCAAAAGAAGTATAACTTCAAAATTACTCAAAGACAACAAAAGAAAAATGACTAAATATTTTGAGTATTTTACATCAAAACAAGTATTAAAAAAATATATTATGCAACAATCATAATCTAACAATTTAATAGATGATAGCAACAAACAAATCATCGTAGATAAATCATTTACGTAATATGTACATTTAATTACATATTACAGTTTCAATTATTATGACAAGGAAAATAAATAATGATGAAATTTTGAGATAAGACTTAAGACTAATTGTTTATTACAACTGTTCCGGTGTAGTGGCGCAAGTAGTCGCCTTAACACTGGAGGTCACAGATTTGTGTTGGACAAATATTTGTTTGTGGTCTGGTGGGTCACCAAAACTTTCATCGGAGAGCACGTACATAAATCCATCTGCCCGGTTGTTATCATAAATATCTTATACCAATGTTTAATCAAAGTAGGGAAATTATCTGTGAACCCTCAACGGATAGTGTGGTGGATTAAGCTCCAAACCTTCTCCTACATGATAGAGAGGCCTTTGCCCAGAAGTGGGACATTTATAGGCTGATTCAGTTCAGTTTACTACAACATCACACACCTACAATATTTATAAAAAATATAGTTATATTCCATTATAACAAATATACCTAGTATTTATAATTATCTTACATTTATGTTTTAATTGTTTTAATTACTAATATATTATGTGTAAATAGTAGGCATGAGACCGATATATCAAAACGTAACTAATATCGGTTACGTGTCCCTATATCATATCATATCGATAAACCAAAACACATAGCCGTTTTCACATAACCAACGAAAACATGAGCGCGAAGACGAAACTGGTAGAACGGTGACGATATGTCACGGGCGTGCTACGGCGAAGAGCGGCGCGACAGCTAAAACCAAATTACCTGCATCTCTTTCTTATAACGATAACTTAATACAAGCTTAATACTGAATAAAAGAGATGAGGCGAATATGGTTTTCGACCCGATTTAGCGGTTTTAATGCAACTGTGTACATCGCAAAATATAACTACAAGTTTAAGCAATAAAGTCGAGTCTTTTATGGTTAATATAAAGTAAAATAGTTTGTGTATTTACGAAAAATTTTGTCCGCCTATGTTGTCACGATACGCCCGTGGGCACTGTCTATATATTTTGTGTCCTAGCAACGCGGGAAGGACTAAGGCTATGTTCAGATGGCAAAATTTTGACGCGCGTTTTCAAATTGCACGACTAGACATCCTAGCATTTACATAAAACCGATCACATGAGCGCTCGTTAACGCGCGTCAGTGAGCGTTAACGCGGCGCTCAGAGAAAAATCTTTAGACGCAGGCGATCGCGCGTTAACGCGCGCTTTGATACGTATGTAACGTCCATTGATTGTTCAGATGAGCGCGCGTTACCGTCGCGATTGCATGTTTTTTTTTTTTTTACTTTTATAAATAAATAGGTATTGTTTTCGTATTTTGTTCATAAAAATTAGTGTAATTAAAGAATTTAGATTCATTTACTCTCAGATTCTGATATAATGTCGAAAACAAACCAGGTCCATTTTTCAAAATTGGGTGAACCCAATGTGTGCGTTTTCTTTTTCTATATATATTTTTTTTGTAATATAACCACAAAATAATAGCCTCTTCCACGTCCACCATTCTAAGCCCTACCGAAACAGACTGCCGAACTCTCGCGCGTTAGCGCTTGTCATCTGTACGTCTATCATGAGTTTCCAGAAACGATACAGGTTAGCGAGTGTAGTAAACAATTTCAACAATTTGTATGGAAAGTTGAGCAGCGCCTCTACCGGATGCTATCATTACTATTGCGTTTCTACGTTTACTACTGTAGTTATGTCATGTGCGCTTGTAACAAAAACTCATGGTAGACGTAGTGAACTCTTTATAAATTTGATCGCGCGTTGACCTGCGTCAACGCGCTTACTACTGATATCAATATCTGAAAACGGTTTTCAATATCAATATGAAAACTCAATATCGGCTACATAGCCGTTTGTTCTAAAAACCGAAAACGCCCATGTCTAGAAACTAGCTATCAGAATTTAACTTTAATTAACCTAAAAAGGCTTAGACACTCACGTTTTTCACAGATAATTTTTTCAAGGATAAAAATGAATATATAACATGGATATACAACACACATGGTGGATCACTATTGCGGGGGTACCGTACGGTATCGTGGGCTGCAGCTACTGCTCTAGCCAGCGACCCCCCGTGCGTCGGATAGGGCAGGAAGCGCTAATGCGGAGGTGGGGGGAGGACCTGGCGGTGCAGTCATATGGCACACGCGTAACGGCTGCCATTCGCCCGGTCCTTGAGCGGTGGATGCGTCGAAAACGCAAACCCCTCACCTTCCGTCTGACACAGGTTCTCACCGGGCACGGTTGCTTTGGTGACTACCTGTGTCGGACGGCCCAAAGGGAGCCGACGACTGAGTGTCACGATTGTGGCGCAGCGGTGGACTCTGCCCAGCACACCCTCGAGGTGTGCCCGAGATGGGCGGTGCTGCGTCAAGGTCTGACGTCGGTTGTCGGAGGGGACTTGTCGCTCCCGAGCGTCATCACCGCGATGCTCGGCGACGACAAGTCCTGGAAGGCGATGGTCTCCGGCGGATGAGAGAGGAGGCCGCCGACGTGGCCTCCATCCGCGGGCGACGAATGGGGGTGCGTAGGAGGCGCTACTTAATACGCCTCCTGTAACGTCCTTGTGCCCGTGTCGGGGCGGGATGGGAACCCGGTCCTGCTAGACACGGCGTCGTCGGGACTGTTCAGAGGTTAGCCGGACAGTCCCCATGGAGGAGAAGTCTGGCCTTTTCGCCGAGGCCAGCTTGTCGCTCGAGGGATCCTGTTGCCTGCAGATCCGGGACCCTCCAATTAAAGCGTCTGAAGGCTCCCGCAGGGGTTTAGTACGGTATTGCACTCCCAAAGTGCCGAGTCCGACATAGGTCTAGGACGGCCGACCCGGGCGTCCTGGATATCATCCGTAAATGGATTCCCCTGCGTAAAAAAAAAAAAAAAAAAAAAAAAAAAGGTGGATCACTATGTACGCATTTTTATTCTTAATTTAATTAATTTTATTGTAAGCCAAGTAGCGCACTGGTCTTGTGGTCTAAATATTTATGTTTTGTGTGTCCAGACCTCTGAGACAGAATTGCACCATGTCAGATAAGTTTGTGGCATTCATTATTTATTATTCATACTCTTAGTTAATACTTTGTTTCTACATGTTATAAATGCTGTGCCTACCGCAATAAGCTATCTAAGACGAATAAGTTGTTACTGTTAACAACAATACAGTATAAGTTTTTAAGCTTTCACAGTCACTATTAATATTTTTATTTAATTCAGACTTACTGCACTTATTGTTATTCGATTCCCAATATTTCAGCGACGTGGCAAATGCCATGGTCACGGGATGAACTGAGTTCATGGTCATGTGTGACCATAGCATCTGCAACGTCGAAATATACATAAATTATATGTGAAAAATAATAAATACAAATGGTATAAAACCTTACCCACAATAAAGTGCTTTAATGCCTTCCTGCTGTGAAGTCTTCACAAAGCAGTCCAGCATACCTGTGTACCGCAGCTCCACATGACGGGGATCTATCTTCTGACCCTGGACTTGCAGCCGGGTTTTGGTTGTGTCAATGGGAAAAGTACCTAGTACCAAAATAAATTACTGTCTCACTGCTTATTAAAAATTACTTTTAAAAATTCATACCAATATTATAGAGTTTAACCTTTTGTGTTTTTATTTGCTACAATATAATTATAAGAGGTTGAGAAATAATAGCTTACCGAACTCGGCAACGATAGACGCCAGCCCGCCATAAATAAAAGGTCTCCAGTCTCTATCTCCCATCACATGCGAAATTTACTTGCACGAAAAAAAAGACAGTTATTTATAACAAAATTTGTTCTAGGACCGGCGTATAAATCTCGCCAGCCCTACACTTATTTGAAATAAAATGAAGAATAAAACTTTGCAGACCTCACACAACTGCACTGTTAAATTTTTCACGACTACGTTATACGTATATTTATTATTATTTTAATAGATTATTTCCCGGATCACCGACTGACGACTAGATCACTTCACATAAGTCTTTTTAACTGTCAAATATTATATACTCTTTGCTGTCAGACGCTGTCAGATCTTTTAGAAGGGATGTGCGATAATCATCGATAATTCGTAACTACTCTCTAATTTTTCATTCGATAATTATTGATAAGTGTAATTCGATAATTTTGAACCGATAATTACCGATAGTTTTTCATTTGATAATTATCGATATCTATCAATAATTTTCATCCGATAATTATCGATAATGATTTTTGATTCGATAATTATCGATATTTTTTTTTGATTCGATAATTATCAATAATTTTTTTTGATCCGATAATCATTGATAATTTTTTTGTTATCCGATAATTATCAATAACTGGTATTCGATAATTATGGGTTTATGTCAGCCGATATTTATCGAGTAATAAGTTTGACAGGGAGAAGTGACAACCCTTTTTTTTAGGTATTCATACAGGAATTCGGATAGGTTGCAGAGGTAAATATCGATACACAAAAAATATCGATACTTGTCACTCTTCATGAGATAACTCTGAAGTCCATCCGATAATTATCGAATCCATCCGATAATTATCGAATCCATCTAATAATTATCGATAATTTTTATCCGATAATTATCGATAACTGTCACCAACTATCAAAAATTTTCATCCGATAATTATCGGTAGCTGTTCATTCGATAATTATGGATAACTATCGATAACACGATACGAGATATATACGATGTAGAGATGTTCATCTGAAAAAATTATCGATAGCTAATAATATAATAATACACTTTGCGCGTTTTCCAATTACAGAGCATAATGCGACTCAGTGACGCACAATGCCGAAGTGTGCTAATGCTTAATTGGAACGTCAAATAATGTATTCATATTTTATATGTGGAAATATAAAAAAGGTCCATGTTTACGAGTATACCTTCATCCATACTTATATTTATTGTTAACACGTTTTGAATTAACTTTTTAATATTTCCAAAAAACTACGACGAAAGGAAAGTTTAATTTTTTTTTAACAATAAACAATGTTACTAACGATAATATAAATAAAATTTCGATCTAAGCTACCTTAAAGAATAAACACTTGTTAATTGTTTGCTACTGAGTTGGCATCAACTGCACGCATCACGCGAAAGCACTACTTTTGAAAGTGCTTGATTGTGCGAAGCGTTGCTGTAGTTGGAACATTCAATGTTGAGCATTATACCGCATAATGCGCTCTAGTGCTGTAATTGGAAAACGCGCTTTATTGCACACCATGAAAAGAACAATAGTCGTAACAAACAAAGAAAGATGTACAAAGGCAATCGCATTATCGCATGTAAGACCGCCAGACAACCCAAAGGTTGTCTCTTCCAGACAACCTTTGGGTATAGGACTAGGGTTGCCATCTCTCCAGGTTTGACCCGGAGTCTACGGGTTTGCATGGTGCATCTCCGGGCTACGGGTTTAACATCGAAATCTCCGGGTCAGACCGGGCAGTGGCCACTGCCACTGCCCGCTTCACTAAGCGATAGCCGACCATCACAGCGCAGGGCGAGACTTAAACCAAGTACGAGAGTTCGTACAATCTAGTGATTCAACATCGCCTGTTGATTTAAAATAGGTAAAAATGGGGTTGCTGGCCGATAGTCGGAGGACTTCGGCCAACTTAACAGCGCGACCCCACATATCTGAGGGGTGGCCTTTGTTGTGAGCAGGGCCGACCCACCTTTGTGCCGGGGCCCCGGATGTTCGTCCGGGCCTACCGCCGGGGTGAGGTGGAGAATGCTAGCGCGACACCATCTCACCCCACCCAGGCGGATGACTGATCACACGTGGGGTTTTTAGCCCGTGGAAGTCGGGCATAACCACTTCGGTGCCCTCGCGCCGGAGTGGTATCCATAATGAATTTTCCCCACGTATGTAAAAAAACTTGAAGTAAGTTTCAATTTTATAAACAGCGAAAGATTATATTTTAGTTTTTGAGACCACAACATAGTCGTTTAGTTTTTTAATTACATATCGTTTTAAGTATTTTATTTTAAAACTAGTCTATTCACTCCACAATAAAATCGAACTTTTTTTTTTTGTTGTATGACATTTTTCACTTGTTGTTTACTAATTTAGGTTCGCTTTTTTTTAAATCCATCCTCAGATTTTTTCTAGCAGCTCTAGTTTAGGAGATACAGGTACACCCTTAAAATGTACTCTCCATTTGACTGTTGATATCGCTATTGTCAACGTCTTACTGGTTTCTGTTTCTTTTTTTTTTGTAATGGCTTCGTCTATAAGGACCTGTGTAAACAATCCAAATAAATTTAGTCACATTTGTGGCAAATATAAATTCAAAATATTCTGTTTAAATGTGTCAGACTTTGTGAAATATGCCTACATGTAGTACTTTCAACAGCCATTGGAAACAAACAACAAGTCTTCGATACCGAATAAAGTGTGTAAAACGTGTATGGAGTCTTTACGATTATGAAAAAATAATAAGAGGGATTCCTTGAACCTTATTATTTCTATGATTTGACGTGAACCGTCGAACTACCACAACGACTGTTATTTCTGCGTTGTAAACATAACAGGAATTAACCGCCAAAATCATTCCATGCGAGCTTATCCTACTGTGCCCTCAATACTAGACCTGTCCTGCGCTCTACTGATACATTGAACCCCAACCAAGTACATCTCACGTATGTCCACACAAAATTATTTAACGAATGAAGGAAAGTGATACAAGGTGCAAAGAGAGTGGTAGCAAATTTGAAGACGCCGAAAGACTAATACCATTAAACTAAGAGGACCTAAATGATTTAATAAGAGATCTCCACAACACTACAGACAAAAAAATGCATGGAATGGGTTTATTTGGCTCGTAAAAAACTTTTTGAGAAATAAGAAGTCCGTCGACTTTCCTGACCACGTCAAGCAGTTACTATTATACTTTCAGCAACTTGGATGCAACAGCACTAAGATGCATTTTCCGCATAGCCACCTTGATCGATTTCGTGAAAATCTTTGAGACTTAAGCGACGAGCAGGGAGAACACTTTCATCAGGATATTTGCACCATGGAGGAGCGCTAGCAAGGCTATTGGAGTGAAAGTATGATTACTATAGTACTGACTACTGTTGCATTATCCAGAATAGTAGTAAAACTCCAACTTATTCAAGAAAGTCACATAAAAGAAAGTTTTGTTCTAATTAGATCAGTGTTTCCTAACCTTTTTAAGGCCATGCCCCACCTTAACATTTCTAAATTTTTTATGCCCTCATGCATAATTTTTAACCTTTAAATTTTTTTGTTTCCTTAAGAAATATAAATAATAAGTTTTAGGAAGAAATCACTATGAAATTGTTATCAAAACATCGTAAGTAAAATTTCAAAACATATAATGAAAAAAAACTGAAATGTATAGATGTAAGCTGTCAAAAAGATAATAAACGGTTGGACAAGGTATAGCATTGCATTTAAATAATCCAAAGCGAAAGGGTTAAAGTCGTGTCGAGTCCAGTTTTAAATTGCCCCCCTTAACTATCATATTGCCCCCCAGTGGGGCGTGGGCCCCACGTTGAGAAAAACTGAATTAGATAGTTAAATAAATTGTTATGTGACGAGAAACCATGTTTTTTTGATAAAAATAGCTACCCTTCATATCTCAAAAAGTAGAGCTGCTAGCACAAATCTGAGTATAGATTTGAAATCAGTGTAGAAAATGCAGCTACATCCATAAAAAACATTCCATACAACAAAAATGCTATTGTGCTGTGATTATAAAATAGTACTGAAAATTTATGACGATTTTTTTTAATTGATTTATATTTTAGTTTTTCAGACCATAAGGTTTTTTTGGGATGCTCGCCATTTCATTTTTATTATAGTAAAACGTTTAATCGTACTGAAAATTTGTCCTTCCTTATTCTCTACCTTGAAAGTTTTCAGGAACATTCGCGTTTTTTTTTTTTTTAATTTTAAAATTGGTTATTTTTTTATTTATTTATTTGATTTTTAACCTGATGAATTGTTAATATGAATCTCTCAGGCTTATTATTGGAATATGAAAAGCATGTAGATTTTTAAATAATAGAAAAAATTAATAAGAAGATTAAGAAGAGAAGAAGAAAAGATTAATAAAATAATCGATTTTTCGTAAAAATTGCCATTGCCATTTGCCGCTGTCAGTTCTACTCGGCCGCGTCATAAGTTAGGCCGACTGCCGATCGTCAGCCGAACGCTTAGGCCGAGCCGATCGTGCTTCTCTACCGCTTGTTCCGCGCTCTCGCTCACTAATTGTGACAATGACGTCATGTTTTTCGTACATGCACCCAGTAGCTTTCATCAATTTACTAGACGTTATCACGTCAAAAAGGTATTTTATATTTAATAAATACGTTATAGTTCGCGTCATGTAAAAAGAACGCTCAAAGAAAGCGGAGGGGGTATGTTTGCGCATGAGTACACTCGGGCACGAAAGTACGAGGCTTATTGTATTATTTTTTAACTAGCGTTTCGCTTGCGGCTTTGTAAATGACTATTAATAGGTTAGACTGACCCGTGTTTTCTGCTCAAAGGGTTATGGGTTCGATTCCCGCCCCGAGTCTGGGTGTAATATATGTTTATTTAATTATATGTATTATTTATATGTATATTTATTTAAAAAAAATTTATATCAGTCGGCTGTTACCTAAAACACAGGCATTAAGTTGCCTACCTTAGGAACAGACGACCTTGCGTGTGTGTGTTACAAAATAAAAAAAAAGTTTTAAATTACCATTTCGTAATTTAAAACTTTTGTGCGCGATGGTATTTTAAGAACGAAAGTAACGTGGACACAGTGCGGAAAGCAAAGGCCGACTGACGAACCAATAGCGCATCGGCAAGCATTCAGCGGGTGATAATCCCGCCCCGCGCCCTACCTCATACCACCAAATAGATCGATAAATCGACTTTTGCGCAGCTTGACAGCCAGCGTTCTTTTTACATGACGCGACTTATACCAGTGATAATTTACCATTACTTTTTACTTTAATTAATTAATTCACACTTAAAAATGTTTTATTTTATATATAAATCTAAAAGCGGATAATGAAGTGTACAAAGAGTTTAAAGCTTTGTAAGTTAATATTTATGAACAGAAGAAAAAAGCTACTAAAATAAATTTATTTTAACTATATACTGGAATAAGATTAGATAAATAGTGAAAATATATAGATAAGCATAGTTTTATATACATATACACAAATGCATATATACACACAAAATACGTACGTGAATTATATTTATGAAAATATATAAGTATCGGGTGATTATAAATAATTATCGTATAATTATCGGGTGATTCGATTATTATCGGATGGATTCGATAATTATCGGATGACTCGGTAATTATCGATAATATTCCTGTATCGGAAGTGCACATAAAAAAAAGTCGTCCGAGATTCAGCATCGATATTTACCCCTGAAGCCTATCCGAATTCCTAAAAAAAAAACAGGTCATCCGAGATCCAACATCAACGTTTACTCCTATAGCCCAAAGATTTAAATCGATTAAAATCTTTGCTATAGCCTATCTGAATTCCTAAAAAACAAGGAAAAGGTCGTCACTTCTCAATATCAAAATGCTTCCTCAATAATTATATCGATAATTATCACACCAAAATTATCGACACTTATCGGATCAAAAAAAATTATCGGTAAATATCGGATCAAAATTATCGAATCACACTTATCGATAATTATCGAATGAACGATTATCGAGTAGTTACGAGTTATCTATAATTATCACACACCCCTAATGAATTGTCGTTAAAGTCGTTATAACATTATATACTCTTTGGTTATAACGTTATTACGTTTATAATCTGTATCAAAGAGTAATAGAGTATATAGGTAATAATCTGTATATTTATCTCTATGTCTATGATTTTTTTTTTACAATTTGTATTTTGTAATAATATTTGATAATACCTTGATAATACCTATTTCGTTATTTTGATAGGTAAATTTAGTTTTTGGTAATCTATTATATATTTATAGCATAAACAGCAGGTAAAAATATCTTGTTTACGAATGTATAATACATATCAACAGGAAAATCAGTAGGTATATCAGTGCATAGGATATATCTTGTATTTTGAGGCTTTTAAGATATTAATAACCGTGATTTTAATTGAAGCGGTTATAAATTAATATATTTAAACCAGTTCCATAATCAAGAAAAAGAAAATAGTAATTTAAAAAGTTAGAAAGGTGAAATATAATTGTATTTTTTAATAAAATAGAAGATTTTTTTAGTCCACAATGTTTGATCACTTCAACCAAAACCAAAGTGTTGCTGCTGAACCTCCACCTCCACGAAAGGTCCTAAGGTTCGATAAGGGCTACTGGAAGACGTTGCCGGGTATCTTAAAAATAGTGGAATTGGTACGTGCGACAAATGAATACCTACACTGTCTTGTCTATTTTGAATGCCTTTAATCAAAATTTGAATAGGTAATATAAGATTTTTTTTTAAGCTTATACACTGAAATCAAAATTAATTCACTCTGTGCATAACCTTTCCATAAAAGAGAAGAGATGAAATTTAGTTCATCACACTGTTCCAATGCCGGATACAGCATACATAGTTTGCACATATTTATTAAATGTTAAGTGAAAAAAGACAAACTGTATATTATAATAATGAAACAATAATAACAGAATTAATTATCATAATAATATATTACGTTTAAGTTTCATTATGATTTATATTGAAGAAAATGAAATGAATAACTAAATTAAAGAATCGTCAAATTTTCTTTGTACATTTTACATACTTATCTAATAATAATTTTTCTTTAAAGGTTTCCAATATGGTTGGATTTATATGTATTAAGATTTCTTGGGCGTGGCTATCGGCAATCTTTTACAATATTGTCTACTGGGTCGGAAATATTATAACGGTTTTCCTATTCATAATGTACACATTTCACTTTGTGGAGAAATATGACCACTGGCCGTGGCATAAGTTAGAGTTCTTCTTTTGTGCGGCAATGTCATTGGCATACATCGTAACATCTATATTTGCAATGACTCTAGGAGAAAGCGTTGGATATGCTGTTGGGGTGAGTTATCTTCCTACTATTATAAATGTTAAAGTTTTGATGGATATTTGCTACTCAATCACATCAGAACGGCTGAACAGATCTGGATAAAATTTGGAGCAGAGATAGGTCATAGTCTGGAATAACACACGACTACTTTTTACACTTCAAAAATGCATGCTCCCCATGAAATAGACTACCAAAGTCACAAACAACAGTTAATAATTATTATAATTACAACTTCAATATATTGGGGTAAACTTAATAGCTAGCTCCAAATAAATAAAATTAATATCATCTAAACTACTTGAAGACTTAATAAAGTCTAAATTAAATTTTAATTAAAAAAAACTAACTCACATCTATAACAAAGAAGATATATCTCACCATTGACTAAATTCACCTTTAATTGTTGATTTTTTTCAGTTTTTTGGTTTATGTGCAATCATAGCATACAGTTTGGATGCATATTTAAAATACAAGGGATGGAAGAGAGGGCTACCAGCTCAGTGACAGGTTGAAAAACTAACCAGATATTTTTTTTTGTAATTTTAAGTATTTTGACTTTTTAATCATATTGTACAGATCAAGGTTGTGTATGAAATGCACATTATTCATTTAAAGTTAAACATAGAATAAGATAATGTGACCTTATCTCTAATAATATTATTATCAAGAGATGTATCTTAAAGAAAAATACTGGATATATTTTCATAATATATTTAAAAGATATTTTACATAATATTATGTAACTTCCAAAATACTTACTAATATAGCAAAACTGCCAAAAGCAAATTTTTTTAATGAAAGTATAATTTATTTTAATTTTACTTAATTAAGCATGTTTTTATTTTTTATTTTATTTTTTGATCAAAATAACAAGCAGGTAATTTGTGACTAAGTCATTTTTTTTACTAATCCACCATTTGTATTGTTATATTATATATTTATCAGGTACAGTAGTTGAGTTTGGTCATATTTATTAATAATTAAACTTTACTGTAAAATGAACATATGAGGAGTTAATCACTTTAATAAGTTCATTTTAGAGGAAGACATTGTTGTTTGTCGTTGACCTCTCTCGGAACACACTTGTTGTTTATTGTATAAGTATTTATACACTGTTTAGAATTAAGGACTGTATTGAAATTCCTTACAATTTTTGTATATGATATACTTTAATAACTTTGTGCCTTACAAACTCTTGTCAAAACGGGAAAAAAACCATTTTTAGATTCTAAGATATACAATAATTTATTATGTATAGATTAATTACAGTGACTTACTTAATTGTTTCTATAGTTTTTTTTCTTAAAACTATTTTCTAAGATTAATAATCATTGTTTGGTCTCTCGCTGACTTTTAAGTTAAAAAAAATAGTAGTCATGTGGGATCAATATCACTTTTTGAATTTAGCATCAGTATTTTGTTTAGTTCTAAGTATTAATTCTTTTAATATTTTAGTTGGTTAATATAATCAATACTTTAATTTTTTTTTTATTATGAAATAAAATGTTGGATATGATTGAATTTTTTTAATTATTTTTTGACAACTAAAGTGTATCAATGAGACTGTATTAAAATGTAACACTACCCACGATCTATGTCAATTGTATCATTATAGATTTTTTTACTGATTTAATGATGTTAAGAAAATTATTGATATGGGAAAAAAGAAGTTCAGTTCTCGAATTTTATACTGGAATATTGTCCAAAAATTTGTTTTAATGGTGGAGAAAAAGAGTATATTTACCTACATAAAACATATTGAAGTATTCTCAGCATTCTTTACTTAAAAAGTTTAAATAATATTCTATTACTAAGAATACGCTGCCAGGCTGCTTGTCTGTGACAGAGCTATCTTTGGCAACATTTTAAGGAAAGACTTAATTTTTTCACATAAAATTTATTACTATGGCCGCTTATTAATAACAAATTAGCACGATATAGGTACATGTTTATTGGTATTGTTAGGTCAATCTTTAATTTTTAGTGTTAAGAATTGTACGGTGGTCTTGAATATGTGTGATCGGTTTTTGTAATAATTTTAATTTAACTTATGTAAATAATCCTTACATATCACACATTAAAATGTGATAAATATACATTCTATACTTACCTGATTTTAATGTAATATTACTTATTAATTGTCAATAAAACAACGACCAAATTATGAATAGTTTTATTTAACGTTACAATAAATAGTTACATAAAAATTTGGCATGTTACACAGGCCTGTGATATTTACATCCTTTAAACATGTTATCATTGAATCATTTCTTTTATATTGCTATGCTTGAGCTAAATAAAAGATCTTTAAGAACTGTTAAAGAAATACAATTTGTGTTAACGTCATGGGAGTAGCTTTGAATCGCCTTTTTATATTTAATGTAATTATTTAAACTGAAACAGATAATTTTGTCATTTTAGTGTTTATGATAACAAAGGGGCACAACGAACAAATTTGTTTCGAAAGGGATCGAACTTGCACACGTTAGGATTAATGGAACTTACCGACCACTACGCTAACGTTATTTTCCTTAGAAGCCATATGTTTGCCTTTTTTTTTGTCGCAGGGGAATCCATTTACGGATGATATCCAGGACGCCCGGGTCGGCAGTCCTAGACCTAAGTCGGACTCGGCACTTAGGGAGTGCAATACCGTACTAAACCCCTGCGGGAGTCTTCAGCCGCTTTCGAGGTTCCCGGATCTGCAGGCAACAGGATCCCTCCAGCGACAGACTGGCCTCGGCGAAAAGGCCAGACTTCTCCATGGGGAATGTCCAGCTCACCTCTGAACAGTCCCGACGACGCCGTGTCTAGCAGGACCGGGTTCCCATCCCGGCCCGACATGGGCACAAGGGCGTTACTGGAGGCGCATTAAGTAGCGCCTCCTACGCACCCCCATTCGTCGCCCGCGGCCATATGTTTGCCTTGGTCTGGGTGTTTGTGTGGACACAAGATTTTATCCTACTGAAGGCCATTGACTGTGAGGCGTTTATAAATGTAGAAGTGTTTTATCATAACAGCTGTTATGGTTACATATAAAATATATTAGCTACACCCATGACTCACATGATCACAATACCATAAACCTTAACAGTATTAACCGTACAATTGTTTATTATATAAACTTTACACCATTAAAAATAGATAAGCGTAATTAGAAGAATACATCGAACATTTGACACAAGCGTGAGCAAGTGATGGTTAGGACGGAGATAAATTTTAAGAATATCAATTACAATAACATCCACCTTAATGCAAATATGTGTAGAAAATTCTTAAATAAACCTTTTAAATATATATACAGCTCTATAAAACACCGTAGTTTTTAAAATTGTTAACATTATACAGTGTCCGTGTTCTATAATTTTATTATACTCGTCCTTCAAAGGGGGGGGGGGGTGTTCTGTAGGTATTAAAGATAAGGTTCCGCACATTATACATCGATGGTTCCGCATGATAATAAAATTGCTAGCCTTTTTCAAGTTTTACTTAACATACTAGTTACTCTGCTTGCGTCTACTGCATAAAGCAGTCCAACGGCCAAATAAAGTCAATAAATTCGTACATTTATACTTTGACGACGCGTTGGCACAGTGGTCACAGCAACTGGCTGATGCGCTGGCGGTCGCGGGTTCGATCCCCGCACATGACAAATATTTGTATAGGCCATACAGATGTTTGTCGTGGTCTGGGCGTTTGTGCTTGTGTACTGTGTGTGTTTCCGGACCCCCGACACAGGATTCACATCCTACTGGGGGCAGTTGAGTGTGAGACGTTTATTTATTTATTTATTGGAACTATTTACTTTCTTCGTAGAATATTATTTATTTTAACGTAGGTACTCATGGGTCACGCTCGCACCGCCGTTGGACGGCAATAGACGCAAACAGAGTAGCTCATATGTTATGTAAAAACTTCATAGAAGGCTAGGAATTTTATTTTCTTGTAGAACGTAATCAAAACACCTACTGAATCCTTCCCTTGAAGGGCGGTATATAGAATCCAGACATCCTATATATTCGAAGAAATATGTAATTAATTTCTTTAATTCAATATTGTATCAAAAATTACAACGAGCTACTAAAACAATCTTGTTGGTTCAGTGGGCGCTTTTTAATCCTAATGATATAATATTATGTGCTAAATATTTTTCATATTATTTTCAACTAGCGGACCTGACAGATGTCTTGTTGCAAAAAATATTTAAAATAAGCTGACTACAGCGCCATCTGTCAGGTCCAATTGTGAGTCAAAATCATTTAAAAATTTACATAAATGATATGAAAATAAATATCATCAAGTTTACAGTTACACTTACAGAAGAATTATATATATAAATTATTTATCTGACATTGAATTAAGAGAAAGTAATATAATCGATTAATTAATAAATATAATTAAGTACATTGAGTTCAAATTCCTGGCTTCCACGGTATAACAATATCTGTTTCTTACAATGATTATGTAACTATGACAGATAAAATGACAAATCAATGACTTTACAACTTAATGAAGACACGAAATAAGCCAGTAATAAAAAAATCTTCTGATAATAACATTGACAGTAAAAATAAGTGCAAATGCAAAAATAGGTGGGTTTTAAATACATAAATTGTTGACTTAAAACTAATCTTTGAATTTATTGTAAACATAAAGTAGTGTATAAAAATACAGAAAAAAAGAATCTTAGTAGGCAACATTAATAGTAAGTATTGCTATTATAAAAAATACAGCACCATCTTGTTTTAAAAACTTAAGTAGTTTCTCAAATCATCTTTATATTTTAAGATGGCTACACATTACTGCAGTGTAATAACAACTACATACAAAATATAAATTAATTATTAAAGTATGTTGATGTGTATGTTAACAATATTATATTTGTTTATTTAAATGCGGTTATTTACATACAACGTTTTACATGTAAGACTAGAAAAAAAAACGTTACAAAAAATATATATAAGATTTTAGAAATATTGTTGTACTGGATTACATATATAAAATACCTATATTTGGTATGAAAATATATATAAAGAAAAAGACAGTCTTCGTCCTTTCTTATCACTATTAAAAACTACTTTGTCATAATAACAAAACAGCAACTTCAAAGACATCATTAAAAGATCAAAAAAAAAAAAAGTTACGCACACATATAAATTTAATGTTTTGTAAACATACGATAGAGAGAAAAAAAGGTCGTTAGACACATATCCGGGTAACTACCTATATTTTTCTATTTATTTTCCGGAAATATTTTATATTGATATAATAAAAATACTTACCAGATAATTGTATAATTTTGATTGTGTTTTGTTATGTGGGCAAACAATCCATTTTCGGATCAGACCCCGTTTTCTACTAAGTACTATAGTAGTATGATTTCTGCTTTATTACAAAGCTATTAAAAATAACTTTTTTTTTTTAAATATATTTAAGTTGATCGTATCAATGTTGCTTATAACTTATCTTTTCATTGAGTGTATTCCATCAATAGATGATTTGAGAACAGTTGATACATTAACACATCAATATGAAAATATATTTACAATGATTCAATAAATTAAATTTGAAATATCATACAATAGTTATATAGGTACTCTATTCCAGCTTCGTTTGGGTATCATAACTTACATTTGCGTGGTCCATACTGCTTTTGCTTATAAGTTATAACTTAATATACACTTGTGTAACTCAATTTTATCTCTTAACTAGCCTCTAGTTATTTTAATAGTTTTTTGTGTATGTGGTCGTTTAAGGCAGCGCAGGGGGCGTGGTCACGTGTGTCTGTTTTGTGACCACGAACGAACCTTGTGCGAGTTCGCCGGATTTAATCGCCCGAGCTTTTAGGAAAGCATCGAAGCCGTATAGAACCATTGCCAGGTAACCGAAAAACTGAAAAAAATATGAAAATAATAAGTATTTTGCTATTTTTTTAGCATTTATATTTTTTATTGATATTCATTCAAGTTAAATATATTATGAACATAAATCTTATTTAGACAAGTGTGTATGTTTTCATGGCTTTTGTGTGCATTTTATTAATAAATTATCGTTGTCGAAAAATCGATTTTTTATCTCTAGTTCTACATTTGTCATTAAAATATATATAGAGCCCTTAAGCTTAGCCCTTAGCGATATAAAATTATGAGAAGAAACTTACATAATATTTCGAAATAAATTCGGAAAAATATGAATCTGAGAAATGACCTACGTTATCCGACCCGTAGTGGATAAAGGGATGAAACTTCTCTTAGACAAGCGGCCTTTGTCCCGATAAAGAAAATTTAAAGACTGTTAAAGTACAGTATTTCAATACAAATCACAGCCTGTATTATAATGTCACTTAAAACTGACAAATCAACGACATTATACAATTGAACAGCGTTTTTAATTTAGTGAAATTGTTTTAATCTTATTGATCCCCAATGTCACTAAATGCAGCCATGAGATTATATTAGTATTATACCCTGTACAAGATAGCTTGATCTTTTTGACAGATGTAAATTTTCTGATAGACATAACTTTGAAATGACGAACATATTATTTTCTTAATTTAAATGATTTTAAAAATTGTAAAAATATTAAAAAAATACATATAACACAAAAGTCCCTAAAGATTCAAGCGTTGTCCCAAAATTTTAAGACTTTTTATTGCTTCAAAGTAAAATTTAAATAGGAACACTGAAAATAATAGACGCTTGTACAATGTTACATCGGTGGGTCGGATTTTTGTTTCAACCGTTGTAACATTGTACAAGCGTCTATTATTTACAGTGTTCCTGTTTAAATTTTACTTTGAAGCAATGGAAAGTCATAAAACTTTCGGACGACGCTTAAATCTTTAGGAACTTTTGTGTTATATATATATTTTAAATATTTTTACAATTTTTAAAATCATTTAAATTAAGAAAATAATATGTTCGTCATTGCAAAGTTATGTCGATCAGAAAAATTTACATCTGTCAAAAAGATCATGCTAACTTGTACAGGGTATACGTATTCAGTGAAATGAAAATGGCGGGTTTAAAAACTATCAATCAATCAATCATACTTGTAAATATTATTCGCGCATATTAAGTACCTATTTACTAAATGATATCGTTGAACTGAATTAAACTGAAATGAATCAGCCTGTAAACATACCATTTGAGCTGAAAAAGGTGTCGCCTCAGCGTTTAAAATATAGGAAAAGGGCTTGAGCTCAATCCACTATGCTGCCTAACTTCGGTTTGCCGAATAATTTCCCTACCATGAGTAACGAATTAACGATTGCTATCAGGTATATCATTGTATACAGAATGAATGGTGAGTCACTATAAATATTTAAGGAGAATACTCGGTACATGATTCTCATTCGAATTATGTTAAAAAAAATACTTGATCTTTGACCAAATTTTCATAAATTTCAATTCAAATAAATGAAGCGTTGACACTTCTCAGTCATGCCGGCGGCACGTGCACAGGTGTTGTACTGTGCCGCATGTTCACATCAAAAAATTGCCAAAGTTCACATAATTCACTTAGTCAACAAATTTATTGCTTAAACGAGCAAAATATCTTAGTATTTTTGCCTATCCTAAGCCAGGATTAAAGTATTAACGGGGACTGGATCATGCTTATTTATCCTGCTACCCTGTTAACACGTGGCGGCGTTTGGACGTAGGTAAACTACCTGTTTTGTATCGAAAGTGCAGCTAGCTGCTAGGGTGACCAGACGACGCGTAAATAATTAGATAACTGTTGAGTAACTTTACTTAGAAGTTTATTAATATTTACCTATTTTTTGTTTACATAATTTGAATGAGAATCATGTACCGAGTATTCTCCTTAAATATTTATAGTGACTCACCATTCATCCTGTATAAACAACCGGGACCGACGGCTTGACGTGCTCTCCGAGTCACGGTGGGGAGACCCACAAGGACATACGCCCAGACCAGAAACAAATATTTGTACAAATACAAATATAAACCCCAAGCGGGATTCCAATTTGCGACCACAAATGTTACGCTCTCGTGTTACCATGTACCTGACTCGCACCATTACACCAAAACGGTGGTCATTGTTGAACATCAAGAGTCAATACGTATCTCGTTAGACATTCATTGATTTATGACGATAGTAATTTATTTATGAATAGTGCAGTCTCAACTGTTACATTATAGATTTACACTGTAATATAAATCGCAACCCGCCAACCCGGGTGGAGCAGCGTGGTGGATAAAGCTGGATGGAGAGCTTCTTCTCTTCATTGCGCAGCAGTGGGTTGTTTACAGGCTGATACAGTACAGTACTGTAATATCAATCCAATTTTTTTATAATTTGTAAAAGTTATTGCTTTACATCATTAGAAATTAAGATCATAAGTGTAGATTTTAATGACTAAAGTAGCAGCCACTAGCAGCTTTATTTATCAAAATACATTATGGAGTTCTATCGTACATTTACGTAATTCGTTATGAAATTATCACCATAGAAATCGGTTGTCACATTATCAAAACCTCGAAAACATGTATTTAAAATAATAATAAAAAAACAGTTACCATAAAAGTCGTAAACCGTAAAAGTAGTAAACCATATAAACTATAATGAAATTTAGAGTTGCTAAAGAAGAAAAATCCATAACCGTAAATTATGTATTTGTAAGAGCGCAATATTATGAACGCGACAGTTAGCGAAGTTACAAGATGAATGGATTTTTAGATTAGGATTAGGATTAGTTTTCGCTTTAAAATTAATAAAATTAATCGTTTACAATGAAACTTTGTATGTGCATTGTTTAAAACCCTTAGGTATTAATATTTAGGCATTTTTTAAACGAAATTGAACTAAAATCAAGATCTACAAAGTAAAAGTTCGGAATGCAGTAGCTAGTAATAATATAAAAATAACTGATAGAGTATTTTGGGACTGACTACTGCACTAAAAATTATAAACTTATTGTCTCGTCATTCGTCAATCGTACTTTAGCCGTTAGAATATGTCCACTGCTGAATGTAGGTTTCCCCCGTCATTTCAGAGGGGTTTGCCAATTTCCGCCACGCTTGGCAGACGGGTTTACGAGCGCAGTGTGTTGCAGCAGGATATGGTGACGACATCACCATCCCGGTTGGTGTACAGTTGTTCGAACCACTATGCCTTAATCGCCTTTTAGACACCTCGGCAAGAAAAGGTGGGACCTATTCTTCCAAAGGATAAAGTCGTCGGTTAAAGACAAATGTGTATGATATGTTTGAAGTCCGTATTATTACCGAAACGAATTTTTTCTTCTCCTATGACAAAAAGGACATTGTTTATGATATTTATCATTATAAAGTCAATAAATCTTTAGAATTCATTTAAAAATTTTATTTTTTCGAAAATCAAATCATAAAGTTATGTGAGTAAAATTATCTAACTGTTTTCTTCTGACGCGGTTACATCACTGCTATTGTTTTCAAGGCTCGCACGTGTCAACATAGCTGTTGTATTTATTATTCGCAGTATTTAATGAGTATTACATTAATGATTATATTATGTAGTATGAAGTAAATATTTATTTATACCTTTAGATAATGGCGCACGTCTTAAATTCCACTTAAATGGACAGTATAACAATTTTTAAGTACTTTAAGATGTAGCGTATTTTAGCGATTCGCCGATCTGATCCGATCTTTTCAGATCGTATCGTAGTCAAACCATCGATTTTCTGATTAGGTTCAGTAGTCGACTATTACACTCGTATCACAAGGGCTCTTTTTTAAACGAACTAGTGAAATACGTCATTATTAGATATGTAATTTCATAAAATTGAAGACAATGACCTGACGTTTCATCAGAATGTCTTAAATGTCGGTGGCAAACGATTTAAAAAGCAGAATATTACAACTGTCTCTGATTTTGTTACAAGGATCTGCCGATAAATTGTAGAATCTGCAGCAAATTCGATTTTATACAATACAAAATGGTGGCAAATTCAACCCTATTATTGTATATTGGCTCGCGATCTAAACAATGATGTTTGCACAATGTAATGTTAGTATGTTATTCTTGGGTGGTTAAATTTGTATCTGGAATTTGAGTTTGTTTATGTAACAAATGTAAACTGTGTCGGTTATATACATCTTAATTAGTAGCGGTTGGTAAGATGACACAAAATCGGATCGTGACGTCATAAGGCTCTGCTATTTTTTGTGTCGCAGGGGAACCCATTTACGGGTAATATCCAGGACGCCCGGGTAAGCAGTCTTAGACCGTATATCGGACTCAGCACTGGGGGATGCAATACCGTACTAAACCCCTGAGGGAGCCTTCAGCTGCTTTAATTGGAGGGTCCTGGATCTGCAGGCAACCGGATCCCTCCAGCGACAGGTTGGCCTCGGCGACAAGGCCCAACTTTTCCTCCATGGGAACTGTCCGGCTCACCTCTGAACAGTCCCGACGACGCCGCGTCTAGCAGAACCGGGTTCCCATCCCGGCCCGACACGGGCACAGGGGCGTTACTGGAGCCGCATTAAGTAGCGCCTCCTATGTACCCCCATTCGTACCCGCGGATGAAGTCCACGTCGGCGGCCTCCTTCATAAGGCTCTGCCTGAATCAGCGGTGCAGTAGTGTGTACTGTGGCATTATGCTCAGGTAGTTGCCTTTTCTGGCACTAGATCTTTGACTTCCACAATACGGCTCCTAGCCGATAGTATGTCTTAGCATACAGGGACACACCAATAGGGAATATGAATAATTTGTTTATTTATTTATTTATTTATAATTCTTTATTGTACACCACTGTTGAAACAAAATTACAGAGATATATGCTTAAATATTATTGCACAATAAGGCGGTCTTATTGCTAATAAGCAATCTCTTCCAGACAACCTTACGTTGTGAGGAATTGAAACATAGCCGGAGTAAAATGGAGGGTGGTGCATAAATATATCAAATAACACAAAATAAATATAATTAGAAATAATAATAAAAATAAGAATATACGATATAATAGAAATATATACTGTAATTCAGTTTAACTTTGAACTAAAATATAGTTATTAATAAACAATAAAATACTCAATATGGGTATATATACACATGCAAAGAGCGATAGAACAAAAAAAAAAAAGATACCGCACAGTTAATCTGCATTAGTTAAATAAAAATGTTTAAGGTGATTTTTAAAAATTTGAAGTGTCTGAGATTCTCTTATGCGTAAAGGTAATGAATTCCATAATAAGATGGAGTGAACCGTGAAAGATTTTTTGTAAAATTTAGATGTGTGTGTTGGTATCTTGAGAAGAAGTCGACGACATGATCTTACATTAGTTCTATTTTCTTCCAAAAAAACAAATTTCTCTTTTAAATACGAAGGACTATTTACTATTTGTTTATTAATCTATTTCGATATATAAATAAATATATATAGTGAGAGTGTGAACTAGAAATATAGAATAGTAGGAATTGAAAAAATAGTCTAGAAGGTCACCGAAATAGAAATCCCCGAGGTAAGGCGGACAGCACAGGGGCGTATTGCGATAAAAACCTTAGGGGAACCTGGGGATGGTTGATCCCTAGGGGACACTTGGTAAACTTTATTTCTAGTTCTAACAAACGTGATACATTTTTTTACAAAGGCAGAACTCATTCATTTATGCCTAACTTCACTTTCTATCTTGGCGCATTGTGACTAATATCACTAGTTTGCAAATGACGGACGGTGGAATATTTGTGTCGTGCCATACTTAATTTTGGGTAAGGTTTAACTGGATTTATTTGATGAAAAGTGAAGGAAATACTATAAGTAGGTGTGTTTATTGTGTTAGTCGTTTATTTAAGTGTAGATTGGCCTTGATTACATTAAAATACGTGACCACTAGTTTTGATTATGGCATGTTTTATAACCTTACTATGTATGGGGAGACTTAGTCCTTTTATTTGAGGGTGAGATGATCCCGGGATCTTGTGTCCCAATGAGGGATCAAGTCTTACCTACGATTCATAAAGCTATCGATGATATATATTTCATCCAACTACGACAAAGCCAAAAGGAAATGTTATGATTTTAGCAGTCTATGTATATATCCACTACGCATGTTTGTACTCGATGTGTGTACTGTAGCGGGAAAACTATTGAACCAATTTAGACGAACAAGGTGTCGATCGATTCGTTATTAGGTATAGTCAAGTGACAAAGGATACATTTCACCAAAAATGTCAAAAAAAAATTGCCGTCACATCGAGTTATATGTTATATGAAAGAATATAAAATTTTAAAAACAAAAATATAAAAATAGAAATAGTTTTCCTTAGTTGGATTAAACTTTTTCAACTTTTTGCTTTCTCCTTAGGAAATCATGCCGCAAAAATATAAATCAAGAAAATGTTAAAAAAAAGAACACCAGTAGCCAAAGAAAAATTAAAAATTCTTCGATAACTTAAAAAGCCTCATGGATAGATACTACTTTGAGCCGCAGCAAATATACAAAATTGATGAAACGGGTTTAACAACAGTCCATAAACCAAAGAAAACTGTTGCTTGTCGTAGCCTCAAACATGTATCTAAAGTTACATCTACTGAAAGAGGACAGTTCGTTACGGTCTGTTCTGTCTGTTGTTAAATAATTTGGAAGATTATATCAGACTTAATGTTTTTAGAGATTATAAAGAGTCGGCTTGTTAGTCGAATTCTAATTGTTAGAAGAAAATGATGTTTAAACTTTTTCATAGTAAAGAAACTGATCACCAGTTGTGTGTTATTATTTGGAAAATAATACAGTTAGTTATTTAAAATTATGACAGATTAGTTCTATTTCTGTGATTCAAGTCAAATAATTAATGTGGAATCAACCCTCTGAGTATGTTATTCGCGCTGAAAATCTGTTTACCATGTGTCCCAAACTATGGGAGATTTGATTCGTGCAAATAAAGTCATCTGATCGGTGGGAATCAAACTTCTATTTATGGAAGATACGGTAAATATAGGTATTTGCTGTACCTTTTCCTATTTCTAGACACACTGTTGACTGCAAATTAAGTTATTTATTCGATGAGAATCAAGTTTAGGAAGACACGGTAAAAATTGGCTTACCAAGTGTCCCACGTCCCTGGGAGATTTGATCCCCCTGGGATCAAGGCTCCCAATCAGGGGTAAACAAGTCTCCCTTACAAATGAGACACATGGTAAAAGTCTACAGTATGGTATTTAATTAAATAATGAGTTAAATTGTAGCACGATCTTGTTTCTATTCAAACTATCATTGAATAGATAAATTCTGAATCTTTTGACCAAAAAAGTTTTCTAATATTGTAAAAAATAAAAAAAATATAGTCCAAAATCAAAAAGGGGATCAACCATCCCCAGGTTCCCCTACACATTCGTCTAAACAAGTCATATTTCACATTGAGAGGAACGTTTACAATACTTAATGTCATCAAAATATAATAGGCCTGTTTTGACATTTGAGAAAGACCCTAGAACAGTGTTTCCCAACCTTTTTAGGCCATGCCCCACCTTAACATTTCAAAATTTTTTATGCCCCCATGCATAATTTTTAACCTTTAAAATTGTTTTGTTCCCTTAAGAAATATAAATAATAAGTTTAAGGAAGAAATCACTATGAAATTGTTATCAAAACATCGTAAGTAAAATTTCAAAACATATAGGTAATGAAAAAAAAAACAGAAATTCAAAATGTAGTACATTATTCCGAAAAAAAAAATGTAATTTATAGACGTAAGCTGTCAAAAAGATAATAAACGGTTGGACAAGGTATAGCATTGCATTTAAATAACCCACAGCGAAAGGGTTAAAGTCGTGTCGAATCCATTTTTAAATTGCCCCCCATAACTATCAAATTGCCCCCCAGTGGGGCGTGGGCCCCACGTTGGGAAACACTGCCCTAGAATGTCGAAACGAAACTGTAAGAAACATGGTTTTTAGTTCGTTTCGAATTATTTGTCAAAAGATCATAGATGTAACATTTCTTTAGACTATTGCGTCCTTTTTCAATTAGTACGCAAGGTCAGGCGTATAACACATACATATACTCGTACATACCATGATGCATATGTACCTACTAATAAAGGTTTTTTTTTTTAATATATATACCTACGTTACAAGAAAATATAATACTTTAAAATCTTTAAATGACACGAGGCTTAAAAATTACGTTTAATAGAGTTATTTGTAGATGTCGACTATATGCAATAGGCAAGATGGTTTATACTTTTATCACAAATATCAACTTTTTTTATATATATTATATGATATTATTTTATTATTTTTAAGCATTGCCATATAATACTTTTTAGACTCTTATCTAATAAAAAATATAAAAACTATTAAACAACACAAAAGAGTAATACATTCGTTCCATAAATTCGCAGAATTTACAGCAACAAAATTTCAACGTCAAATTTTCAGAACATTAAATGATTAAGATGCGTTCAATAAAAATATTCAAATAGATTAAAATACATCCGTAATAAATATTGTTGATAAAAGTTTACCACACCGAAAAAAGTTTTCATATGTTAATTTTTTTTTCTTAACTTACACACACGGTCGTCTGTTCCTAAGGTAGGCAACCGAATGCTTGTGTTTTAGGTAACAGACGATTTTTTTTTTAATAATTATGTATGTATAATTATACGTATATAAATAAATATATACCTGGAGCTGGAGCAGAAAACAGGGTCACTGCCAACTGCGCCAACGGACCAGCTCGTATTGTAATTATATACCTAAGAAAGACGCATCTTGCTACTTATCGCTGAAGATCGGATTTATAGAAATTACTAACCAAACCAAAACCTAAAATTTAAGTTAAAAGCTTTGAATTTCATACCACCTTGCCTATTTACCAACCACGTAAAGCAGACCATCTATCAATCAAACAGTAGATGAAACAGAACTGGCCTGAATCAGCCTAACTTCCCACTTATCCTACCGTAAGCAACGATCGCTATCAGGTGTCTATGATAGCAACCGGGACCAATGACTTTACGTGCTCTCCGAGGTAAGGTTGGGAGATACCCAAACTAGAAACAATATTTTTTTTTACAAATATTTGTTCCGAGTGAAAATCGAACCCATAACTACCGGCGTTAATGCTCCTACTTGCACCACTACACCAGAATGGTCATCACGATTTTATGTATGTAACTAAGTATGTATGACAGTACTACTTTACGCATTAACTGCTTTGTGTCCAGAAATCCTATACTCATGGTTGCCTCTAAGAAATCCCTTCAGTGATAAAGTTTATACCGCCATTGCACATTTGCTGTAAGTCTTTTACGATGTTATTATTCAATTATGTGTATAATAAAGTATTAAATAAATAAATGAGATAGAGATATATTTGTCCAACTCACCCCAGCCGCTGAATACGCAGCCGAACCAAACGCGACCACGATTGTCGACGCGATCAAGTACAAGAAGGCGAACAGCGCGCACGCGACCAGCTCCACCTTCAGCCACATGAAGTTGTGGAACTTCTCCACAAAGTGCAGGAGGTAAAGTAGCAGGAAGATGCCGGTGAACCAGAACGCACCCTGTGCTACCACGTTGAAGTAAACGCCCCGACTGTTCGACCAGAATGCTGACGATTGTATGCAAATGAACCCGAGAAGGTTAAGAACCTGTAAGAATCAAAATAATGTAATGAATAAAGTTTTATTATTAAGAAAATCATAATTTAACTAAGTGTATAGTTACGGTAATTAATTTTTTTGGGAGGGAATTTTTTTTTAGGTATTCGAATAGGCTACAGTCGATAATTGTCTCGGACGACCTTTTTTGCGGATAGGCTACAAGGGTAAACATCGATGGTAGATCTCGGACGACTTTGGCTTTTGTTTTTGTGTTTTTGTGTACACTTCCGACACAGGATAATTATGGATGATAAAACTCGATAGTGTTTTCATAATGGCATAAGATATACGTCTTGCACAGTTGCAATTTTCGCCTTAGGCCGGCCCTACCTATAAGAATTCCACTGCCAGGCAATGATATCTTCTCCATATAGAAGCAGGTTGAAACTTAAACCACGCTGCTCAAAAGCGGGTTGGCGAATAATTTTCCTACCAACATACTCTATCAGATGTCTATGATAAAAACCGGGAAAAACGGCTTTACGTGCTCTCCGAGGTACCACGGTTGATCCATAAAGAACACACCGAAAAAAAAAAAAAAAAAAAAAAAAAAAAAAGAAAAAAAAAAAAAAAAAAAAACGCGACAAGCATTAATGCGACAACTTACCCCCACCAAAACGGTTATCTTTTTTGAGTGTTTGTATCAAATTGAATGGCAATGGTATAAACTGAAGAATAAAACTTTTTATTGAATTTAATATTCATTTTTGAGGAATCTATTTCAGATTTCTGGTATACTCTCTTATGACAAAACACTAATGGCATAGTTGTGTTTGCATCTGGTGTATCAATTATAACTGGCCCCAGAACTTCCATCCATGAGTTAGTGGGTTCTCCTGTGGTAAGCATGAATTCCCATATGTTAACACTACTACTATATTTTATTAATTCAATTCAGACTATACCAATTATAAACATTATTTGATGAATACTTAATAGTATCAAACTACAATATTGTAATTAGTATTCATTATTAACTAACTCTGCTATATTTTAACATATTTTAATAGCAGAGCTTTTCAACATAATACATCAGCAAAGGCACAGTTGAGTACAGTTTTAGATATAGACATTTATTTATAAAATAAATATATTTTTTTAAACATTGAGTACCTGTTTCACCTCAACTAATAAACTACGAATTTTGGTTTACAAATACAAATATCTGACGGATAAAGTAGATAGGGGAAAATGAAAAATATATCAATTTTTTATCTATCTATCTATTATCAACAATGATTTTGATTTAAAAAAAAACCACATCTTTAGATCTTTGATTTGTTTTTATAGCTAAGAATTAATTCCCCATCATTCTTTCCAAACTACATACCTTTGCAGGCTAATTAAATTTATACAAAAGCTGGATGGCCGCAGAAAATAATATTTTCAGTTTTCAAGTCAAAAAAAATACAGTGTATAATTTATTTATACATTTATTGGTCTCGTTGATTTATTTTTAACAAAAATAGCGATATCAATGTCAACGTTCGTTGTTGCCAGACGCATTGCATGAAGAAGAGACTTCCCAACAAACAAAAACGTCATATAAGACAAGGCTTGTACGACTTTAAGTTGTATTGCAGTCTTACAATAGTAAAGAGATGACTACTAGGTCCTATAGACGTCTTCCATTTAACTTCTTAGTCGTGCGACTATATGTCATAATAAACTGGTCATAGCAACGTCAGCAAGACTAAACTACACGACGTTATATTACAGTTTTAACTATAACGTTAGTACGATAATGCAATAGTCATACTAACGTTACAGTCCAATAAACGGTTTCAACTAACCAAATTAGGTGATAGAAAAACCTGTATGTGACATTTATATAATGAAGCAGTTGTACACACGTTTTGAAAATGACGTTTGTAAAACAATCCCCCATTTTGTCTTACAACAGTTAATTTGAGACACTTGAATGACTTGGTTGTTCATTTTGACTTAAATATGATCTCTATATAACAAGATGTCGATTAAAGGTCATGTCCTGACTTTAACCAGCCTTGTTGTCGCATTTGAGACAAGTTTTTACTTTTAAGCGACTTGGCCGCCATACTAACGAAAAGTTACACTCTTAACACCATTGTTTAATTCGAAAAATATAGGTAGGGTATTTGAATAATATGAATAATAATTAAAATGTTTTGTAATCTGCACTGCGCTTTTACTACAATCAGCTTATGCCTGAAATAAATTTAGGTAAAGATTATTGAAATTACTACTTATATTGCTAAATTAAAAATTATTTTTAGTTTTTTGAGGAACCCTAACAGCAATGGCGTAAAGGTTATTTCCAAGACCATACAAGGTCTTGAAATAACCTTAATATGACTTAGTGTCTTTACAACGTCACATAGAGATAAGTGTACGACAAAAGCAATATGTCTTGCATTTTTAGAAACAAACACTATTGTTATTCACAATAATATAATGTTTCAAACACAAAACTATGAAGGGGCATGAAAATATGAATAGTATTTACATAGGTATATTATCATAAAACTTAAATTCCCAGTCGAACTAAACGGAATTAGAAACAGTCACAGTTAGCAAGATATGAAAATTAAATAACACTCGACACCTTTTATTTCCTTGTAATTATTTATTTTGCACCTTCAAAGCCACGAACACGCAAGACTATATCAAGAAATATAAATCAGTCATATAGGTGTTGTTACTTGATTCTAATAAACCGTTTTAGTCATTCAAATCACCTGTATGACCACTATGTGACGAACTAGTCGTTGTAAAGTTATAATGAAACTACTGTGCGATGAAAATGGTAATTTCTTAACGTTTTTACGACTTTTAAATGACTTCAACGAAGTCATCTTATGACTATTGTATGACGATAATACAACAACGTACGTCGTATAAATGGGGCCCTTTTCGCGTTTAGCAAACGTTATTAAAACGTTAGTGTGACTTAGCTGTGGTAATAAGATAACGTTTACTAAACTATTGTACGACGATAATTTGTTAGTTGGGTTATCTGACAGTAAAGATCTTTACTTATTGTTAGATTTTATAAAGTTTATTGTTGAATATGCACTTTCACATAAATAAGTGCTGCCAATCATCGACCCCATTTTCAAGCTAAAATTTGTTAGTTTTGGGAAATAATCAACAAAGATCTTAAACAAATCCATTCCTGTTTCTATTCTTCCCTTGTAAAAGGGATCTGACTGTACGTCATATAATTCCAACTGGTATTCAGTATTTACGCTTTCGGTTTGAATTGTTAATGGATACTGTTCTCTTATATTTACGCGAATTTTATTCATTTAATTAAAAGTCTAAAAACGGATTTTATCGCGTTTATTTAAAGTTACTGTTTAACAATTTAATTTAAATTATTTCCCGATTATATAATTATTCGGACACCCACCACCTCAGTCCCCCGAGATCATGGACGCTGTAAAGGGTCCGAAACGTCGGGAAAATTAATGTAATTGTAATTAATTGTTAATGGATATGTAAAAAGAGACAAATCTGCGAAACGCTGCTCAAATTCAAAAATTACCTCGTCGATGTTCTTCAGGTGGTCAGAAAAGTTGCATCCTTCAAAATTTCCTTTTTCAGTATAATGTTCTTTGCAATTTGGAAAAAAGAAAAATCATTTTTTTCCAATGACGTTTTGAACAATCTCAGTTTATTTTTGAATCCATTCACATGTCCATACAAATTATAAATAAACGTCTCACACTCAACGGCCCCCAGTAGGATGTGAATCCTGTGTCGGGGGCCCGGAAACACACACAATACACAAGCACGAACACGCCCAGACCACGACAAACACCTGTATGGCCTATACAAATATTAGTCATGTGCGGAGATCGAACCCGTGACCGCTAGCGCATCAGTCAGTTGCATGACCACTGCGCCAACGCGTCGTTTGTTAAATTGGCTATATTGTGTTTCTTGCCTTGTAATTTCAAATTTAATTCGTTCAAATGTTGTGTCATAACAGTTAAAAATGCAAGATCAGCAACAAATTCAGGATCTTGCATTTTAGTTTTCATATCAGTTGGGGTGCTATTGTCGGTGACCTCCGCGTGGTGCACCCTGGAAACGTAGACGGCAGCAGCTCCACAGTTGCGGAGCTGCTGCTGCCTACGGCTAACGACCGACTGAGGGAATGCCGGATATGCGATTCTGCGCTCCGGGTACTGCTCTGTTTAAGCAGAGTTGACCTGATGAGCGATCGCATGGCATATTGGGGACAGCTGTCTCCAAGGGGAGTTTTGCTCCCGTGACACCGAGCTTGCGTGCGGCGACGCCGCGGAGTACGGACGGGTCTGACGTGCACTTACCCTGCCGCCAGACAGAACGGGTAGGCTTGCCCTACTCGTTTACCGTCCTCTCGTAATCCCGCTATGTGGTGTCGTGGTCACGTCTCGCGGCCACGTACGGGACCGAGGGTCTTGCCTTAACTGGCCGGGCCGAGAGGAAGAAAACCTCTATAAAAAACTACCCCGAATCCCAAGAGTATGCGGAGAAAGGGGGTAACGTACTGCCACCTGCTAAAGCGGGCGGCAGATACGATTAACCTGGCCGATCTTGGCATTGTTGGTGGCCTCAAACTGCGGCGAGCCGCGACCGGGGCCAGATTACTGGAGCTGCCGAAGGGGCAGACTTCGGAAGTGGCAGGACGCCTGGCGGAGGCCATGCAAGAGGCGTTGGGCAGCATGGCGAAGGTCGTCCAACCCAGGAAGCTCGCGAGTCTGCGAGTTTCTGGGCTAGATGACTCCGTCACCTGCGAGATGGTGGCCACTGTGGTAGCGGAGGTGGGGAAATGTAATGCCGGCTCTGTAAAGACTGGCGCAATCGCGGTCGGACCGGGTGGGTTGGGCTGCACTGTGGTGCGATGCCCGATCCCAGCCGCTAGGGCCCTGGCCGAGGCAGGCAGACTCTTAGTCGGCTGGAGTTCGGCCAGAGTCCAGGTTTTAATATATATATATAAAGTAAAGTAATTTATTTGTTATATATCTCTAAGAATTAAGTTATTAATTATAGGCAAGTTTGAAATTAATATTAAGCTGCTTATTCAAGTGTTCGCTTTCATTGATAAACAGGCTTTCTAATTCAAAGTGAATGAAAAAAAGCTATAAATAATAGCTATTAAAATATAGCTATTACTTATTAAAATTTATACAGTTTTTAAGCAATACTTAAAATAGCGGCAATTTACTTACAATAGCGGCAATTTTAACCATCCCCGGAGTAGTTTTCAGGTAACTTGGATCAAAACGGAGGTCTGTACGGAATATCACATTTGTCGACTCCATGCTTTGAGGTTGGTGAGGGCTTTGAGGGGAAGCCATGGTTCACTGATACAACACAGTAATGTTTCTAGTTACAAAATAAATAAAGATTTAAAGATCAATATTATCACTAATATTTTGTGTCTTATCATAACAACTGATAGCAGATGAAAAACACATGTGATGTTTCTTTTTTGATATTATTTCAATTGAGACATTTTTAGCCAAAAAAAAACAATATATAAAAACATAATTTTTTCCGATATATAAAAAAAAAGATCGTGTTTAAAAAATGTACTAGGTACTCACATTGATTTATTAAACAGATTTCGGTGTCCGCTTCGCAGAAAAATAATTTGAGATAACGATGTCGTCACCGCTTCTCCTTGACACGATATTACGAACCAATACTAAAATGTGTTAAATGCATCACTGACTCATATATTTAAATAGCAAACCGTGATTATTTTACTGTTTACTATCAACCAACGCGAAGATTAGCCTATTGTGTTAACCATACAAATTACGCTCTTTTAAGATGTTTATTTATTTATTAACTCACACTTCTAATATTAAAAAAAATTCGTTCTATAGAAATATTATATTAATCTATTAAGAACTGCAAATGCTAAACAATAAATCCCAACGATTAACGAATCGTAATGAATTTTAACACAACACATCTCCGTTTTGTGAATAAGAATATTGAATACTGTCAAAAAGAAAAATACAATAGAAATACAACTTGTCAAATGTCAACGTGGTGTCAACATTAAAGACGATTCAATTTACGGTACACAAAATAACTATACAATGAAACTATTCAATAAGATTTCAAAAAATAAAATATTAACTTAATAGTGCAATTTTAAATATATTTTGTTAAACGTAACTAAAAACGTAATTACATAAAATTTAATATTAATATATATTTTTTTAATTCAAACTAAATTAGTAATCCCAAGTAATCCATTGTATTATTGTACAACCTAGGAATTATATACAAACTGGAATGGATTCAAGGCAATTCTCGTAAGAAAGAGACAAAATACCAGTAGTCAACGAAATGCTCGGAACGATTTTTCATTTTACATGTTATAAGCCAAAGTCAACCTTATGATAAACTATTCAAAGTGCATATTTGAATAGGTACCATAAAATTTTATTTAGTAAGCGTTACATATTGCGGGGGTGGATAATGTTTCATTCGATTTGAGTGATGTCAAAATTGACATACTTCCAAGCTCGTCATTGATAATTTGATAATACAATTTAATTTATACACTTAAATAATTGTATTTTTCGTTTTCGTAGAATATATGTATTTTTTGTTGGCTAAGAAAAAGTGTTGTGAAATAAAGCTTAGATTATCGATAAGATCTGGTAAGAAATATAATTTAATTTCTACAACCGTATAAAATTTCACTAGGACATGCCTTATTGCTCAATAATCGCTATTTTAGGAGGTGACAATTTATATATGCTGAAACTAGTTTTAGAGCAAATTATTCATTATTTAAAATTGTAATTTTTCAATAAGTTTTTTATTAGCATTTTCCCGCGGTTTCGCCTGCCTGCCTACTTTTTGTATAATATTATCTTTAAATTATTTATTAAAAAAAATATTTTCGTATTAATACACCCATTGTTATCTTTTTTAAATACCTGATGTACACACTAATTACTTTACATTTTCTGTAAAGTGAAAAATACTACAAATATATTTTCTAAATCAATGTGCTAACATAGAAATCATTGAATACATTTATGTAATATGTATGTAGTTGAATCATGAAATATAATAATAACATTTGCCACAAACAATTACACGAAAATAATAATTTGCTGATTTTAGGAATAGTGCGATAAGATATGAGTAGCTTGATTAGTATTATCAATAGTCATTTTGATTCATGCATTTCTTATCAGTATTGATTTTTTGTTTAAAGCAGATGTGGTAATGTAATAGGAATGTGAAAATTGATAGCTGTTTTTAAACATTTATATTGAGTTCTGTGTTGTGTTATGTATAATAAATTATGTAAAAATATTACAATTTTAAGTTTATTAATTCGCTTTAATATTAACATTCTTATTATAATGTAGGAAATCACATATTTTAATGATATAGTGTGAATTAAAGGTCAGTTGTTGTTTATGAATTATTTTTATGAAATTAAAAAAAAATATATATATATATATAATATTGTATAGTTTTGCACAACTATACAAGTCAATATCGTTGTCAACAAGTGTCATTTTGGTCAACTTTTTCATCAGTCTCCGAAAAATTATGATTGATGTGTCATTCGATTTAGAATGGTATCTAGATGATTTTTGAAATAAATTACACTCCGGTTGCAAAAATTGCAAAAGTTATTAACCAATAACTTAAAAAAAATGGTTTAATTTTTTGCAAATATCTTAAAAACTAATTAAGATTTTTCAAATTAAAAAAAAAAGATTCTAAAACAGGAGGAAATTTCCTAAAAAAAGTCCCGACTCCCGGAAATGTAGGAACAATATCTATAATTAAAAAAAAATATATGAAAATACGGCCTAAAACCAATGCTCTGGTTTGCGTTCTTTGGATACTTTATTAATTAAAATTATGAAAATGAATGAAAAAAATTAGGTGCTTACTGGATAGATAAATGAACAATAATCCGCCTGAATAAAATTTAAATCACAATTTTTCAATTAGTTATGTTATAGTTAATTAATATTTTTTTCTACTTAAACATGAACATTGCAAGTGTAATAATTGTTAAACTATAAATTTGAGATTTTTTTCCTTTCTTGGAGGAATTCTAAAAATAAAAGTTTAAAATTCAACGCAATAGATAGAGAAAGCGAAAAATTAAAGAGGTGACACGCGATTTTAATTTTATTATTTGTACGTTGTGGCCACAGTGTGGCGCTAGTTAATTATGTTATAACAAATAAGTGTCTTTGAGCGGGACGTACAGATAGCGCACACAACACACTAAACTCGAGGCGCAACTTATTGCGCCATGGCACGTAGGTATTTGATGTAACTCAAAAAGCCGACTCAGAAGCGGCATCAGTGCTGAGTTACCCATTTTTAACTAGCGCAAAGCGCAATAGCGCAGTACGTTCAAAGTTGTGTGGTGGCGCTAGTTGCTACTTGATAAGGTACAATCGTATATTTTAAAAAAAAACGAGAAATTTATTAATAAATGTTCCTTCTAACTATATGAAACTTAAATATATTATATTAAAATATTATTTATTTTTTAAGATACTAAAATTTATTTTTATTTTTAATTAGGGAAATCCATAAATAGAGTACATTTTATATTACTTTTAAAATCATTTCTGTTTTTTTTTTTTTCATGCCATTAATTCTTCCTCCACCCTCATTATTGATGCCAAATATGATTTAAAGATTTTTTAATTAGTATTTTTTTGAAAAGTCCGTTTTTTTTACGCTGAGTGTATGTTTGACGGTAAATAGTAATTTAACGGACATACTAATAAAACCTAAAACTATTCTTTAACTTAGTAAAGGTTTTAATATTTAATACTTTCATACAATAGATAAACATACAAAATGGCGGAAACCGGTTATGCTGGGCAGCAAAGAGTAACCACAACGGTGACCTCGAGTACTACCGTTCAGACGAACATACGCTTTGATCCCTCCTATCTGAAGACTATACCAGGAATACTCAAAATTGTCCAAACAGTAAGTTATTTTTTTTAAAATCTTTTACCTACAAAATATTAGATGTTTTGTCATGTTTCATGACTTGTTAACCACTCTCTTGCCTAATAGAAAGCACAAAAGTAGCCTAGGTTGAAGTGTGCTTGTTTAGAAAATCCACATTCGCCTTCTCTAAAAGATACCATTTGCGACAGGAAACAGAAATACTGGTTTTATTGTACATATAAATCTATGAACTAATTAAAATCTACTACATTAAAAAAATAGATTACTTTATAATATTATGGTTTTTAACAAAAATAATTCTTAGATTTTTTTTATTTTTATTTCATTAATTTGATTCATCACATCCAAAGGTGCCAAAAGAGCACAGATGATTTGGTAATGTCACGTAGAATGAAGAATACATGAAGAAGTGTAGAATTTAAAAAAAAGTTGATAAATTTCTCGGACAGCTTGATATCTGAAAAGATGAAAATATAGATTACAATATTTTAATGACCCGGGAAAAAATTATTGGATCTTATTATACATATATGACTCGATGTCTGTCTAATCTATACAAATAATAAATCTGTTAAAACAATAAATCTCTTTTCGTTTTTTTCTGTGTTCACGTATCACGTAAAAAGTACAAAACCAATGTAAATAACTTTAATACATAAAAATTAAACATATCTCCCAGTATAATTTAGTTTTTGTTTCATTGTAATTAAATTTAAAAATAAATATTTAAGAAAATAGAAATAGGTACCTACGCCGCCAACGCCATCTGGTCTAAGGAATCTTAAAAACTCACAAAACTTATTTTTGAGTTATTATTTTGTTAAACTTAAAAGTTTACTAAATATGTCGGATAGGAATAGAAACCGTTTTAATATTTTAAATAAACATCATTTTCAATTAATATAGGTACTATTATGTTAAATGTCACTAAATATAAAAACGATATTCTACCATTATACCATAGATGGCGTATGTAGGTGATAAAAAATATAAATTTATAATTTTTAAAATTTTAGTTAAATACCCGTGCGAAGCCGGGGCGGGCCGCTAGTATGTATGTATATAGCGGTGGCGTCACCGCCAATTTTAGCGGCGCGGCACCGCCAATTCCGGCGTTGTGACGTCATACTTGTTGACCATGATTTATTGACATTTTGTGTCTATTTTTATATTTTATTTTTCTGTGTCTTTATTAGACATGGGTATCTCAATGAATTTTTATGAACTGCAGATAAGCTCATGAGCCATATGCTTGAACCGGAGCTGTGAACCGGCTCACAGTTCAGCTCAATTGTTGTTATGTTATTACTTTTAACTATTAGATTTACAGCTAATTTAAGACTCGGTTCAAACAAGTGACATGTATGATGTACCTAAATTATAAATATGTAATAAAGCAGCGTTTCGAAAAGTTATTATAGTGATATTTTTTCTATCTTACACAATTATAGGGGAATGCTAATTTCATGCATATGATAAACGCTAAAGTGAGTTTCTTTGTTTGTTTTACGCTTTCACGCTTTAACTATTCACCTGAATTACGATCATCATGAAATTCTGCATACCAGTTGTCTGGGGTACAGAAAAGGACATAGAGTACCTACTTTACGTACCGACTACCGTTGGTGCCTGGACCATGCGAGCGGAGCCGCGGACAAAACCTATTTATTTATATTTAATCTATAAATTATATAGTAAGATATTAATTTATGTATCACTTTGTTTCAATTTTGTTTAGGCTTTATGAGACAAAAGTTGTTTAAAATTCTACCAGCATACAAACTTGATTCACAAAATTATTTCCAGTACAAAGGATTACTTTTTATGCATTCTACTAAATAACAACTTCACAAACAATAATTAACAAATTTCACGTGAACTATAATATTTAAAATAATTAAATTAATATCCACAATAAAAAATCACGAAGAACTGGTTACCCTACAACAACGCTCTTTTTCGCGGCGCCGCAACGCCGCAACGCAAACTGCCGATTTTAGCGTTGCGTCGCCGCAACGCCGTTATGTGTTTTGGCTCTTTGTGTCTATTTTTATATTTTATTTTTTTGTGTCTTTATTAGACATGGGTATCTCAATGAATTTTTATGAACTGCAGATAAGCTCATGAGCCATATGCTTGAACCGGAGCTGTGAACCGGCTCACAGTTCAGCTCAATTGTTGTTATGTTGTTACTTTTAACTATTAGATTTACAGCTAATTTAAGACTCGGTTCAAACAAGTGACATGTATGATGTACCTAAATTATAAATATGTACATTAAATTTATGCTAATTTCATCCATATGATAAATTCTAAAGTGAGTTTTTTTGTTTGTTACGCTTTTACGCCTTAACTATTAACCTGAATCCCGATCATCATGAAATTCTGCATACCATTTTTCTGGGGTACAGAAAAGTACATAGAGTACCTACTTTACGTACCGACTACCGTTGGTGCCTGTACCATGCGAGCGGAGCCGCGGACGAAAGCTATTTATTTATATTTAATCTATGAAACTAATATAAATGTAAGATATTAATTTATGTATCACTATGTTTAAATTTTGTTTAGGCTTTATGAGACAAAAGTTGTTTAAAATCCTACCAGCATAAAAAAATTGATTCACAAAATTATTTCCGGTACAAAGGATTACTTTTTATGCATTCTACTTTAATAACAACTTCAAATATTAACAAATTTCACGTGAATTATAATATTTAAAATAATTAAATTAATATCCGCAATCAAAAATCACGAAGAACTGGTTACCCTACAACAACGCTCTTTTTCGCGACGCCGCAACGCCGCAACGCAAACTGCTGATTTTAGCGTTGCGTCAACGCAACGCCGTTATGTGTTTCGGCTCTAAGAGAACACTAGTTTGAAGTCTTTATTACCTGGGAGTCCCCGTTTTTTGTTACGGTTAATTTAATGACGAATGGACATAATTAATTAAAAAAGATCTTTTAATACATATATATCTTTTATTATCATATTTGACATTAAATTATTATTATTTTTTAAATAAGATACTATTTATGTTAATATCTATTCGTTTTTTTAATCCGATTATTTGATGTTAAAAATCAAATATCTGCACTATTGACGGAATATTCTATTCTTTTACATTCTCGGTTCTGATACTTAAGAAAATGTATAAAAATTTCGTCTTATTGTATGTAGAATTATTTGTTTCCAGGCATATGTAATTAAAAATAATAGGGTACGTTCGGCTAAGTTCGGTTATGGGGTAAGATCGTTCAACCTGTAAAAAATACGAAATACGAAACATTTCGTAGTGTTGGCCGCATTGAAGGCAAAGTTATTTTACTACGCCCCGCCCTTAAATATGTTTTTGACGCTCTCACTGATAATACGTGTGCTACATGCAATTAAACGAAAAATGTAAATTTTGCGTATTTTTGCATCGATCCGGACTTTTCCCTGGTTTTATTTTACAATCATTTTATTCAGTGTTTGTTTATTTAAATTATTTTTAAACTATATAATCATGTTTTTTATAAATATTTATAAAATTTACAGGTGTGCAGTCTCTTAGGATTCATCTGTATCCAGTTCTCCCGTCAGAACAACGCCGGCAAGGGGTCGTATTTCAGCTGGATATCGATGATAGCTTTCTGGTTCACGGGCATCCTGCTCGGGTTCTACTTGTTCCACATGGTGGAGAAGTTCTACAGGATACCGTGGCTGAAGATCGAGTTCGTGTTCACGGCGCTATGGACGTTGCTCTACCTGATAGCGGCCATCCTCGCCGTCACCGTGCACGACGACCCGCATTCAGCGGCTGCGGTCAGTTGAACATTTTTATATGTTCATTTTATTTACTGCTTACACACACACATGCACACTCGCACACACGCGCACTTACACGCACACACATACACGCACTCAGACACATTTACGGTCATCTATTCCTAAGGTAGCCATTAAGTTTAAAGCCTAGTTGGGACTAGGCCAGTATTGTAGTCGAAAGGCTAGTTATTTAGTAGCTAAACTACTCGCTACTGCCTAGAAATTGTTGGCATTACGGTCGGGTACATTACACAAGTGAGTGTTGTTTTGCAAGATGAACAGGCTGCAACGCAATAAAGTGAATAAACTGATTAAGCTAATCGTAACGGTTATTTTAGAAGAGGTGGATAAGGAAATTTGAGATTGATAAAAAGAAGCTACGGGTACGAATATGGATCGATAGAAGAGATAAACTAGGACCTAGTAATTGTCTTCTGATGAAATTAGCATTGGGATATACCAAAGAATACTTCAATAGTCTAGATACATATTTGGAAACAAATTTTAAAGTTGTTTCGTCGCTCCAGCGAAAGACATTTTTGCGGTAACTAACTCGATAAATCGAACTCGACTAATTCGATAGGTTCGAACTTGTTAAGCCGGTGAACCAGTGAGCACGGCGCGTGGTGGGAGGTGCTACTCGCACGATAAAAATAGAGTAAAATGGATCGACTCGACTTAATTACTTACTAACCTACTCGACTAAACTTTTGGTGTTTAGACACGTTTAGCTACTAAATAACTCGCCACATGACTAAAATATTGGCCTAGTCCGAACTAGCCTTACGTGACAGCCGACAAAATGATACCTAAGTCTGCCGTTGTGCTCACATCATGGCTATCATGTTGCATATATGTAAATATAGTCTTCTAAGTTTTATTTCTAAGACACTCGGTTCTTATCTAAATAAATATTGCTAAATTTGATATTATATCTTCATTTAATATAAGAGCTATTGCTTTTGAGAATGAACGATTTTTATACCTAAGCATTAGTTGTTCAGTGATGTCTCCTCGTGGAGTCTTTCATATATTTCTCCTCTGTTCATAATATATTCTTAATATAATAAGCAATAATGTCGAAATCGCAGGTATCAGCTAGTATAGAATGTTGATTGACCGATAAGGCATTACATAAGGTAGCGTTATTCGTGCCCATTGTTAATTCGAAACAGTAAATAACAGATTGCTAGAAATATTTGAAAATACATTTTGAATGAAATGGTTTATATTCCAAAGTAAGTATACTATAGGCCGCGCGCGAGCTCTGAGGAATTATAAGGAATGTTAACGTAATGAGCTAGAGTTGGGATTTAGTCGATATTGCGTTATCGATACTTAGACATCTTTAGCCTCCGCGCGAGTGTAGATTATGAAATAATTCTATGACGGTATTATGTACTTTAAATTAAAAAAAAATTGTATCACTTATTTATTTAATTTAAGGCCACCTGATTATAAATTAAATTAAACTTGTACTGCTGCATAATGAAAAAATGTCTAGAATAAAAGATGATTTTATTCTACTATGTGACAGTTCTTCGGCTTCACGGCGACGCTCGCGTACGCGGTGGACGCGTACCTCAAGTGGCGCGCGGCGCGCGCCGGCGGGCTGGCGCAGGGCACGCGCGTCGTGTCGCAGCAGACCACGTCCGTCGCCGCGCCGCCGCGCGTGGCCTACTAGGGACTAGCTGCCGACCGGTCCGTATGTTACTTGACCGATGTACGTATTTAGCGTTATTTTTGAAGTTCTACTGGTACTTCCGTTTTGACAGTTGGGAGGAGGGGATTTAAGGGGTGATGAACAAAACGAATGATTGCAACATATCTCATTCTCAGTAAAAAAAAAAAAATATTTTTTAACCGACTTCAAAAAAGAAGGTTCTCAATTCACATGTATATTTTTTATAGTTGTTATAACAGAACTCCGTCATATAGTTTTTTTTTTGTTTGGAAAAAATACTACCCCAAAGATGACAAACTAGGGGATGTAACTAATGTATGTTGTTATATTACTCTTAACATATACATAATATAACTTAAACTTAATATAAGATAATAACGAATGATATTTTAAACATAAAAAAATGGGAGAAAAACTTGCAATTAATTTCTTTTGTTCACCACTTCCAACGTAAGTGTTTGTTTCTTATTATTATAATATGGTGAAGTGTACTTAATATTTATTTTGTTTTGCGCGGATTTCACAAGAAGTATTTCTTATGTATTATTTGAATTATCACAATTGTAATAAATAATATAAAACAGATTGTAGAATATTTAAAAAAATAATTGTTAGTATATAAAATATAAAACTATTAAAATGATATATAATACATATTAATAATAACGTAATATCGTGAGACCTCCCAATGTACTGTTTTTTGTTTACTATTATAAATACTAATGTGCCTTTAAAAGTGCTTTTAATATATAAAATAAATTATCATACATCTAATTCTATTACTTATTAGATACTAAGATGTAAAATATATTATCTTGATATATCCCACCTAATTTTAATTTTTTTTAATATATTTATATATATATATATATATATATATATATATATATATATATATATATATATATATATATATATATATATATGTATATAACAACAGCAAAATAACGTTTAAATTTATATCAGAATGTAGTCTAATTGAATTTTTTTACTTTTACATATATAAGTAAATTTTTATAACCGCTTTTCCATTATAATCTGCGCGCGATGAGAATGGTATTGTCAAACTAAATCTAACATGACAGTTCTCAAGTAGCGTCAGTAAAAAAGTGCTGAACAAATGAGATAATTCTTCTTTAGTATTAGCTAGTATTATAAATTAATTATTTTTGCGATCTATCACAGGGATATGAAAATACGTAAAAATGTTTCATGGTTGTAATCAATTTAATAAAATATACATCTCTCATTTAAAATAAAAGTCAAGCAGAAATCCACGCGCACGGAAAACACAATTAGCATCGACGAAATGTACGTGTCTCAGTTACAAAAGGTCGCATCCCATTCTCATTGCGCACGTATTATACAAAACTTAACTATTAAGATAAAATAATTATTTTTAATGTTCAAGCTATTTTACTGACAAACATATTTCGTAATCATAATATTTTATAACAATCTTATAACATGGTAAAAATATGATGTCTGTAGGTAAATGTTTTTTTATAATTACAATTACAACGATATTTACGACATAAAAAAAAAAACTATCTTTGATAAAAGAATTATTCTATTGAAAATACTTTTAAAAATGAAAGTTTTTACATTATTTTGTCTATATTGGTAATTAGGAAATTTCTATCCTTAGATTATTATTGAAATTCTCATCTCTTTGTATTCTCTATTTAACATGACAATATCAAAAGCTATTTTTACCACTTCTGGCTATTTTAGCCGTGTATGCACATACTCTTTTGACACAAATATATCCGTAGGATTAATTGTTCACACTTATTGTAGTTATTAAATACTTGTAATAATAATAAGGATTAAAATAATATGGTTTTATTGTAATAAAATAGTATGTAACGGGGCATGATCCGGAACAATACCGTTTATAACTGGCCAATGCTTGCAACATAGTGAAAAAATTCTGTCGTGTAACGACGATTTGATATTCCACAGTCAGAAATTGTACAATTGTCGCTGTTAAATTGCTCTTCCAAATTGAAAACCAAGCATACTAAACTGTTGAAATTGGTACCAGTTATCGCTACTTAATTGCTTATGGCGCTAGTTTCGATGCAACTTATTGACATTTAACGAGCGATTAGGAACTAATCTTTTGTGTGATTCGGTTATAGCTAATCAGCAATCGACCGCGAGATGTTCGCGTGATTATTGCAGTTTTATTATTATAGACAATAGGTTAGGAGTTAATTCAATTTGTTGTCAGTACTGGTCATCGTAAGCTTCACTCTATATGTACCTATTTAAGATATAATATTTATACTATTGATTAATCTGATGAAGCACAAGTTACCTCATAATTAATATTTTTATATGTAAATTTTTTGAAAACGTTAAAGTTTTATAAATCTTTTAAATATGTGAATAATTTTTTAACACCAAAGAAATTGAGATATTTTTTACAGGATGTAGAAGCTCAATTTTTTTAACTAACACGACATACAAAACCACGTATCTATACTTTTTTTTACTAACAAGAGTTAAAAATAAAAATTAGGACGTAATTTCCTTATAGTTTTTTCATTGTTACGATATTATTATACCATTATAATATGTAACAAGTATGCTTAATTAAAAAAATCAAAAAACCCGACTGCGTAAAATACTCTTATTATAAACTAAAAAGAATAAAACAATTTACTAGCTTTCATTTGATACCTATATTGCTACAATAAGAAAAAAAATCAACTCATCATTCCACCATCTGCGGGCGCCATTTTGAAAATTTATATAGCCTATGTCACTACTACAATTTAGACAAATCCAACGACACCTCATATGTCAAAAACCAGCCGTTTGGACTGTAGGGTGTGCCAAAGAAATGGACATACATACATACATACATACATACATACATACATGCATACATACATACATACATACATACATACATACACTCGAAAAACATAACCCTCCTTCTGTCGCAGTCGGGTAATAAAAAGTATTAATTATGGGCTATTGTTACATAACCATTGTACCTATCTACTTAAACGTCACAATTTTGTACTTTCTTTTCCGTGTATAAATAATACAAAAGTGTTAAAAGACTATTTCGAAAATATTTAATTGAACCTATTAATAATTACATTAAGTTAAAATTGAAAGTTTTTTTTGTAACAATTTTTTTTTTAATTTACTTTTTTTAAATAATTTGCAATTTAAATTTAAAACATGCCTGTCAAATTGTTCATAGATATCATGGAATATAGATATAGATATTGCACAATTTTTTGTTCCAATCAAAGAATTTATAATATAAATTCCTTGGTTCCAATCTATTTGCAATCCGCCGTTTTGACATTTACTTGCAATTAGGGATGTTGATGGAAAAAAAATTATTGATAATTTTACTATCGATAATTATCGTGTCGTGTTGTCGATAATTATCGAATGAAAATATATCGATAATTATGGAATGGATATTATCGATAGTTGTCGATAGTTATCGATAATTATGGGATGAAAAATTATTGAGTATTTACGAATTATCGATAACTATCGCACACTCCTGCTTGCAGTAAGTTCGATATTACTGTCGCCGCTACAGATACGTAAAAAAATTTAAATTTAGAATTAAAGAGGTTTCAATATAAGAAAAGTTATTTTTGTTTTATTAATGTATTTTTAACACGATATAAATCCATATGTAGTGTTGAAGTTTAAAACTTGTACTGTAAATATTATGGAACCATTTGTTATATTAAAAGCAGCCAGCTTTGATTAATCAGCAGTCGGCTTTGATTCATCGAAATGTATAAAGAATTCAATAATTTGTTCTCTTGTAAAAAATCTATGCAATCTCTGTTACATATGACAGATTAACAAATTTGGAAACTTAAAAAAAATATTTTTAAGTTTGCACATTCATTCTAAAGTAATATTAAGATTTTATTAATTCTGCTTGATTTATCAAATAAATAGATGTAAGATGAAATGTTATGTTTGCGTTATTTGTTTAATATTAATAATTAATATTACGAATTTATTTAATAAAGATCATTTTTAAGAATATTGTATATGTAATCAAAAATAATTATAAATGGTTGAAAACGTTATTTCTAAATTTTTAATATTTTATAAAAAAATTATACTGTCACAATTTTATTCAAATTATTTTCACGTAATCATGATGAAATGCAAAGTTATCATAAAAAATTGAAAACAGTATTTAAAAACAATTTTTTAATTGAACTTGAAATACGTAGGTAATTTGATTGTTATAAAAAATATTGCTTACATTTATACAATTTCTTGAAAAATGAATCTTGTATACTTGTGTTCAAATATTTGTTGTCTTATTAATATTAAGTTTTTTATTAATTAATTGTTTGTTTGGATTAATGTAACTGCATGAATTTATATTATGTGTAATAAAGTGCTTGCTACAGAAAAATAATCATGTATCAATGTATATTTTGACTTTGTTCCATTAGATAATGTTGTAAATGTACCAAGTTAATATATAGCAATTTATTTATTAATATGATCAATTTTTTATTTTATTTAAAGCAACATTTCAGTTCATCAGTGCGATTTTTAAACTTTCAGCGTGTTTTACATTTAAAATTGTTTTAAATGTAATGTTAATTATGTTTCACAATAAATACTTTTCACTATTACAATTATTGTAATAGTGAAAAGTATTTTGACTACATTTCAATATGAATTTATTTACACAATGTTCACTTTATTTTTATATAAAGACAATATTTGTAATTTAAAATAAATGATTAATGAAAGAGATATTTTTAATTTATTATTTTTCATATCTTTTCTGCAAATTGTTATATAATATTGAATTTGACTACGATATTTACAATTTATTTAAATAGTCTACTTTATAATATAGATTATGCTTTAATAAAACAATTCTTTGAACAATTTTTTTTATTTTTTATTTCATTAATTAGATTTATGACTTTCAAAGGTGCCAAAACAGCACGGATGGTTAGCCAATGTCACGTAGAATGAAGAATACATGCAGTGTTTGAATTGAAAAAAAGTTGATAATTTTCTCCGACAGCTTGATATCTGAAAAGATGAAAATAGAGATTACAATGTTTAAATGATAACTTGTGACAGTGACCAAAATGAGTCCTATGAATTTTGGTTATAGTTTGCATATAAAGTAGTTGAAAATTAAAAATAAGATATTTAAGAATCAATAAACTTAATGACCCGCTAGTTGTCTCTGTGTAAATTTCATGTATTTGAATTTGGAAATTCAGCTAAATTATTGAAATAAATTTTTAATATAAATTTACCAAGTAAATGACTTTAAAGTATTTATTAAATATCAAAACAATTTTGTAGCGTTTATTAGATTTTACTTATTTAATGAAAAGGATTACTTAACTTGAATAAAATTGAATAAAAGATAAAAAAAAGGAATCTTCATCGAAACAAAACATCGAAAACGGTTTTTTGTCAAAAAAAAAAAAAGTGTTTTTACGATAAAAAACTAACCTATGACCGCATAGCCATAGACGTTGCTTGTGATATAATGCTGCCGGACTGCACGTTACCAAAGCAAGCCATCGCCATGGCGGCGGGGCTCCCTGCGACGATGCCCGTGGCCGTGAATCCGAGTCTCGCAAGCAACCACAAGCCTTTCCCCGTGTAAACCACTATTCCTGCGAGCACGTGCACTATCACTACAGAACAACAATTCCCCATTGTTCACCGTTTGATGATCGCCGTTCACGTCGTCTTAAATAAGTCTACAGAAAATTTCAACTAGTCAAAGTATTATTAACCGATATAAGTTTCGACATTTTCAATTCAAGCGCAATACTGACTGATTGTTTTAATTCAACTTTCAAGTAGCTAAAACTTCACTATAGTACTGCGTTAGGGTTCCTACAAAGTCTATTATTTCACACGGGATTCCCCGTTTTAATGTCACTGTCAAAGTAAAGTAGGATGTGTGCGATATAATATATCGATAATTCCTAAATACTCGATATATACATTCGACATATCGTACCGATTCGATATTATCGAATCATCTATTATCGATATATTTGATTCGATATATTTCATTCTATATTATTATATTTTTATTCGATAATTATCGAGTAATATAGTATTTCATTCGATATATATCGAGTAGTATAGTATTTTGTTCGATATACATATTGTTTGTATATTGAGTAGTATAGTATTTTATCCGATATATAATACGTATAAACGTCAATCTTTTTTTAAGAGTACGCGGAGTATAAAGTAGATATATATTTGATAGGTAGAGGCGATGCCTTTTTTTTTGTAGGAATACGCATAGCCCGAAGGCACAGTATATTAATACATACAGTACTCCAACTTCATACAAACGGACGAAGCGCGAGCTATGTCTACGCGCCTCGATCTCAGGATGCGCTCGTGACGCAAAAGTCGCGACTGTGCCTCAGTTAATCAGTAAACGGACCGTGTGTTGTTTTTTTGACTATAACGCGATTTTGACTATGACGCACGATTTTTTCACTGAAAATAATTTCAATTACATATTTAATATGACGAGTAGGATACATTGTGCATAGTATTTTTAATTAAGCTTTATATTAGAATACGGATTTTTTATACTTTAAAAATTTAATAATAAAGCATACATACATACATTAGAGACGTACGACGTCTCAGTCGAGGCGCAAATATTTTTCGGTCGCAAAGGGGTTGTTTCATTTTGGGCCAGGTATTTGTACGGTATACCAAAAAATAGTAAAAAATCATAGAAATTTAAATAGAATATGCTTTTTAGTAGTTTTTTTGTTATTCAAACATAAATATGGTTTTTTAATTAAATCTAACAATAAAAGAACAACATGCATTTTTATTGAACACTTCCTATTAAATTCACAAAGTATTTTACTTGTTTATATAAAAAGAGTATATTTACAATCACAAAACTAAATGGAAACACAAAGTAGGCAAATGTAATTAAAATGCTGGAGGCGGGCAGCCCTATCGCATGTTTACGTAGCGCGTGGCTGTAGCACCACGTAGCACTGTAGGCATTTATTTCAAAGATACGGCCGAGTTACAATACTGTATAGAACTATAGATTATATAGATTAATATACTGTGCCGAAGGTCTAAACATCGATACAGGGAGGCGATGACTTTTTTTCTTTCGTGCGCACTTTCAAGATATCAAAAATATCGATATGTTCATCCAATATATCGAAAAATATCGATATGTTTCATCCGATAATTTTCGATAAGTATCGATATATATTATCCGATATATCGGATTGAAAAAATTATTGATATATTTTTATAACAGTGCATTAAGCATTTAGAGTGCTGGTCGGGTTGCTTCGTCACTGCAGTGCCTCCGGAATGTTTACTACGAGGTGCGTTGATAGGTTTAATGCCATTATTCGTAAGAGGTGTGCATCCATGCTCCGGAGGCTACGAACCAGCTTGAACGGCATTCTGAGAACACTGGCGGGCCGCTGGGACTTGGCAATACTGCGCCAATGGTGCAAAAGTTTCTATTGCCAAATTTAAAAAAATTGTGAAAGAACGTTTGTGTACCAAAGGATATTATTCTGTCAACGATTTTCTAGAAGACAGTACGCCTTGGGAATGATGTGATCGCCTCCAGGCTATTTCAACATAGAGAATTATTGTCAATTTCAATATACTTTGAAAAAAAAACCATTACGTAAAATATATATATATATATATATATATATATATATATATATATTAGTCCCGCTGAGTATCTTTCGCCAGTTCTCCTCAGGTCAGAGGCTTCTTCTTTCCGAACTGGTGGTAGACTCATGACGTTCAGTAAATAATTGTACCTAATAATTTTATGCTGAATAAAATATTTTTACTTTGACTTTGACTTTGAATGGATACGGCTACATATAGGTAATATCGTATTTGAAATTGGATTTAAATTTTAGATTAAACGCCATTCACATTAGGGTGCGTCCGGATATGGGGTAAGATCGTACAACCCGCAAATACTACAAAACAAGAGACATTCCGTAGTGCTACATAGAAGGCAAGGCTATTTTACTACGCCTGGGTCTCAAAGCTTTCGACGCTCTTGACTACATGTGCTACATGCAATTAAACGAAAAAAGTCTATTTTGCGTATTGACGCATAATAGACTTTTTAGTCCGGATCAATACAATTATTGATCCGGACTTTTCCTTGGTTATTATTATTTTACAATTATTTGATAAGTTTTTGTTTATTTAAATTATTTTTTATACTGTATAATTACTTTATGTAATGTTTCATCGATACCATATACCTACTCAAATCTATTTTGTATAGTTATCTGCTGAGATCCGATCTTACACTAGATTTGGAAAGACATAAAAAATGCCAATCACTTTTGGTAAGTAATTAAATTCGTTCTCAATGTTTTTTAATAATTACAACATAAAATTATACAGTGAGGTGTAGCAATCTAAGGACACTTACAGTTTGCTTATGGCAAGCAGAACCTGAAGAATTAACATAACTTATTAACTGAATTCTTATGTCTAGAATTGATCAAAGAAAGTCTCTTCTACACCGTACAGGATGTGAAAATTGGAATCGAAAAGTAGGAGAAACAATGAATTGACTTCTGTCTGTCTTCTCTCTGATGCTCTGTAACAGAACATAATTGACATACTATGTGGCCTATAACGTCTCAAGTGTATAGGTTTAAACAAAATTTTCCATTTAGTAAATAAAACGTCTAAAACGTGCTATCCGGTAAAAAGTAAAAAATGAAATATAATCATCACAGTATACCAAAGGTTTTTAGAAGCTCAAAAAGCTTAAATCTACTTAATAAAAAAGGTTAAGATTTTAGATAGGTACTACCATCATATTAAAAAAAAAATCTCGCTCTTTTTTTTAAATAATCCTCCTCTAATTAAAATACATGATATTTTCATATGAACCTAAAGATACAAGGCATAAAGATATAGGACACCTCAATCATAATTTTCGGAAACTGCCGAAAATTTTTGACCAAAATGGCACTTGTTGACTTGACTGCTTTGTAATAAAACCATTTTTTGGTTAATACATATTTATTACTGTAATGATTACAACAAATATAAAATTTTAATAAATAAAAATATTTATACTTTTATAGTTTAAGGCGTTTAATGTCTTCAAGTTTGAAGTCGGTCCTGAAATAGAAACACTTGTTTTAATTAAGTCCCCTTTGCAAGTATAAAAAAAAAACAAGTCCTTGTAATTGAGTTGTGAGGGTAAACATTTTGATTTTTTGAATTATTGTAGTACAAGTACAAGTACTTTGAAGTAATACAACTTTTATTATTCGAACATGTGGTAACAAAATTGTGTAAATTTATTTCAAGAATATCAAATATAATATTAATAAAGTACCTTCAATTTCTCATATTGTGTTAATACTATTACTATGTGAAAAAATATTATGTAATATGAGCCTATAGTATAGTGTCAAGTGATAGGGTAGTGTCAGACGATACTGTTGTATCGAACGATATTATCGTGTCAGGCGATAGTGTAGTAGGGATTATCGATATTAGAAAAACATCGATGTTTACATCGATGTTAACATCGAATCAAAAGTATCGATGTACGATACATATCGATTGAAAAACATCGATGTATCTAAAAAAAAAAATTTGGTTGTCTGTAAAGTCGGTTTACGGACGATAATTTTTACGTGATAACGTCATAAAAAAACATGAATGGAATTGAATTATTATCACTGAATTATCATTATTTTGTATAATATATATATATATATATATATATATATATATATATATATATATATATATATATATATATATATATATAAGCTACAGGTAATTAATTGTATTTAATATAAAAGCGAAATAAAGTTAAATACTTTGATTTGTAATACAAGAAATAATCAAGTTTAATAAAGAAGCTAAGTTTAATAACTTAAAGTTAGCAAAACAAATAAGATTATCATTAACCACTTATGAAAATTGTAAAAATATACTAAATAAAAACAGTTTACTTTTTATACGATCGTAATTATATGAGTCCTAATAACTTTTTAGTCAAAATTGTAATATAACCTAATATTACTGCACTCGCCCACCGATGCTACTTATTTTATAATCAAAGAACAAATTATATCGCAAATCGGATTCTTAAAATGCAAGAATTAATTACCTTTTTTGCTGCAATTGTTGTTGTAATAAACTATGGTAACCATTTTATGATTTTTTTAACTTTTATTATCAACTTTTATATTATTAACTTACATTTATTTACTTATATATTATTAACTTATATTATTACATTACATTATATTATCAACTTTTCACTATTTGACATTACTTCAATATTGACAAAACAGTTTCCCGCCATTTGCCGCCGATCGTGAGCCGAACGCTTAGGCCGAGCCGATCGTACCTCTCTACCGCTTGTTCCGCGCTCTCGCTCACTAATTGTGACAATGATGACGTCATCTTCTTCGAACGGGCACCCCTTCATCAATTTACTAGACGTTATCACGTCAAAATGTTGTTTGTATGATGTATGTAAAAAATGATGTTTTTGGTAAATAAAACAGTCTAAATTTTTTATGTAATGTGTTTTTATATATTTTTATATATGAAACAAAAGTAAACATCGATGTTTTTGGTAACAAACAAATAAGCCTGTCTAAATTTTTAAACATAACTTGTTGAACTTAATGGTCATCTAATGATTATCGAATTGATAAAGTCGAATTTAGTACATTCAATGCACGCTAGATGGCGCTCTAAAGAATTATCGACTTTTCGATGTTTTATTATTTCGACGTTGATGTGTCAATGTTATCGATGGTTATGAAACATCGATGAATATCGATAATTCCTATAGCGTAGTGAATAGGTTTTCAAATTGGGCGGTACCGCCCCCTAGAGGGCACTGATGATATCTGAGTGGCCGATTGAATCTTCAAGTTTCATGTTCGTTATTACTGTGTGAAAAAATATTAAGTAATTAATATGCGACTATAGTATAGTGTAAAATGATAGGGTAGTGCCAGACAATGATGTTGTGTCAGACAATAGTGTAGTCACTACACTATCGTCTACACTGTAGTGTAAAACGATAATGTTAAGTGTAGCGCCTCGTGCACGTGCGCGAGCTTGTTCATAGTGTCGTGTCGGACGAGAGTGTAGCGAGAGACGTTAGCGCGGGCGACAGACCTGCGCGCGAGCACGTCGCGCACGCGCGCGGGCGGCAGCGCGGCGGGCGGCAGCGCCTCGTGCACGTGCGCGAGCTTCTCCAGCGCCAGCAGCGCGGCGGCGGCGGCCAGCGCGCCCGCCCGCTCGCGCGCGCCCGGCGCGTTCCCGCCCGCCCACGTCGCCAGCCGCCGCACGCGCCGCTCCACGCACAGCCCGCCGCGCTGAACATTGGGATACGAGATTAATTAGGAGTGACGGCTTTACACTTCAATTTGAGAAATTGTCTCAGAAAAAACATAAAAAGTTTTTCTATAAATATAAGCGATTTGATTCGATATCCGAGGGACAAAGGTATCGTGTTAGTACGTACCCTGTCGTAGTGGTTCCGCAGCAACGCGTCCTCAGCGCGCGCCAGCAGGTCGGCAAGCAGCGCGGCCAGCAGCGCGTCGGCGGAAGCGGGCAGCTGCGCGCGCGCCGCGTCCGCCAGCACATCCAGCGCGGCCGGCAGCGCGCCCGCCTCCTCCGACAGCTCCTCTGCGTCAAGTTACCGAGACACACTTTAGCTGTAGCCCGCTAGTTTTATCTCATGGAAATTTTAGGTTAAAAAGTAGCCTACCCGCTGACCGAGGTTTCGTATCGATTAATATTCATGAGCATAAAACTCCAAAATTTATTTTAGATATAAAAAATTAGAGCATATACTACTGGAGGCAGCTTCCCGTAGGCCGAAAGTGTTGACGAGGTTGTAAAGACAGAGACAGACATATCAGACTACAAGTTATCTCTCTCTAGTCGCATGCGATTGGCTGTTTTCTCCCTTCATGGCATAAACCATTTCTATTCGGTGAAACGGTGGGAAGTCAGCTGTGATGTGACCAATCGTGTGCGACTAGAGAGAGATAGCATGTAGTCCGATATGTCTGTCTCTCTCTACAACCTCCTCTACACTTTCGACTTACAGGAAGCTGCCTCCACTAGTATATGCTCTAAGTATAAAACTTAAAATAAAAGCTTTTTGAAACTTCTTCTAATTATAGGAATACACATATCAAAAGATTTCGCGTCTTCTCCATCATATCTACTTATTTCAATATAAATATTTTTTATATTTTTGAAGTGAAACTTCTTTATCGGGGTTGGAAAGATTTTATCGTTACGCGCCATCTTGTTCTTGATTATTGCGTATTTCAGTCGTTTTTCAATAAACACATGCGCAAAGAAGATTCCGAGTCGTAGTAGATGAAATCCTATATATATAAATAAATACTTAAACTAAATAAATCAAATATCAAATTTTGAATGCTAGAAAATGTGGCTCTCGCAGGGTTTTGAACTTGCAGCTCTCGAGCGATATACGAAATTCAATTCGCGTTGGCAGCCACTGCGCTAGCAATCTCTAAGATTCTTGAGTGAAATTAAGTATCACTATATAGAAGTTTGCAGTTATTGTATGATGTTTTCTATAGTGAGTAGGTAATTCGAATATAAATATGTCCGAACGCAAACACAGGACTCATATAATTACGATCGTATAAAAAGTAAACTGTTTTTGACGTGATAACGTCTAGTAAATTGATGAAGGGGTGCCCGTTCGAAGAAGATGACGTCATCATTGTCACAATTAGTGAGCGAGAGCGCAGAACAAGCGATAGAGAGGCACGATTAGCCTAAGCGTTCTGTCTTACACTCCATCGGACCGCGTTCGAGTAAAAGAGACAGTGGCGCTACGCAATCTACACGCGAACTGTTTTGTAGGGATGTTCACCGATAAAAAATATCGATAATTTTACTATCGATAATTATCGAATCGTTTTATCGATAGTTATCGATAATTATCGTATGGACAGTTATCGATAATTATATCGAAGGAAAAGTTATCGATAGTTGGCGAAAATTATCGATAATTATCAAAAAAAAATTATCGATAGTTGACGAAAGTTATCGATAATTATCGTCGATAGTTATCGATATTTATCGAATGAAAAATTATCGATAATTATCGGATCAAAATTATCGAATAACACTTATCGATAATTATTGATAATTATCGAATGGAAAATTATCGAGTATTTAAGAATTATCGATAATTATCGCACACCCCTACTGTTTTGTGATTTGTCAATTGTTTGGTAGAGAGTACCACTTGAAATACTCCCCTTGATTTCCTACTTTTCCTATCGTATTCCTATTCTTAACAAAATAACTCAGATTGGAAAATCTTGAATATCACACTATCATCTATATAAAAAAAGTACTACACTATCATATATATGTAAAGTAATACACACTATCATATTATATATGTGATAATAATTCAATTCGATTCATAAAAGTATACAATTCTACATCTATGTTTTCTTATGACGTTATCACGTAAAAATTATCGTCTGTAAACCGACTTTACAGACAACCATTTTTTATTATAAGTTTCACTTCTTACGAGTGTACGCTAGTACACGCGATTTAAATTTTTTTTTTATCTCTAGTAGTTCACGAAATAAATGATCTCTCTAAACCAGTGTTACCAGATGAAAATTTTAAATTACCTTGTCAGCAGACTAAAATTACTATGTTCTAAGTAAAATTACCTTAAATTTATTTTAAAATTACAGTGTATATTACGGTGTCGATAAAAAAGGAACACTTTTTTTTTATAATTAATTTATTTAAAATTTCTTTAGTTAAAAACTATTCTTCCAAAAGTTCTACTTCTTGGTCATAAATCGACGAAGATATTTTAGTAACCATATATTTTGATGGTATAAAATCAACGCTCCCGTTTCCATTTCGGCTAATGGATCGTTGAGCCAAAATATTTCCCTGTATGGTCATGGTTATCAGACTATTTCTTTTTTTTAGTTTGGTAGTGACATCTACCTCGCCACATACGAAAAACTGACGTATCCTACATCGCGATATCAAAGTTATCCGAGCGATTGAACTTGAACCCGAACAAGAACCCGACAAGAACCGTAGGGGGCAGTAGCCCACCAGACTCAACATCCGTCTGGTCGGAGGATCCTCACATTTTCAATGGTGGATGAGGGACTCTAACCCTTGTTCCTCATTCCCTGAAGTTTTGATATCAATGCTTACGTTTTTGTCTAGTTCTCGCTATTTTTGAGGATATCGGTCCAATTCTAACTAGCTAGTTTAAGTGTATGTATTATTATATATATTTAACTATATCTACGGTTCTACCGTTCATACCATATCATACAATCACTGTCACTCATCGCTGTCGTCGCAGATCATTATACTCTCGTAACCGTACGATTTCGTAAAGTATTGCAATATTTCAAACACTCACCAGTTACACCGCAACAATTTTTTTCAAGTTATGCAATGACTAATGACAATACTACTAATTTTAACATAAAGTATACTCGTAAAAAAATCTGCCAAGTAATGAAAGCGTTAGGGATTTCCCCAACAGCGACAGCCAGTGTTGCTAATTAAGTACTACTTATAAAAACATACGTTTTTGAGTACGAATTTAAGTATTATTTACACGGTAATTAATATTTAAAAATACCGTAGAAAAGAAGACGGTAGTAGCTCATTACCGTAGACCGTGTTTTGCTCAAAATTACCGTGTATCTGATAACACTGCTCTAAACACACTTAGTACAATCCGTAGCTTCACGTATCTAGTTTTAGCGAGCCATCTTATAAAGTTCAAGAATCTAGGTAATATTTTAGTATTTAATTAAAAGTCTAAAACGGATTTTATGGTGTCCGAATAATTATTCGGAGACCCACCACCTCAGTCCCCCGAGATCATGGATGCTGTAAAGGGTTCGAAACGTCGGGAAATATTTTAAAATAAAATATTGTTAAAGTGTAATTTTAAATAAACGCAATAAAATCCTAAAATGGATTTTATTGCGTTTTTTTAAAATTTTGACGTGATAACGTCTAGTAAATTGATGAAGGGGTGCCCGTTCGAAGAAGATGACGTCATCATTGTCACAATTAGTGAACGAGAGCGCAGAACAAGCGATAGAGAGGCACGATAAGCCTAAGCGTTCTGTCTTACACTCCATCGGACCGCGTTCGAGTAAAAGAGACAGTGGCGCCACGCAATCTACACGCGAACTGTTTTGTAGGGATGTTCATCGGAAAAAAATATCGATAATTTTACTATAGATAATTATCGAATCGTTTTATCGATATTTATCGATAATTATGGAATGAATAGTTATCGATAATTATCGGAGGAAAAGTTATCGATAGTTGGCGACAGTTATCGATAATTATCGGATAAAAATTGTCGATAGTTGACGAAAGTTATCGATAATTATCGGTCGATAGTTATCGATAATTATCGAATTAAAAAATATCGATAATTATCGGATCAAATTATCGAATAACACTTATCGATAATTAGCGATAATTATCGAATGGAAAATTATCGAGTAGTTACGAATTATCGATAATTATCGCACACCCCTACTGTTTTGTGATTTGTCAATTGTTTGGTAGAAGTAGGGATGTTCATCGATAAAAAATAACGATAATTTTACTATCGATGATTATCGAATCGTTTTATCGATAGTTATCGATAATTATCGTATGAACAGTTATCGATATATATCGAAGGAAAAGTTATCGATAGTTGGCGACAGTTATCGATAATTATCGGATAAAAATTATCGATAGTTGACGAAAGTTATCGATAATTATCAGTCGATAGTTATCGATATTTATCGAATGAAAAATTATCGATAATTATCGGATCAAAATTATCGAATAACTCTTATCGATAATTATCGATAATTATTGAATGGAAAATTATCGAGTATTTACGAATTATCGATAATTATCGCACACCCCTACTGTTTTGTGATTTGTCAATTGTTTGGTAGAAGTAGGGATGTTCATCGATAAAAAATAACGATAATTTTACTATCGATGATTATCGAATCGTTTTATCGATAGTTATCGATAATTATCGTATGAACAGTTATCGATAATTATCGAAGGAAAAGTTTTCGATAGTTGGCGACAGTTATCGATAATTATCGGATAAAAATTATCGATAGTTGATGAAAGTTATCGATAATTATCGGTCGATAGTTATCGATATTTATCGAATGAAAAATTATCGATAAGTATCGGGTCAAAATTATCGAATAACACTTATCGATAATTATCGAATGGAAAATTATCGAGTATTTACGAATTATCGATTATTATTGCACACCCCTACTGTTTTGTGATTTGTCAATTGTTTGGTAGAGATTACCACTTGAAACACTCCCCTTGATTTCCTACTTTTCCTATCATCTTCCTATCCTTAACAAAATAACTCAGATTGAAAAATCTTAAATATCACACTATATATATATATATATTAAAAAAGTACTACACTATCATATATATGTAAAGTAATACACACTATCATATTATAATATATGTGATAATAATTCAATTCGATTCATAAAAGTATACAATTCTACATCTATGTTTTCTTATGACGTTATCACGTAAAAATTATTTTTATTTTATTTTTTTTATTTTTTGTTTATTGGTTTACCAACAACTGTTACACCAATTCAATATTATAACTAAAAACTAAAGGTAATAAATAAGTGCACAATTCCTTAAAGGTAAACACCACATGCATGGCTAACAAAACTTATTCATAGATATTATTACTAAACATAACAAATTTTTATAAGATCAAACAAACAAAAGTTTAGTTAACTTTATACAACTTATACAACAAACTGTAGCAATAATCCTAGTCAACATGTATGGAGGCTCGCAAATGCTTACGAAATACATCAATACTGACTTGAAAAATATCAGTAGACTTTTCAAAACTATTTAGTAATCTACTCAATCTTGGAACGGGAGAATTCGAACCAAACACTGTGGATCTGAGTGGAGGAACAAGAGGCGCTATTGTGGATCTTGGTAATTTGCGAGGCACTCTAAAATTAAATTTTTCTAGCAACTGGGGACAATCTATTTCATTATTAAACAATTTATACAAAAAGATAAGGTCGTTTATAATTCCGCGTTTTTACAGAGAAATATATTTAAAATATTTGAGTTTTGATTCATAAGAATCTTTACTGCGTTTACCGACTGAGTACGCTAAGTGCCACAAATAGCGCCTCTGGATTCTTTCCAACCTCAAGGACTGACAAGCATAGTGTGGTCGCCATACCACTGCGCAATATTCCAGAGTGCTTAGAACAAAGGCGTTATAAAGTAATCTCTTAGTTTGTAGATTGCGAAACTCTTTTCCATTTCTCATTATAAAGCCAAGCATTTTAGAAGCCTTTTTCGTAATGTATTGAATATGGTCGTCAAAAGTAAGTTTTTTATCGAATATTACCCCAAGATCTTTTATGCTGTTCACCTCTTTAATCAATGCTCCATCAAGGTAATAGTTAGACTCAACTACTGCATGTTTTCTGGAGAACTTGACATGAAAGCACTTCTGAACATTAAGTTCCATTTTATTTAAATCGCACCAGTTGACGAGACTGTTCAAATCGTTCTGAAGCAAAGTGATGTCGGATTCAGTATTTATTATCCTCGCAATTTTCAAATCGTCTGCATATATAAATTATCGTCTGTAAACCGACTTTACAGACAACCATTTTTTTTAAATTAACAGATTCGTTGCCACTGCCGCCCCAGTGGTGTCATGTAAAAACATTTAGTGAGGCCAATGACGCCCCTAGAGCAGCGTCTAAAAAATAATAAAAAACATGTCAAAATTAATAATTAACAATATTACTACATTGTTATACCCTAATTAAACATATTGAAATCAATTTTAAGCGTGGCCATTAGTTTTAAAAATATAAACCACAAGTCAGATATTGTCAACATTTTTAAAGAGTAATAAATTGTTTATTTTTCATAACAGTTTTACGTGTGCTTTCTACTTTTTTAATTATTTAAATTATTTTACCATGCTTTGCTTACAGCGTTAATTTTTAAAAATATTGCATTCAGTAACTCTCATCCCTTTTTTTCGTCTTGCGTGATATCATATAATTTTTCTTTTTACATTAAGAATCGCACAATAAATTGGCAACACGGCACGTAAGTGGCGCCTCAGGCGCAAGCGTCTCGCGGTAGCGTGCATGAACTATGTGTAACGGTCAGTGTGTCTATGTTGAATCGTCAGATAAATGCTTTTCTGTACTCTTAGGGCCAGTTTCACCACTTGCTATTAAGTTCCGGATAGCCTAACTGGCACTTATTTTGACAGATAACCCATACAATTACCTGTCAAAAATGTGCCAGTTTGGTTAGCCGGAACTTAACAGTAAGTGGTGAAACTGGGTCATACTGTTATATTTTTCTTGATATTGCGACTTAAGACTTCAAATTTGTGACTTGGCTACGATGAATGGAATTTGATGAATTATTCAGAAAATATCAATTAAGTCTAAAACTAGTTCCGTAATTTGATGCGCGATGTGCAGGAAGACAACGTAAATATTTACGCTATCTTCAACTAAAATCGATACAGTTGCGTAAATTCTCATTAATTGATTTATCTAATAATATAACAAAATATTACAAAAATAAAAATTAAAATATTATAATCAACTTGTGAAAAATGTTTACAACACAACTGGCACATTTTATTAAAAACATGAATTACTACCTTGATACGCAATATCACCTTTGGATTTCCACTAACACAAAGAAAGAACATGGAAACAATTTTTTCTTTCTGAGATTCTCGCGAATTAACAATGAAATATGAAGAAAACATAACGAGTAGCCAATGACGCCACCAGGGCGTCATTGTTTAACAGGGCCAATGACGCCTCCGGGGCGGCATCGAACAAATGTTTTGGCCCGCGGCGATAGTGACTTAAGTTAGCGGTAGCGATGAATCGGTTAAATGAGTAAAATTCGCGTAAATATAAAAAAACCACAAAATTTTAGTACGTAAGCTTTCAGAGGTAAATTTAATATGCATAGAGCTACTAGTTTAAGTAAGGTACGTGTGCTTAACAATATCTGTGTCGAGATTGTCATAAACATTCATCCAGTCAGAAATGCTGTGAGCTATTCCTCTGAGTATTATCCCACATATCTACGAATCTGGTAACATTTTGGAACGGATTATCACCTCTACTTTCAGCTAGAATATTTCAGATGTCGATTACGATTTCACTGTAAGCCAGTTAAATTTTCTCAGAGACATTCGATTATAGACGCCATCCTATGATGCGTGTCCGGTTCTGGTCGTAACTTACCTGGTACGTGAAATACTTAGGAATTATCTTGGTCAGATTCAGGGGATTCGAAGAGCATATTGAGCGCCTAGCTCCCCGGATCGATAGGGAAGCGGGATCCTTGCTTAGTCTGCTATCTTGCTGTCTTTTATTAATCTTGGAGGACGAGTGACGAAGTTTGTCTTCTCTATGTCGACGTCGTGTCTCCTCTCTACCGGACGCTAGCATGCGGTCCCATTGACTGACTGCCGTCCACTGTTGTAGAGCTAAAATCCTCAGATTTCTATCGTAGCAAAAAGCAAATATGCCATTCCCTAACCGCGGAGACATCGTACAATATGGTTTGAGATATTCTGGAGAATATGTATTCGATTGACTAGGATCCTTTGCTAAAGTGGCAAAAGCGTGCCTCTTTTCGCCAGTGTGTTTGAAGTATCGAAATGGCAGAAATATCAGAGGGTTCTCATAACCTGACACAACCTTATCCTTGAGAATCACGGTTGATTCTATCTCGCGAGATTAATTGTTTAGGTGAGACTTAGCAAAGATTCTGCATGGGTGGGTATAGTCTTTTTTTATTACATATTTATCCAGGAGATGTCTGATAGGAATCGGAAGATAACCAGTTCGGCGATGAGGACGAAAGAGTTGTATCTGATTCTTTGTCCCTCCATCGCCCAGGGAACAATAAATATATCAAGTACTCGGTTTGATGTCGCGTGAATGGAGACTTTAGATATCCACTTTTATATGGCCCTGAGGAGGGGCTCACGTTTCAATGTCGCCCCATTGACTCGAGTTTCATCAGCCACGAGAGGAGCGAGTCCCAAAAGGTACTGAGGATGCGCATGAACTTCCTTAACTTCTTCAAATCAAGGATGAGCACTACGATTTTAGTACGCAAAAATCTCACATAACCAGATGGTGTAGAGAATAAATTTAGAAGTGCGATATCTATTGAAGGTTTTTCTAGCTTGAACAAAAAATAGCTGCGACACAAGGTGTAGGGCACTCACCGTCGTCGGTGTCGGGGTCGACGAGCGCGTGCGCCCAGGCGGTGAGCGCCGGCAGCAGCGCCGCCCGCAGCGCCGCCAGCGCCAGGTCGCGCGCGGCGCGGAAGGCGCCGGCCGCCGCGCCCAGCCCCGCGGCGCACGAGCGCAGCTTGTCGCGGCCGCCCGCCTGCCCCGCGCCCCCCGCGCCGCGCCACAGCGCCTCCGCCTCGCGCACGGCCTGCTCCGCCAGCGCCTCCGCCCACTCCGCGCCGCTCTCCGCCTCGTTCGTCAGCGCCTGCCGCGTCACTTGTTATGGTGGCGGTTCGCGCCCACGACACGCAACCGCGACGGGCGTCCGCGACAGGAGAGACAGAGACAAGAGTCTCTCCTGTCGCGGTCACCTGTCGCGGGCGCGAACATCCACCATTAATCAGTACGCCACCGATGAACACCCGCCTACTCGCGAGACGGACACGGCACACGCACCAGGTAGAGCACGCGCGGCGCGTCGTCGCGCGGCGGGGCTCGCGGGCGGTCGTGCGGCGGCGGCGGCGGCAGCGGCAGCGGGTCGGGCGGCGGCGCGGCGAGGCGGCGGCGCAGCGCGGCCCCGCAGCGCTCCAGCTGCGCGCCCGCCTCGTTGAGCACGGCGCACGCGCCGTCCACGCTGCCCGTCGAGATGCCGCGCCTGCGCCCGCGATGTGTCACACGCGTGGCCCGCACGCGTCGCACACGTGTCGCCATACGCGACACGAGAGCGATAGTGGTATAGTGTAGGTTCATAATAAAGCATGACGAATTAACGATTCAATCACTATATAGACTTGTCATAGAACCGCGCTCTCGGCCTTTATAAGACTATCCTATCGGCCCTGCGTTAAAATCGATTATTCGAAATGATACTGGACGAACGTCAAATGGAACTACCAGCTTCAATTGTTAAATTGCCATTATAAAATTATCTATTAATTTAAATTATTTCATAAATACGGCCCTTAAGATCTTTTAGTCGCCACGTATTAGAGGCATTACATTTAGCCTTCTAACAGCGATGTAAGCGATTACACTGACATTGTACTTAAACGCATAAATAGCCAAACATACTTATGAAACAAGTTTAAAAGATGCATAGAGCAATCAGTAAAAAATTACAGAATCATTTCTGTCCCAGTATTTGCTAAGATAAAAAGATATAAAAGTCACTGGGGGATAGATCTGGCGAATAGGGTGGGTATTCAAGTAATTCAAATCCCTCTTCTAGAATGGCAGCTATCGCAACTGCGGCTTTGTGAGCGGGTGCGTTGTCTTAGTAAAGTAGCACTCCATTTCGCAGTCTGCCGCGTCTTTTTCTTTGATAGCCTCTGTTTGTGGGCCTGTAATAGAAGATTTCTTTTCCAAGTATTCCACATAATTATTTCTTTAGTGTCCCAAAAAACCGATGCCATAACCTTTCCAGCCGAACTTGAATTTATTCGGCATAGGTGGGATGGCTCGTTTTCAAATAATCGACTATTGTTTTGTTTCAAGGATCAAAATGGTGGATCCAATCCAAGTCTCATTCCATGGTTACAAAACGCGACAAAAAAATTCCTGATAGGCTTGGAACTTCTCAAGATTCGCTCTCAAAATGTCGACTTGTTTATTTTTTTGATTGTCGAATAAAATTTTCGGTACCCAACCCGCAGAGACCTTTTTCATATGCAATTCATTTGTAAAGATTCTTTGAACACTGTGAGATGTGCGGTGCGGGAGATATAATAATACGACAAAAGTTGATTCTCAATTGATCATCGATCCTTTATTGTGTAGAAATATAACTATTTATAGTTGGTTTCAAGTAGGTCGCTACGTGACTTATTAACACACATTTTTGTTATTTGTTGTCAGCGAAATAAATATAATGTTCAAGGTTTAATTATAAAAATATAATGTACAAAATTTAATGCTCATTTAACAAAATCATATTTAGTAATGTAATACAATTTTTAATACAAGTTTATTTCCTGGGTTTACTTGTCATAGGTTTACGTCGTACACTACAACTGTCACATGAGATTCCTGTGTCGTCAGCTATATGCCTGATGGTCACTCTTCAATCTGCCATAACAACATTTTTGACTCTTTTACGTCATCTTCAATGAATGACGTGGATGAGTTCGCGATATTCATTTTAAGTGAATGTTCGGTCCAAATTAAACTTCTTTGCCCAGCGTGCAACTATGGGATATGGAAGAGCAGTTTCCCCCAATGTTTCCACTAATTCGTTGTGTATATCTTTTATAGACATTTTTTCAAACAAAGGTACTTGATCACAGCTCTAATTTAGTTTGTTTCATTTTGATGTTATCTCTTCGGTAGTTCGTATTCAAATGAATGTACTATGTAGCTCCCAGAAATCGTGGTCTATTTATATGATATTTTATGTTAACAAAGTGGGTACGTAGGCTAGCAAAAAAAAAAGTGAAACTTCTTTGCGCATTTTGGGAAAAATTTCAAGGACACATCACATGAAAGCGTCACGATATGAGCATCAGAATAAAGGACGGATAGATGTACGTAGCCCGAGAGAAAAAGAGAATGATATAAAAATCGTAGTAAAATAAATTATTTATAACTTTCGTCTCTCTTACATACGAGAAAAAAAGTGAGACGAAAAATATCCCGCCAGGACGCCATTTTAAAGATATTTGACATGTTGAAATCAGGTTTTTTTTAATTGCTTATATTATTTAACTTTGATTCATCAGCAAAATACTTTTGGAGATTAAAATAAAGGTAAAACTTTTAGTTTAATTAGAGGCACGAATTTTTAAATTATTCATTAGATATTAAAATTATAATGTAATATTAACAATATTATTTGTTTCTAAAGGCCTAGAGGCATCAATGTACTCACTGATATCATTTATATATATATAAATATATATAATATATATTACATTTTTAGGTTATATTTGTTTAAAACTTTTTTTTATCGTCTCTTTAGTCTCTGACTATCTAAATACTAACTACTACTACTACTAAATCTATTAACTATTACTTAATAAATTTTAAACTGAGTTTGCAAAAGAAGTTTCACTTCTGACATGTGTGCTCCGTTTAATTAATATCCTAATTATCGTTGTCACAATGAATGCAGTGTTACTTATAATTAGGGCATCCCTTAGTCTTAAAAATATCCACTGTAAAACTTAATAAGTATCTTATATTATTAAGGGTCATTACAACGTCTCCTCCTGGACATATTCCCGCTAGATGGCGCTGTTCGGGCTTTCGACAGGTTTTTGATATTTTTGCAATGTTGCTATGCACAGATTTTAAAAATATTACACTTAGCGGATGTATATCAATGCCTATTATTTTATCACATCATTAGTTTACTTTAAAACGGAGTCATTTAGTGAAATAGTCTAATAATAATATCTGTCATATCGATTACTGTATATACGCAACACTCACGCACACACTGACATCAGAGTTGTTATCCAAATTCTGTGGTTCTTACATAAATCACGAATTGTTTACTATAAAATTGAACTAGATGGCATTGCAACAAAAACTGTCTCGTTTTGTTTCGTATTTTTTTTAAATATAGTTCGGATATAATACTCCTCCCGCTTCATACCGCGTCCCGCGCTCGTCTATTCGGTATTTTAGTGTAATATATGTCGATACCGATAGCAACGCAGCCGATATGAACGTGTAATGTTTTGCTTTCGCAGTTTCGCTCCGAATTAATTCTTTGTTGTTTTTACAAGTTTTACTTACTGAATGTGTATTCAGTTATGTCTGATTAATGGATTTTAATTTTAAACTATTATTATACGTCTTCATTTAATTCATTTATTATATATTAATTTATTTACATATAAATCATATAATAATTTATATACGACCATTCTGGTCTAGTGGTGCGAGTAGTCGCTGCGCCGCGCGCCGACGGTCGCGGGTTTGATTCCCGCTCGTGACGGATATTTGTATTGATACAAATATTTGTTTCCGGTCTGGGTGTATGTCCTTGTGGGTCTCCCCACCGTGCCTCGGAGAGCACGTAAAGCCGTCAGTCCCGGTTGTTATCATAGACATGATAACGATCTTGGAGAAGTTTTATGATGTTGTTAATATTATATTCAACGTAATGGTATTAAAATATAGATCAAAACTAATCAATCACTGCATTTTTTTTATTCCACCAATAAATTACTTTGAAATAGATTATTGAAGTTTACGTATTTTAGTACCTACGGAACGTCTGTGATTTCTGATTAGGGTTTCGGAAAATATCCATTCTCGATCCCGGGAAACATCGGTCGGGAATCCCGGGATTGAAAAAGAAATCTTAAAATTCATGAAATTGCTTATAATTGAGGTGATACCATATTATTGAGTGATTTGAAGTAGGTAATTATGTAATATAAAGAAATATTATTTTTAATATACAAGTTCTGACAATTGCAGCTGCATTTTCTGACTGGTCAACGTTTAATTATTTATTCTACAAAGAAAAACTATATTTACCAAATGTTTACAATTTTTACAATAGGTTATATTGGTTAAAAAAAAAAAAACAAATTGACGACCGTTCTGGTCTAGTGGTGCGAGTAGTCGCCTCAAAGCCGCGCGCCACTGGCGGTCGTGGGTCCGATTCCCGTTTGGGACAGAAATTTGTATTTGTACTAATATTTGTTTCCGGTCTGGGTGTATGTCCTTGTGGGTCTTCCACCGTGCCTCGGATAGCACGTAAAGCCGTCAGTTCCGGTTGTTATCATAGACACTTGATAACGATCGTTACTCATGGTAGAGAAATTATCCGCCAACCGCCATCTCCGCAACCAGATCTCGATAAGGCAACATATTATAGTTCTCCGCGTGAAAAGAAGTCTTGACATAAATCGATTTCTAGGTATGTGTTTAAATGTTTGCCCATGTGCTTCATTAATTGTTACAGCAAACGATAACTCAGGCGACTTGTGTCTGCGCGCGGCGTGACTTACATAGTTTCATATGATTTTACATTATCTTCTAAATTATGCGTTCAAATTAAATGCTATAAAAGACAAAGTTTATTTTCATATAGTTGCCTCGTTGATGAAGTATTTTTGTATTCCTAAGGATTATGCCTGGCTAATAAAAATGCAATAAAATCACCTTTTAATTTTTTATGATCATTATTTCGTTGCGGAGTTATTTTAAAACTATGATATCTTCTAAGATAATTCATTGAAATCAAATGATGTTAAGGACAATTTCGTTCAAAAAGGCATATTTGTGATGAAGATTTATTTGGATAAGGATTTATATCATGACTATAAACCACCTTCGCAAATAACACATTATTTTAGAACATACTTGATTACTATAAAAATGTTTATATTGAGTCAACCTCAAGAGATAGATATATGCTGTCGCGGACTTTTTTTTTGAACTTTTAATGTTAATCAATTCCGTTGTACTTACATAATTTTTGCATAACTTTAACTGTTTGCGCAGCTTACGTAACGGAATCTCTCAAAAAATAATGTTATTCCCGTTTTTGTAATGTTTCTTATGAATGCTCAGCTACTATTGGTCGTAGCGTGATGTTATATAGCCTATAGCCTTCCTCTGTAAATGGACTATCCAACACAACGAACACTTGTCCAAATCTTAAAAACTATTAAAACTATTTTAATGAAACTTGTTCCCTATGTTGAAATAAATGTAAGCCAGTAAAATGAGCGGTCGCATATTTTCGGAGAAATGTAAGGACAAACATACATATACATATTATGTTTGAAAGCTCTAATAGATTGTCATTTATTTGATTATTTTACAGTTCCAATAATATTACACACGTATATATCTAGCTTGGATTCATTTTTAGAAAATGTCGTATTATAGTATATAGCTCAGGTGGGATGATCTCGACTCAAGGCGACTCGCGCCTTGAGTCGAGATACTCGGCGCCCCGGGTTCGAATCCTGGTGTCTCCAGTTCAGTTTTTTCCTTTTTTATCCTAAAGTTCCTTCTTTTGTGAGAAAAACTATTATTTGGAGCTCTTTTTATTTTTTATTTCAATAACCAGTTCATATTTTTTTATTATTATGTCGGTAAGATCGAAAAATATTAATCATATTTCATCAGTAAGTATGTAAATCGTATCTATTTATAATATCTCAAAACACGATTTACCAAAAAAAAAGATTGGTCATTCAGATATTAAATATACTTATAATAAATAACAATAAAATAAATATAAAACTTCATTTTGAAATTGAGTCTTATTTGCAGAGCTATAAGTTACAATTCAATAATATTGTATTATTCGTGCAAAAATTGTATTTATATTTTATGAGAATAATATTGTATGTTCATTACGGTACCATTGAAATTAGTGTATTGTTATAAATATACGTAGAAAAAATACAAAAATATATACAAGATGGTAATTAATACTCTAAACACCATTATGCAATAAAACGAAAACTGTCGTAGTACCTAGTTACCTACCACATTACCATATTATACTGTGCGGGGAGCGATTTACGTACAGGCGTTTGTTTCTTTTTTATTTATGATGTGTAGTTTATACAGATATAGATTTATAAAATGGGATGTAAAGAATTCCTAAAAGAGAAGTATAAAAAAAAGTAATTGACGACTGTTCTGGTGTAGTGGTACGATTAGTCGCCTAAACGCTGCGCGCAGGCGGCGGTCGCGGGTTCGATTCCTGTTCGGGACAGATATTTGTATTTGTACAAATATTTTCCGGTCTAGGTGTATGTACTTCTGGGTCTCCCACCGTGCCTCGGAAAGCACGTACAGCCGTCAGTTCCATCATAGATACTTGATAACGATCGTTACTCATGGTCATGGTAGGGAAATTATCCGCCAACCCGTTTAGTGTGCAGAGCGTTTCCGGGGTGAATCGATTTAGCTTGGATCCATTTTTAGAAAATGTCGTCTTATTTGTTTTCATGCAATTAAAAACTCCTACAATTAGAATAGGAATGTAATATTCGCCATTAATTATTAGGTAACGATAGCTCAGGCGGGATGGTCTCGACTCAAGGCGACTCGGGCGACCCTGGTTCGAATTCACCTGTCTCCAGTTCAGTTTTTTCCCCTTTTTTATCAAGTTCCTTCTTTTGTGAGAAAAACTATTATTCGGAGATCTTTTTATTTTTTATTTCAATAACCAGTTCATATATATATATATATATATATATATATATATATATATATATATATAAATATATATATTATTATTATTTTTTAGTGCTACACTCCACCCGTTCAATATATACATATACATAAATATAATATAATACAATATATAAGGAATATAATAAATTTACATAAATTTACTTAGATAAATATAAGCGGGTGGAGGATTACGCCCCGGCAGGGAGATCAAACGGCCGGGGGTTAGGGCTGTAGGCTGAGAAATCGGCGGACAATCCTAGCCGAGTCGAGTAATACCGCCTTTTGCATCCTGGCTGCGAGCGAACCGTCACGGATACCCAGTTGCCTCAGATGGTGAGCGAGGCTAACCGGGATCAAACCGTTGGCAGATATAACGATAGGGATGATTTCAGTGGAATCAACACCCCACATGTCGACAATCTCGTGCGCCAGATCCAGATATTTACGTTTTCTCTCTGTTTCGGCTTTCACGAGGTTCTCGTCATGCGGAATGGTGATGTCCACTAAAAACACCCTCGACTGTGCCCTATCCATCACCACGATATCAGGCTTGTTCGCCAGTATCGTCCTGTCCGTGGCGATAGGCAGGTCCCAGTAGAGCCGGACTCCGTCGCGTTCGAGTACTGGCGCCGGTGTGTACTGGTAGTACGGCATCCTCTGTTCCAGGAGACAATACATTAGAGCAAGCTCTTGATGAAGAATCTTGGCCGCTTGGTTATGTCTATGCAAGTACTCAGTGTTGGCAAGCGCTGAACACCCCGTAAGCACATGTCTGAGTGACTCGCCGGGATAACGACAAGCTCGACAGAAGTCGGGAGTGCCATCCTTCAGAATGTGCTTCCGGTAGTTGTTCGTCTTAACCACCTGATCCTGTATTGCACAGACAAAACCTTCGGTTTCCCCAAAGAGGTCCCCGAATCGCAGCCACTGCACGGAGGCCTTGACATCCACGTGAGGTGCGTGGAGCGCCTTGTAAAACCGTCCATGCAGTTCCTTCTCCATCCATACGGTCTCCCGGTCGGAGGTGCTAAGTACAACCGGTCTTCGCCATTCCTCTTTGGCCAGGGATAACGGGGTGAGACCTTTGTCACATACTATAACATCACCATGCATAGCGCTCTCCCTCCTCGTCTCAAAGTAGGCCCTGAGGCTGCACACCTCCCGGTTATGCATGGACTTGGCGCTTAATAGGCCTCGGCCACCACACTTCCGTGGGATGTACAGTCTCATGACCGACGATTTCGGGTGATGCATGCGATGGTGAGTCATAGTCGTGCGGACTCTTCTGTCCAGAGCGTCGAGTTCGGTCTGAGTCCATCTGAGCACGCCAAATGTGTACAAGAGAGTGGGCATGACCCAGCCGTTATAAGCTCGGACCTTGTTATTCTACTCTGCCGGGAACCACACGGCGTTTATTATTATTATTATATTTTATTGCTACACTCCACCCGTTCAATATATACATATACACATATAAATAAATATAATATAATACAATACTTATATAAGGAATATAATAAATTTACATAAATTTACATAGATAAATATAAGCGGGTGGAGGATTACGCCCCGGCAGGGAGATCAAACGGCCGGGGGTTAGGGCTGTAGGCTGAGGAATCGGCGGACAATCCTAGCCGAGTCGAGTAATACCGCCTTCTGCATCCTGGCTGCGAGCGAACCGTTACGGATACCCAGCTGCCTCAGATGGTGAGCGAGGCTAACCGGGATCAAACCGTTGGCAGATATCACGATAGGGATAATTTCAGTGGATTCAACACCCCACATGTCGACAATCTCGTGTGCCAAATCCAGATATTTACGCTTTTTCTCTGTTTCGGCTTTCACGAGGTTCTCGTCATGAGGGATGGTAATGTCCACTAAAAACACCCTCGACTGTGCCCTATCCATCACCACGATATCAGGCTTGTTCGCCAGTATCGTCCTGTCCGTGGCGATAGGTAGGTCCCAGTAGAGCCGGACTCCGTCGCGTTCGAGTACTGGCGCCGGTGTGTACTGGTAGTACGGCACCCTCTGTTCCAGGAGACAATACATTAGAGCAAGCTCTTGATGAAGAATCTTGGCCGCTTGGTTATGTCTGTGCAAGTACTCAGTGTTGGCAAGCGCTGAACACCCCGAAAGCACATGTCTGAGTGACTCGCCGGGATGACGACAAGCTCGACAGAAGTCGGGAGTGCCATCCTTCAGAATGTGCTTCCGGTAGTTGTTCGTCTTAACCACCTGATCCTGTATTGCACAGACAAAACCTTCGGTTTCCCCAAAGAGGTCCCCGAATCGCAGCCACTGCACGGAGGCCTTAACATCCACGTGAGGTGCGTGGAGCGCCTTGTAAAACCGTCCATGCAGCTCCTTCTCCATCCATACGGTCTCCCGGTCAGAGGTGCTAAGTACAACCGGTCTTCGCCATTCCTCTTTGGCCAGGGATAAGGGGGTGAGACCTTTGTCACATACTACAACATCACCATGCATAGCGCTCTCCCTCCTCGTTTCAAAATAGGCCCTGAGGCTGCACACCTCCCGGTTATGCATGGACTTGGCGCTTAATAGGCCTCGGCCACCACACTTCCGTGGGATGTACAGTCTCATGACCGACGATTTCGGGTGATGCATGCGATGGTAAGTCATAGTCGTGCGGACTCTTCTGTCCAGGGCGTCGAGTTCGGTCTGAGTCCATCTGAGCACGCCAAATGTGTACAAGAGAGTGGGCATGACCCAGCCGTTATAAGCTCGGACCTTGTTGGCGCCCGACAAGTAGCTCCGAAGAACTTTTGTCAGCCGTCCAAAAAAGACCTCGCAAACCGCCTGTTTCATATCCACCTCCTGCACCCCTATGCATTGTGACATGCCCAGATACCGGTATGATTCAGCTTCGGAGAGGGTCTTGAAGTTAGATTATTATTTTTTAGTGCTACACTCCACCCGTTCAATATATACATATAAATAAATATAATATAATACAATACTTATATAAGGAATATAATAAATTTACATAAATTTACTTAGATAAATATAAGCGGGTGGAGGATTACGCCCCGGCAGGGAGATCAAACGGCCGGGGGTTAGGGCTGTAGGCTGAGAAATCGGCGGACAATCCTAGCCGAGTCGAGTAATACCGCCTTTTGCATCCTGGCTGCGAGCGAACCGTCACGGATACCCAGCTGCCTCAGATGGTGAGCGAGGCTAACCGGGATCAAACCGTTGGCAGATATAACGATAGGGATGATTTCAGTGGAATCAACACCCCACATGTCGACAATCTCGTGCGCCAGATCCAGATATTTACGTTTTTTCTCTGTTTCGGCTTTCACGAGGTTCTCGTCATGCGGAATGGTGATGTCCACTAAAAACACCCTCGACTGTGCCCTATCCATCACCACGATATCAGGCTTGTTCGCCAGTATCGTCCTGTCCGTGGCGATAGGCAGGTCCCAGTAGAGCCGGACTCCGTCGCGTTCGAGTACTGGCGCCGGTGTGTACTGGTAGTACGGCATCCTCTGGTCCAGGAGACAATACATTAGAGCAAGCTCTTGATGAAGAATCTTGGCCGCTTGGTTATGTCTGTGCAAGTACTCAGAGTTGGCAAGCGCTGAACACCCCGAAAGCACATGTCTGAGTGACTCGCCGGGATGACGACAAGCTCGACAGAAGTCGGGAGTGCCATCCTTCAGAATGTGCTTTCGGTAGTTGTTCGTCTTAACCACCTGATCCTGTATTGCACAGACAAAACCTTCGGTTTCCCCAAAGAGGTCCCCGAATCGCAGCCACTGCACGGAGGCCTTAACATCCACGTGAGGTGCGTGGAGCGCCTTGTAAAACCGTCCATGCAGCTCCTTCTCCATCCATACGGTCTCCCGGTCGGAGGTGCTAAGTACAACCGGTCTTCGCCATTCCTCTTTGGCCAGGGATAAGGGGGTGAGACCTTTGTCACATACTACAACATCACCATGCATAGCGCTCTCCCTCCTCGTTTCAAAGTAGGCCCTGAGGCTGCACACCTCCCGGTTATGCATGGACTTGGCACTTAATAGGCCTCGGCCGCCACACTTCCGTGGGATGTACAGTCTCATGACCGACGATTTCGGGTGATGCATGCGATGGTGAGTCATAGTCGTGCGGACTCTTCTGTCCAGGGCCTCGAGTTCGGTCTGAGTCCATCTGAGCACGCCAAATGTGTACATGAGAGTGGGCATGACCCAGCCGTTATAAGCTCGGACCTTGTTGGCGCCCGACAAGTAGCTCCGAAGAACTTTTGTCAGCCGTCCAAAAAAGACCTCGCAAACTGCCTGTTTCATATCCACCTCCTGCACCCCTATGCATTGTGACATGCCCAGATACCGGTAAGATTCAGCTTCGGAAAGGGTCTTGAAGTTCGAAAGCTCTAGGCTAATCTCAGCCGATTGCGTCACCTGTCCCCTGTCTACATGCACGACCGCACACTTATCCACTCCAAGCTGCATCCTGATGGAGCCGCTGAACTCAGTAGTGATTTTCAGCAACTCCATAAGGCGTGCAGGATTAGGTGCCAGCAGCTTGAGGTCATCCATGTAGAGAAGGTGGGAGACTTTAGTACCTCCTCTCCGAAACTGAAAGCCTGTCCCCGAACGCTCCAGCAGAGTGCTTAAAGGGTTCAAGGACAAGCAAAACCAAAGTGGGCTCAGACAATCACCCTGGAAAATACCCCTTCGTATCCGGATTCGGTCATCAGCACCCGCCGTCAGTCTCTCGCCCTGGAGACAAAGGATCGTACTCCATTGCCCCATGCATACTTCGAGGAAGTCTCGAACTGCACCGTCGATCTTGTACAGCTCGAGGACCCTCAGAAGCCATGAATGAGGCACCGAGTCGAATGCCTTCTTGTAGTCGATCCAGGCAGCAGAGAAGTTCCGACGGTTGCGTTTGACAAGCTGGCCCGCAACAGAGTCAATGATAAGGAGCTCCTTTGTGCCGCGGCCGCCTCCACGGCATCCGTTCTGAGCTGCAGACAAGATGTTAAATTCGTCAATATGACGAGAGATCTTGCAGCTCAGAACGGATGTCAGTGTCTTGTAGATGGAAGTCAGACACGTTATGGGGCGGTAGTTGGTAGGATCCGCGGTGTTGGTGGACTTAGGAGCTAGGTGAGTGATCCCAGTAGTGAAGAGGTTCGGAAGCGTCTTCCGCTCTATCGCCTCTTGGTATTGTCGAGCCAAGGTCGCATGGCATACCGAGAACCCTTTCAGCCAATAGTGATGCAGGCCGTCGGCCCCCGGACTCTTCCAGTTCGGTGCCCGCCGGACCGCATCAGCTATGTTCTCCGAAGAGATGGCGATTGGGTTCATCGGTTCGATTCTAGCACATGCTTCCTGAACCGCCGCAATCCAAGGCCCCTCCTCATGCTCTTCCTCCCGTGACCATATATTTCGCCAAAAGGCAACGAGGTCAGCCGAATTCGGTTTTTGGGAAGTAGAGCATGGCGTCGGGTTCTCCAACTTCCTGTAGAACCTCTTCTGATCACTCACGAAGAGGCGATTTTGTCGGAAGCGCTCAACTCTCTCAGAGTACCTACGAATACGCTTCCCCCATGCCGCGATTCTCTGCTTCAGGCCGTCGATGCGCTCCGTCAGTTTCTCAGCTATGTCAGGCTGGTCAAGTCTGACACCTAGCCCATTGAATGCTATTCTAACGGAGCGCACAATCCTTGGCCTAGTGTTGCCCGACCTGAAGCTTTGCAGTCTGCCAATGAGGGCCCTAGCCAAGCTGATACGGCGTTCTATTCTCTTCTTCCAGGCTGGTACGTCACTATTCTTATTAATAGTGCGTCCAGGCTCCTGGGTTTTGGCTCCAACGAAGCGGTGTACCGCTAGAGCGGCACCGAAGAGAATAGAACCCGTATCATCCAAGCCCAGACTGCCATCCAAATATGGAGGTAGCAGCCTGTTAGCTGCCTCAATGGCACCCCGCGTCGCAGCACTAAGGGGAAGTCGTGAGAGTCGTGGTCTCTGTTTTAGAGGAGTGCTCCGGATCTCGGAAATCGCCTCCTCCAAAATCCCTCTCACCTGCTCTACTTTTTGGGAGACTGCTCCTTCATCGATCGCATCCACAGGCACTTCGCTAAGAACGCTTTCCTGTTGTGTTACAAGTGCGTTATGCTCTGTCGACACGGGTTCGACTTCAGGAGCAGCCTCACGTCGTAATCGTTCGAGCTCGGCGGCGTTGAATACGCCCTTTCGTTGGATGTACCGAGCTCTATCTGCCAGGTTTTGCTCCGTGACAGTAAGATTTGGCTCGAGCAGCAGGAACTCGCGGTGCATTACTGCTCGGTAGCCAGTCCGTCCGGTTTCCCCTCCTACAGCCCTATAATACGCGCGCATGACATTTCTATTCATTTCTTGTGTCCATCGCATGCGGCGTACTCCACCAGCGGCGGGCGCCGAATGCTGAGTCCCTTGAGACTCTGTCGGCGCCAAGCCAACTGGTGGGGATGGTGGATACACCGACCGGCTAGATGGTGGTACCGGTCGGCGGGGGTTGCTGGCGGCCCGCATGCTGCCACGTCCAGCGCCAGCTCCAGACGCGCCCTGGCGCCCCCCAGGTAGCGGCCCTAGTCTCATTCTCTTACGTGTATCCATCATCAAAATTTTTTTGAGCAGTAAAATACTCACTCGGGGAGTCGCTCACGCTCCCCGGGGAGGCTGCGTCGGTTTTATGCAGCTTTGATTGCCTTTAGTCGCCTTTTACGACACCCTAGGCTGAGGATGGGTTGGTCCTATTCTACTCTGCCGGGAACCACTTTATTATTATTATTATTATTATTATTATATCGGTAAGATCGAAAAATATTAGGTAGTTACTCATATTTCATCACTATTTAATCGTATCAAAATAATTATATTTGATACGTAAATTGTGTTTTGGGATATTAATCCCAAAACACGATTTACCAAAAAAAAAAATACCGAACAAAGCTTGGTCATACAGATATTAAATATGTATATATAATAAAAAATAACGATATATAATAAATAACGATAAAATAAATATAAAACTTAATTTTTGAATTGAGTCATATTTGCAGAGTAAGGTCACATTTAAATAATACCTACCATTAAAAAGTTTAAATTAATTTAAACCTTATCAAACCATTTGATAATTTTGAAATTTGAATGTGATTTCACAATCCTCTTAGATACCTATGAACCTTACCTTTTCCTATAAAATTTATATCATGTAACAGCGAAGTACTTTTACACTTTAACGATAGGTGGCGCAAAAAAATTATTTTCGACGCATTATTTGCATAGAGGTATAATACGTCTATAATTATTTGGGCGACACGGGCGACATCTATCAATGCTAATGTAAACTTCAGAACTCACACATACGTAAATCTGTCACTTTTTGAATGCCGATTTTATACTATAAACAATGTAAATATTTGCCTGACATGAACATTGCTCATATAAAAAGCTCTAAAGAAATGATAAAACAAATTAAATGTTTAAAAAAATGTATACATTTCAAGAATAATCAAAAATAAAAATGTATGAAAGTCGACCTATGCATGTCCACCTTAACATACCTGATAACCTTCCTTGCGATATAGAAGACGTCGTCCACCAGGCTGGAGCCCGTGGCTCCGGACTGCGCACTGGATAGCTTCAACGCTTTGTTCACGCTCTCCTCTAAGAAATACCTGAAAAACAAAACTTAGCATTAAGTAACTTATTTAAAAACTTACTTTACTTTTAAAGATAAAAACGGATAAATACCATAATATAGCCTAGCTTAAAAAGATTGATATTCAAAAACTAATTATAGATATTCGTTAATAAAATATTACCTCTCTAGCGTCAAATATTGGCTTAAAACGTCTTGAGCGACCCTCGTAATTTCACACTCTAAAATTATCTTCTCAATTTCAGCCAAACATTTTTCTTTTTCAGCTTCCGTTAAATTCGTTGTTAGCTAGAAAAACAAAGTATTTTTAGTATGTATTGTGCATAATTCTTATTCTTTTGTTTAATTATACAAATTCTTGAAGAGCTTAAAGGCGTGTCTACAATGATATATATTTGTCTTTGATCTAGTAATGTTGTGTCAAATTAAGAAAATAATAATAATAAGCAATCCGTGTATGCAATAAGGTTTATGTTGTTGCTTGATTTTTATTGATAGAAATAAAAGATGGTGGTTGTTTGTGTGTTTTATGGTTCAATTTTGTACGATGAAGCGGGTGTATATTTGAAACACGTGTTGTCTTCAAAAAACCTTTATTGAGACTGAGTTAACAGAGTATAAATTTTTGAATATCGTATTCCGTGCATTAAAAGTATCGAATAGTGGTTGGTATGAATTTCTCGAATTTTGCTGATTACGACTATTATAGTGAGCGTCATGAAAATCTTTGGTAATATATATATATATCAGTCGGCCACTACCTAAAACACAGGTATTAAGTTGCCTATCTTAGGAACAGACGACCGTGTGTATATTAAACATGCAATTATATGCAAAAAAAAATTGGTTGTCTGTAAAGTCGGTTAACGGACGATAAATTTACGTGTTAGCTTAATAAAAAACATTGATGATAAATCGCATACTTTTATGAATTGAATTTTATTATTATCACCGAATTATCTTTATTTTGTATAATATAAAGAAGGAGTTAATTGAAAATAATTTTTTTTTTTCGATGAATTAACATTTGTACTCGGTAATTCAAATATTTTTCTTTTCTACTCGGATGCATCTGCTGATGGAGTGGAAGAGAGATAGATGCGTCACAAGCCGAACGCCTAGACCGATTAGGCCTCTGTATGACTTGTTCCGCGCTCTCGCTCGCGGAACGTGGCAATGAGTCATGTTTTTGTGCGTGCAAGCCGGCGTTCATCGATTTATAAGACGTTATCACGTCAAAAAACGTTCTCGACGGTATTTCTCGCACCTCGGGTCGCTTCCGCAGGAAGGCGAAGTAGAGCTGCAGGCGCTCGTGCGCCAGCGCCAGCTCGCACAGCGGCGGCTCCACGGCGCGCGCGTCGCCCGCCGGCGCCGCCTCGCCCGCGCGCCGCGCCAGCATCATGTCCGCGCAGATGCGCCGCGCGCCAGCGCACACCTGCGGGTTGCTAGTTGGGTAGGCAAACTGGCAGAAGTGGTTGGCGTCGTCCATGAACATAAACTAGTTTACCTGGAACTAACCCGGGCAACTCATTTTTGTATTGCCTATCCAGAGACATAAGGTGTTAAAGTCTCGGTGCCAGTAATTACACTGCCTGTCTTGCCCTTCTCTCCGAAACACAGCGAAGCTGTTTCACGGGAGAAACGAGCAAGATGGTGGTACCCATGTAGCCGGGAGCGCGGCACAGCGCATTCTTTCCACCGGTAAAGTGTTAAGAATTCGCCTACTCCCACGCTGCGGGTCGATTTTTGTCTATCGGTCGCCTTACTTTGGACTGCAGGTGCCGTCGACGGTGCACTCACCTTGGGCTGCAGGTGCGCGAGCGCGCGCGGCAGCAGCGTGTGCGCGGGCGCGTGCGCGGCGAGCAGCAGACGCGCGCGCTCCACGTGCGCGGCGCCCGCCTCCAGCGCGCGCGTGAGCGCAGCCGCAAACGCACCCGCCTCGCTGCTGCGCTCCACCGCGCCCGCGCGCCGCACTGCGCTCTCCAGCTAGAGGACACACGAGACTTGTACATCATAGGGCGGATAGGTTCGTTTGTTTATTACAACGCCCTCGCTTAGAAAACTATTTGTTTCCGTAGCACTGGGGTTTAAAAAAATATTTTTTGCATTTAGATATAGATTAGATTATAAAATATCACACTACTACTGTGGTACTACTAATGTAGCACCACAGTAGTAGTGTGACTGTACAGGAATGAAACATCTAAGGATAGTAACTATATGGTTTAATAATCTAAGTGTAAAATGGTATGGTTATGGTCTATGCCATTCAGTATAATATAAGCGATCCGCACTGGTCTCAGGGTATCGACGATATAACTGATATGGTTAGAGTATGAACACACGACTTGTCTAGTTGAAGTAGGTACTATGTGAACTACTTGGAATAGTCAGCGAGAGCACGCGACTCATCTGGTAGAGGAACCTACGTGAACTGACTTATTAAATAATTTATTATAATAAAACGCTTGCGCGGTACTCGGTGCGGGTGCAATGTACGGTCATTGCACCGTACAACTACCCTTTGCCGAAAAACCAAAATGGTAAATTGATGTAACCTCGCAAGTCGTCTCGTCGTGAAGCTATGGCAATCGCTAGGTATATATATTAGTGGAAAAAATTTAGGGATTAATTCTCTTTGGGTCCATTGGTTCCTGTCATTTATTTATTTATTTAGGTAACAAACAGTCATTTACAATCATTAATAAACTTTATAATTACAACTAGACCTAAAGTACCATAATTTAGAATACAAAATATCAACATTCAGCAGTAACAATGGTATAAGATATAATGAACCTTAACCCTACACAACCAATATAAAAAATATGTTTATGAGCCAAATATTAAGTCATTTAATTTAATTTTATACTTTCTTAAGTTGTTACAAAAGATATCAACTGATTTGAGATGATTATTGTAGTAAGAGCAAGATCGCCTGAAGAAGGTATTTCTAGCGTAGTTTGTATGATAGGGAGGAATATAAAATAATAAAAAAAAACGACGATCAAAGACAAAATGATCAATTTCCATTCAAAGTCCGATAACTCGGCGAGAAATGGTCGTATTGGAACTTACAAACACAAATGAAAGCTGAATAAATTGTCTATCTGATCCATTCTGTGGTTTAGTTAAAATATTTTTCCGTCCGTGGATTAAAGTTCGTGGATCGAATAGTAAAAAAAAAAGTTGAATTTTATTTCTTCATGATACTGATTAGGATTGCGCGATACTCGTTACTCGAAAAAAATTTAAATCCCATAACCTTAAAACTAGACTTTAAGCTTCAAATCGCTTTTTTCTTGGTTTCGATACAGCTGTTTTTCACAAAGATACAGCCATTTAAAAAATCACTAAACATTTGGAATTCTTTTTTTAATCCCTTAATTTTTTTCACTAGTGCATTAGTTAACACTCTACCTATATTTATATATGATGTTCAAATTATCAATCTTTAATAAATTAAAAAAAATCGGTTGTCTGTAAAGTCGGTTTACAGACGATAATTTTACGTGATAACGTCGTAAGAAAACATTGATAAAAACATGCATACTCTTATGAATTTAATTTAATTATTCTCACTGAGTTATTATTTTGTATAATACAAATAATGAATTAATTCAATCCATTACAATTGTTTTCGATACATTAACATTTTATTTGCACTCGTTAATTCAAATATTTTATTACTTAAATTATACAGATTAATTACAAGTAACAATGTGCTATTAACAACTTATAAACATGTGTGATATTTAGTTATACGATCCTCCGAGCTGCGTTATTGTTTTCATTCACAAGCCAAACGCTTAGGCCGATCGTGCCTCTCTATCGCTTGTTCCGCGCTCTCGCTCGCGAAACGTGACATTTCTTCGCGCGGTGCAGCCGACATTCATCGATTTACAAGACATTATCACGTCAATACTTTTTATTAATCCATACAAGTTTAAATAACTTTTTTTTAAGCTTATTTATTTATTTACTCTTTTTGCACACCAATACACAAAAGAACAATACATTAATTGTTCATACATTTACAACAGAATTTAAAACAATCAACTTACATCAGTTGCAATAGGCGGCCTTATCGCTAACACAGCGATCTCTTCCAGGCAACCTTTGGGCAGAGGACTTGCATATAAACTAGGCGAAGGGCGCAAAATTTTGTATATAAAAAAGGAAAAATAAAAAAATCAGATGTTATATTTAATGACACAAATATACATATAAGTATACTTATATATATATATATATATATATATATATATATATATATATACACAAATATATAAATATATACATACACACATACATACACACATACATACATACATACATACATACATACATACATACATACATACATACATACATACATACATACATACATACATACATACATACATACATACATACATACATACATACATAAATACATACATATATACACTATAAGCAACTTGATAAATTAATACGAATGACATAACAACATAACTTTATGACAAATAATAATAAATAATAAAATAAAGTTATTTAACATAAATTAATATGACACGTACATTTCCTTAACAAGTTTTTAAAATGTCATTAAAGATTGAGCGCGTTTTATAGACAATGGCAATGAGTTCTAAAGACGACAAGCTTCGACAGTGAAAGATTTTGAATAAAAGGAAGAAGAATGTGAAGGTATCTTCAAAGTTAGGCTATCATTTGAGGGGAGAGGCCGTTCGTGAGTATCACAAAGAAACTCAAATCGGTTTTTTAGATATACCGGAGTAGTTGGATTGAAGAGGATAGAATAAAGGAGAGATAATATGTGAGTATTCCTGCGAAGTCGTATAGGAAACCACTTGAGTTTTTTATGAAATTCAGAAACATGGTCATATTTGCGAAGTCCAAATACAAACCGAATACGGAGATTTTGTAAACGCTCAAGTTTATTTAATTGTCCCTCATTTAAATTAACATAACACGTGTCAGCATAGTCAAGAATTGGTAGAAGGAGAGACTGTGCTAGCATAACCTTGGTAGGAATAGGCAGAAAGTTACTTAACCTTCAGTGAGGTCGCACTGCGGCAAATAGCTTCCTACCCACTTCATTAACCTGAGGTACCCAAGAAAGATGTTTATCAAAAAATAATGCCCAAGTTTTTAACCTTGTCACTTATTGGTATACAAATACCGTCAATAACTACCGATAGTAGTTGCGACCAGTTAATGCGTGAAATGAACCTCTGACTACCGACAGCAATAACCTGCGTTTTTGTAGGATTCACTCTTAAACCATAAGACTTACTCCAACGTTGTATAGATAAAAGATCTTTATTTAATTTGGTAGCTTGTAGTGATGACGTTAATAGCTTGTAGTGATAACGTTAATACGAATGAATTAAATTGATTTTTTTTTTTTAAATACTTGTGTAATGTAATGTTATTTTTCACAGTGAACAATAAGGTTTCACTAAATGCTTATATACGATGCTATTGGTGTCTCTTATTTGACAAAGGCTTTTGATTGAGTGGAGCATTAAACAAGTAGTACCGTCCACCATTTATTATTTTATATACAAAAATAAACAAACCTGAGACGCCAAGTACTTGGCGTACAGATCCACCCCTTCTTCCGCGCGCCCGATCTGCGGGAACAGTTTGAACAGTCTCTCAACAGCGGAGTCGTCTTCCCTTTTTGATGCTTCTTCAAATCTATAAATATTTTGTAATGTGTAATACCTATAAGAGTCGATATGGCTCAGTATGAGCCACCATAGCTCAGTATGAATCAAGATAAATAATAAATAAAATAAACGACTCACACTCAACGGCCCCCAGTAGAATGTGAATCCTGTGTCGGGGGTCCGGAAACACACACAAGATGGTATCTGACCTCTGGTGACAATCTGTATGGCCTATACAAATATTTGTCATGTGCGGGGATCGAACCTGCGACCGCTAGCGCATCATCCAGTTGCTGTGACCACTGCGCCAACGCGTCGTCTGGCTTCAGTATGAGCCAACATAGCTCAGTATGAGCCGAAATGGCCGAGTTAATGGACCACTCAGATCGAAATTAACACAACAGTCATATGAGTTCAAGTATTTAGTTGATAAGAACTTTGGATTCTCTACACATATTTTTATGTGAATATTTTTCGTATTAAAAGAATTAAGGCATACTATTTTGATTAAATTAATGGTAAATATATTTTTTATACCACGACCAGTATGTTTTTTATTTCTTCAGATTAATTGATGTTAATAGGTCTAGAAAAGGCCCAACCGTTCTTCCCTTAAAGATAAGGGGGTTGTATAAGTGGGATGAAATACGGCTCCGATGGCGACCGTTCTGATGTAGTAGTGGTCTGAGTAGTCGCCTCAACAACGCTGTGCACCGGCGGTCGCGGGTTCGATTCCCGCTCGTGACAGACATTTGTATTTCTGCAAATATTTGTTTCCGGTCTGGGTGTATGTCCTTGTGGGTCTCGCCACCGTGCCTCGTAGAGCACGTAAAGCCGTCGGTCCCGGTTGTTATCACAGACACCTGATAACGATCGTTACTCATGGTAGGGAAATTATCCGCCAACCCGCAGTGGAGCAGTATGTTGGATTAAGCTCCAACCCTTCTTCTATATGGAGAAGAGGTCTTCGCTTATCAGTGGTTTGTTTACAGGCTGATACAGTATAGTACAGTACATAAATACGGCTCCGATGTATTTTCTTAACTCACTTGCGCACGAGATGATCCCGCAGAGTGCTGGCGGCGGCGTCCATGTCGCGGCGCGGGTCGGCCACGCCGCGCGCGCGAGCCGCCGCCACGGAGCCCGGCTCCATGCTCAGGAAGCGCGCCACGTGACCCGCCGCTGGCCAATTGACAAACATTTCGCTACTATACTTCGTCCATTTTATTAATGTTGTTGTTTGTTGTTTTAAAATTTATTCCCAATAGAGAAAGGCAAAGGACTATAGTCCATTCAGCCTAGTCTAAATTTATAAATTTTATTCCGATATAACAAAAGGTCGGAGCCAAGTCTCCCATTTTATTAATGGTATTTTGACAGCTCGACTTTTTGTTGTCTTTCCGTTTTAAATGACATTTTACACCTTATTTACATATAAGCATTTATTTCTAGCCATTATTTGTAATCTGTGGCACAATCGTAGTAATCGTTATGTGTGGCACATCAACAAGCGGGGCGGTACACGTCCATGAAGTACAATATTATTTGTATGAAGCGCAAGCTGTCAAAAAACCATTAATAAAATGAACAAACTATAAACTGTGTGAAGGAATAGGCTCCAACTCTTCCACTTCGTAGAAGATGCCTATACCATACAATAAAGTACTGGGACATTCAAGGGTTGTTATAATTTATCTAACATTAAATAGTAAAATATTTTAGAAATTAAAAAAAGTTATATATTTATTGTGCCTTTTATTTCAATAAACGGAATACACTAACCCCCCGTTATTCGCGACTTCACTATTCGCGGAAACTTTTATACCGACCAAAGTTCCGCGATCAAAAGACTCGCCTATTCACGAATACAGATGCCGTGGAACTTGGAATCCTCGTATTATAATAGTCGCCGTACCGCGTTACCCGAGCTACCGGTCATAAGGACTCGACTAATGACTTAACGTCCAATTAGTACTTTACTCAGTAGCTAAAAACTTTTCTATGGTTTTTGCTATGGCAGATCGGTTAAGTAAAGAGATAAACAAAACTAATGATAACTGGGAACGCACTTCTAATTGCAGAAGAGTTATGGATCGTTCGCTTGCGCCATATAAGATTCTGCAAGAAAGTAAAAAAAAAGCCAAACAACCCAAGATATCACCATTTTTTTTAGCCAAAGATCAACTAGCGTTTAAATATTACTAAGATATATTGAACTAACCGCCCGCCCCGCCTACTAGGCCCGGGGTATGTATATGTACCTAAACCTTCCTCATGAAACACTCTATCTATTGGTGAAAACCTCATGAAACTTCGTGCAGTAGTTTTTGAGTTTATCACAAACAGAACGACAATAACAGAACAGAAAAATATAAATAAACAGAACAGACGAATAAGATATTGTAATTGATCTCTAAATAAAATTTCATATTTTAAATATTTTTTAAACCAATGACCGAATACAACCCCCTTACTTGTATGAAACTAGGACCCAGATATTCGCGAACTTCTTTCAGAACGCATAACTCGCGAATAGCGGGGGAGTAGTGTATTAATTTTACAGAATATATTACACTCATAATATAACCACTACAATTAAAGATATATTTACAAACCTGTCTCATAATCATGAGCCTTTATAGCAGTTTCCACACCAGCACTGCAAACTCGTAGATCTATGAGATCATGAACTCTTCTTTGGCATTCAGCAACACGGGACTAAAATATAAAATAGTAAAGGTGATAATTTTCAATAAAGCATAACTCTAATCTTTTGTTAAGCATCAAGAGCCAATTGCCATGTGTGTGAATCGGAAGAAAATAATATAATTACTTGTTTACCTATTTTAAACTATATAAGTTTAATAATATTTTTTATTTATTAATTTAGCAGTCTGGTATGACTTAAGCTATTTAAATATATTTCTTTCTTATTTAAGAAAATCTCATAAAGCTGTTAAAACAAAAGTATTGTTAATTTAATAGGTACGTAGTTTAAGTTACTGGTTTGTCAAACTGATAAATTCTCTTCAACAGCCTGTGCTAAGGTAAGACATCAATTTTATAACTTAAAAAAATAAAAGATAATACTTTTCATACCCTAGCAAGATCTAACTGGCGCACTTTGGCACTGACATCCTTTGCCAGTGCTGCTGTTTTGTCCACCATATTTGCAGCAACTTGAGCATCATTTCTGACTTCACCCAACTTTGTGTAGGCCTGACTAGCGGTGCGCAGGCGACCTTCGAGGGTGCAGGCTCGAGATAATGCGTTGGATAAGGCTTCATCTACTTCGGCCTGCAAAATTAATGTATTTTCTGTTAATAAGAAGCACGACAGTAGAAGACAAAATTATAATGAATAATTAGCGAACATTTTTACGAGTTTCAAGAACAAAAACTATCTGAGAAATTGTCTAATTCGCGCGAAGCTATAAGTTCTGTTAAAATAATTAATATAATATTTAATTATGTTAAATTACTGTAAAAGCTATTGGGGGCATAGTTAATTTATTGTATATGTAAATAGAAATTAATAATAATATAGATTTCATCTTATTTTTTCATTTTCTTATGATGTTCTTGGGACTCGAGTTTTGTAATATTTTGTAGTTTTATATTACCTCTTCTTTTTCAATTTCATTCAATGCCTTTTGCAGACCTTCTTCAGTGGAAACGTCGTACTTTTCCAACAATAGTGTTAGCGACATTATTTATTTATAATTTGTTAATTTATTAATTATTATGACAAAGACAAAATACACATCACCAAATTCGTGTTTGAATGACAGTTGTTTATTTTCAACCAAATGTCAATACCAATTACCAATACCCATTGATAACTACTGTCAAAAAGACAATAATGTCAGCTGAGTTACTACCATAGAAGTATTATGAGTAGGAAATACATACTTATACCTGTAAGCGGAAACGTCCAACGGTTAGAAAGATAGAGAAAACGCGGTACCCCATCTGTTTTTCTCTACTAACGCATGTGCAGTAAAGGACTGCTTGTTATTATGACAACCTCGAATAATAAAATGAAATCAACTTAAATACCTTATTAAGTTGTTTGAAGTAATGAAATATATACACAGATAGGTAGGTGCCGCGATCGTCTCTGTCTTTCTTACCGAGGCACAGCTGGAGGCGTGGCTCCCCTGCTCTATTTTTTATAATACCTCTATGGTTACTATAGCTGTTAAAACTTAAGAGTCTAAAAAGTTAACTGTGTGTAAAAACTATTTGTTAATTATAATAAGAGGATAAGGCATTAATTTTACTTTGAAAATTGATTTTATTCTAATTAAAAGTGTTCTGTATTCATTCGGATATCGAATTATGTATTGTTTGCATAAATTGTAACTGTACAAGGAACGTTTCGCAATATCTACCTACTTCGTAACATGGGAGTTGTGTGGCAAGGGCAACACAAATACACAATTTTTGACGTTTCAATGAAAGAGCGTTCTGAAGCTATCTGATATTTGTTCAAAATTATTTTAAGAATATTCAAAATGTGTACAAAAAATCTTTTAAATTTTCACGTGTTACTGTAGTTTTGTAGAACAAATCCAGATTATCGAATCACGTTTATTGAAATAAATGTGTCCAAGATAATTATTACTTTTCTTTACTAGTGAAAGAGGAGAGATGTGTTGAACGTACTTAAAGACTCGATTAATGTACGATGTCCAAACTAATGTAACAGTAAACATTGAAATTTTTGTGATCTGAAAGTCGATGCATATTTAAATCTGTGAAATTTAGACCTCAGGGAGCCTACCTTTAGTTTTGCGCTCCTTCGAGGATAATTTTAGCAGTGCGGTGTACAAAAAACCTCAAAGGTAAGTCGGGGCAAGGAGCATTGACATTCGCATATATTATCGAGTGGTAACAAAAGTGTTATTGTATATGTTAATAAAAAGCAAAGTATCGTTCTCGTGTTCTTTAGTGGTATTCGAACCGTTCTAGTCAGTCTGTGTACGATAAAATTGTAGTGGAATTTCCGAAAACAAGTAGTAGGTGAATGTGAAAGTTTTTTTTGTTATTGATGCTGAATGTTGGTGATGGTTGTAGATTGACTCCGTGTGGGGCTGGGCTTCGCCCCCGCTGCGTTTGCAGCTGGGAAACGCACGCGGACACAAGAGGTATGCATACTTTTCATATTGTTTATATATATAAGGAATTATACCATTGCATGTATAAAAGTACAGTAGTGTGTGAATATATGTCATTGTATGTTATCCGTGAACTATTTACACTACATAGTAAGGTTTCATGACTGTATAATATTTTATAATCTTATTTACTATTTATCACTACACATAGAGTAAAATGTTGTTAACCAAAGTATAGAACTTTGACCTCATACTTTGAATAAAGTAAAAATAAAAAAAAACATTTCTGTTCTAACTGTCCATGTTTGATTTGAAACAATGAAAGCGATTGATTACTTTCAATAATGAAGAACGAACATTAATTGACTAAATTACATCATGTGTTTGTGTTATTTCCTTGTTTGAACATAATAAGGAAATCTTGACTTTTATTTTTTCAAGAACATCTTGTATTACATGGTTCTAATAGAGTTTTACATTTTCAATCAGTTTGTATGATACTGTGAAATTTTTATAAATTAATGTTTGTAACTAAAATATGTATTATTATTTAAGAAATGATTTCTCTATTATATATTCAACAGTACTAACACTGTCCACATGAATTCATTTAATTATTAACGCTTGTAAGTTAAATGACGTGTAGGTAATATACACAAAGTATTTTATATTTTTATTCTTTTTTTAATTAAATTAACTTTATAATAGTTCAATCTAGTATCTAGTACTTTTTTTTTGTTATATTTACCTTTATAAATATTTAAACAAGTCATTAAGATGTGAAACCTTGTTCACTGAGTGTACTCGTAGAGCAAGAGTGCCGAAATGTTGGAAACTCAAAATGAGTTACAATAAACATAGTAAATCTTATTTTACTTTTTTTAATAATAATATAATAGCGATTATGAAACTGTAAAAAGTTGATATAAAAATGTTGTCTTGGTTTTAATGTCTTCAATATTACCAAAAGGTTTTGGACTAGTTTTCAAATTAATTAAATAAATAAAGAAAGAGCTGAATTGTTTAACATATTACTTAATTATTTTTTGAAAGTACATTTAGTTTTTCTATTTTATGTTCAAAAATTTCTACCACTGCATTATGCTGTGTTAGATTCAAAACAATGTTTGATTTCATTATCTTGTTTTCTTATCCATATTTATTCTGTTACAGAGATATGACTTGTTGATCAAGTTTTTATATTATGTTTTAATGGACCAGTTTTTCTTATTGTTTCATTATGATAATACTGCTGAAATTAAATATTGCAGATTGTATTCAAATGAATATGACTAATTTTTTTATTTATTAATATGAAGAATTATTTTTTAATATGAAGCAAAGGCATTATAAATAGTAGTTTAAATGTGTTTATTATTATTTTTTTCTTTTTCTTGAAAATACTGTATTGATTTTACATCATTTAATTATTATCTTAAACATACTATGCTACTAATAATATCTAAATAGTTCTATGGAAAAAGTGAGTTATCTGTCGTTACCATCAGTACAACCTTAATATCGCCTTGCATTAGTTTATCCTAAAATTTAGTATAAAATTAGTGACATATAATCGAAACCGTAATTTTTATAGAGATATTATTATGTCAATAATTCTCACAGCATTCGCTTATAGCTTACTAAGTTTCTAGAATACCCGTAAGCTTAAAAAAATATTTTCATTAGTTCAATAATAACTTAACTAAAATAATTAGAAGGCAATTTCTATTTGATAACAGTATGTAATAATATTGAAAGAAAAAAGTTTTTAAAGCTTCATAGTATTGATTTTTTTTAATTGCTCATAGGGGGTCATGTCATTAGGGTATTAAGCTAAAAACTCATATTTACACTTTCAAAATGTCAATATAAGCTTAAAATTTTTATTTTTCCATATTTTTAAAGTGTGTGCTTAAGATAGTTGATATGTGTCAGGATGGGGGAGGGCGGATCCCCCGGCGGCGGCGGCGGCGCGCGGCTGTCGCATACGTCGGAGAAGCACCCGCGCGCTATACTCGGGGAGCTGTCAGCGCTTCGCCGGCATCGCGAGCTATGCGATGTCGTGCTCAACGTTGCCAATCGAAAATTATTTGCACACAGGTCTGATTAGTTGATTATGAAATTGGATATCAAGAAGGGTTTATTTCGAAGCCCTTTTAAGAATGTTTTGAATGATTATGCGATGAGATAATAGTTTTAAGTTATTTTTTTTTGTTTTGTTTTTTTTTTTTGTTATAAATCATACAATAAGGCACTAGCGGCGAGTTGCACGAAACCGTCGCTAACTTTCCGTTAGTTAAGTTGCAATTAATCTTAAAATTAGTTGATCTTATGATTAATTTAAAGCTGTTGGAATTAATCATCCGTTAGATAAATCTTTAATTAAACTAATTTTTTTTGTTAACTTAATCAGATGTAGGTTTCGTGCAACATATAATCACGATTCTTGTGATTAACCCTAGAGTAATCGCGCCTTTCCGTAGAACGCGAGTGATCGCGTGGGGAGCATTTTGCCGCCCATACTTAATACGATTTTTTTTAGAAAATATGAGTTATATGATTTTATATTTATGTTTAAAGGATAGAGTAAAGCATAAATTATCAGAATGAGAAACATTTATTAAAGTTTTAAACTTAAAATTTGGATAATAATGCTTTGGGAAATATTAGGTAAAAATTATCGGTTTTTTGCAACCTTTTTATAATTATTTATATAAAAGAAATAAAAATTAAAATTAATAGCTAATTTACGCATTTTCACAATCTACAGCCTGTATTTCAGCAAAACAATCATGACACATGTACATGCAATGTTCGTTGCACAGTAACTTTGCACATCTATTGCACCCTTTTTTCGTCCTTATTTTTTTCTTGGACGGACATACTGCACCTATATCTTCCCTACCTAATAGTATATTTTGATGATCCGATGGCACGAATGGGGCGATTTGGTTTCTCAGTTGTTTGTGCAATTTGTTTACGTTGGATCTTCTAATGATATGTTGTCTTGTCATGGCCAGGGCAATTTCTTTCAGAAATTTTCGTATAACTGATCAGTATTTTCTTTCAGACTATTTAAGCCAGAAATGTTCAGAAAAGATAAAAATAATCTCATTGACCATCTGTCCGCGATAACGTCCACGATCACGTCGTAATGACTCCTCGACAGACGCAGGGGATAGTACAGGTGTTACTCGAGATCTCACATCCTTGTCAGATTCTGCCGCTCATTGCTCCATGTCAGTATTATGAACATTATGTTCACATCCCGGTTACTTTCAGAGACTATTTGCGATGAACTATGTGCATCATCTTCATCATCTCCTCTTCAAACCATGCAAGTTTTTGTTTGTCTTGTTTATACATTTCACGCGGCGATTATCTAAAAAGATATAAAATAAACTGAGCCAAACAAAGCCAAAACACAACGCCCAATAAATAATAAAAACAAACTAAAAATCAAAATTGAATACGATATTTACATCAAAACAATACTATTCGCAATTGAAACGAATAAGATTTCAACTATAATAAAAAACAAGAACCACAAATTTTACTTACGTGAGTAGTCGCGCAGTGAGCAATTTGCCGTTAAACGCGACACACCTACGACAACCTTTGTTTCCTGTAGTTACTCGCGCACTGAATTTACTCTAATTTCTAAAGCAAGGAGGTCAGGAACAGGGGGGCAGCTACTAGGATGCTTGATACTGACAAACGCATCGTGTACAAAATAATACAAATATTGTGCCGCGGGCGGCAAAATGCTCATAGCGCGAGCACTCTAGGGTTAAATTAGTTTAATAAACACTTAAATTTAAAATTTGTTTCGTGCAACTCGGCGTAAGTCTTCTAGGGTTAGATTTAGATGCTTCTGATGTTGAAATCCTCCTTACTGTACTCTCATAGTCAGTGTGGACACATTTTAGCTTGTTGTTTAAATATTTTTTGAAAGGAATATAACAATTTCCATCAGTCCATACTCCATTAAATCCATTTTCCAAAAAAGAGTCAATTTCCCATAAAATATCTAGGATCCAATTTCCATAAAAGAGTACCAAGAGTTTTTTCCTCTGGCTTTTTTCCCTCTCGGCCAACACCGGAGACATTAGACTATGTTATTTATTGTAATATTTAATAAAGCCGATGATATAATAGTAAGATGATGTCTACCGAGACACAAGAGATTAGCTAATAATAATTTCTAGATTTGAATTAGTAGTAATTAACTTACGGTAGCTGGATAATATTGGGTACATTACTTAGGTTTGTTATGTATCTAATGTTAAAATTTTGCCATTTCTGTATTGTAAGTGATTTTACTAGCATGATTTATATATTTCAAATGTAGATTTTTCTTTTGAAATTCATTGAGTGTGTTTAATCAACTTTTTTTTTTTATTGTACATCCACAGGTTTTATTTGCACATGCCTTTTTACTAACATTTTAAGATTTTTATTATTATTATCGTTAATGCGTACTTATTTAGACAACGAGACTTAAACTAAGCTTAGGATCTCTATAGTATATCGTGAGTCCTTGCACTGACTACAAATTTGTTTAATCACCTAATGGCAAAATAAGTATTTTTATTTTCATAATAAAACTTGATAGACTTGCTTGTGACCCTAAGCACTGGTTTATAGATATGTCCATGATTCTTCAATCATGAAGGTGTTTTAATTTTTTGGAGGAAGTGCTTAAGTTTATTAAATTTTCACTGCATTAATTTTTTTTTTATTGTTGGCATGTGAAGGTCAGTGCATGTAACAATATTATCATAATTGGTGCTAAGAGATTGGTAACTTTAATTGTTGGTTTTGTAATAATTTCTCAAAAATGTCTACCGGTTTTTAATAACATTATGACCTACATTTGCTTTTTATTTTTTTATCATCTCTTTTATTATATACTGTAGCAAGAGCTGTAGCTGTAGTGTAAGAGGGATGGTATGTTAATAAAGGGATTAAAAATCATTTATATGTATATATTATTGTTTTGTTAAAAAAGGTTATTTCAATATGAGCTTTATTTTTACTAATAATAATAGTATTTAATATGTTTTACATATAAACGTGGTCGTCTGTTCCTAAGGTAGTCAACTTAATGTCTGTGTTTTAGGTGACAGCTGACTTATAGACAAATATATTTTTTTGTAATAAATTTACATATAATTAAATATAACACCCAGACTCGGGGCGGGAATCGAACCTATAATCCTGGAGCAGAAAGCAGAGACACTGCAAACTGCGACAACGGGCCAGTCATTTGGACTTATATATAATATTTTGGTCTTAAAATGTAAATTGTATTAAAATTGACCTCTTTTTTGCATCGCTTATGACGTAATTAATAGTAATTCAGACGTAAATGCTTCATCTACTTTACTATTATTAGGCTCAATTTTACAGGTTGCTGATAAGTTTATCCCGCACATAAGTTACTGATAGACTATCATATACTTTATTAGCAATGGTGAAATCGGCTCTTAGAGACAGTAATTGATCACAGTCGCCTGATATTGAATTTAAGTTTATAAATAGTACAGTTCGTTAATAAATAATCTTATCGATACGAGAACTATGCCAAGTATTTTAGTCCAGGGCAAAGTTAACTTTGCAAACTGTCTGCGCTTCGCCCTTACGTAACTGTATCCTGCTACTTACTGTAGTGAAAAGACGAATAGATGAATCTTTCTATTTTTTCTCACAAAAATTTAATTTACTCATTACAAAATAGTTTATATATACCTTTATAATATATATAATATTTAAAGATATTCTTTAAATTTACCAGTTTACAATTAAAACACTTCAAGTATATAAATAGTAAATTGTAAATAAATATTCGACTCGAATTCGACTTGTAAAATTCGATTCGTGTCTCTGAATTGTGTCGATCTTCCGAGTAAGGCCGGAAACATACTTACGTGTCGTGATGCGCCAGAAGATATATCAGCTTTGTACATTTAGTATAACGCGTCACGACACGACACTACATTCGAATGTGCCTCTAACGATATTAAATGTATGAAAGTGATTGGTTCTGGCGCGTCACGACACGCCACGACATGTAAGTATGTTTCCGGCCTAACCAAAGCGCGTTACCGACGATACCGACGGGCGGGCAGGGTGATCCTGTCGGCGTGCAGCCCGTACTTCCGCGCGATGTTCACGGGCGAGCTGGCGGAGTCGCGCGCCACGGAGGTGACGATCCGCGACGTGGACGAGCACGCGATGGAGCAGCTCGTCGAGTTCTGCTACACCGCGCACATCGTCGTCGAGGAGAGCAACGTTCAGGTCAGAGGCTGGACACACCACGGAAGCAAACACTTCTTATGGTGGTTCGTGCCCGCGTCACGCGACCGCGACAGGTGACTACGACAGGAGAGACAGAGACAGCAGAGCCAAGAGTCGAAACGACCAATGATATAACTTGTCGCAGTTTTGTCTCTGTCTCTTCTTTCGCAGTCGCCTATTGCTGTCGCGTGACGCGGGCGCGAACCGCCACCATTAGACGGGTTAACGTATTTGAATACCAGTACTGTAGCGAAGTAGAGGCTTTGGACGGTGGTCTAGAAATTGATACATACATTAAATACGAGTAGGTTTAATTTACAAATGCGGATATGAGTTAAATTAAAGGAAATTTCCAGTGAGTTATTCCACATGGGAGCAATATTGTATCAGCCTATAAACAACCCACTACTAAGTGAAGGCCTCTTCTCCATATAGAAGAAGGGTTGCAGCTGAATTCATCACGCTGCTCCAATGAGGGTTGACCGTTAATATCTCTACCATCAGTAACGATCATTACTAGGTGTCCATGATAACAACCGGGACCGATGGCTTTACGTGCTCTCCGAGGCATGGGGAAACCCACAATGAAATACACCCAGACCGGAAACAAATATATGCACAAATACAAATATCTGCTCCGAGCGGGAATCGGACACGCGACCGCCGGCGTTAAGGGGACTACTCACACCACTACACCAGAACGGTCGTCCGGAACAATGTTCTCTTAGTACAATTACAATACTTGTAAATGTACATTTATATGGTACAATTACACTAATTACAAAGAAAAGTTTGACCTTCATTGTTAATGACGAAGTTGGGTTACGGTAAGTTTTAAGACTGAATGCTATGTTATCAAAAAATAAATCATAAGAAGAGAGTCAATGTGACATAATGAAGTATTTGTTTCTCTTGTTCTAACTACATAAAAATTTATAACTGATGTATCTTCTAGAACGGTTTAATCATCTTAAAGTTTTTCGTAATTGCCAGAAATTAACTACAAAAGAAACTAAGAGGGTTTCTTTTATACAGGTGCTGGTGATTTACAGAATTTGTTAAAAAGCATCGTATACAAATAAAGAATTTAAAATTTCTAAATAATAGCCATTTAAATAATGTCGCACCATAACACCTACTACTAATAACCTACTTGTTGTTTGTGCTATAACCGACGATATCTTTTAGAAAATTCTACCATGTCCATTACTCGTCCAGGCACTACTACCGGCAGCTTGCCTGCTGCAGCTGCAGGAGATCCAGGACGTGTGCTGCGAATTCCTCAAGCGGCAGCTGGACTGTTCCAACTGCCTCGGTATCCGTGCCTTCGCCGACACGCATTCGTGCCGCGAGCTGCTGCGCATCGCAGACAAGTTTACACAGCAGAACTTTCCAGAGGTACGAATTAGACGACAAAAATCGCCTCAAGCGAATACTTATGAATGAGGATGATTTATGAGGCTTACGAAGCCTCCGTACCCGTGTATCGCTATTTTAAAAAGGCCACATAAACTGTTTAACAACGGGAAATACCAGACTGGCATCGTTCTGACCAAAAAAAATTTTTTTTTTCATTTGGTCCATTCTCATTCTTCTAAATTAAATCTGACACAAGTATTCGTTCAGGTGATGGAAAGTGAAGAGTTCCTGCTGCTCCCGGCGGCGCAGCTGATAGACATCGTGTCCTCGGACGAGCTCAACGTGCGCTCCGAGGAGCAGACCTTCCAGGCGGTGATGTCGTGGGTCAAGTACAACGTCGCCGAGAGACGGCAACACTTGGCTCAGGTGCGGCTTTCATTTCATGTCTTATATCCCATACTCTCAATCCAACAGAATAATAGTAATTATAACTAACCTAACCATGATTTGTATTTTATAATTTATAACGTACTTTTGTAGAAAATCGTAACATTAATGTTCTGGGCATAAGTATGTCGTTCTAATTTGTAAGTTTGTATATCTTGTTGATTTATAGGTCCTTCAGCACGTACGTCTGCCACTGTTAAGTCCCAAGTTCCTGGTCGGGACTGTTTCGTCAGAATTGCTGATTCGTTCGGACGACGCGTGTCGGGATTTACTGGACGAGGCCAAGAACTACCTGCTGCTGCCGCAGGAGAGGCCGCTGATGCAGGGCCCGAGGACTAGGCCCAGGAAGCCCACGAGGCGAGGTTAGTGTCTCGGTTGACCTGTATGGATACGAATGCTATGACCTTGCTGTTAGGGAATGAGTGAGTGGCGATTACGGGTTTACCGGGTTAGCTCGTGTATTGAGTTTTCACGGAGGTAATAGGTGACAAAATACTATCGATCTCTCTCTAGTTCGGCAGATCGATTGATTGATGATATTAATGCGTGATCGGTTACACAAACACTACACAAGCGCCATATGTTAATGTGTAATATGTGCCAGCTTTGGTGTGTTTCTGATTAAAATGCTGATTGCCAAGCATTTAAAAAAAATGGTCACTAAGCATGAGTTAAAAAAATGTGCGTGTGCGTCCCGGGACGCCCGACAGAAGCGATAACTTAAACTAATCAAGTTGAACTGTTTAATATTGAAATTGTTTAACTTGAGAAAAAGTTAAGTAAGTTTAATTCTTAAATTTTATGTATATTAATATGATAATGTAAGGAAATGTTATTTATGAACACTGTCAATAGTATATGTCTATCTCACACTAAGCACTGAGTAGTGAGAGGGGAAAGCGTCTGTCCGAAATACGATTAGCGCTGGGGGTTAGAGTGAGAGAGGAGGAGCCTGCCTACCGCTGCTGTTTGCGTGAGAGAAAAAGCCAGATAGACTGGCGCCGTTACGCGTTACGTAACGAAGCAGTTTACCCTCCCATAAGAAGTTATCACTTCAAAAATAAGATAATAATAAAACGTGCGTTCGTTGCAGGCGAGGTGCTGTTCGCGGTGGGCGGCTGGTGCTCCGGCGACGCCATCGCGTCCGTGGAGCGCTTCGACCCGCAGAGCGCCGAGTGGAAGATGGTGGCGCCCATGTCCAAGCGGCGCTGCGGCGTGGGCGTGGCCGTGCTGCATGACCTGCTGTACGCGGTGGGCGGCCACGACGGCCAGAGCTACCTCAACAGCATCGAGCGCTACGACCCGCAGACCAACCAGTGGTGCGGCGCCGTGGCGCCCACGTCGTCGTGCCGCACGTCCGTGGGCGTGGCCGTGCTGGACGGCGCGCTGTACGCCGTGGGCGGCCAGGACGGCGTGCAGTGCCTCAACCACGTCGAGCGCTACGACCCCAAGGAGAACCGCTGGACCAAGGTCTCGCTTACCGCACCGCATTGTGTCCGGCTCGAAGGACCATTTCGACATATACTCGTAGAATTAATGTTTTACATATATCACATTTTTTAATTTATCAATTGTTTTAAAAAAGTCATCTTTTGTAAAGTAAATTTTGACTACGTTTAAAGCACTTTAAAAATAATGATTTTTTATTTGTGTACATAAAAACCATCCAGCATGCGTCACGTCCTCATCATCACGTTAGCGCATATAAATTGAACACGAGTATTTTGTATGTACTAATATTATTAAATTGGACGAGCGCGTCTGTCCTTAAGGTTATTAATAAGAAATAAAAGGAGATCTTATGTCACCCGCAGGTGGCCGCGATGACGACGCGGCGGCTGGGCGTTGCGGTGGCGGTGCTGGGCGGGCACCTGTACGCCGTGGGCGGCTCCGACGGGCAGTCGCCGCTCAACACCGTACGTACACGGACATACTGTAGGAGCTTGTAACATGACGTACTCTGTGGGTACGGTAGAGTGATACCGCTCGCGCGGCAGGTGGAGCGCTACGACCCGCGCGCCAACAAGTGGACGGCCGTGGCGCCCATGTCCACGCGCCGCAAGCACCTCGGCTGCGCCGTGTTCGACGGACAGATCTACGCCGTGGGCGGCCGCGACGACTGCACCGAGCTCTCCTCCGCCGAGAGGTACCGCCGCCACCACCACTGCTACAACTATTACCATCACCACTACAACTATCATCATTATCACTATCACCACCACTTCTACCTCCAACATTCACTATTATTGCTACTACTACCATTAATACCACACCCGTTATCATTACTGCCACTATTACCACCACTTACATTTCCAACAGCCATTCTTACTGCTACTACAACTAGTATTACTAGTACAATCACTACTACCACTACCAATGCCTTTATTACTATCACTACCCTCACGTCACCACCTCCACTACGACAACTACCATTTAGTTACGATGATGTAGTTGAAATAATGAATAGATGGTATCGGTAGTAATACCGCCACTACCACTGTCAGTAACTCAGTACTACCTGGACACTGCTTCTACTATCATCATATATGTGGGTATGTATGTATGAATGTGTGTATGTATGTATGTATGTGTATATATGTATGTATGTGTCATTTCATGTATATATAAACATATGTATCACGTTGTTGTTACCGCCTACAATTGCTTTGGTCTGTTTGCGTTAAAGATTGACTGGGAGAGAATGCCTCTAGGCACCAAATCCGCTTTTTGTTCAATTTGGTCAATAAAGTGCTTCAATAAATAAATAAATAGATATAGTCTCCTGTGTGCGATGCGAGTGTTGTGTATATGCGGGGCGGCGGTCCGCAGGTACGAGCCGGCGACGGACTCGTGGGCGCCGGTGGTGGCCATGACGTCGCGGCGCAGCGGCGTGGGGCTCGCGGTGGTCAACGGGCAGCTGTACGCCGTCGGCGGCTTCGACGGCACCGCCTACCTCAAGTCCATCGAGGTCGGTCACTCTTTTTTTAATTTTTATTTTAATAAAGAGGGTTCAAACGGACAGTTGGTTCGCCTGGTGGTAAGTGAAAGCGACATCCATAGACACCCGCCACATCAGAGGATTAGCAGGTGCATTGCCGGCCTTTCAAATAAGCGTATGCTCTTTTCTTGAAGGTCCTTAAGTCGTATCGGTTCAGAAATACCGTAGATGGCAGCTGGTTCTATGTAGTGCTCGTGCGAGGCAGGATCCGTCTCCTGGCTTGTGTTCGTGGGTCACCGGTGAAAAGACCCGTGGAACTATTACGTAACTTACGCGATCGCGAGAAATCGCTGTGGTGTCGAATTTCAATACTAATTGAGGCTCAACTAGTACTGAAATTCGACACCACAGTGATTTCTCGCGATCGCGCAAGTTACGTAATAGATCCACCCGACATCTAAATCCATTACCATTTTTTTTCTTTACTATGAGAAAAAATTGAGGAAAAATTAATCAAATACAATGAATTGTTCATTTCGTTCTACTTGTCGTGGTTTGTTTTCGTATATAATCTGTGACACGACGCACGTGGTGCAGGTGTTCGACCCGGAGTCGAACCAGTGGCGGCTGTGCGGCGCCATGAACTACCGGCGGCTCGGCGGCGGCGTGGGCGTCATGCGCGCGCCGCACCACGACAACCACTACATCTGGTAACCACCCTCCACTCTCTTTACATTCACACGTCACCAACTTATTTCTACCTTAGTATGTAAAAAAAAAAAACTACCCTAAAAGTCATACGCCACTACCTCATCACTGCCATACTACTTGTCACATTAATATGACACCATCTTATCACTATACTGTCTTGCCATCACATTACACTTATCATTATCAACATCTTATCACCTCGCTAAATACTATCTCCCTAGAACACCCTAATTTCTTTCTACCCGATCGCTTCATCATCATACTGTAGTGTATTGTGATGTATCACTATCTCATCACCTAACAAAATTTCAAGCAACTCGCTTATTGTAGTAACTATTTGGTATCTATTATTGAGACGTAAATTGGTATATTTACAATTTTATCATTAATAATTTTTCCTAATATTTCTGTACTAGATAGTCTCATTCACGGGTACACTATGAACGAAATATCAGTCAAAATAACTAACGAAAAACATTGTTAAAATTCCCTTTTACCTCTCAGTTTTATTTTTACTTGTTACTTTTTTTTAAAAATAAAAGTTAAAAAAAAATTGTTTTGTGTTTAAAAATTACTTGTTTTATAAAAGTTTAAAAAGTTATATCTCATACCCTTTTTACTAATTTTTAAATCTAATTTTGACTGATTTAACATTTGACTGGCCCATTGGCGCAGTTGGCAGTAATTCTGTTTTCTGCTCCAGGGTTGTGGGTTCGATTCAGAAGTCGGGGCGGGCTTGGATTCTATGTGTAATAAATATTTATTTATATATGTATTATTTAAATTTATATATTTTATTACAAAAAAAAGAAACAAAGTTGCTGACTTAGTCAAAAACACAGGTATTTCGGTGCCTACATTAGGAACAGACGACTGTCTATGTAAAAAAGAATATTCTTAATTTTTTATTTCTCCTTTTCTTTCTGAACTCTCACTCATGTCACTCAATTTGAAAAGGTACACTGAATGAAAGATTTTGTATTGTTTCAGGAATCGCAAAGACTCGGTGGTGTGAACACCGCCGTATTCTCATCTCCTATCAGGTTAAGTCTCTCTAAGTATCGTATATTTTATTGTTAAATCTATATATTAATTGACTATTTATAATTAAATGATAATACAAATTTTAGAATATAAATATGCATTTTATTTATTAAGATATCGTTATGGAGTAGGTGAGATTTTACATATATATATTTCTTTAATTAATACTCGCTTAATTGACAAAGCACTTACTATTTATTTCGATGTATTACAGACTAACAATAGATTTTTTTTAAATATTATAAAGTTGTAATAAAATCTGTCAAATAATGTAAAACTACCAAGGAAAAGGGTTGTTGTTTATGCAGCCATATTGATACATACAACATACATAAAGACATACATTATAATTGTACTATTAGTGATAATTTACGCCCGAGTCATGTTAAAATATCATATAACTCCGTATTTGATGTGTCCTAATTTATAATAATAAGGTAAGTGCAGTCCTTTGCCTCACACCAAAAATATTTCATTTTAATTTTTCAATTATTTCATGCCACTTTTTGAAGTGTAACTTATATATCGACGTATGGGTGAAAAAAATCAAAAATCGTCACACTACCACCGTCACATTTTCGGACTATATATGGTATTGTACTGTATTTCGGGACTCCGTACTATACAGGTTGACTGGTAAATTACTATCAATATTTAAGGAGAATACTCGGTACATGATTCTCATTCGAATTATGTAAAAAAAATAGGTACTTAATTTTTGACCAAATTTTCATAAATTTCAATTCAAGTAAATGAAGCGTTGTCACTCTACAGTCATGCCGGCGGCACGTGCACAGGTGTTGTACTGTGCCGCTTCTTCACATCTAAAAATTGCCAAAGTTCACATCATTTACCTAGTCAACAAATTTGTTGCTTAAACGACTAAAATATCTTAGTATTTTAAAATTATTAGTATTAAAATATGATCACATTTCCGATTTTCGCAATAAACTCAAGTGGCTCCCAATTCGCCTTCGCAGGAATACTCACATTCTTAATTTATTGTACTCCATGTTATTCAATCCTATGGCTCCTTCTTACTTAAGAGAGCGGTTTAAATATCTGAATGATTCCCACGAACGTGAACTGCGCTCTAATGATAATCTTCTCCTCGAAATTCCTTCTCATTCCACTACTTTCTATACAAAATCTTTCACCGTTCAAGCTGCTCGACTTTGGAACTCTTTACCTTTATCCATCAGACTCTCTCAATCACCCTTTTCTTTTAAAAAATCTGTAAAACAACATTTTCTTCAAATGTAATTCTTGCCCTTATCGAATCATTTAATTGTCATCTTTTGCCACTATTAATCGCATTATTCCTCATCAATATTTGCATCTATGTATGTATATTTATAGTATTTATACTGCATGTATATTGTATAGTATGAATTGTTCCTATTTTGCATTTATAAAATTATATTATAGTTTTGTTATTAATGTACTGTACAGTTGTACACCTATACCATCTATATACCATTTCCTCTACCCTAAGGTTGCCTGGAAGAGATCGCTCATTAGCGATAAGGCCGCCTTTTGTACTTATTTCCTTTTTCTTTTGTACTATTGCTTATTCTTGGTGTACAATAAAGAATTATTATTATTATTATTATTTTTGCCTATCCTAAGCCAGGATTAAAGTATTAAGGGGGACTGGATCATGCTTGTTTATCCTGCTACCCTGTTAACATGTGGCGGCGTTTGGACGTAGGTAAACTACCTGTTTTGTGTCGAAAGTGCAGCTAGCTGCTAGGGTGTCCAGACGACGTGTACATAATTGGATTTTTTTTTTTTTTTTTTTTTTTTTTTTTTTTTTTTTTTTATGAAATAATTTGAGCGCGTTTGACTTCTATCTTGTCTGATGGTAAACAAAGATGAAGTCTAAGGTGGAGCACGCAAACTCAAATAGTGCCTGTTCACTCTTGCCTTAAAAATCCCTAAATTGTACGTATCGGGAAACAGCGACGCAGGAAGAGAATTCCATTCCTTTGCAGTTCTAATAACGAAAGAAGATGCGAACCGCGAGGTGCGAACCGGAGGAATGTCGACCACGTATGGATGAAATCCCCGTCCACGTCGCGTCGTCCGATAGTGGAATGGTGCTGGCGGAATCAATTCGTGCAATTCCTGTGCACACTCACCGAAATGCAACCTGTAGAAGACACACAGACTAGCAACCAGACGGCGATGTTCGAGGCTCTGGAGCCGTCTTGAAGCAAACATCTCATCGCCAATGAGTTTCTTGGCACGCCTGTCGATAGATTCCAGGGCTTCGAGCTGATACCGGGCGGAACCGTCCCACAGATGGCAACAGTACTCCATGCAGGAGCGGACTTGAGCTGTATAAAGTCTTAGCAGCTGGTCCGGTGTGAAATAGTGACGGACCTTGGAGAGGATGCCCAGTTTTTTTGAAGCAGTCTTAGCCCTGGACTCGATATAGTTTCCAAAATTGAGTTTGGACGATAAGTCTATACCGAGAAGTTCAAGATGGTTAGTGACTGGAACAGGTACATTTCGGAAAGTGGGAGCCAAGTTAAACGGGCTCTTTTTAGCGGTGAAGAGACACGCCTGGGTTTTAGAAGCATTGAAACTCACTAGATTGGCATCACCCCAATCGGAGGCAGCCTGAAGAGTAAGATTGGCACGGTTGACCATTGCTTCTCTAAGATCGTTCACTTCTGTTTGACTCGTTCTTGCACTGGAGAAGTATCTCTCCGCGACAGTGCTGTCATCTGCGTACCCAAAGATACCTGGTTTAAGCAGATCGTTTATGTGGAGCAGGAATAGTGTTGCGGAGAGAACAGATCCTTGGGGTACCCCGGCATTGATATTCAATAGGTCAGACGAGCAGCCATCAACAACTACACGAATTGACCGTTCCCTCAAGAAACCAGAGATCCAAGTACATAGACTAGTGGGAATACCATAAGCAGGAAGCTTCGCTATAAGACCATCGTGCCAGACCCTGTCGAATGCTTTCGAAATGTCAAGTGAGACAGCAACCATATTTGTCGAGGGCTTCCCCCCAGAGATGTGTAGCGTACACGAGAAGATCCCCAGTAGAGCGGCGTTTGCGAAATCCGTATTGCCGATCGCTGAGGAGATCATTATCTTCCAGGTATGCTAGAAGGCGATTGTTAACGGTACGCTCCATTACCTTGCATAGGATGGAGGTGATCGCGATTGGGCGGTAATTCGCAGGGTCAGTGCGACTTCCCTTCTTGGGTACGGGTTGTACGTTCGCGAGCTTCCATGCCTTCGGAACAATCCCAGATCGTAAAGAAAGACGATACAGACGTGTCAGGACTGGAGACAATTCGGCTGCGCAATTTCTCAATACAATAGCAGGAATACCATCAGGACCACTGGCTTTGTTCACGTCCAGATTGCGTAGTGTTTTGAGAACCTCCTTTTGGTAAATGTGAATTACGGGCATTTTGCATCCACAAGGAGGTAACTGAGGTGGAATTTTATTACCAGCATCTAGACGAGAATTTTCGGCAAATAGAGAGGCAAATAAATTTGCCTTATCCACAGCCGTGTGTGCCAGTGTTCCGTCAGGTTTCTGCAGAGGAGGAAGTGAGGAGCGACAAAAGTTTGCTTCAACACACTTCGCCAGGGACCAGAAGGCCTTACTGCCGGATGGGTACGAAGCGAGTTTAGTTCCCACTCGGCCTATGTGGTTGAAGCGCGCTTTTTTGAGCACTTTTTTGCAGGACTTAGCCGCTGTGTTATAGGCTTTCTTCTTTTTTCGCGTATCCGGAGCTTTGCGATTTCTGGCTTCTAACCAAGCGTGGTATGCTGAATGTTTTTCAGCCTCAGCTTTTGAGCAGACAGCATTGAACCAAGGTTGAGCTCTAATGCCAGAAGGCCGGTCGGAGAATGGGATATAATATTCCATCGCCTGTCTAATAACTTCAGCAACAGCGTTAGCGCAGCTCGACGGATCGCCTGAAGAAAAGCAGACTAGCAGCCAAGGGTAAGATGCTAGGAAATGTCGCATCTCATCCCAATCCGCTGACTTGTATCGCCACACCCGCCTGGTTCCTCTAGGGTTGGAGTCGGGTGGAGGACACGTAAGGACGGACTTCACCAGACAGTGGTCAGAACTCCCAAGAGGGGCTGAAACAGACACTTGGTATCGGTCCGGTTCAGTCGTCAGCAGAAGGTCCAGACAATTTGCAGTGTGGTTCTCAACATCCGGTACTCGAGTCGCCTGGTCAACCAGCTGGGAGAGGTTCATGGACAAGGCAAACTTGTACGCCTCTCTACCAGCATGGTCAGTTTTCTGGTACGGGAACAGCCATTGTTCATGGTGGGCATTAAAGTCCCCCAGAAAGACGATTTGCGCAGTGGGGTACCTTTGTTGAGCCACGTCGGCGGCCTCGCTCAGATGTTGGAAGAGCCTTGTTGTCTCCTCGTCACCGCTATGCGAACGGTAGACACCAACATAGACAATTTGTTCTATGCCAGTATCCAGGATAATTGTTGAGTAACTTTACTTAAAGGTTTATTAATATTTACCTGTTTTTTTTTTACATAATTCATTACAGAATCATGTACCGAGTAGTCTCCTTAAATATTGATAGTAATTTACCAGTCATCCTGTATATGTAATAAAACGACGCAACCCCATCGAGTTTCGCCTCGTTTGTTTTGTCTTGACGAATACTTTGCTTTAAGATGGTTACCGGGGTCTGATTACAGATGGTGTGTACAACCCCACGAAGCAATTACAAAGAGGAGGTGCCATAAGAAACTTTATTCATACAATGTAGTGTCGCAACTGCGCGGGGGTGCGAGGGGCTTCAAATAGCTGCAGCCATCTAGCGACCAGTAGCTAAACCAAGTAATTGACTAAATTGACAGACGATATAATTGTTCTACTATTTGTCACTAGGTGTCTGCCAGGGCCGTACTCAGATTTTTTTATTTAAGCATATATGTAATTTGAAGTTGGATGGCACACACTGATATATAATATTATCATGATTTACTATTGTATTGATAAGCTGATTTTGCTTTGTAGGATTTTAGTACAATGAGAGGTCGTCATCCTATGCTAGAAAATTAAAGCTTGATATTATGTAGCCATGTGTAATATCGATTTGAGATTTTTCTCAATACGCAATTATCGACCTTTTGGTCAATAATTGCGTACTAAAAGTCAGTTTGCTTTTGCATATGCCATAAAGTTTTTATCATCGGAGTGATTTAAAAAAACGGAAAAGACACCAAAAATGATAAACCTTTTCCAAAGCCAGACGTGGTGTAAATAAAATGGAATAATGCTGTGTAATATGATATATAACATGCTTTTATTTTCATAAACAACAGTTATAAATTGTAGATACTATTGCATCAGATTATTCAAATTCAAATATTGAACATCAAAACTAACTACTATCTGTTCGAACCTTAGCCTAGAATATAAAATTACATAAGTAGAATTTTCACTACAATAATTCGACTGAAATTGCCCCGGAAGAACGCCTTATATGTCACACGGTTCCGGAGTTTTCATTCGCTCCTGCGAAAAAAAAAAACCTTTGAAAAAACGATTCATACATATTTCTTATGTAGATCAATTCTTTTGCTTACTTATTAGGCAGAATATTTCAGTTTTGTACACACACGACAAAAGTATCCTCTTATCCACTGTTACAAAAACTCAAAATATATCATAAGTAGATACTATACCTACTTAATAAACTTTCATTTATTACAAACCATATTCATTGTTGTCAAATTTGGACACGCTCCTTCTTGCAATTTTCTATAACCCATAATATATTTTTTGGGGTTATAAAATCGTTAGCATCCCGAAATTGAATTTAAAATTTGTTTACCGACTTCCAATAAATTCCGTCAGTGTCCGGCTTAATAAAAAATTCTAAGTACGGCCCTGGCTAGACCAGTAGTTTTGCTACTTACCGCTAGAGGCATGGTAATCACCGAACTTTCTAGACAAAATAAATAATATATTTAATTTAAATATTACTTACGAGTGGAAAGATATGTTTATTCCATTTGATTTTGCTTTATTCGTGTAACTTCTGCACGATACAACACAGCACTTCATGTTCACAACGTGCGCGGGTCGAGAATATTTTTTAAATATATAAAAAGGAGTTAGTCACGAGAGCAACTTAATTGTCCGGCAATGACAGCTGTACTGACGAAAGCGACAACTGGTGGTGAGTAGATCTACTACGGTTTGATGTGTGGACTACATTGGTGGACGCTAGACTACATTGATTACAACACCTCCTCTTTGTAATTGCTTCGTGGTACAACCCATTAACTCGGCGCATCGTTTTATTATAACTTACGTGCGTACATAAATACACACACACTTTTTTTCATAAACCTTACTGGACCAATTAATGTTGAATATATAATAAAAAGTTTCACTTCATACGTGTGTACATTAATACACACACACACACAATTTTTTTAAAGAGATTGACTCTTAGTACACTTTCCTTCCACTTTTACTTTGCGGTGTTGTATGTATAATACCTATACCCTAAGGTTATCTGGAAGAGATCGTCTTTTTAGCGATAAGACCGCCTTTGTAACTTTTCCTTTATCTGTATTAATTGTTTGTTTCTTTTTGGTGTTTCAAGAAAGAGAATTATTATAATACTAGCTTCTGCCCGCGGCTTCGCCGGGAGGATGTCGTTTAACGCGACCAAAAAAAAAAAAACAATGTTACTTCTAATACCTCCAAGAATATGTGTACAAAGTTTCACGATGATCGGTTGAGTAGTTTTCGCGTGAAAGCGTACAAACAAACTTACTTTTGCATTTATAATATTAAGTATGATTCTTATACTATGACTGAATAATAAAATTGTAATATATGTATCATTTATGTTGCAATTGGAGGTGGAGACGTCGCCTTATCTATATGCTTATCATCCTCTTCTCCTTCGTCCTCTCCGTCTCCCTCTAACTCCCCTTCTCCCTCTCCTTCTCCCTCTCCCTCCCCTTCCCCGTCAACAGATACATCTCCGTTGGCTTCTTCGATGTTATCATTAGTCGTTTCGCTAATGCTCTCATCCATTGTATCTTCTTTAGTTTCGTGACGCTTCTGAAATATAAATATAGATTTTTTGTAAATATGTATAATTAATATATCTATGCAAATCTTAAATATCTTAATAATTAACTGTACTTTATATAGGTTTCATTGTTGGTATCGAAAAATGTGTTGAACTGATCTCAAAATAAGACTTGTAATTATAGGCTACAACAATAACAGCTTTCTTCTGTTTATTGATTAGAAAGCCATTTTCTATCGAAGAAAAACAATAGAAATCTTGAAATTTTGTTTGATATATAGACAAACAAATGAAAATGTAAGTTAGAAAATATTAGATGACGGCTGCTCTTATGCGATCAATTTTTAATATAAAATGATAAGGTTGAAATTTATCTTATTTCATCTAATTGTAAAAAATACTTTAAATAAATAGTTCTTATAAACTCTTTCTGGAAATATGCGTAAAAATTTATAAAAGTCGTCTAGGTCCGACAATTCATCTCTTAAAATACCTACACTATTTTAATTAATATAATTAACTATCATTCGAGTTGTTTATATTGTTTGTAATTGTAAGTCAATGCCCAAAAGACACCCAAAATCAAATTATTGGTTAAAATGCTTACCTTCTTCTTTTTCTTGGTCTTCGGTTTCGGTTTATGTTCTGGTTCACTATATCCTGGAGGAAAGAACCTCTCACACTCCTCGGCTCCCAGTACCGTGTCCTCACTCACATGCAGAGGACCCAGCGCCATTAGTTCCTCTGGAGGACCTTCGGGCGGGATGTCTTTAGGATCTACTAATGCTGGTTCAGCAACTCCGACGGCTATCATCACGACTATTGTTTCACAACTGGGAAAATTAAAAGTAATTTTTAAATTATGTTCTTTAGTAAACTGGTAATTAAAAAAAAATCTTGTTTATGACTTAAGCCAAAGATTGTGTAACTGGGTAAGTGACAATTATTTTTTCAATACTGTAATGTGCGTTATCTTAGCAGGAGTAAAATATCTTGACTAAAGCAATATAATTAACAGAATTGAACAGTATAATAGTGTTGTCAAAAATATAACTATAGTGAGTTCAACGAGACAAGATACCAAATGTAAACAATGCCGACGAAACATGAAAATATAGTCTATCTCTTTCTATCTTGTTTGTTTGCTATCTGCTGCATGGCTCTCGGCTAAGGTCGGGCAAAGTCCTACGAAACTATTGCGGGTTTGAAAACATTCGCGCGGCCTTTTGATTTCGTAGTTATTTATTTTTATTTCATTCCGTTCGTGAAGCGCTCGGGGTGATACATAAATTTTGTTCATCCTCTGTTATTTCCTGTTAATATTTTTGTTAATTATTCTTATTTGTTACTAGTTTTAGTTATAGTTGTTATTTGTTGTATTAGTTGTTGTTTTTGTTATTTGTTGCTGTTATATCTAGTTTTAATAAATTTGTGTAAGTAAAAAAGTTTACAAAACCCTGCATAGGCGAATGACCTGGCAGTTGGTTTGTTTACATTTGGTATCTTGTCTCGTTGAACGCACTATAGTTAGCTTTGGTTCGTAGAGGAATATTTACGTGTTTTTTGATATTATGTTCATCTACATATATAAAAGTTATCTTACTAGTCTTTATCAACTCTCTCTTCATATTTTTCAATGGTTTTGCAAATTAACTTGGGCTCTTCAATGTTCGCGTCGGCAAAGAATCCGTATCGGAGAATTCTGGGAGCTAACTTTGGAGTAGACGCTATAGTTAACACAGCTCTGCGTTGCCACGCTCCGAATATCATAGCGATGTGAGGCGGGTCTGGTGATACAGGAGGCTCGACTAAACCACCGACCAGCTGAAAAGCAATTAAAATTATTTGTATTTAACACATTTACTTGAATGCATCGTTTATTGAAGTGAAACTTCTATACAGTATGACTGGTGAATTACTATCAATATTTAAGGAGATAACTCGGTACATGATTCTCATTAAAATTCCATTAAAATTCTTTTAGTGACAGAAGTAATCAATGATTAATACTATACTTTAAATTGTATAATGTTACCTTGGGGAAGAGAAGATCTAAAACAGAAGCTCTTTGATGACGGTCTGCAGGCACAAATAGACCAGGAACTCCGTTAAGTTTCAATTCCTCTGATGGAATTTTCTTCGGTTGTTCTTCTTCATTATCCAGACCTTCGCCAAATAGGGCTCGACGTGCTATTTCTGAAAGAAAATTTTATGTGAAATATCAAATAACGTATTCAAAAGAATATCAAAATATTTAAATAGATAGGAATGTATTTCCGTGCATTGGACTTGACAGCGCGAGTATCTCAATACCAGCAACGCAATTTTATTCTAATACATTCTTATATTTACGCGAATTTTACTCATTTGATTAAAAGTCTATACCGGATTTTATCGCGAATAATTATTCGGACACCCACCATCTCAGTCCCCCGAGATCATGGACGCTGTAAAGGGTCCGAAACGTCGGGAAATAATTTAATTTAAAATATTGTTAAACTGTAAAGTTTTTTAATAAACGCGATAAAATCCGGTATAGACTTTTAATCAAACATTCTTATTTTTCCGTATAATTAGGCATTTCTTCCGTCGCTCAACTGCCGCTTTAAACTTTGCTGTCATTATTACTTAGAAGAAACTTCGTCCTCTGCTAAGGTAAGTGTAAATAATATATTGTATTTAATGCATTCAACTGTAGGTATTAAGAAATTCAGAATAATAAGGAAGTAGAACATGGCCGCGATGACTTTCTAATTGGCCTTTTCAACATTTATACTGAGAGAATAAAATTAAATGTATCACTTCTGCTAGTTAAAAGTAAAGAATATATATAATTATTATAAAGTTATAAAATTCAAAGTCAAGAACTTACCAATTATATTGCCTTCTCTGTCTGGTAATTTCTTGAGTAATAAAGCCAGTGATGGTCGTTCAATAAGCTGAGCTGCTACTTCGGGGTTCTCGAACTCAGGATCTTCCATTGCCAGTATTTTTGCTCCATGTTTTCCAAGAACTAGGGGACACTTATCAGCGATTAGAACACCTGTAACATTATAATAAAGTTGTTAAAATTATGTTATTGTATTATTACTTGACGGCCGGCTGGTCGAGTGGTCAGGCAACTGGACACTACGCAGCGGTCGCTGGTTCGAATTCCGCCAGGTGCAGATAATCTGTATGACGAATATAGATGTCTGCACCGGGTCATGGATGTGTATTTATGTATTTATGTATATATGTATTTATATCTTAAATTTATTTCCGTTCCTAGTACCTGTAACACAAGTTCTTACGAACTTAGCACGGGGCTAGGTTAACGTGGTGTGATTGTTGGTTAATATTTATTTATTTATTTAATGATTTATTTATTTACTAAAGTGATTAAATTATACAGCTTATATTTTACTGAAATTTTTCGTACCGTAAGGTTCAAGAGCGTCCGAAACTTTCCTAAGGTTTTTCTGCGCATGTGGCATCATAAGTGCGGGACAAACATCGTTAAAGTGCATCTCAAGTCGTTTAGCTCTTGCTTCCCGTCTCGCGGTGCGCGCTGTCTTGGCCGCCTCAGCTTCCTTCTCACGACGTTGTTGATTTAACTTTTCTTGTGCTAATGCAACTTCCTGATAAAAAAAAGGTTGGTTATTCTAATATTTTAATTAATCATAATAGCCTCACCGTTTAATAAACCAAACCCAGTGAGGGTGACTTTTATCGCGCGTGAGTTTTCATTTGCGTATTTTTTAATTTTTTTCCACTGGGTCATCTTAGTCTGAATAAGAGAAGAAACATTTCCGTAATATTAAGACAGTGATTCTCAACCTTTTTTTTTGCGGCACATTTAACGATTTCAAAATTTGGCGGCACACAAAGAAAAAGATAAAAATTATTTACTTACTACAACACACTAAATAGTTAATGACAAAAATTTTAAATATACGAAATAAACTAATATATACTACAAAAATAACAAAGTTTATTAAGGAAATATTTTTCTTTTTAAATTAAATAATCTAATAATATTAACATTATTATATATTTGCAAAATTTGGCGCCACACAAAAGTGCCGCGGCACAGTGGTTGAGAATCACTGCATTAAGATATATACAGGTTGTCACATATTTCGGGTCTCCGTAACATACATACATTTTGCCAGTATATTAGTCAGTGTAAGTGCCAATCAGTTGATATATTTCATTTTAATCATGTTTTAGATTTATTTTTATTTTTAAAACAGCTGTAGAATAATTTTTATTTTTAAATTTTACCAGTTCAGGAGGAGTAAGTTCATGAGGCGCTCGTTTAGGTCGCTCTCGTTCGCCTTTCTTAACTAATTCTTCGTTTTTGAGCTCTTCGACGATGGTTCGAGCCAAACGCGGGGCGTTAGCGCCGAATATTACGTTTATTAACTGCCCACCCTAAAAGTACATTCAAAGATTATATGCAATTAGAAAAGTAGATGCCATTCGCTTCTGTTCTAACAACAGTTTGATAGTTTGTTACTTTTAACATCAAAAAGTCTTAACAAATTTAACAATGATAAAGGTGGTGCATTATCTATAGTCAGTAACTAGAAAAAGATAGAATAGCATATTATTGTAGTTGATTTTGGCGATCGATAGAAACTTTTTTTAACGAGCGATTTATGTTTTCACGAGAGTCAATTATTAATATTAATATATTTTTGTCATTGACTAGTTTTTCTTTTATGAATTCTAAGAAAAGAACATAATAGGTATGTTAAAATGTAGTTGGCGTATATGCCATTTTTATGTTATTTTTACGAGGTAGTTTGGTCGATACCGTCCATGCCCGTGCCATTCCTCAGTACGAGTACCTATCCACGTGTTTTGACACACACGTCCACATAAACTTTTCAAAGAAAATATACTGCAGGTATAGATTAATCCTTATTTACTTGTAAATAAAGTTGATCTTTATTCAGCATTTACTTCGGAAAGTTAATGTTCCAGGGTAAAATGGTGTAAAGTTTAAATACTCAATTAGTATATTCTCACCGCAAGAAACATCCAAGTCGGTTCACTGCGATTTCTAAATCTCTTCAAACATTCAATGGTGTCTGCTTTCGCCTAGATTAATAAAATTGTTTTAATAATCTTCAACATAGTAAGTAACTTAGTAAGCAACATGATAATCACTATTGTTAATTAAATTTGAATAGAATTTATTAATGACTAGTTATTGCATTTAAGCATGTAGATAATTGATGGATATTTGGTTTTAGTGCTCACTATTGCTAGATGCAGGTTGTCGCCTCCGATCTCCACCTTGATTTTCTTCAGGTTCCCCACCATGCCGATGCAAGGTCCACACCACTCGGTGTACACATCCACCACTGAGAATTTTACCATATATCAATTATTACTGGACACGTGTAAATTACACTAAGTTCAAAAATTGGTAAAGATGTAAGCTTTTAAAGTTTCGTGATCACTAATACAGATTTATATGTAAAACGTGATATTTACCATTTTGACAACAGACAAGTGTACCCTACGAGTCATGGCGCTTGCAATACTGTCAAAAATTATCAACTCAAATTAATCAACAAGAAACTTAGTAAAGATGGCACAATTAAAAAAAAAATCTCCTGATTAAATTAGGACTAAAGCACATTAATTTATTAAAAAATGACAAGGATTCTAGACGATTCAGAAGAGAAAAACTCTACATAGTTATACCGTTATTACTATGATATTTAAATTTGAAATAATAGTGCATATGTCTCACCAAGTAGTCCATCTCGTTGTATGAACTTGTTCCAATCGTCATCATTATTCAGTTCAGCCTGTAATTGAACCTGTGCGGCTTTCTTGCCTGCGCCGGCAGCGGCAGCGGCAGCAGCGGCGTTCGCGACCGCATTCGTTATAGACATACCGCCGAGTGCCGCACACGTGTGGAGTTGGGATGTATAGGGGTAGAGGTGGCATTATGGAATAGGATTTAAAATTTAGAGAACTGCTTCTGCGATGGAATTTTCTCTTCAAAACCTAATCTAATCTAGGAAGAAAACTAAAACTTTTTAGACTTTAGTGAAATTTAATGCAAATTATTATTCGTAGCTCAATAGGCTATTGAATCGGTATTGATTTTTGGAAAAGCTTAGTTGACCTGACCGTTAAATTTTCACAGAAATCGGCGTTAACTAGCTGCGTTTTTATAGCGCGCGAGAAATCTGGAAGTTTAATATCTGCCTCATTTTTCCATCGTTAAATGTCTCCCTGTTTAATTTTTTAGCCATTATTGGCATTTGTGGCATCTGTGATGTTGTAAGTACTTATGGACGGTGGTGGTCATTTCACAACGAGGAACCAACCTCTCATTTGTTCTATAAAAATAAATATTAAGGTATACGAGATTCAATAACCTAATTTCTGCATTCCACAATGGGTCGGTCTAAATGGTTAGGAAATTAATTGCAGGCTCTTTTATGTGGGAAAGAGAAGGAAACATGTTAGGTAAGGATATGGCACTCGACGGTACTTAATTCTAGATTATTAAATTAAACATATTCTCTCGTACCACTTCGTTATTTTATGATTTTCATTCATCATCTCATATCTTTCTTTCAAAATAGGGTTATAAGTCTTGACACTTGAGTCTAATTCGCTGTCTATCTGATTACTAACTCTACACGAGCTTGCATGACTAGAAATAAAATTTATCATGGCAAGGTAAATGGCTGTTTTATTAGTTTCCTACCATCTACGATGTTTTCACAATCAATGTCTATGATAAGAGACATCTAATCTCAATTAAAAATTAGCAAAACTCTGGCTGCAACTTATTTATTTCTTTTTTTATTAAAATAATTTGCAAATGTTTTGGTCAGATTACATTAATATAATAGTATAGTTTAAATGGAAGATAGGTATATAACTTTTCATAAAAAAAATTAAGTAGTAAAAATATTAAAAAATGAGTTCTAAACTTTAAATTCCTAGGAATTTGAACTCAACAATGTAACATATAACCAATAGCCGAGAAGGCCCAATAGAACAGTAGAATTACAGATTCGACAGATTTAAGTCCCCAGGCTCTGGAAATTTGTGATTAAAATTTATCTCGTGCTCGGTATCGAAAAAAAGAAACACCTTGAGGAATGAGGAATGTATCGAAAGAAATTCTGAGATCTATATGTTATTTTTTTATCCCCAGTGGTATAGTGTCGTGGCTCCAGATATATTCCTTTATAGGGGAAAAGGCTTTTCTTCAGCCATGGCCATGCCAGTGCCAGTGTGTGTTAAAATATGCCAAAGTATGTACGCAATATCAAGATGGCTAAAACGAAAGACATTTCTACCGAGTTTCTGTAAGAACGAGTAGCGCCATCTGTGACTCAACCAGCATTATCATTTTCTGTAAAGTTTCATAAATTCGCGTGTTACCTTCAGTGTGTTTGTCGCTGAATATTCTAGATGGCGCTACGTTACAATTTGCAACTTTGTAATGGCGGTAAATTTGCGGTGATAAATAATATTTTAATGTGCACATATAATATAAATGATTTGATATGTATTTATATACATACTTATTAAATGACATTTCCTAACTACTGCTTCATCATCATGTAAACGTAACCTATGGGAAAGTTTAAACGTCATCTATGGAATACATTGAAATTTGTTCAGTAGGTAGTAGTTTCCAAAAAACTGAAAGAAGTCTTTTTGAGAATTCTATCCCTTAGAGATTGATGAAAATTTTAATAATTTTTAAGGGTAGAAGTACGAAACCTTATCGTTGAGTATTTTACATTATTTTTTATTTTATTTTATCCTTAAGGGGATAAAAGGAGAATCGGTGTCTATGCAACAAAGTCACAGACGAGGGTACAATAAAAAATATATATTATTGTTATTATTTGTAAGATTTATTTTGCGTGAATACACTTTAGTATGTACTTTAATGTAGGTATGTTCGAGAAAACTAATTGGCTTAAACGTCTAAAACAAGTGCGGGCAATCCAAAGACTGAAAGGCGTGATTGTGAAGCTAAAATGAACTGAAAAAGCCTCAAATCGTCCCATTGCCATTGTCAGTCTTCTGTTCAGTTGAGTTTGTCTTTGACTCTAAATTAGCCTGTTAAAAATCCACTGCTTGGCAAAGACTTCTTCTCCAGATGCTTTGCGGAGCTTAGGAGCTTAATCCACTACGCTGCTCCATTGAGGGTTTGCAGATAATTTTCCTATCATGAGTAACGGTCGCTTTCAGGTGTCTATGATAACAACAGAGATCGACGGCTGTATGTGCTTTTCGAGGCACGGTGGGGAGACTCACAAAGACCAGACCCAGACCAGAAATAAATATTAGTACAAATACAAATCTGCCCCGAGCAGATATCGAACCCGCGACCGTTGGGGGATAAGGCGACTACACGCACCACTACACCAGAACGGTGTTTGAGCTTAGTCTGGCACAACTGAAATTTTAACTTTCCAAATACTGCATGTATACCTCTTCGTCAAACCCCAGTGGAATAGCGTGACGGATTCCTCAAACTCTTGTTCAATATAGAAGAAGAGACCTTTGTCCAACAGTGTGGTATTAATAGGCTATTAATAGTTACGGTACAATGTACCTGCTCAGTACGGAGACACTGTTACTATGACACTTGAGCTCCAGTTTTTGTGACAATAACGTTACTCATAAAAAGAGACAAAAAGAAAATCGATGCGTAAATTAAAATATAATGAATCCATCGAAAGAATTTGCGTGACAAATTTCCTTTAGGTATTATTATTACTTTTTTTTTTTAGTTTAGAAGTTTAGTAATGTCATCCTCGCATGCCATCTCACTGGCCTTAACACAAATTATACTGTTGTAACTAACTTCATGAACTTACGGAATGCCTAGGATATTTAGCGTGTATCTATTTTCGCTCTAATTTGCGTTTGTTCAAGGTTTGTGAATTTTTCATTCATTGTTTTATGCCAGGGTTAACAAAATGTCAATGTGGGATTTAAATGTTACAAAATGGAAAGATATTTCACTTAACTTATACACTAATCGACGTTTGATTGTAATGGTTTACTGCTTTGCTTTTTGTATCATTGATGTTCACAAGGATTTTGTTTGCACAAAACGCCTCTGTTACGATTTTATTACAAATGTGTTTTTTATTAATAACTCCACTTCTAGAGAGTGTATTACAAGCGTTATTTGTATTTAAAAAAAAGTGTGTGTCAGCTCTGACGCACGACTGGAGTTTACTCCTTGAGAACGATTCTCTAAATAGGCACAAATAATTTTTATGTGAAACAGAATAACACTTATCGCCTATGTTACAGTTTTTACGTGAAAATATAGCGCCCTTCAGATTTCTGAGGCAATAAATTGTCCGTTATTAATTTGGCTTCATCATTAAAAATACTCGATAAGCGTGCTCTAATGTAAGGTCGTCAAGCACTAGTAGTGGGAGAGTGCAGAGTATCTAGCGACGGTTGGGCGCGGCGCACCGCTGGCTTCCCTCACCACCGATTTCTCGAAGCTCGCGCGCGGAATATACCTCTTACTTACGACTGAAAAGTGAAAATAGGTTGCGCACAAAAAACGTAACGAGATCCTTCGATCACTAGATATTACTCCTCATATTTTTTTCATACTGGGAGCCTTATATGAAAATCGATTCTTAAGGAGTAAACTCATTAAAAAAAAAGAAACATTTCATCAAATAAGAAACTTCCCACTTTGCTTTTTAATTACCTTAAATATATATATATTTTTTAAATTTAACGACGTTTTTACGATTTTAACAGCTTTGTTTCGATACTTATAAAAATTGTCTTTTTCTATTACAGTCTTACTTTATTCGAAAGGGCTTTTGCTGTTGGCCTGTTTGGCCTTTACAGCGTAACCGTTCGGAGGGACCGAAACTAGGATCGAGCCTTGTAATTGGGAGACCCCTTAAGGGAGGTCCGGAAGGTTGTTCGTCCTAAAGATGTCTCCTAGTGTGAACGTTCTTCGGCTTGGAAAATAGTGAACTCTGATATTTACATATTCACACATTGAATAGTCACTGCACGGTTCGGTTCTCACGTTGATAAAAAGTGAATATTCATTTGAAATTAGTTAAGAATCACTAATTCATGCTTAGAGTGTAAATATTTGATGTTTGAGCTCTTTATCTGATGAGAGAAATTGATAAGCAATGAATCACCTTGATCTTATAACATACATTAATATATTATATTATACCAGCGGCCCGCCCCGGATGCGCGCGGGGTATGTATATGTACCTAAACCTTCCTCATGAATCACTCTATTGGTGAAAACCGTATGAAAATGCGTGCAGTAGTTTTTGAATTTATCGCGAACAAACAGACAGACGCGGCGGATAACTTTGTTTTATAATATCTAGTGACTAATGATAGATTGTGGCAATATAGTACAGTGTGTATAAACGGTGTCAACATCATCAAGAGTGTACACATTTCGGTAGTTGTATCAACGTTTGCGCGGTACACAAACGTATCGAGAGCTACTCGTACACTTATTGCCCGACTCGATACAGCTATCAAGTTGTACACATCAAATATTTTGCGATCACAAACAAGTCACAGACAAGTGCCTCGGTGCGCACTCGCGTGACAACGTTCGTACACTAAAATAGGGCTGTGTGTTAATATATTTAATTTTATTTATACTTATAAATAACAAGTTTGCACAAGTTTGAACACACTAATCGAGGAGACGAGTCTTCTTTTGATAATGTTTGTTAAGACAGTTTCGGTATTCTAACTACTACTCACTAAACATGAATCAGTGAAATTTTCATTAATAACGTCAGTGAAGCTATATTCACTACATATCAGTGAATTTCAATAACAAGTTAGTGAATACTCACCAATACACATACAAATATTCAATGATTAAATTAGTAGACTCTAGATATTCACATATTCATACATTGAATAATCAATAATGCTGCGTGATACGATTCTCACATTGATAAAAAGTCAACAGTCACTTAAAATTAGTGAAATTCCATTGATTCATGTTTAGAGAGTAAATTAATCACTGGTTAATCCGTTACAATGGCTGGTCAGCGTCGTCAACTCTATGTATTATAACTTTATTTTAATCAGTACTTTCACTGACCTAGGGAAATACGTATTTTACAACTGGAAAATACTGCGTTAAAAGGTTAGCGATGTATCTCATTATTAGTTTTAGTATATTTTTTTACAGTAATTTTTTTGTATCGCGGTGTTTGTTCTTAACACGTAACTGTCACAGAAAGCTAGATTGAATAACGGCCGTTTCAATAAAATCTATCAATTTCTAATTTTGTTTACGGCCATTAGATTTCTGAAACAATTCGTATAGAGTTTATATCAATTTTCCATATCTAGTAAGCTCAATCAGATAAAAATATTTCAGATTAAAGTGACCAGCCGTAAATATTATTGTAACCATAGAAATATTCTAATATCTTTGATTGTAACGTTCATTCATTATGTCACATACAGTTCTTTTTCCGTCTACCCACTTTCCAACTTTATTTAGGGTGGAACCCTCTCTCAGCGATGACCAATACTGAGTTTATAAGGATTATGGATATTTTGTGTTCTTAAGACCCTCTTGTAATCTTTTAAAGTTTACTTTATTAGTAAGTAACTAAGATTGAACTTTAAGATGACTTTCAAAGCTCATCTGTAATCCTTACATAAGTATACGTATGTGTCGTGAATTAATTTCGTGACAAAGATTTAAGAAAATTAGCCAAGTAACCTAAAAGATCGAAAAGGAAAGAAGAAAGAGCGAAAATGAAATTGAAAAATAAATCTTAATTTAATTATTTTTTTTTGCAACCCTGTCTATGTTTACCGCATACTAATAAGTTGAGATCGGTTTGACACAGACAGTTATACGCTGAAGTTCAATATGTTTGATTAATTAAATGTTGCTGTAAGTTTGTGTTAATTTAACTACTTAGTAACAAACTAACAAAGCTAGTGTATTTATATGTATATACATACATATGTCACCGTGAAATTTCGAACTGTTCTTAATTAGTAAACATGGTCATTGGTCAGGTTTTGTGAGAGTTTTTAAGACACCGGACACGCGGGAGCAAAGCAAGCGCGCCAGAGTAGCGGCCTGTTCGCGAAATATGTACATATAATATCACAGACCAAATTATACCCTGACTTATATAAAGCTCACATATATTTGTCGTGCGGTGACCAGCAAGAAGAATAGTCCCAACCTCTTTCTTGCCGAGGTGTCGGGAAAGCGACTAAAGCCATAGTGATGCGAACAGCTGCACACCAAACATTATGGTGATGACTCCCACGGGAGTTGCTGGTCTCCTACTGGACGCGTCCCCGGGTAGCAGATAGGGGTACATCACTCGTCGCTCACCACGAGTGGTTGGGGTCTTCGGACCCCCGCGGACCAAAACCAGCAGCGGTGGGCGCGAAAGCGCAGGAGAGAGGATGGAGGGAGATCGAGGGTACTCGTACGATGGAGGAGGCCTACGTTCAGCAGTGGATATTCAATGGCTGATATGATGATGATGATTGATGAATATCTTTGTTCTGTGGATTTCGTTTACTTGAAGGAGAAAGGATTTTTTCTTAATCAGTCTTAAGACAGTCTTTTTTTTTGTGACGAAAGGGAATCCATTTACGGATGATATCCAGGACGCCCGGGTCGGCAGTCCTAGACCTATGTCGGACTCGACACTTTGGGAGTGCAATACCGTACTAAACCCCTGCGGGAGCCTTCAGCCGCTTTAATTGGAGGGTCCCGGATCTGCAGGCAACAGGATCCCTAGTCTTAAGTCAGTCTAAGCAAGAGTGTGTTAGCCAAGAAAGTGCCTAATAATTATCTTCAAGGTATATTTTAGCTGATTGCGAAAATGTAGAGTTGTGAAAAGACTGGGTTTCTTAACATTATTCAACATCATCATATTTTTTTTAGATTAATTAATTCTCATTCCATCCCTATAAGATATATATAATTGATTAATGACATTAACTTGGGCTTTCAGATATTATTTTTATTAAAATCGCCCAAGCGGATTAGGCACATTTAAAAATTTACAAGGCAAACTTTAGCGTCTATGAAGATAAGAAAAAGCTCGTGAAGCTCCTCTATGATGTTTGTACTCGTACATACCTATAAATAGCTTTCATACTCTCTAAACATGAATTAGTGAAATTTTTATTAAATACGTTAGTGAAGATGTATTTTACTACATATAAGTGAATTTCAATAACAAGTTAGTGAATACCACAAACACACCTTCTTCTATATAGAGGGGAGGCATTCGCTTAGCAGTAAGTTGTTTATAGGTTGTTTGGCGTAGAGAGAGGCTGCCATTGAAAAGGAAGGATCCTTCGACCAGACGGATGTGTGACTTGGGCTACGGCGCCACTTAACGTTTGTTGTCGGGTTCTTGTATATATACTCAATGGCTTTGAAAACTTCGATAGCGCGATGTAGGATACGTCAGTTTCTTCTAGTTCGTATATGGCGAGATAGATGTCGCTACAGGTTGATACAGAATACTCACAAATACACATACACATATTCAATAATTAAATCAGTGGACTCTGATAATCACATATCAGTACATTGAATAGTCACTTATTCTGCGTGGTACGATTCTCACATTGATAAAAAGTGAATACTCACTTAAAATTAGTGAAATTCTACTGGTTCATGTGTAGAGAGTATCAAATCAAATCAACTACTTTATTGCAGTAGGATTTTAAAACATTTCCGAATCGTTGTTGTACTTTAATAATATTATAAATTTTGTGAAACTACCGACGAATTTGGAACGCAAAATCTTTTAAGCAAAACATGATAAATAATTAAAATATCTAATTAAATTGATTAATAATATATCTACATCGTATATATCATCATATATGATATCATCATGTATCATATTATGATACCATGTGGAAATTTAAGACTGAATTCCAAAATAGTTTTTTTTAAATAAATTTGAAACTTAAAGTTTAATGAAAATTTACAAACGTATATACAAAGGAATCCATTATTCATGTGAAAGTAATTTTAGGAGATATATACAGATAAAAGACAAATAAACGTTCGGATATGTGTTTTCTTATCATTATATGTCAAAGAGAATGTTTCAACCTCCGGGCTGTTTGCCTCCTATATGTAATGTTGGTAAATAGTAATTATTAACATGTGTATAAGTATTCGTTTGCGTTTAACAAATAAATACATAACTACATATCCACCGTGGTTTCGTTAACTTTAAATGAAATGATATAATACTACTTCTGTTCATCTAATTTAAATAAGATGATATGACAACCGTTCTGGTGTAGTGGTGCGAGTGGTCGCATCAACGCCGGCTGTCGCGGGTTCGATTCCCGCTCGGGGCCGATATTTGTATTTGTACGGGGTGTATGTTCTTGTGTCTCCCCACAGTGCCTCGGAGGGCACGTAAAGCCGTCGGTCCCGGTTTTTGTCATAAACATCTGATAGCGATCGTTACTCATGATAGGGAAAATTATCTGCCATCCCGCAATGGAGCAGCGTGGTGAATTAAGCTCCAACCCTTCTCCTATGTGGAGCATACACCCAGATCGGAAACAAATATTTATACAAACACAAATATCTGCTTCGAGCGGGAAAAGAACCCGCGATCGCTAGCGTTGAGGCGACAACTCGAACCACTACACCAGAACGGTCGTTCATTGAGCTTGACGGCATTCAAAAGTGCAGAAATAGTACAGATGATTTCGCCAATGTTATGTATGATGGAGAATACACAAAGAAGATAGATCGTTGCGTTCGGGATTATAAATTTTTTAAATTTGAAAGAAAAATAGTTGTAATTACTGTCCAAGAAATTTATCAACAAAAGTAACAATGACACAGTCATGAACAATTACAATACATAAAATTTTTTTACTTGTATAGTAATTACACCTTAATTAAAGGCAATTACGAGTACGCCTTGCACTAAATTAAGTAAATATATCGTAAACATTAACATTATACCTTATTAGGTACTTTAATATACAACATTACAAGATAATAGTTTATCATTATACCATTATAATTAAATTTAAAATGTATGTTTTCTTTTGATATAAATATAATTACACTTATTACAAGCGATGATGTAAGAAATATTTTTTTTTTTTACGCAGGGGAATCCATTTACGGATGATATCCAGGACGCCCGGGTCGGCAGTCCTAGACCTATGTCGGACTCGGCACTTTGGGAGTGCAATACCGTACTAAACCCCTGCGGGAGCCTTCAGCCGCTTTAATTGGAGTGTCCCGGATCTACAGGCAACAGGATCCCTCCAGCGACAGGCTGGCCTCGGCGAAAAGGCCAGACTTCTCCTCCACGGGGACTGTCCGGCTAACCTCTGAACAGTCCCGACGACGTCGTGTCTAGCAGGACCGGGTTCCCATCCCGGCCCGACACGGGCACAAGGGCGTTACTGGAGGCGCATTAAGTAGCGCCTCCTACGCACCCCCATTCGTCGCCCGCGGATGGAGGCCACGTCGGCGGCCTCCTCTCTCATCCGCTCGTCGGCCTCCTTCTGGGACATTACTGTCTCGCAGAAGGAGACCATCGCCTTCCAATGTAAGAAATAATAATAATTCTGATGTAATTATATATATTATTTTGTAACAGTCTAGATGTGTTTGTGGTGCATATATGCATTGCTAGCCAAAAACCTCGTCTTTTGGCGCATAATCGAACCACACCACTACGAGTGAGTGAGCATACTCAATTCAAGCATTTACAAAAAAAAATATGCTGGTTTCTTTAATAAGGCAATATTCTATAATAACAAAACTTCTATTTGAAAACGTAGACAAAGTCGGACTTGAATCTACAACCGCCTAATTGATTCACGTGATCAATCTACTAGACTATCCGGGTTTCAATTGACAAGTATCTGTAGCCAAGTATCGACTATTAACGCGACTAAAAATACGAAGAAAGTCGAATTCCATATGAAAATAATTTTTGAATAAATATAGCAAAATTATAGTCAATAAAATAAAATAAAATCTATCATTATAATCATCTTAAAACTGTGGTCAAGAATATATTTGTTCTGAAAAAGTTTAAATACCAAACCGTTCATTTTTAATTTCACACTTACATACGTACTTTACGTAGAACACACAAGCAAAAAAAACCATTCAAAACGCACATCCCAAATTTAATTGTAACAACGTATCCCATATGTTAACATAATTACAGTTTGAACGAACTCATATACTTCAACAAGCATTTAAATACTTCACACTTCATTAATTATTATCAAACGTAAGACACCGACGTGACAGCCTCATCGCAGCCCTTTTGATTACACGAGCTTAAATTCACTGTCTTCAATTTCCACTTCACTAATACCGTATTGAAATAAGTTCACTTCGAAATAGTCACAGACTAACGTAAGTCCTTTCCGTATAGTATTTCACAGGAATATGTCCACTTCCTTGAAATACGTTTGATGTATGTGAATTATTACAAGTGAACAGTGCGTGTTCTGTCGTTGTTACGACTCGATGATGATTTATTGTCGTGAATCGGAAACGGAATCGTCAACAGTAAAAAAAAAAACGCTCGAATTAAATAACGAATGTTTACAATCACGACTCGTGCAGCGTTCTTCCTTCAATTATTTTAAAATGTCAAATACAATAAAAAGATTTGAAACAGAAAAAAAAAAACTAAATTCTCTTAAAAGAGGCCGCAGCCTTCAGAATCTTGAATAACGCTTAGGACAATGAGATTTTTAAACGTTTCAAATGTTTCGACGCTAGCGTTTACTTTAATTAAAACTGAAATAACGCATTGTCATCTGGCACGCTTTTATTTGGAGCGACTTTAGGGAAAGACTTGCTTATTTTCGCCACCAGATTTCATTAGATTAGACTGTTTTAAATAACATTTTCATGATTAAATTAATCTTATTATATCTTGCGGATTAATTTTACCACTTATTAGGGTGAATTAAAATATTAAATATTAATTAATTAATTATTTAATAGTTAATGAGTCGATTTTGGTTATCTAGAAATCTAGCTAAAGTTTAGGTAGTTCGATTGTTTTCGTTTTGTCTGCAGGTTCGGCCCGGGCCGCCCGTCGCCGCGTACTGTGCAGCGCACGGCTGGGCGGGCGCGGTGTGCACAATTAGGCGGTTACGGAACACGCAAACTGAAGACGGCACGGAATTTTATATTAACTACCGTTGCTCGCTTTTTAGGGTACCGTTTTGTTATGGCATTTCGATTTTTTTTTTTACATTATATGTTGTTTATTTAATTAATGTAATTATTATCAGCTACATTTTAAGTTTTTAAGAATAATTAAAAATAACCAAGCAAAAGCCAGTTTCATTTCATTGTTTGTCAAAAAGGAAGAGCTAGTACGCAAAAATGTTAGTTTAAGAGTCGAATGTAAAGTTGGTTTTTAGTTTTAAATATAAAGCTTATATACGTTTGTGTGTAAAATAATACACATACACCAATATATGTTTAGTTGTAAATCGTTGAAATTTTGATTGAAAAATTGTTCTGATATCTATAAAGAGTCGATAGATTTATCGATTAATTTGACAAGTTAATAATTGAACTGAACTCAACTGAACCAGCCTGTAAACGTCCCACTGGTGGGCCTTTGCCTCTTCTCCGTCTAAAAGAGAAATCGAAAAGAGTTGGAGCTTAATCCATCTCGCTGCTCCACTGCGGGTTGGCGGTGTCTATGATTACAACTGGGAACGATGGCTTAACGTGCTATCCGAGGCAAGGTGCGGAAACTCAAAAGGTACGGTGGGGAAATCCACAAGATAAAATTTAACACAGTCAAAACTAACAATTTAACGCAGATCAAATCGCGCGGTATATGTAGTTTCAGAAAACGTTGCTATAGGTACTGACTAATCATGAGTTACGTCGACATAATTTGAATTATACGACTTATGTAAATTAGAAAAGGAAGGTTTGTCATCATTAAATTTAAATTTTAAGCAGCCAAAAGACAGACATATTGTGAAGCCTCGGTGTTCATTATAATAAATTTCCGTTAAAATAATTTTAGCCCAATGAGCTTTACATATAATTCTCCTATTAGATATTTTTTATAGTGACATGAGAACACGTAACGTTGTCATTGGTGATTGTTGGAAAACGATGAAAAGCTACGCGATACGCTGCAACATAACTCGTCAAATTGTGATGTGACCAAAGAATTTATATACAAACTAGAATGCTCACGTGCACTCAAAAAATGTTCCTACGGCCGGGATTCCATCTCTTTCTACCACGGATTCGAGGCAACTCTCGTAAGAAAGAGACAAAATACCAGTAGTCAACGAAATGCTCGGAACGATTTTTCACTTTACATGTTATAAGCCAATGTCAACCTAATGTCAAATATTTCAAGGTGCATATTTGAATATACAATTTCATCATCATTAAGTGAACGTTCCAGTTATGATATAAATTCCTTGGATGTGACTTAATGTGATATGCCTTGCTGTGACATAATTTTATGTGACATGAATTAACGCAACAATGTAAGAAATGTTACACTGGTGTCACACAGATCATTTATGTTTGATTTAATATGTCAAATGAGATGAAATTATGACAATAACTGAGTCACGTCACTTGGTGCGAAAAATAAATCTGTTCTTCGTTAGGCTACTACGAAGATTACTTACCTCAATGAATTAGGAAATTTAGTATGAAAAATGACTCCTTAAGATTATCACGCTACGGATAATGGGTCGTAACGAGTGGTCATCCTTTTGATATTTGATTTTACCTTATTGTTTGTTGTAACCACTTTATTTTGTTTATTTTTTTTAATAAATAAAGGGGACAAAAGAGCAGACAGCACACAGCACATAGCTCCACTTGATGTTAAATGGTTACTATCGCCCGGACATATCCAACATCAGAAGAGTTGTAAATTTAAAATCTTCAAATATGAATGTTGAGGTTTAAATATGTGTAACTGACAATCAGCTGATCGATAAGTAATCAAGAGCCTGTTAGTGGTTATCTGTTAGGCTTTTAATTCTAAAATTTGGCTTAAAATTTGAATATCACTTAAGATATCACTATAAACCTCCTCAATAGAAACCGCGACTATATTATTTTTCATAGATAGAGAAAAATGTTTATTAATTAAATTATTATTATTTGTTATTTATTACTTCATATTTCACTAGCAGCTCTTGGAGCTGATGCGTGCATATCACTGCACTTATGTTCACTTTAGTTTACAGAGAAATAGATATTAGAGAAATAAGGAAAAATAAAATGAAAAAATATGTATTATATTATACTATATTTATGTATCACTTAAAAAAAAGAAACAAAAGTTATGTGATTCTATTACGTTTAATAAAAATTATGTATACCTATAAATTGAAAATCTAAATTAAATGTTAGTAATACTTAATAATAATGTTAGTAATACTTAATACTTAATAAACTATATTTTTAAATTATTATTTTGTAATTATTGCTTCTTGTAGTTTAGTTAGCTATCATAGATCAAGTATTCTAATACAGGATTCTTATCAAGTCTATTCTTAAAAGTTAGTTTACTGATGGTACACTAATCACTGATTCTGGCACCTTGTTCCATTGGGTAACTACTGTAAATAAAAATAAAAATCTACAAATAAAAACTCTATATATAATTTGCTAAAAAAAATAAACTTCTTTGTAACATAAACAAACAATTACCAAAACAAAAGGTACTTATTATGTTTCGGGGCGGACGAGTCGAATTCGGATTCCTCGCTAGCCATCCGTCGCCGGCAGAGATTAGCTTTCACTCTTGACCTCCCCCACTCCTCGAGGGGGAGGCACATTAATCACGCTTCCGGACACGGAACCAAATTACTCTGTTTAGATGCATACTCGACGTAATGAACTATTGTCGTAATCAAAGCTCGACTGAGTGATTCGATTGTCTTCGAACGTGTAGCCTCTTTGCCATCGTCCGGGGTTCTTCAATTTGTGAGTCAAGCGTTATCTGTGGATATTCGTTAGGAACGGGGCTGTGATTGCTTTTTATAATGTAAGAGGGTTTTATAATTACAAAAACAGGGATATAAAGAAAGCCATTATTAGCTATTATTATTATTTATTCGTATAATAATATTTCCTTGGTATATATATTTAAATTCAGAAACTACTGAATCGATATTAATACTTATTTACATTAGAAGGCTATATTATCCAGAATTAACATGGACTGTAAAATATTATCTATATTTATAATATAAGAGCGTCAAGTCCAATATACATTTAAGATCGATATTTAAGTTAAATATGTATTTTTATCTTTTATTTTTGTCGGTCTGTCTGTCTGTATCTTGGCCGCACATCACACAAAAACTAATAAATTGATTTAAACGAAACTTGACAAGATTTGAGTTCATACATACTGCGAGACCTTTTTAGGGCGGTTCCTTTACGATAAAAGATTGAAATCAAAATGTGTACTTAGTTATCATTCATCAACGCGTAGTCCGATTTTATTCATTCTTTCTTTGTTTCAAAGGATATATTTTACTCTCTAAACATAAATCGGTGGAATTTCACTAATTTAAAGTGACTATTCACTTTTTATCAATGTGAGAATCGTAACATGCAGAATTAGTGACTATTCAAAGTATATGTGAATACTGACTATCATAGTCCCCTGATTGGATCATTGAGTATAAGAATCCGCTGTATTAATAAATGAAAATGAGAAATCACTAATCGCTAGTCTATAAGTGAAAATCACTAATTTCCTGGTGAAAATTATGCTGCTGACTTTATTTGTGAGTATTTATTAATTAATTATTGATATTCACTGATTATGAAGTGAATACAGCTTCACTGACGTAATTAATGAAAATTCCACTGATTCATGTTTAGAGACCAGAGACTGGCTGGTAAATATAACAAGAACTGAACTAAACTGAATCAGACTATAAATATCCCACTGCTGGGCGATGTTATACTTAATACATAATTTAAAAATAATTTTCTAATTCAGCTGCAGTACTTAGCATATAATTAAAACACACTTTTAAAATGCGATTGTTTTATGTCGTCGGTCAAGCATGTGGTTTTTAGAGTTATCGTTCTCATTTTTTAATTATAAAAAAAAAAAATTCAACGTTAAAATAAATAAAATCAGAAACCTCGATAAGATAATTAATTTCCCGCGATAAATTTCGGAGAACGTGAGACTTGAATATAAGCAGAAATAAATTTAATTAAATAATGGTTACAATTAATTTAAATTAAAGCATTGTCTAAACCCTTTTTATCTGTCATACAAACGTTTGTATTAGAATTGATAACACGCACGTTTTTTTTTAAATGCTATACATTACTGTATTTTCTGTAAATGTCACTTCTTTGCAAAAGGATATTTTAGAAATGAAAAGAGGTTCATTCTTAATCGACTTCAAAAAGGAGGTGGAGTTTTTATGTGTACATACGACATTTTTTTTTCACAAATTCTAAAGATATTACAATTAATAAATAGTTTCTTATTTTCAATATCTAGCCATATAACCTTTTTTAACATAACCTAATTTTTCGTGTAATAATTCAGGGATCTGTAGATTTAAAATTATCATCATAATTATGTGTATTTTTTTACATTGTGTAAAACGATATTTCTATATTATTTATTTTTTGTATAAAAATTATATGGTACAGAACTTTTGTTGTGCAAGTTGTTTTTTTCATTAATCAATGGCTCCCAGAAACAAAACAACAAGCGCTCGGACCACGACAAACATCTCTATCTCTATGACCTATACAAACATTTGTGAGGTGCGGGAATCAAACCCGTGACCGTTAGCGCATCAGCATCATACATGATATAAGTTCTTATAACATATAAATTTTTTAATGTACTTTAGTGTTTTGTCTATAAAACCACTCCTGAGCAAAGGCTAATGTAGTTTGTAGCAACTGACAATTGCCAACGAAGAAAACTTGTACAAAGTTGAGGGTTCCCTCAATTGGCTATCGTCATCGTTACTACATGTCTATGATAACAACAGGAACCGACGGTTTTACGTGCTCTTCGAGGCACGAATTTCTGGTGTAACGGTGCAAGTAGTTACCTCATCGCTGGCGGTTTCGGGTTCGATTCCCGCTCGGGGGATTTGATAATAAAACACAAAATAACACAAGAAATGATGTATTTCTATAGCCATGTCATAAATATAGACGTATTTCGTTATATTTATTTAAACTAGTACTATAATATTTTCGTTGTTATTGCTTAAATCAATTAACAAATAATTTTTGTGAAAAAAATTAACGTATTGTTTAGCAAAATTACATTATATTGTTATCTTAAATTAAACATTTTTAACAATTTTATTTATACACCAACTAATTGAAAATCTGGTAATATTTCTAAAACGTTTTTTGTCTATATACGAGTATTATAGCATTTTTTATTAAATGTAAAATTTTTACATTAATATTGAATTTAACAATAAACAAATTCAATATTATAATTAATATTGAATTTGTTTATTGTTAAATTAATATTGAATGAAAAAACTAAATAAATATTTATTTTATCGTTTTGGCATATTTTGATCTCATAAAGCTAAGCCGATGTACTGAAAAATAGAACATTTTGTATGAATGGGAAATACCAGAAAATTTTAATACACAGTAAAGCAAAAGTTATTAAAAATACGAACAGCACATAAAATAGTTTTATAAATATCATATATTCACATATAAACTATCACTAACCATTTTTATTCAGTCTTAAATAAATAGTATACAGAGAAAAATATCCCGTAGTAGTAGGATTAGTAGTACTCCAGTAGGATTTATCATTATTAATTATTTTATACTTTGTTATATAATAGACATAAGGTTATCCTTTAAGAGTGTTAACTGCTCTATATATCTATTGTTTATGAATTACTCCATTTAGATAGTCTCTTAATCTTATTATCTACGTTCAAACGGCGTTTTTCGGGTCTGTGGACATAGAGGGCAAAGCGCTCTCTCTGGTTCCGGCTTGCGTCTTGACATCCACGCTTATCGTGTGTCTCCTTATAAATATTTAAATTAAATAGTAAATAGTACATTAACAGCAATTTCATACTTATATAATATAGACTAGGACTATTTGTGATGGTTATATATTCATATTTACATAACGGCTCATAGGAAAATATATATAAAGCCATGCAACAAAAATTTAATTAAAATTGACACGTGCTCTTATCAATTGTTTTCTGTTACGGCTACAGTCAATAAAAATAAAAATTGATATTTTAATAAATATTTAAATCTGAGTAAACATGACATACTCGTAGTAGACATGATTTCTAATGTTACAAAATGACTTTATTTATTATTACGCACATGCAACCACTGTATATAGTATATGAGCTTAACACACACACAAATCAATCGTTAAGATGATTTGAAGCATCTATATAAGACTAATGTGATATATAGATCACAGTATTTTATATAGTAATAAATAAAAGATTAATTATTACAAATTTATAATTTTAAAGCTATAGAGTATTTTGAAGTCTGGTTTTAAAATGTTATTTTCCGTTAAATAACCGGTTAATGAAGAATAGACCAATCAACACTATGGTGACCACAATACAATGTAGATTATGGATCATTTTCGTTTAAGTAAAATATAATTAATCAAGTATTTGATTAATATCCTAGATCAATTCTATTTCAATCGGTCATAAGAATGACAGATTGTGTAATATATACATATATATATATATATATATATATATATATATATATATATATATATATATATATATATATGAACTCCTTTTTTCGTATTTTTTTAAAATCTACTAAAATGTTTGCCTCACATTATTTATATAATATAAGATCTGTAATGTCTTGATCTTCATTATTTATTATTAAATTATAGTGTAATTATTTTATGGAGTTTTTATAAAATATACATTTAAAGGCAAAAATCGAATTTAAATCTCAACAAAATGAACACAATTTGTGTTTTCGGTACTGAAAAATAAAAGGATATTATTTTGAATTTCTTTACACTATTTTTCAATTGGTGTGTTCCAAAATAAACAATCTTTCCGTAACTAGTCAGGATTTATAACATATACCTACTATAACTGTATTACTCTTTTTAAGTTGATGATTATTAACTTAAGATTTGCTGTAATTTGTGGGCCAAAAACGGCCGAAGTGATACGAGCAAATGGTCCACCTGTCTTTGTACTCGTGTTTGTGTGTTACCTTTAATCTTTGCTCGTTACACTTAAATCTTTAAGGTTGATCGTTCATTACTAAGCTTGAAGGTATCTATGCATTAGATGTTTCCAGGTCTCCATATACAGTTTTAAGAAAACCTTACGAGAGAGATTCATAACTTGCACGAGTTTGAAAAGAATGCTCTCGACGCATGGATATTAATAGCGTTTAGAATGTTAGTATCACGGATAAGTACGCAGCATTACACTTTGGAACAAACCAAATATTAGTTATACAGTATATTCTCTAAACACGAATCAGTGGAATTTCACTAACTTTAAGTGACTGTTCAAAGTATGAAAATGTGAATAGCAAAGTCCACTGATTTGATCACTGAATATTTGTTTGTGTATTAATAAGTATTCACTAACTTGTTATTGAAATTCACTGATATGTAGTGAATACAGCTTCACTAACGTAACTAATTAAAATTTCACTGATTTATCTTCAGAGAGTATCATGTGGTATATAAACATATCGTTTATGTACTCAAATATAAGCGTTGTTTTGCATACTGCGTTGCAGGTCCGAGTCCTCTTCTTATCGTTATACTGCAACAAACATATTTTTGAATGAACACATATAGTTATTTTTAGTATTCGGCTTACCGAAACAAAATGCATTAGTTTATACATTAAACCTAAAACATTCATTATAATAAGGACCAAAAGCACCATTACATATTTTCTATAACCCAAAGCGGCAATCATTTTATATATTTTTAAAATTTTGTTTTGAAATCGCTAAATATAAAGATATAACATAATAATATAAACTGACCTTAGTCTGTTAGTTATGAAAAATATGTAAGTCACCTTAAGATAATATTGTAATGTAATAATAATATGGTATCAATTGTTGATTAATAACAATATTTTATTTTATTTTAAAATTTTACGATAATATACATATTTACAAATGCAAAACTTAAAATATAATTATTTACAGAGTTGTCGTATAAATAATGTCCTCGTGGTCTGTGAAGAATGCGGGAAGCATTTTCCCATTGAATCCAAATTTCGATTTCCTAGGCAAAAAATGCACCAGCCACAAGTGGAGTCTGTTAGAGGTGGGATCAATTCAATTATTAAATTTAATACTGTTATTTAATTTATATGCTACAATAAGTGAACCAAGTAATATGACAAAATAAAAATATAATTTGAGTACCATAACTTGTTTTTTATTTAACTTGGTCACTATTACTATCTCGTCTAATTTAGTATCTTAAAGAAAAAAAAAACACAAACGCCCTAACCATGACATATAAAAATATTTGTCATATGTTGGGATCGACCTCTCGACCTCTAGCGTATCAGACACCACTGTGCCAACGCGTTATTAATAATGACATTTATTTATAAAATTCACTAATTTCATATTAAATAACTTGATATAATTATAGATATAAACGGTATGATAATATTTTATTTACCGTGACATGATAATCTAAAATTCCATTTACACACTCTCTAAACATGAATCAGTGGAATTTCATTAATATTAAGTCACTGTTCACTTTTTTTCAATGTGAAAATCGTACCACGCAAAATTAGTGATTATTCAATGTATGAATATGTGAACATCAGAGTCTACTGATTTGATCATTGAATATGTGTATGTGTATTCGTGAGTATTTACTAACTTGTTATTGAAATTCACTGATATATAATCCATACAGCTTCACTAACGTAATTAATGAAAATTTCACTGATTCATGTTTAGAGTGCATAACTAAAAGCCATCAAACTAAAAATTGAATTGAATTGAGACTCGTTTTCGACTGCTTCCAATACTTGTCCAAAGTGTTTGATCGTTTCATATAGACACTATATGAGACCAGGTAAATAAATAAACAAGGATTTGATTAACCACATAAAATAAAATAATAACATTGATAGACCATAAGCCATTAGGTATACATATTAAATATGAATAATGACGCAGTTGGCAGTGACTGCTTTCTGCTCCAGGTTTGTGGGGTCGATTCTCACCCCAAGCCTAGATGTAATAGTGTATTATTGTATATTTGACGGCCGGCTGGTCGAGTGGTCAGGCAACTGGACACTTTACGCAGCGGTCGCGGGTTCGAATCCCGCCAGGTGCAGATAATTTGTATGACGAATATAGATGTCTGCACCGGGTCATGGATGTGTATTTATGTATTTATATAAATTTCTTAAATTTATTTCCGTTCCAACTGTAACACAAGTTCTTACGAACTTATCACGGGGCTAGGTTAACGCGGTGTGATTGTTGGTTAATATTAATATTTATATTTATTTATTATTTATATGTATAATAATTTAAATAATATCTGGTAGTCGGCTGTTATCTAAAACATAAGCATTAAGTTGCCTTAGGAACAGACGAATGTGTATTGTTAATTAAATTTATTTAATTTAAAATTTATTATCTATTAAGAATGGATGACTATATCAGTAGAATTGTAGTCATAAGGCCACTACAGTACTGTATCAGCTTGTAAACGACCCACTGCTGAGCGAAGGCCTCTTCTCCATGTAGAGGAAGGGTTGGAGCTTAATCTACCACTGCTCCACTGCCGGTTGGTGGATAATTTCATTATAATGGGTAACGATCGTTATCAAGTGTCTTTGATAACAACCGAGACCAACGGCTTTACGTGCTCTCCTAGGCACGGTGGGGAGACCCACAAAGACATACACTCAGACCGGAAACAAATATTTGTACAAGTATAAATAATATCTGTCCCGAGCGGGAATCGAACCCGCGACCGCCGCGGCGCGCGGCTTTGAGGCAACTCCAGTATTTGTAAAATTTAATTATTGTATTATAAATACACCAATACTGATTTGTGGTGACCTCAGTAGCTTCCGACGTAGTTATTAATTACAACAAAAACAAACGAAAACAACATTAAGCAACAAACAAAAATTACAGAATAAAAAATACAAATAGATATATGTATAATTAGTTACAAAGATATATATTTAATAATATAATATGATTGTATATAATTATATAAACACACAATTGTTATTTTTTGTTGTTTGCAAAAAAATAATAGCATGATGTTAGAATGGCCACACGTAATATACTTAACATACACACACGGTCGTCCGTTCCTAAGGTAGCAAATTAATGCCGGTGTTTTAGGTAACATTCGACTGAAATACATATTTATATACTTTTGATGTGTACATATATAAGTAATAAAACTAGACTCAGGGCGGGACTTACACGCCGGACCGGAAAGCAGTACAAGGCAGCTAACTGAGCCAGCGGCGGGCCAGCCAGTAAAACTATGCTTCAACTGCTACTGTGTATTACGACAAATAACTAAAAAGTAAAAATGTATCCGTGTACTGTTTTTATATATTAAATTTGTGTATATTATTATATTATATAACAACATTTTTTGCATCTATATTTTATTATATAGTTGTATTTTATTTATTAATTAATTAGTATAAAAAAGTTTAACTTTGCATTGTTTTGTTTATAAAATAAACAAAACAATAAAAAAAAATTGTTAATAAAGGTTGCCCGGAAGAGATCACTGTATGCGGTAAGGTCGCCTTTGCATACATGTATCTGTATAAATTTTCAAATTGTAAATATATATTTTGTCTTTCTTATGCGTGCAATAAGCATTTAATAAAAAATAAATACCTTGAATTGATTTTTTCTTAAATTATTATTATTCTTAATTGAAATTAATTTTCAACTGTCGATAAATGTGCTTTGTAACGTATATTCAATACATTTATTCCTTGAAGGCTACATAATGTTGGTTACAAAGAATTTCAACATTTTGTCGCCGCAAACTCAAACCTCTCCGGGAATGCAGTCGTCCTGTGATGTGGCGTGGTCAAACATTAAATAAACGCGTGTTTTAGAAGACCCTTTCTTAAGCTTAAGTTTGTTATATAAATACTCTAGTTTTCCAGTCAAAATTACGTCAAATAGAAGAAAAGCGAAGTACGTACGACGTATTGAGGAGTTTGACTTGTTTTACATGACGAACAATATGTAATCTACGGAAGTAACAATGCGTACATGCATTCTGGAATCTTTCGATTTAGTTCTTCTAATAAGCATTTGCCGTAAACTGCATTTGCATATTTTTTTACTATATTTAATAAACACACACGGTCAACATCATATATTTTTAAGATATACTTAATCAACAATCAATCAACTTGTAGATCAAACACGAATACGAAACGAGGTCACTACTAACTGCGTCAACGGGCCAGTCAAAGCTTCAAACTCAAACATTATACCAATATCGAGAGGGTCTGGAAAGCAATCAGAGAGAGTTGCAAGTAATTATTTACGGCCGTACTTATTAATCTTAAAGAAATGAACCTCCTGAAAAATGAGGCGTACTAGTAAAAGATTTGATATTCCGCATCTGTTACGATTCACGTGAAATTGTAGACCACTGCCTCTATTTACGTTCATTAAAAGTATCTAATAATAATATTTTTTTCAGTGTAAAGCAGGGCTGTCCAAACTACATACCTTTGCGGGCTAATTAAATTTATTGCAAAAGCTGGAGGGCCGCAAAAAAAAAAATTCAGTTTTCATCATATTTCTCGATCGATTCGTCATGGGAATTTAATGTTACAAGAATAAAGATAAATGAATTATACCAAATACTGATTATATGTTTTGACAAAGAATTCTATTATCCAAACTATTTATGTCCAAAACTATTTTTCTGATTAACATTAGACGCGTCGCGCTCGCGGGCCGTATGAAAACAAGCCGCGGGCCGAGTGCGGCCCGCGAGCCGTTGTCTGTACAGCCCTGGTGTAAAGTATTTAACTTATATTTCATATTTCTGTCACGTGTCGCTCTTGCGTTTGGATCCAGTCATGCGCGTCATTCAATTAACATTCGCTTTATATTTCTTCAGTCGATGAGTGAAAGTTAATCAAATAAATTATTAAATTTCGTTTTATAAGGAGAGCTTTATTTTTAACGACGTTTGTTTATCTAAATATTTTTAAGGAAAATATTTTAAGAAAAGCGTAGAATTATAATATTATTACGAAAGACATTCTTCAACATGTAATATGTATATTTTTGTAAGCGATATCGAAATAAACCTGTTCAAGAATTAGCCTGTAAGTGTCCCACTCCTGGGCAAAGGTCTTTTCTCCGTGTAGGAAAAGGGTTGCAGCTTAAACCACCACGTTGCTCCATTGCAGGTGCAATTATTTTCCTATCATGAGAATCATGAGTAACGATCTCTATCAGGCGTCTACGATAACAACTGAAAATGACGGCTTTACGTGATTTCCGTTTCTGTGGAGATCACCAGAAGAACCCAGATCAGAAACAAATATTTGTAAAAATACAAATATCTGCCTCAAACAGGAATCGAACCTGCGACCGCCAGCATTGACGTGACTATTCGCACTACTACACCAGAACGATAGTTAATCTATTTTTTAATACACTATTACTACATTACATTATTAGTTCGTAAATTTATTGTAGTGATTATCAAGTTAATACCGTTAATACTGATTTAATCACTCTGTACAAAACGCATAACAGGTAACATCAAGAGCGATTGCAACCAAGAATATACAATTGCAGGTATGTATGTATGTATGCTAAGAATGTATTTTAAGTCACTTTATAGGCAAAATGTATTTCTAGACTTTGAATATTCTAGTAGACTTTAAAATGCAGACTTAAAAATAAAGTGAATAAATTGCTAATTTTTGCCTTAAAAAACTCGATAGAATAATATTCTTTAGGCATACAATTAAAACATATATAGATATAATTGGTTTATTAATATCGTTATATTGTTGATATTAACACAACTGCTTATTATTTTTCGGGAATCGAAATTTAAAATCGTGAACGGCTTCGATATCCAATTTTCTAATGTCAGATTTGAGATGCAATTACGATTGCTGCAAAACTACGATTGTGACGTCAGACGCTGTGGCCATTGCTTTACGAGATCTTAAATCATTACTTTAACATTACATTAGATTAGATTTTTGTCTTATAATTTTTTTTAGATTAAATCAAACTATGAATATATAGTTCTTAGCTAAAGACAGCCGTTCTAGTGTAGTGGTGCGATTAGTCATCTCAATGTCGGCTGTCGCGGGTTCGATTACCGCTTCGAGCAGATATTTGTATTTTTACAAATATTTATTTCCGGTCTGAGTGAATCAGGGAGCACGTAAAGCCCATGCTCCCGGTTGTTATCACAGTTATTGAATGATAGTTACTCATGATAGAGAAATAATCCGCCAACCCGCGATGGAGCAGCGTAGTGGATTAAGCTGCAACCCTTCTATGAATGAAATGTATGGTGAAGAAGCCTTTTCCCAGCAGTGAGACGTTAATTACAGGCTGATTCAGTATAGTTCAATTGAGCTAAAGAGCACCCGTATATTGTTTTGAAACTTTTATCTCTGAACTTATCCTGGTTCTGATCTGAAATAATATTTTTGAGTTATTATTGAGGACATATAACAATAAAAATTAATAAATGGTTACTAATTTGACAAACATCGAAAAATGGCGGACTTAAAGGAATTCTTAGATTATGATTAGTCGTTTCAAATTCATTACTATTGTCAAGATACAAATTATTTATTGGTAATAATATCTTTCGCAAAATCTTGTTAAAAAGTGCTTAGAATTCTATCTTAATTCTGTACCTATATAGTAAAATGGGATCAATGTGTTGTTATACAACTATATTTTATAATATAATAACGAATATTATTGTTTAATATCGTAAAATTATATAAGATTTAGCTCACCGATTCATAGTAAGTTTGATCTGTTTAGTGTATATTATTATCATCATAATTGACAAAAGACCGTGGACTGCGGGTTTTGGCGAGTCGCGGTGTAATTTTCGTGCCTCGCGTTACTGCGATCGGTCGGCGCTGGTACCGGCTGCTCCGTAATGAGATATCTTTAATGTACCGTGCGACGAATCCGATACGACATTGTAATTAAGACAGATAGAGTCATTTATTCTTTTAGTAAATATAGATATTTGAATTAAGTAATTATAATAACAAGTTATTAATTACCAAATATTTAGTTTACTCATTTAAAATTGTTATATATGATATTCAAACGATGATAATTGATAGTTTTTCACTAAATAACATAAATATTTATATCAAAATTTTACAACATTATAAATATTTATAATAAAAAACTTATAAATTGGTTATTTAAATCATGTAATTTTCATCAATTATTTCCTCGTTCAATCGCAAAATGAACCAACCCCCTTGTTTGTGAGACATGGGTTAATTCTTTTAGAATTTTGTCTGCACTTCTACGCTAAGGCCTAAGTATTTCCACTACAAACAGCACAAGGATTTTATTTTGTGATAAGTGACGAATAATTTTGTTCCAAGCTTTTATGAACATATCAATGATTAGATAATATTTAGATGTTCATATTTTATGACAATCACAAAAGTCGCCTATTGGTAGTTCAGCAAATAACACCGGCACACAAAAATAAGTTATACTTTTGACCAGACCTACTTTTTAAAATGTTTTTCGGTGCCCTGAATCCTAACCCGGAGCCCGTTTTGATCCATCGGGCTTGAGTTTCATATAAAAAACTAAGTTTGGTCAAAAGTACTGACAACTTTCTCTGTCGGTGTAATTAGCTGAAGACGTTTAAAATTGTAATAAAGTGATAGTTAAGCTTGCAACACTTAAGTGATCGACGTTTTATTATTATTATGAGAGAAAATTAACAACGTTGTTACTCTAAACAACTAGTTCCCTATATTTTGTAAATTTTTTAAAGTATACCTACATTGTATTTTTTGATAATTTTAAAGAAATAAAGGCATTTCGAATGTAGTCATCAAACTGACATAGAATGAAAAATGTATCATAAGGAGTTTTTGATTTATATCAGCGCAAAATCTCGAGTGTTGGAGACAAACGCAGGAAGCCTATGTCTAGCAGTAGACGACGCTTAGACGCTGACATCAACGACTAATTTTTCAACTTATTAACTATTATATACTAGAACGAGTACAGTCTACTGTACTTATGAGTGTATATGTATGTAGCAGTCTAGGTATATATCGTTGACGAGTATTGCACTGAAACACTATGATCGATCCGTAGACACGTACGTTTATTGGCAAGATACATATTATAATACTAACGTGTCGTAGACGGTAGACCAGTACCCGTGACAATGGCGATTGCAATGGGGTCAAAATATCGCAAACTTAAAACGGACAAACATGGTAAATATCCCGTTTTACACACATAAATCATAAAGCAAAATTTTCATCAAGGAGTTCACGTTTTTTTTTAAAATTTTATTTCGTTAAAATCGTATCTTATTGTATAAATGTCTCGCTAAAATGCAAATCACTTTTCTTCCATAATAATTTAACATCGCAAACTAGCTTAACTGTTCAAATTGGTTAGACTTCTGTTAGTATAGTTTTTATGTAATTTCAGACTAAAATTAAAATGAACAATTGCTAGTATAAGGGTCGAGAAATAAATAATAAGGTAAATAATGTTGAATAAAGGTTCCGTATCTTAAAAGATGCCAATGGAGCCTTATATTCATCTTCGCTGTCTGACCGTCTATCACAGATATCTTAAGAATTTATTGGATCCATTATAAATAGACACTAAAAATTTATTATATAATTATGGCCGTTATAACGACGAAAAAATATTAAACGATGTTAAGAATTTATTATTATTATCCTTAACCGCTTCATTCTTATTATTATTTTTTAAACATACACATATAATGGTCGTCTGTTCCTAAGGGTGGGCAAGTTAATGACTGTGTTTTAGATAACAGTCGACTGATATACATATAATTTTTTTAAATAAATAATACATATATAAATAAATATATATTACACCCAGATTCGGGGCGGGAATTGAACCCACAACCCTGCAGCAGAAAACAGGGTCGCTACCAACTGGGCCAACGAGCATGTCAATCTCAAGATATTAAGAAATAAAAAGTCGCGATACAATAAACGCGTTTTTTTTTTCGACATTTTATAGCTCGATCTTGGTAAAATAATATTCAAACGTAACAATATTACGGAACCTATCTGGCAGAAGTCCGACTCGTATTAGGCCGGTGACCCCCACACCCACACACACACGTAGACACAGAAAGAAAAGTAATGTAATACGAGACAAATCGGCTGCCAGCTTAAAACAACAAATTAATTTTCCATTTCTATGAGTGATATGAGTTCGTTTATTTACATAATACTCTGTAAATATAAGATTACGATATAAATAAATAAAAAATAATTGTTATTTATATCGCTGGAAAATTTCACGTTACATTGTTATTTTACTTTATTTCGATAATTTACTTCCTTTCAAAGTTTTGAAATGACCTTCGTTTTTTAATTAAACTGGCGCCGATTTAAAATTAACAAATAATTTTTACTATGTATAGATTTGTTATTAGGATTAATTTTTTTTTTTAAATTTATTTAACAGATTCTATTTCGTTTGATGTTTTTTTTTGAGTTCGTTTTTAGATTTTTTTAATAATATTTTTTTTAAAATGTATTAAGGCCTTATAATTTCATAACTCTTATATATTAATGTAGTTATTATATTGTAGTTTTAGTTAAAAAACTTCGATACTACGCGTATACTAACAATTGTAATTAGTATTTGGTATCAGCTAAACATTATGATTATGAATGACGCTATACATACTTTTTTTTAAATAAATTTAAGTTTATTTTTTATATATTTTATTAGACATTAGTAAAATTTGTTCTAGTAATTAAAATTTACTAATTATTTTATTCCCTAGTTTTTTTTTTTTTAAGTTACGACTGACTCTACCTTTGACCTGCCGATTTATTCATTAGATCCTTTACAATTGTAGTTTTTGTTTTGTTTGTAAGCGGTATGTACTGAAATGAAATTTTGAGCAAATGCCTCTTCTTCATATCCGCTCAACTGCCTGTGTCAACTACTAGTTGACAAAAGTTTACAAACTAACTGCAATAACCGCAAGTGTCAAGTAATGGTCGCCATGGCTATATTGCCCATGTCAACTTTTTTTCGACACTGGCATTAGTACGCGAAGTGCACCTGTCAACTACAGTTTGATTATCGTGAGAGGCCTTGGGCAGTTTTGTGCCCAGACACTCAAGCGGATATGGCAAAACGGTTGGAATAAGAAACAATTATCCATACAAATATCCTTTTCGTCCTAAAAACGGTCTTCAGGCGTCTTCATAAGATAGTCAAAGATCATCATATATCGATATATACACGAACATTTATTTTTATACACACTCATAAACACCCTCCCCCACACACACATAAATTAGTTAAAACATCGTATGTGTAGTTTGATTAAATATTTGGAGAAGTTGGGTTGGCAGGACTAGCCACCCGTTTTTTAAACGCAAAATACGTACGTAGACGTCGAGTTGTGGATACAAGCCCGTGAATACATATACATATACATATGTGTACAATGTAACACAACAAATAGTTAATTAACATGCATCGATATGCGGTTACCACACGTATGGTCATATGGTCGGACGCCAGCGCCGTGTCGCACAAACCATAGCTCACGCATATTAAGCTCGTTTGGTGATCGGCCAGCGTGTTATATGTAATGACTGGCACAGACTGAACGTTTACATTCAGTTGAACTGCTAATTAAGTGATAATGTGTTTGAACAAGGTTTGTGATAATTGTACGATTGTAAATGGTTTGTTATTTACTAGAGATATACATAGATACGCATCGTTACCGTCGCGATCTGCGGTTACGGATACATAACGAGAACTTTTTATTATTATTTATTATATTTAATTTCCTTCACATCACTACTATCTAAACGTATTATAAAAAGGAAAGATTTGTTAGTTTTCTTGTAACTAATAAACTTTGAAACTTCTGATTGGTTTTTGGCAGTAATTTTACAATTAAAAAGTTAAATTATCCAAAAATCTCATGTTAGTTACAATTCACAATATTGGAACAATGTTCAATGTCAAAGCAAGTGAAACATGGGACGTCTTGTAACGGATATATTAATTAACAAATATAGAAGTTTTAAATTAACTGAACTATATCAGCCTGCCAGATCTTAATCTACCACGCTGCTCTACTGCGTATTGTATCGGAGTCCGTCTGTAATGTTTAACAGACGGACATTTTTTCATAAATGTGCGCAGTGATAGTTATAATGAAAAGTCAATCAAATTTAAGGTGTATCTACTTGATGATCACACATCAACTGTACATATACATTTTGTCTTTATAATATTAAGGTTTATTCATTGATATAAAATAATATATATAGTTCTTATTTTAATTACATGTAGTGTTTAATGAATTGAAGGCTCATTAAGGCTCATTTAACGGGGATGCATTAAACAATACATTAATATTTAGCTAAATGAAACAATAATACCTATTGATTGTAGTAGTCATAAGAACCTCATATAACCTAAAGTACCCAGGCTTTATTATTACAAAAGTGCCCAGGGTTTCTAGTTAATTAAAGACGGCATCACATCACCTGTTCAATCATACAGTACGTACATACATACATACATATATATATATATATTCAAAAATAATTCTCCTTCAAAGTGATCATCAAGTAGATACACCTTAAATATCGTTTTAAACCTCCATTTTTATGACATAATAGCACAAAAGAAACAGAAGCATCTAACTTTTAAGAGCAACAAAAAAAAATTCTACTAAGTTACGAATTTATAATTATTATAATACACATCAAAAAGGATAAAACTAAAAGAGAAACATATCCGAAATAACTCAATTTAGACTATTGTTAAATAATTAATTTTAAAAACAAGCTTTTATTTCAATGTACTGAATAAAGAAAATAAACCTTGTAGTAGTCAAACCCATTATTTTGTTACATTTCCAGATTAGATTTATTCAGATGAAGGTCTGTGATTTTCAGATTTATTCTCGATTTACCATATTACATCTTACTTTACAGTTTAACAATATTTTAAATTATTTCCCGACGTTTCGGACCCTTTACAGCGTCCATGATCTCGGGGGACTGGTGTCTGGTGTCTGGTGGGTGTCCGAATAATCATCGAATGTAATGTACCGAATAATATCGGGAAATAATTTAAAATATTGTTAAACTGTAAAGTTTTAAATAAACGCGATAAAGTCAGATATAGACTTTTAATTATGAATAAAATTCGCGTAAATATAAGAGAACAGTGATAATTATGTTTTGACATCTGCGGCAATCCTCTTGCCGTGAAAAAGTTTCGTAAGAAACTCAGGTTCTACTTTCGTGTATCAGACTATACCTTATATAGACACAATTAACGAAATTCATAAACCCTGTTAATATGTTCAATTACCCATAACCATGTTTATATGTTTTGGTCATATCTTGCAAGCTGAATTTGACCGACTTCTCAGTGTCTGATTAAGCTGAAATTTGCAATACGCTTTTAGTTCTGATGATAATGTAATTATAAATGATTTTTAATCCAAAATGGTTGCCGTAACAAAATGGTGTACCTATTACATATTTTTGTACAAGCATATATTAAATATATTTGGACAAGCATATTTGTACTACTGTATGGATATCAAAACAAAGCGCTTAATTTTTTTTAATTAAAAATAATTTTCACTACGAATTTTTTTTATTAAATCCAAGATGGCTGCCATCAATAAATGGTGGATTACATATTTTCGTACAACCCACCCAATCTAGGTTTCAATCAAATGGACGAGTATGGTGACTAAGATGAGCTTAATATGATAAATAAAGTGACATGATGGTAAATCGAGAATAAATCTGAAAATCACAGACCTTCATCTGAATAAATCTAATCTGGAAATGTAACAAAATAATGGGTTTGACTACTACAAGGTTTATTTTCTTTATTCAGTACATTGAAATAAAAGCTTGTTTTTAAAATTAATTATTTAACAATAGTCTAAATTGAGTTATTTCGGATATGTTTCTCTTTTAGTTTTATCCTTTTTGATGTGTATTATAATAATTATAAATTCGTAACTTAGTAGAATTTTTTTTTGTTGCTCTTAAAAGTTAGATGCTTCTGTTTCTTTTGTGCTATTATGTCATAAAAATGGAGGTTTAAAACGATATTTAAGGTGTATCTACTTGATGATCACTTTGAAGGAGAATTATTTTTGAATATATATATATATATGTATGTATGTATGTACGTACTGTATGATTGAACAGGTGATGTGATGCCGTCTTTAATTAACTAGAAACCCTGGGCACTTTTGTAATAATAAAGCCTGGGTACTTTAGGTTATATGAGGTTCTTATGACTACTACAATCAATAGGTATTATTGTTTCATTTAGCTAAATATTAATGTATTGTTTAATGCATCCCCGTTAAATGAGCCCTAATGAGCCTTCAATTCATTAAACACTACATGTAATTAAAATAAGAACTATATATATTATTTTATATCAATGAATAAACCTTAATATTATAAAGACAAAATGTATATGTACAGTTGATGTGTGACTGTACCTATGGAATTAAGTGCATTCAGTTGGAGTCTTAGTTCAACTTACATTTACCTAAACTTTGTCTTGACAAAACCCGCTGATATAAATAAAGTTATTAATGTAGTTACCTATTTCACACAATATAATTCCTGCCGGGCTGCCTGCGACCGATAGCGAAGGGCCAGGCGTGCGTGCGCTGCGCTGCGGTGACGTCACCACGCAGCAGCGCCACCACGTCATCGAGGTAACGCAGCGTGCGCGACTCCGCCGTCAGCGCGCGCGCAGCGGCTGAGCAACGGTATGCGCGCGCGCTCTGGATCTAGAAACATAATCCTTATTGCTTATTTACTTGGTAAAGTCGATCTTTATTGTGATTGTGATTATTAAATCATACAAATATAAAAAAGAAAGAGATGTTTGGATATGTGTTACTCTTTGAGGCACAAACGACAAAACTGATTACGATACAATTTGGAATGTTAATATTTAACGAACTAAAATAACACATGCAAAGTTTTATTTTTATAAGGCAAGAACTTAAAGTTAAGAAAGGTCAAGTTAATTTCGTAATAGAACGACCAAGTATTTATCATTTAAACGTGTTATTGCGCCACATTAAAAGATACATTGTAAAATGAACGTAATCATCGCTTTGGATCCGTTCAGAGAATCGTCATACAAGCCCGTGAAAAGGCAAAAGAGTATTTTAACGTGTACATTTTAATATAATAAAGTAAATTTTCATTTTAAATATTAAATTATTTAGATAATAAAATACCTCCACCGCACATTTCTTTTCGCACATTTCGCTCTTGGTATTCACTCGAAATACAATCACTATGCAATGTGATAATATCAATTGTAATTAGTAATTAGTGACAGATTCGACACAGATGACACTCATAAATAAATACGACCACAAAATAAGACCCAGTTTCACCACTTGCTATTAAGTTATAAGGCTAACCTAACTGCCACTTTTTTAACAGGTAATTGTATGGGTTATCTGTCAAAATAAGTGCCTAAATAAGTTAGGATATCCGGAACTTAATAGTAGGTGGTGAAACTGGCCCTAAATCTCCTACCTCCTATAATTACATGGTTATTAATAAAATTTCTTTTTATGTCAACATCGGTGAAGTATTTATTATAAAACTAATTTATTTATGTGAAATACTAAATTATTATTGTAAGGTTTTTTCCATACTAAAGTTATTTCGTGAAGATCAAATTATTTTTTATCTTATTCGTTGTTGTCTTAAATGTAGTTGAAAACTCTTCCTGAATTTCTTTTACTTTGTAAGGAGACGAAATTATTTATGGCTGAAGTCGCGAGTTGGAGCTGGTGATTTTAAAAACTCAAATGTGTAAGTGATGAATTATGAAAATTAACATAACTGAAGAATAATGACAAGTAACAAGCGTTTTAGTGTAGTGGTGCGATTAGTCACGTTAACACCGAGGGTCGCGGGTTCGATTCCCCTTTATGTCCGTTATGAATGTGTAATTATGTCCTTGTGAGTCTCCCCAACGTGCCTCGGAGAGCACGTAAAGCCGTCAGTCCTGCTTGTTATTATACCTATCAGATAGTGACCGTTACTCATGGTAAGGAAATTATCTGCCAACTTACGGTAAAACAGCGTGTTGGATTAAGCTCCAACCATTCTTTTATACGGAGAAGAGGCTTTTGCCCAGCAGTGGATACAGGCTGATTTAGTTCGGTTATATACATGAGGAAAAGGAAAAGAGTTGGAGCTTAATCTGCCATATTGTTGGTTAGGTAGGCAGATTTAAAAAGAAGTAATTATTGTTATCACGTGTCTATTATAAAAATGGTTTAACGTGCTCTCCGAAGCACGGTCGCGAGACTAACAAGAAACAAAATTTGTATTAATAGTAAAATCTGCACCAGAATGTTTGTCTGTACAGATCAGTTATTATTACATAGATATATATATGAGATATATATCTCACGTCCTTGAAACACAAGTGCACTGACACCTCTAATGTTTAACTTAGAACGATAAAAACGAGTCATATTAAATTTTTTACAGTAATTATCTCACGGATGTTACCATATATGAATAATATGAATTTAATTTCAAGTGTATTAAGATAATTTGATTTTATTTTTTACACGTCCTATACTTACTCGTAGTTAAATGTTTTATAATTATTAATTGAGAACATAAAGCTATAAAAAAGGAAAAAAAAAAACTTATACATTGTCTATAATTAAAATATGTTCTGTAATAACGTAACTTAACTAACGAGAAATCGTTGTGGTGTCGAATTTCAACACTAGCTGAGCTTTGATTAGTATTGAAATTCGACACTACGGTGATAGCACCACGATATTCTAATCAGGAAAAGAACATCAAGTTAATTATTTAAAACTTTTCGCAAACACAAATCTGTCGCTAGCTACGGCGGCGATGTCAAAAAACTAAATCATTGATTTTGACAAACTGTAAGATAATAAAAGTTAATGAGAACTAGCGAACCAGTAAACACATGAATCTGTGTATACTCGTATATATATAATACCTAACATTATAAATGTAAAATGTAAGTTTGTTTGTTACGCTTTCACGCGAAAACTACTTAACCGTTCATCATAAAACTTTGTACACATATTCTTGGAGATATTAGAAGTAAGTAACATAGGATACTTTTTTCTTTGGTCGCTATAACCAACGATTATATTTTACTAGCAGAAGCTAGTAAAATATAATTATAAAAATACGTAATATATTATTTACAACTACTCTATCAATATCCGCTATAAAAAAGAACATTTTATTTAAAGGACTATAATTAGATGCAATTTATTAATTTGGATAATTTTTGTTCCACTATATTCTGAGCTAAGACAGGTGTTCAGTTGCACCTGCTTCAACTGACTGGCCCATTGACCAAGTAATATATATATATATATATTTATAAATGTATTATTTCTATATGTACATGTATTATATAAAAAAGTGTTTCGGTCCGTTGTTATCTAAAACAAAGGCATTAAGTACCTTAAGGACATACAGAGAAAATGTTAGGACTATATTATAGGTAAGTAAGTTTTTTCATAATAGTTATAAATAAACGCTAGTGAATTAAACGTGTTTTTATTGCTGCCTGTTATATTTTTTATAGTAGGTGTTATTATTATTTAATTTGTATATTAGCTACTGACATCCATTGGACTTTGGTTACAATATTCAACGCTTAAACGCATAGGTAAATGCTGTCAAAAATCGGCACAAATGTGCGAAAATATCGTTTACCACTAAACCTATCAAAGCGATCAAATGACTCTTTCGAGACTTTTATTTGAGTTAAATTCTAGGCTTACATTTTTCTTGAACTTACGCACGACTTTTTCTATAATATTTAACTACTCAAGAAATCTGTAAATCTAAAAAACCTAAAAAAGAAAAATGTATACCTAGAATTTAACAATATTAATTGTAAAATGACGATTCGAAGGTGCTCGTTGGGCCTATTTGAATAAAGTTGTTTTTTATTTTGATTAATTAAAGTTTTTAAATTAGAAAATAAATCCAAATCTAGAACCTTCTTTCGCATCGATTAAAAAGGAGTATTGTTAAATATTATTATATATTTAAATGTTGTCAAACAGAACGCGCACAATACGAGTACATAATATACATATTATGTTTATTCAATGTACATTTCATACAAAAGGGGATAAGAGCCGACATAAAAGAGAGTGAATTTTTAAAGCATAGATTAAAAATTAATTTAAGGTATCTACGTGTGCTGACCAAGGACCCTCGTGGCGGAACTTCAAAGGGAAAAAACAGTAGCCAATTCCGGCAGCTTCCGTATGGACTGAGTAGGGTTGATAATCAAGTTTTATTTGTTTTATTTTACGTTACTGTACTTTACGTCAATATTTGAATTTGTTTCATAGTATTGTTTTGCTCTGAAACGTAACTCCTAACAGTAAAATATTTTTGCATCATATTTTTATTTGAATATTTTTTTATAGGTGTAAATTTTCAATTAAATCTTTTTTTTCAAAGTACAATTAATTTATATGACTGGCCCGTTGGCGCAGTTAGCAGTGACCCTGGTTTCGGCTCGAATGTTGTGGGTTCGATTCCCTTCCCGAGTCTGGGCGTAATATATATTTATTTATATGTGTATTTCATCAAATAGAAAAATGTATATCAATCGACTGTTACGTAAAACACAGGCATTCAGTTGTCTACCTTAGGAACACGACTGTGTGTGTATGTTAAACATATTTATTTATATATAACACGGACCAAGATAACCTGTTTTAAATCGCTCTCTCCCCATCACGGTGGACTGTTTGTGAAAATTTAGATGAGTTACAGGAAGGCTCTATTGATTTATGTAGCTAAGTTGTAATATCACCAAATCTTGATAAGAATTTATTAGAGATGACAAAGCCGAAGCATCGGAAATAATATAAAATGCTTTTAGGTTCTACAGATAGGTACCACATGACTTCAGGTGTCGTCTAAAATAATATACGAAAGTAATATGATTTATTCAAATGTGATATTTTATAAACTGAACTGAATTAGCTTGTAAACGTTTCACTGGTGGGCAAAGGCCTTCTCCATGTAGGAGAAAAGTTGGAGCTTGATCCACCACGCTGCTCCTTATCTAATTAGCGGATAATTTCCCTACCATAAGTAACAATCGCTATGAGATGTTTATGATGATTGCACATTCACAACAGAATATAAGGATCAAAAAAAATGTTTATTCATATACAAATATCTGTCCCGAGCGGGAATCGAATCCATGACCGCCGGCGTTGAGGCGTATACCACTACACCAGAACGGCTGTCATTATGTCATTATTAATTCATTTATAATTATATTTATTTCGACCGTTTTAGTATTTTAATCTTTATTACTAATCAGTCCAAGTTTAAAACTATGTAAAATAAATTGGACTGATGGAAGAAGAATATTTTAAAATTGAAGAAGAATTATTTAAAATGTCTTTAATATTTCTTCAATAGAAAAACATGCTTATTTGCACTAAAAATTAAGAAGCATAAAAACTCATTTTAAACCAAAATTTTTAATTATTTATGAAAGCTATTTGACTAGCTAATAGGAGGGTATAGGACCAACTTCTTTGGTGAGAAAATCTGGATCATTCAGATCCCGAAGTTACGGGAATTATATTGAATGAGTCACTCAAATTTTTCATTACAAACACTACACTGATCAGAATCAGATAAGAATTCTATATAGGTAATAAGTTATTTTTGATTATCAATGTTTTATTATTCTTATTTACATTAAAATAAAGAAATAACGCATAAAATATTTTAAAATTATCTTAGAATTTTTTCGAAAGTAAGTATGTTTGTTTGCACCGTAAAAGTGATTTATTTTTTATTTTTTATTACTTTACCTTAGTTTTGATAACTTTTTTTCTCCTTTTTTTTAATAAATTGAACTGAACTGAACTGAATCAGCCTGTAAGCGTTCCTTTGATGTACAGACCAGAAACAATATTTGCACTAACACATATATGTGCCTCGAGCGGGAATCGAATCCGCGAGCGCCGGTGTTGAGGCGACTACTCGCACCACTACACAAGAACCGTCGTCATTAATCGAATCGGTTTTCTAAATAATAGAATAATTAAAATCAAAGAATTCATACCCACCTGATACTGGACTTAACTCAAATTTATCTGGTTTCCGATGGGTAAGGCATCGAATAAAAGGATATTGTAAAAGACAAAAGAAATAATGGATTGATGAAATTAAATGATAATAATAACAGAAATGGTTGATGCCTCGAGAGAGAAATCATCCCTAGACTATTATGGTTTCTTTAATATTTCAAGTATTTATAAGGGATGATACACCATGGTGACCCAATTTTTTTACTGGTTATTTGCGTAAAAAATCGCCGACGCAACCCTAACGCAAACAGGGAAACGTAACGGTTAGTCTGTGAATAAACAATAAATATGCATATGTAAGCACCGCCACCGCCACCGAACAAAGATTAATTATCTATCGTTACTGGTTAATTAAATTCTCATTGAACCTAACACCTATCTTTACCGAAATGATAAAGTATTTATTATAATAATTGGTGAATTATTATAGGACATAATTACTACCGCGAATAATTGCAATACACAATTAATTTTGAATGTATTTTATTATTATTAAGTTAAACGAAGACAATTGTGAATTCAAAATGTGCTTTGTTAATGTATTTCGTTTATGTGTCACGCGTTGGGTGTAAAACCGATTTCGAGTTTGAATTTTTTTCAGATTGGATAATACTTTTGATTACATTGCCTCTTCTAGTTAAAAACGTAATCTCCGTTAGTAAACAATTTTCTATCGCGAAAATAGTATTATATATTCAACTAGAGACTTTTTATATTAAATAGAATCTTTACTGTGACAGCCTGTAAACGTCCTATTATTGATCATAGGTCTCTTCTCCTGTAGAGGATCAAAAATTTATCTACGCTGGTATACAAATTGTAACAGGCGTCAGGAAGCCGATGATGAAATAGATGATGAAATTGTAGATGTCTACCGAAACATTTTTTTTTGACGTTCGTTGAGTGTGTGAACCTTACCGTACCTTATAACGAATAAAACATTTTTGATTTTTTTTAAGCCTTTTTTTATCAGAAAAGTTTATAGACTAATGTTACTCTATGACTAATAAAAGCGAAGCTGTTGATGTAAAAGCGGTGATACAACGTATGCTATTTACGAGTATAATATGGAAATATAATTATCCTAATGTTAGAATTATTAAATATTTATTTATTTGCTATTATTTATTTTATTTACAATTATTATTATATCTTGCTGAATGTTGTAAGGATAACTCTGTATTCTGTTTTGACAGTACGTATTACTGTTTTGACAGCCTTATTACTGTATTGATTAAATTTGATTCTTTATTTCAATAAATAAGTCTTTATTAATAAGTCATGACAACTTCTAACCACAACGTTAACACGTTCCTCCGTAGAAAAAGAAACATTATGTCCAATATAATATACGTCGCTTTTTTATTTTATTAGAAATTTAAAGAATTCAGTACGAGAAAGTGCGTGTACGTTGTGTTTAATGCACGCGAGATTCCGCGAGAATGATATTGTGTATTAGTTATCTTTAATATCTAGTTTAGTTATTTTAATGACCTAAATAAAATATCTATCAGACAGCGGAGCAGTTTTGCCCTTTGTTTAGACTTCATAAGTGAAGAGATCTTTGCCTAATAATGGGATATATACACGCTTGTAGAGTATGGTAAATGATATATGTTGATAAAACATATCGTGTGATCTACTTGTGATATTCTTATAAATAATATTTGTAAGCCTAAGTGTTCGAGTGCCTAAGTTGAAAGTTTACTATATTCTATTTGTGCTAATTTCTTTGTTATTGCATTGTGCGATATCGTGGTAAGTGGTGGCAGTGGTCAGTGGTACAAACGCTCAGTGGTCGCGGCGGGCCACGCGTCGGGCCAGCACCTGCATGTCCTCATGGATTCCCGCCAGCTCCTCATGCAGGCTTCGCGACTCCACTAGCAGTGCGTCCAGCTGCCGCGCCGCCGCAGTTAGCCCGCACTCCTCGTAATCCTCGTCCTCCTCCACCGCTAGCGCGAGTTTTCCTAATCTATCTCTTTCCATCGACTCCCTGATACCTCCGCCTCTTTTCCTGAACTCTCTTAATAATTCTCGTCTTATTTTAGCTCCAGAACTATCATCTTCTTCCGCTTCTCTAAGCTCATCAGCTAAAGATCTCTCCTTCTTGGGGTCAGCGTTAGTCTTTTGATTAGGTTTACCATCTTTGTCCTCGGTCGTTCCCAACCGACACACTGGTTCAGGTTGAGACAAACTGGTGGGGCTCGGAGTCCTCAGAGCCCTCTGAAGGAAGCGTTTCGTATCTTCATCGTAGGGACGCACGAGGCCACGCCTCGGCGCCATTCGCACTATCGCTTCCAGGGCGTCTTTGCCGGGATCCTCTGGTCGTAAGAGGTCTAATATTTTATCTCGTGTCGAAGACACTGAAGACCAAACATCTAATTTCGACGTTAAATCTTCTTTGGTCGATGAGTTATGAACTACACCGGTTGTACTGTACGCACGAATATTGTCGCTAACGAGTCTGCAATCGCGCAATGACACGTTTCCCGCGGGCGGAAGTGTGATGGCCGAGCGGTCCTGAGGGTCGGACTCCTCGATAACGAGGAAAGAGGGCGCGACGGCGGGCTCGTCCTGCGTCTGCGCGCACAGACTCATGTCGCGCTTGGCCGACGCGCGCGAACGCACTACTCACTAGTGCGAATACACAAACGAAACTACGAAAGCGGCACGCGAGCGCTCGATAACGCTAGTTAATTTTATAATTTATCCACATCACTCACAGATATTCGCCTCGGCGGAGGACTCGGTAATTAGTGATTATGGGATCGCGCGCACGCCCCGGACGCCGCGACACGAGTGTAGCCGACGCGCTGCGGTTGCAATGTAATTTAATTTAAAAGCTATTTATGTTATTTTAAATAGCTGCAGCATAGATGATAAATTTGACGCTATTATTAACGAGCTTGACGTTGTAGAGTCATAATTGCTCTGCAACAGTTTATTACGTTTGCGATAATTTTATTGAACTAATTATTATTCAGATTTTTTTTTAATGAAAAATATATTAATATTATAAACCTGAAGAGTTCATTTGTTTGTTTGAACGCACTCAGGAACTTCTGGTTCGAATTGAAAAATTATTATTTTTGTGTTGGATAGTCTATTTACCGAGGAAGGCTATAGGCTATATAACATCACGCTCCAACCAATAGGGGCTGAGCAATAATAAGAAATGCTACAAAAACGAGATAAAAAGAATTTTTTGAGAGCTTCCGTTGCGTATTCACCGAAGGAGTAGGCAGAGATGCACATATTAAATGTAACACCCACTTTTCGCCAGTTACGAGTCGCGTGGAATAGGGGTGAGTCTATAGCCATACACCGGGCACCATTCCAGACTCCGTGCTATTTACTGAGAATTTTTTAAAAATAAAACAAATCCAATACTCCTTGCTCGGCAGTAGCGCTTGCGACCACTCGACCAACGAGGCGGGCAGTCGAGTAATGGTTTGAAAATTTTAAGAACAATTTTCCTCAAATTAACGTGGATAAAATCGCGGGGCACAGCTAGTTTATATATACAATGATTTTCATGTTAAATTACCTTAAGCGAACGTTCTAAGAACCGTATAAGGTATTAATGTGTGTAACAGTAGCTGTGGGTAAACGAGGAAGTAATATCCGGTGTGAAAATGTAAACCTTAGCGAGTTTGCGTCGGTTGCGGGCTGTGGGTTGCGTTTCAACCGCTTTAGTCTGGCTCATTATTAGATAGTTAATACCACAAAAGGTAGAAAAAATAGTTTGTTTGTTATATATATTTATCAATCACGAGTTATTCGCACCGAGTACGGAATACGGAGAGCTGACATGGCCTAGTAACTAAAGGAAGAAGAAGAATTTTAATAGATATGTCGCGAAGTTCTAAACCCGGTTGCCACGCTTTTACAATTATCTCAAAATTAATATCTTATATGTATAATTAGTCTCTTAGCTTAGTGATAAATAAAAACGTAAGTAGTTAAGATACCTATATTTCTTTAAAAAGTTTTTGAGAAATGTAAATATATTCGACAATCCGCAATAGAATTGCATAACGGATTAAGCTTCAATCCTTTTTAATTAGTGAGGATGGTTTTAAGCAATAGAACATTTTCGTACACTACAAAATAAAATAAAAGATCTCTAGCAGGGAGTTAGAATAAATAATAATATTTAAAATTTATTTTATTTTTATTTATTTAAATACTTTATTGCACATTAAGTAATACATATAGGAACAAAAAAAAAACATACAAAATAGAGTGTAAAGGCCGTTTTATCACTATTTAAATATTTTTAAAAGGCTTTATTATTTATGATTTAAAGGTCTATCGTTAAATAATTATAATTATTAATAATTATTATTATTTGATACAAGGTGAACATGATACTGGAAATTTTTTAAAGTATCATATAAAAAAAAAACAAGCGGCAACAAAAAAAAAAAACAAGACTAATATTATTAAGAAGAAAGATATGTTTGTTTGAAATAGAAAATACTTAAGATATTTTTACATTCTTTCGCTCAACTTATCCTTTTTAGCGAATTAGCGAATGAGGCCTACTCTGGAGTGAACTCATTCAAACAAAAGAAGAAAGATTTAATTAAAATTGATTATCTATTAACAAAGATAGCAGCGAACATTTAAAAAATACAGACGAAAATAGAACTTTTCTTTAAGAAGCCGGCTTAAAATATTACACTATAGCAATAAATTCTACTAACACTGATGAAACCTGGTTCGTCAAGTGAGTTTTATGATTTCTATAATTAGTTATGCAACAATGATTGAACAGTCGCAGTGAATGAACGGGTGCAATGACATTTAACGAAAAATAAAAATGAAAGTTTTATCCATACAACAAATTAATATCTTATATCCGCGTGTTTTTTTTTACATGGCTGCGGTTAAGTAAAAATATTGATTATATTTTTGAACGTTTTGTGTGTTTATGTATATACATGTTATTACATTTACAAGTTTATATTTCTGCTCAACGACAAATAAAACTATCGTAAAATTCCTTTGCATGTTTTCAAAAGTAGAAGAAAGAAGAGAATGGAGAAAAATCAGACTTTTGCCTAGTAGGCACTAGTAGGCAGTCTATTATAGTTCACTCAGTTACGTTCTCTCCTTCGTAGGAGAACAGGTCTTTCATGCAAAAAACTTCTTCAAAAAACTGAGCTGAACTGAACTGAATCAGCCTGGTAACGTCCCACTGCTGGGCAAGGGCCTCTTCTCCATGTAGGAGAGGGTAGGAGCATAATTCACCATGCTGTACCACTGCGGCTTGGCAGATAATTTTCCCGTAACAATTGTTATGAGGTGTTTATGACGACAACCGAGACCGACGGCTTTACGTGCTCTCCGAGGCACGGTGGGGAAACCCACAAGAACATACACCCAGATCGGAAACAAATATTTGTACAAAATAAATATTAATATAGGTCCTGAGCAGCAATCGAACCGGCGACCGCCGGCGTTACTTCAGTTTTATTATATTATATATAATAAATTTGATTACCAAGACAATATCAATATACTGTATTCAGCTAACTAAATGTTAGTAGTAGCTCGGAGTGAACGCTAAGCCTTATGAACGCGTCGAATTCTATTTCACTTTTGTTTAACCCGAATGCATTTATTGTTAGCTAACTTTCCGCTCGACGGATCCGTTCGCGTTATTAGAACTAGTTTATGTTCAATGCAACGCTTAAGTTTGTTAAATGGGTTTAAAAAGGGGGAAAAATATACTGTTATATTTGTATTATAAAAGTAAATCATTGGCTTTATATTGGTTACTTTGACAGTTTTGGTATTCTACTAATTCATCTGCTTAATATTGATTGCAATGACGTTTAAGATATTCTAATGAAACGTAAGTTCAGTGTCTTTATAATTTAGTTGTAAAATACTTACGTTAAAAATCCTGAATAAAGTTAACTTATTCAATGCTATTAATGTTAATTTTTTTTAGGAACAGTTTACCATTACACATAAGAAAAGCTAAATCACTATCAACATTTAAGAACTATGTTAATGATTACTATCTTAAACTGGAGACGATTTGATTAGGTTTATTTTTTAATTTGGTTAAATACTTTTATCTGTTAATTAACTTTATTTTGTTTATATTTATTATTTATATTTCATCATCATCATCATCATATCAGCCACTGGATATCCACTGTATAATGTCCCCCATCGACCTCCAGAGCGACCGGCTTAAAACAGCCTCCATCCAACGGCTTCTGTCCACTTTCCTCAAGTCGTCTGTCGATCTCGCGGACGGCCGTCCGACGCTGCGCTTGCCGGTACGTGGTCTCCACTTGTGAACCTTTCTGCTCCATCGGCTATTACTTTTACGGGCTATGTGCCCTGCCCACTGCCACTTCAGCTTGCAAATCAGTATTATATCCGTATTTATATTCATTAGTTTATAATAGGGATACTCGTATTTGTTATATTTTCATTTTTATGTACGTATCTTGTATAAGTAACAGCTTTTGCCCGCGACTTCGTCCGCGTGGAAGTCGAAAATGGTTTGAATAGGATTTTTAATTAGTTATTTTTACGTTATTAATTTTCTTAGTACCTGGATGACCGAGCTTTGCTCGGTAAAATTATATTTACTCGAAGATACATTACATACCGATGAAACATAAATAATATTTTCATAGACATAATATTAATATAATAGGAACTGGTTATTAAAAAAAAAGAGCTATCAATAATAGTTTTTCTCACAAAAGAAGAAACTTGAAAAAAAAAGGGAAAAAATTTGGTCTGTAGACACCTGGATTCGAAACCGGATTTTTTCAAAATCAAATCAAAATCAAAATATTTTTATTCAGCATAAAATTATTACAATTATTTACTGAACGTCATGAGTCTACCACCAGTTCGGAAAGAAGAAGCCTCTGACCTGAGAAGAACTGGCGAAAGAAACTCAGCGGGACTAAAATTTTTTTTTAATGTAATGGTTTTTTTTTTTTCAAAGTAAATTGTAATTAACAATAATTATCTATAAATTGAAATAGCCTGGAGGCGATCACATCATTCCCAAGGCGTACTGTCTTCTAGAAAATCGTTGATGGAATAATATCCTTTAGTACACAAACGTTCTTTCACAATTTTTTTAAATTTGGCAATAGAAGCTTTTCGAACGTTTTCTGGGAGCCTGTTGTATAAGCGTATACATTGTCCATAAAAAGAATTACTGACCCGGCGTAAGCGAGTTACAGGCATTAATAGTTTATGTTTGTTCCTAGTATTAATGCTATGCATGTCGCAATTCCTGGGAAATTCGTGTATATTTTTATGGACATACATAACATTTTCGTACACATATTGAGAAGCAACAGTCAATATTTTTATTTCTTTAAATTTATCTCTTAGTGATATTCTAGGACCTAAACTATAAATTGCATGAATAGCTCTTTTCTGCAGGACAAAAATCGTATTAACGGTAGCTGCATTTCCCCATAATAAGATTCCATAGGACATAATACTATGAAAATAACTAAAATATACTACGCGAGCTGTATCTACGTCAGTAAGCAGTCTAATTTTTTTTACCGCGAACGCTGCAGAGCTGAGCCTATTCGCTAACCCTTCAATATGGAGATTGGTATGGATTTTGGTTTCGAATCCGCCCGATTCCTATCCGAGCTATTATAAGATTATCAATGACAGCGAAATTTACCTTCGTATTTTAATGATATTTTTTAATTGCGTAAGAAAGGGATAAAACGACATTTTCTAAAAACAAATCCTAGCTAGATCGATTTATCGTCCCCGAAACCCCCTGCATACTAAATTTCATGAAAATCGTTAGAGCCGTTTCCGAGATTCAGATTATATATATATATATATATATATATATATATATATATATATATATATATATATATATATATATATATACACAAGAATTGCTCGTTTAAAGATATAAGATATAAATAAATAATATAAGTTATTATGTTAAAATATTTGAATACTTATAAAATATTACAATCTTTGTTATAGAGCAAGGATTTAAAGGTTAAATAAAAATGAAAACAAAATAAAATTTTATTATATTTTATGAATACGAAGCTCGACCTTTGATCTGGTGAATTACCTTTTTACAACGAAATCAAAATACTACACCTACCGCAGTATTTCTTTGTAAACAATTTTTTTTTTCTTTTTCCCTCGGGTGCTAGAATCACTAGGCTACTCTGTGCGCTTACTCTGGATACTCCGAGTTTTGGCCTAGAGTTTTGTTATGGTCATTGCGAAGCAGACTTTGATAGGAAACTGCACTCTCTTGAATTCGAAGGGGTGATTTGATGGTGTCAGAGGAAGTCTAAGAATAAATATAGAGACTACTCGAGAACAACCGGTCAGTATAGTTGTCTCGATTAAATTGCGATGGAATGTTTTCACTTGCACATAGTTAATAGAGTCTTTGTTGTCCCATACAAACTTTGCTCCCCTTTTTCTCATCCTTAGGGTTAGAATTTCGAAAAAAAGCCTTTCTTATAATATGCCTACGTCATACAAAGAACACACCCTCTAAGTTTCAGGTCTCTACGATGAGCGGTTTAGGCTTTGCATTGATCAGTCAGTCAGTCAGTCATTCCGGATAAATCAATATATATATATATATAAATTAGTATGTAAGTTTATTATATAACTGCATAACCTACCCGTTTCGTTGTTGAACTCTTCTTTAATTTCGGGTTGTCTGGAAGAAATGGCTAATTAGCCATAAGACCGCTTGTTCTACTACACAATATTGACTTAACTAACTTGTAACTATGCTTTGTTATGTGTTTGTGGTGTGCAATAAAGAATAAAATAAATAAATATTTATTTAATTAGGTTCTGTAAATTCTAAATCCAAATTTTTTGATATTTTTGTAACATATTGGTTGTATAATTAAAACAGTAACCGTTGCTTCCTTTATGAGAATTAGAAGCAAAAAACTTGATACTAAAATGGCACAGGCTATTATCATTTAAAATTATATTTAATGATAATGATCACAAGAAGTAACTAAATTTAATAATAATAATTAAATACATTGTTGATTATGACGTCATTTTTACAATTAGATGTAATTTAAAAAAATAATTAAATGAATGTTTGCGATTTAAAAATTTTCATCGTGTTTGAAAAGTAAAACATTGTTCATGAAACATATTTCAGTAATTGTACTCGTATTATAGTTTATATTATATGTAGTAGTATAACCCGATCGCCCGTAACAGTATTCCGTCGCGGACGAGCGCGTGCGCTAATTGCCCGCACCTTTAACGGTTATCTATAATGTAACGAAATTATCACGTAAATTCCGTATAGTGTAAAATATTTATTAAATCTCTATGTAATATTTTAATTAAAATTAAAATTTCAATGTATTTTTTATCTATGTATCATTTTTAATTTGGCCCAGTTTTCTGCTCCAGGGTTGTGGGTGCAATTCCCGCCCCGAGTTTGGGTGTAATATATATTTATTTATATATGTATTGTTTATTTGTATATTTATTAA